>OY743226.1:27372834-28578811 GCA_963555765.1 Orthonevra nobilis | reverse complement strand
CAAGTTTCCACGAGTTCATCATGTGATCGGCATATCCAAAGTGCTCAACGATGGGCAGCATATGCGGATGGCCGATTATAGACACCATTTGGGCGGTGTGACGGAATTCCTCAACAAAATCCGTCATAAGTTTGTTAATTTTCTGAAAAGTACGTACACTTAAAAAGGTGTTTTTCACTCTAAAGGCTTTTAACTGTACCCAATGGAAGGATAGGGTTTTCATAATCTCATTTGCAATAAAGTAAGCCGGCAGTAGGCAGTTATTTCTATCGAAGATGAAGCGAATTGTTTCCTCAAGTGCTAGGAGCTGCGGCAAGAAACTTACATTAATGTTGATTGGGAATGTCTGGGCTTTTTCACGGCAGATCTATTCAGAGAAAATACAGATAAATATATTGCATGTCTAGTAACTTATAGAGTTACCTTCATAATTTCTCTAACACCTTTATAGTCAACATGAGTGATGACCTTTTTGATGAGCTTGAAACTCTCCACCCAGAAATTCTTATTTTCATATACTAGTTTGTCACACAAAAGAATTTTATCGCATAGTAGCCTAGAGACGTAAACCATTCTTAAACTAAAAAGGTATTATTTAAGAAACAACTCACTTGGCTGTAACCAAATTATTGGCCACCAGTTTGCCCAGAGTGTCCATCAACACTTTCAACTGCGTAAGGTTTGCATTCGTAGCAGCTCTCTGAAGATATTGCCGAACGATTGATTCCTTTGACTCAGGAGCAACATTATTGAATGTTGAAACTAAACAAAATGATATTTTCGATAGAGGAGTATTATAAATCAAAAACAAACCTTACCAATGCTGTTGGCAAATTTTTGAGCCTTATCATTTTCACCGTCCGTTTTATGAACAATCACACAGAGAAAAGCTTCCTCGATGTTCTCCACTTTCTGTAAAATATTTATTTCAGAAAGAAAAACAAAATGTGAATAGGAAGAGCTCACTAAAAACTCATTCACGGCTTCAAGGACCTCGGTCTCCATAGCGATAAATATGACTGTATTATTATAACACGAAACACTTATTTTTAGTTTGGATATCACTTTTCCGGCATATTTTTTGTAAAATAAAATCTGGAATTTGTTTTATCGAAGGGTAACGAAAACAGTGGCGCACTTTATTACGTTTTGTTGATGTTTTACCGGCGGCGTTGACAGTGACAATGGCAGAAGACAGACACACCATGACAGCTACAATGAATTTGGAGCTCTGGAGGCAGGCTAGTGAACTAAATAGGAAAGCGCTCGGAATGTTTACGTTTGCATTTCGCTTAAGCGAACAGGTGTTTGCAAGGTTGAGGCTGCATTTCACAGGGTGTTACTAATATTCATGGTGTGGTTGTTGGAAGCGAGAATGTTGTTTATTAACTTGACGGATACAACATTCGAAACCCTCTCGGTGCACAAAAGAGCTATAGTTTTCTTGCATTTTTGTTTTAAAATTACCTAATGTTAGTTCGGTGAGGAAATAAAAATTGCAAGGATACATTTTCTTGGAGTCTTTTACATTGAATCTTTCATTCATTCGGCTTCAGTACTGCAGGACGAGACATCTTTGCATCGGTGTCAAGTGATTCTGTGCGGCAAGAAAAAATCAAAATGTTTCTAGCTGCAACTTACTTAAAGTGGTATTCTCATGCACTTCAAAAACATCGATTATTTTTCCATTTCTTTCTAGTATAAAATAAAAAAAAATTTTCTTGTATAAAATAACAACAAATCATAGTCGTAAGGGGATTGTCTTCCGCGCACCAGGTCTGAAACTGCTCCATTTCCATAGTTCGGTCTTAACTTTAGTACATTACTTACCTGTGTATAAAATCCATAGCAAAATAGTGTAAGTATAAATTTTGCACGAAAATTTTGAACTAGTAATTTTTAACACATTTTTCTCCAAACGTTCATTGTCTTAAAAGAAAAAACTAATCAACCGATTGCTTTGAAATTCATATATGTTCTTCTACTCATTGAAAGTTGTCGTCCGAACCAAAATTGCTTAGTTTCGAAAATATTTTCTTATTTTTTAAAATGATTTTTAGCAAAAAAATACCAGATTTTCGTGACTTTTTTTCTGCAGTCCGCCATTTTTTTTTTTTTTCAATGAAATTCGTTAATTTTGGTGGGGACGATAGCGACAGACCTATTGAACAATAATCCATAAGATGTGGCGCTCGGGTGGTCGCGCCTTTAACAGGCTTTCTCTTTATGTCAGAACGCACGACCTCAAAAGTTCTGACACACATTGTGACTTCATGACGCTCGAGCGTTGAGAGTTTAGTAATATGACTAACAAATGTTCTGTTCCCTCAAATTCGTAGGGTACGATGTCGCAGTAATAAGAGTAGAAATGTCCTCTTTTTAGTTGATTGGTAAGATTAGGAAACACAAATAAAATGTCGACTCTTGTTCTGATTTTTCAAAACAAATGATAAATGTCAATTTACGAGTCTTAGAATCTTTTTAAAATTAAAAAATTAAATAAAAAAATAAAAACAAGCTAAAAGTTCTTCGTATGTTTTTCCTGAAATAAATAACCATGACAAGTCGTCCAGTAAATTAATAGGACTACCGGTTGCAAATGTCGTTATTGCAGACAACTTCATATCTTTTACTCTGAGGTGAATTTTGGCTATGACAGCTGTCACATCAGAAACTTCATGTATTTGTCTAATTACTTCAGTCTAGGTTATTGGTCATTAGTGAAAATATACAAGTTTTTGTGAAGCCATAAAATGTCTACATTCGTGCCATCAAAACAACATTTGCGGGAAGTTTTAATATGCTCCTTTTATTTAAAGAAAACAGCAACCGAAGCGCATCAATTGCTTATCGAAGCTTACCCGGGCTATACTATAGACGTTAGAATGTGTCAGCGGTGGTTTAAACGGTTCAAAGATGGTGATTTTGACACCGAAGACAAAGAACACCCCGGCCAGGTGAAAAAGTTTGAAGACTATGAATTGGAGGCATTGCTCGATCGAGATCCGTCACAAACGCAAGAAGAACTTGCAAAATCACTTGGCGTCGCTCAGCAAACCATTTCCGATCGTTTGAAAGCAATGGGAATGATCCGAAAGATAGGACATTGGGTGCCGTATGAATTGAAGCCACGAGACGTCGAACGCCGATTTTGCATGTCCGAAATGCTGCTTGAACGGCACAAAAAGAAGTCTTTTTTGCATCGAATCGTCACTGGTGATGAAAAATAGGTACATTATGATAATCCAAAATGTCGGACATGCCTCAACATCGACGACCGTTCAGAATATTCATGGCCTGAAGGTTATGCTGTGCATTTGGTGGGACCAGAAGGGTGTTGTGTATTATGAGCTGCTAAAACCGAATGAAACAATCACAGGCGAGGTCTACCAACGACAACTGATGCGTTTGAGCCGAGCACTGAAGGAAAAACGGCCGGAAACGGTCGCAAGACACGATAAAGTTATTTTGCAACATGACAATGCTCGGCCACATGTTACAAATGTCATCAAAACTTACCTTGAAACGCTCAAATGGGATGTCCTACCCCACTCGCCATATAGTCCAGACCTTGCGCCATCCGATTACTATCTCTTCCGATCGATACAACATGGCTTGGCTGACCAGCACTTCCGTCATTTCGATGATGTCAAAAAATGGATCGATTCGTGGATTGCGGCCAAACCGGTCGAATTTTTCAGAATGGGTATCCATGAATTGCCAAAAAGTGGGAAAAATGTGTAGCTAGCGATGGGCAATACTTTGAATATTGAATTTATATCTGTTTTTCCTCAAAAAAGCATTGATTTTTGAAAAAAACGACATTTTTAACCGGTAGTCCAAAAGAAAAAAAATGTTGGAAACTTCATCAACCAGTCTTTTATGCAAATTCGCTTCCCCTTATTAGTTTACCTATTTTCTTTTTTCATCTTCCAAAATTTAAACAATTACCAAGGTTGCAATAAGAATGCCCCCCGTCATTATTGAAATTCTAATGAGAACTTAATTTTGACAGCATTCATCATGCCATGTTTGTCAAACAAATCTGAGAATGTAAACCCCCATAATTAATCTAAAAACAAAACATTTCACTGTCAATTTAAAAAAAAAAATTCTCAGGGGAGGCTTTAAACTTTTAGTCATCTTTTTTTTCT
Organism: Orthonevra nobilis; assembly: GCA_963555765.1. Taxonomy (NCBI): domain Eukaryota; kingdom Metazoa; phylum Arthropoda; class Insecta; order Diptera; family Syrphidae; genus Orthonevra; species Orthonevra nobilis. The sequence goes on along the minus strand of OY743226.1, from coordinate 28,574,657 downwards.
TTGGACAGAAATTATCTTCATGGGCAAAATCTTTTCATTAAAAAAAAGAAGTCAATCTTCCTTCAATAAAAAGAAAAAAAAAAGTTCGAAATATTTAAAAAATGATTAGAAAAACTTGGCACAAACAATTGCACCGCCGAAAAATTGTAAGCATACGTTCTATTGCAGTCGCATCAAGAATCAATCTAGAAATAAAAATTTTGATTTTAGTGGAAAACGTATGGACTCTTTGATAAAATTATTTACTACATGAAGCCGTTCTTGGCGCACTTGTTGTGTGTATGGTTGCAACCTCTTCCAGTGCCAACAATCTTCAAGATATTCTACTCATCCTGTTTGATGGTGTTCATACTATTTCCTATACTTTATCCTGGAACGATAATGGTTGCAGGCTACTGGGTGCTTCAATACATTGGAGAAAGGTGGGTAGTTTATATGGGTCCTTAATGTTTATGGCGCCAAAAACCTTTTCTTACTTTCACAGGGACTTGAACCTTACATTTCCTCGAAAGTACGACCTTCATGGGTATGTTCAAAAATTAATCAACGTCGATCCAACGGGGAAATACAATATGGCCGTTTATTACTCATTTCAAAGGTTCAAAATTATGGCAGCAACAGCTGTGTCAGTGATAGATTATATTAGATTGGCGACAAACGTTGTCTTTGGGGTTTGATGACAATTTGACAAGTAACTCAATATTTGTCGACCAATGATGTGATTTGAAAGTAAATAAATATAGTCTTTAATTAAGACACAAGCTTTAAGAAGATTTCAGATATATTTGTTCTTTTAAATGTATTAGCCTTTCCCAATTTGTGTTTGAAACTATTGCTCTTAAGACTCAAATCCGCAACAACAAAGTCATGCTGTCAGATAGGCCAATATTTCGATGGAATATTAGGAGGATCCTGAAAACCTTCAAACATAATTTTCATAGACGTTTTTGATAACAGTTCATGAACGTCTTTGATGCTCAAGAGTGATTGTTCATCATTTTATACATTCCTGGAAAGACTCAATGTACTTCATTCTCGTTGGATGCCTAGTGTCGCTGGCGTTGGTTCAAACTGTGGGATCTCATCCTAAAATTTGATTTTTTCCTTATGGAAGTCAGAGTGTTAATAATTGGGTAAACATTTTGTTGGTCATATCACTTCCACTGCGTTGTTTGCCTATTGGTTGGTCTGTGCGATTCACTGGTTTATCCTTAAAAATATCCGTTCGGACTTTCGACTTGCCAAATGTCTAAGGCCTGCTTCTTTTACGCGAAAGAACTTTTTGGAGGATTAGTAGGATCTCCCCTTTTTACATTTAAGTACCAACTGCGTCGGTCATCTCAGCTGCGGTCGAGTCGCTCTTATATAAGTTGTGTATACACTTTTATTGACCCAAAAGAAAAGTCACCATTTTTAAATCTACGCAAATATTCCAGTTAGGATCTCTAACTTCAGTTTTTCCAATACAAAAGAAAACTTGTGTATTCTTTTTCCATAGCAGCTGAATTATTTTTTTTTACAATGTGTGCACAAGTGAGGGAAAGAATTTAGGAGAAGAATGAAAGATTGTGTTGTAGTGGTATTTGGTGTTAATTCAATTCCGTGAATGGACACCGAAAAGGGTGTCCCTTTCGATTTGTAGCTTTCGCTCAGTTTGCAAGATTTTGCTCGACATTTACTTTTGTAGATTAAGATCAACACCCTGCCGTCAGTGTTATGAATCCAGAGCAGAGCCATCTAAACATAATCTACACAGTCTACTATATATTTTTGACAGCACAAACTAGGAATTAAGGTGATACAACAACCACCATAACAACACCACCCATCAGTCTACTTCTATTGCTGGTCGACCAATCCAGCGATAGTGCCATTAATTTTATCACAATGGACCAGATTCGAAAACTTGATCGATCTAGGAATCGAACCTGCGGCCTATCAATTGAAGTGTTTGAAATGCAGGTGCTCTACAACTGCGCCACCCAACCTGTTAAATGTTCACCAGGTATAGATCCATAAAAAGACGCCAATCACTTTATTCAACTTTTTTTAAATCAACTTTTTGCATAAAATCTATAAAATCATTGCAGTAAACTGAATTCTCTTCAGTGTCAAAATATGTTACCAATTCTTTTTCACGAGAACGATAAAACTTATTGCAGTTTTTTATCTTACGTTAGTAAATATTTCCTTCAGACGGGATGCCAAAATTTCGGAAGCCTCTTTCCATAGATTTAATTTCGGCTCTCATATATCGTCTGATCCACTGCCCAAACACATCGATCGAAGTTTCAAAGCATCTTGAACTTTTCATAACTTTTCACTAACTGGAGTAGAAATTCTCACCGACCTCAAAGAAGCAAATACTAATCTGCTCCGGCAGTACTGCGGTGACTAAAGCCATCACAAACTCTTTTTCATTTTCGACAGTGGTAAGAAAATGAAAACACAAACTAAACGAACTAGCCACTCTTATCGTCATCAGTATAACGTGGGTATCGGGGCACGAAGGTTCAACGGGGAACGAAAAAACTGACGAATTGGCTAGGAAAGGAGCAAGAAATAGCCACCAAAACCCTGTTAGGGATATAGGCGTCCTGCTAACAACTATTAAAATAGCTATAAAGGATTGGGCAACCCAAGAATATTAAAATCTACGTGCAGTATATTTATCTTTATACATGAACAGACAAACAAGGAATTATTATTGTTCATAAACGAACAGCTTTTGAAATAACCGTTTAAAAAGTAGCTTTATTTATTTAGGACACATAATGTTTAACATAATTACCCTGATGATTCAAAACAGGCTAAAGTGAGACCATTGAACATATAAGAAAGGACATAAATTGCATATGGAGAATAATTTCTTTTCTCTCAATATTTTTCAAGATTTTTGAAAAAACAATCAAAAACAGAATGATAGCATTCTTTGAGCTTTTTAACGAGCACCAATTTGGTTTTCGATCTTTTTTTTCTACTGAGGGGCTCTCGTTATGCAATGGTCTCAACACTAGGAATTTTACTGCTGCTCTATTTATTGACATAACAAAATCTTCTGAGACTCTCGATCACAAAATACTTTAAGATTAATTACACAAATGTGGTTTCAGTGAAAAAATTCATAATCGTTTCTGGTCGTATTTATTTGTCATTTATTTGCATGGCCATCTTAGTTCCAGTAGAGTTATTTTCATAGGAGTTCCTCAAGGTTCTGTGCTTGGCCCGATCCTGTTTTTAATATTTATTAACTCACTGTTTTAAAAAAAAAACTTTAAAAGTAAAAATAACGCATTCGCCGATAATACTGCGTGATCTTCCTCAGTGATTCTGCATTAATTTGTCTGCAGACATTAAGCATGATCTTGAAATACGAAGACACTGGCTCTCAATACATAACATGAGGCATAATTATGTTTTTTATTGTCTGTGCAAGGAAGTTGACTACGGACTTTTCTATATATAAGCTGTGAACTGTTTTTGTTACTCAAAAAACAATTCAGACTCTTTATGAGTCTCGCGCGTGCTCCGATTAATTTTTTAACATTGACAGTTTCAAGTCATTTAAGTACTACTGTGTCCAAAAAATAAGGTGACATTGTATTTATTTTGAAAATTCTTTATTTATTCTTCCAAATCAATTTCATCCCCTTCAAAGTAATCCCCTCCCGATGCAATGCACTTATGCCAACGGATTTTCCAATCTTTGAAACACTGGTTGTAGTCACTTTCCGGGATGGCCTTCAGTTCCGTCTTCGCTGCGGCTTGAATCTCCTCTATCGTATCAAAACGGTGTCCCCGGAGCGGTCTTTTGAGCTTGTTGAACAGCCAGAAGTCGCACGGCGCCAGATCAGGTGAATACGGTGGTTGCGGAACGATGTGGGTTGAGTTTTTGGCGAAATGATCACGAATTACGAGTGCGGTATGGGAAGGAATACATAAAGCACAACACCACGATAATCGAAGAAAACAGTCAACATGACCTTGATTTTTGAGCGACTTTGGCGCGGTTTTTTTGGTCTCGGCTCTCCTTTGGCACGAAATTCGCTCGATTGATCGGTTGTTTCGGGGTCGTAAGCATAGATCCAAGTCTCATCGCCAGTTATAATGCGTTTCATGACATCCTGGTAGTCGGAAAGCATTGTTTCACACACTTCAACCCGACGCCTTTTTTCCAAAAAATTCAATGTTTTCGGTACCAGTCGAGATTTGACGCGCTTGAGGCCCAAAGCATCCTTCAAAATGATATTGACTGAGCCTTTCGATAAGCCAACTTCATCAGCAAGGTCTCTAATCGTTAATCGATGGTTTTTCAACACCAAATCTTTGATTTGTTGGACGTGAGCTTCATCGGTTGAGGTTGATGGTCGCCCAGAACGCTCTTCGACACGTTCACGGCCGGCTTGGAAATCACTATACCACTTGTAAACATTTTTTTTAGACATAGCCTCATCATCAAAGGCTTTCTGCACCATCCTCAACGTATCCGCAGCAGAAAATTGATTCCGCAAACAAAATTTAATGCCAATTCGTTGCTCAATAAATTTCGACATCGCAAAAAACGAAAAACTCACTTTTAGCAGCTCACAAAACGACGCGTATCTCAAACACTATGAATATATTTTGACATGAAATTCCACATAGATGTCACTGACAGTACTACCAACCTAAAAAGAAAGAAAAATTTCCAAATTCTTCGACGCGCGCAGTTTAAATTCATATGTCACCTTATTTTTTGGACACAGTAGTATATGGAAGTTTTACTTGACTGGAATTTTAGTTGGTCTTTGTCCATACGGATGCACTTAAAAAGTGCAAATGTACCTTCTGAAATCTTATTGTCCTTAAAATCTTCTTTATAATAAATTTTATGGCCTGTTCAAAAACATGTCCTTCGAATTATTTGCTATAAAAGCCGTCGAAAAAGGAGTTTAATTCTTTGAAAATGCCTCAAAGTTTTGCCTTTAAAACATCTTTATTCTTATTAAGTCAGCACAGACTCAAGACCTTCCGCTCCTGAAACGATTAGGGACCAGTGAACTCACCCTGACCAACCAGCCTACGAACCAAGTCGGTTGACTCATCCTAATTGAAAGGTTGAGTGTCTGACCGAACGGAAGAAGTATCATAGTTTTCTTCTACAATTTCCACTTGGTTAACTGGTTCAAAATGAGTTGAGGATGTTGATGGTACTGGCACAAGTGATTCAGCAGAGCGTACAAAAGGTCGTAGAGCAGGAAGCATCGTCGGATATGACCACTTGATCTAGTTTGAAGAGTTTATACGGCAATGAGCACCGCACAAAAATAACGATCTGCTTTAAATAAATACAATAAGTAAATATAAGCGTAAGGTAGCGCTACAGTCCGGGGTGGACTTGGGCCTGAACCAACATGCGTCTCTAGCCAGGTTGATCTTAAGCTAGCTCGCCCCAGTTTCGCACGCATAGTTGGTTAAGATCCCTTTCAACTTGCGTGCGCCACGTCCCTCGGGGGTAAATTCAAAGTGCATTAGCTTTCATCCGCTCTTCATGACCTTGCCTTCTCAATCGCTGGGTCTTCACTTTTCGGGCTAAGTCGATGTCGCTGAACAGCTCGTACAGTTCGTTGTTTTATCTTTTCCTCTACTCACCATTAAAGCAGACAGGACCGAAAATCACCCGAGTGTTGGAAGTCCTTTCTCGTTGACAGCATATACTTCGTCTTGCCCTCATTTACCGTTAAACCCATCTTTGCGGCCTCCGTCGTTATACTCACAAAAGTGCTATTGACATGACACTACGTTTTTCCGATAATGTCAATATCGACGGCATATGTGAGTTGTTGGACGGACTTCTGGAAGATTGATTGATGGTGTTGGCGTGTGACTTTTGAACAATTTTTTCAAGAATGACGTTGAAGAAGTCGCATGACAGCGCGTCGCCTTGTCTGAATCCTTTTTTGACACGTAAGGTTTCGGTTAGATTTTAACGGACCTCGATGGAGTAGAGTGTATTCTCCATCGTCATTCTCCACAAACGGACGAGTTTTGTAGGGATACCAAAACTAGACATTGCGCTGTATAGCTCGTCTCTATAGATGCTGTCATACGCGGTTCTGAAATCGAAGTAAGGGTGGTGGGTATCGTTCTGTTGTTCCAAGGTTTTTCTAAAGATTTAACGTAGTGTGAATATTTGATCGATGGTGGACTTTCCTGGACACACTGGTATGGACCCAGCAGGTTGTTGACGAACGGCTTTTAGGCAATGTCTAGAAGACTAATGGCTCTATAGTTGACGCAATTCAGAGGCTCTTCATTTTTTTTTGTTCGCTCGATCCACAAAAAAAACGGAATTTGGTTACCACATCAAAATGCAATAAAATTGACATCATTATCTTTGAAAATGTTTTTAAAGTCGTAAATTGTTGTCGAATGTTATGCTTTGTGTCACATCCCCCGATACAGATACACTTTGCTGGAATTTAGGTACATTTGATGCAGTGAGCTCGAGACAAGCAGGGGTGATGTGTGAAGGCTGTACGTCAGCTTGAACTTGAGTTGAATTCTCCAAACCACTCGAATGTGCAACTGAATCTTTTATTCGAAGTTGGACTCCAGAAAATAGAAATTAATATCATTCGCTGCACGGAACCCTTTGGGTCCAAGGATCATCTGTCCCTTTTTAATGTGATGCCCCTTTTTCGTTCATAATAATTTAAACTAAATCGCCTTAAACCTTTTTCCACTTATTAATTATCACAGAGAATAAATTTATAGTTTACAAAACATTACATAAAAAATATCTTATTTACAAAATTTGTATTTTTCTTTCAAAATTCCAAGGCACCTTGAAAGTTATCAAACTCTCCTCGTTACTTTTATCTTGACTTGTTGCTTAGTTCGCAGGACCAATCCGTTTTCGAAAATTATATCTTCAGCTCGTGTCACAGGTAAAAGTTTATAGTTCTTCAGAACCGACGCAAGCAGGACTTTTATCTCCAGCATTGCAAACTTTTGTCCTAAAAACCAAAAAGAAAAAATCTTTGTCTTGGTCATTTTTGAAAAATTTAACTCTTGCCATACCAATACAATTCCTTGGTCCAGCGCTGAATGGAACAAATGCAAACGGATGTCTGCTTGTAGTGTTCTCTGGCAGGAATCTTGCAGGATCAAACTTCTCCGGATCCGGAAAGTGCCTTGGATCCCTATGGATGTGGAATACATGAATATTGATTTGAGTTCCTTTCGGCATTATGATGTCATTCAAAGTGGTTTTCTCAACAACTTCACGACTTATAAGCGGAACTGATGGATAAAGTCGTAAAGTTTCCTTAATCACGCACTCCAAGTAGTCCAATTTGTTGAAATCGAACACAGTAAGTTTCTGTAGATCATCTGCAAAAAAGACTGAATTGAAATGAAAACAAAAAAGGAGTTTCTTTATGCCTACCGAATTGACTAACTTCATCATAGCACTTGTCTTGGATATCCTCGTTTAATGCCAGATTCATAAGAGAGAATATAAGGCAAGTTGATGTTGTGTCGTATCCTTCGAACATAAATGTATCGACTTCTTCACAGATTCCCTGAGGATCAATAAGTCCATTTCTCTCCGCATCGAGAAGCGTGTCCAACATAGCGTACCGCTTCTTTAGCCCAAATTCGTTGCTGAAAAGATATCGTACCTTTCATTAGTTCAAAACCTTTGAGACTTTTCAGAATTTTCAAAAACACCTTTGCTCCCCTTCGTTAGGTCCTACATTTTTCTTGAATTCCTCTCGTTTCTTGTTGATGACATTCATCGTAAAGTTGTGCACTTTATTTAAGTGATAGGCATACTCCTTATAGTCTCCAAAGGCCTTGTAAATCGATTCGTAATAGTAAATTGGATTACAGCTCCTTTTAACTAATCGTACTTCTAGCTCGTGTATATGAGTCCGATATTCGTCGCCATCACTCAAGCTGTCTAGCTTAACGCCCATAGCAGTTTCTGAAGTTAAGCTTTCACAATAAACCTTGCAGGGAAACATTGGCTTACTTCTAAACTTACCACAAATGTTGTTTAGGGTGAATCTTGGAATGACACTAACCAGGGGCAGTTCCTTGTCAATATTTTCGTCTAAAAGCTTTTCGAATTTTAGGCTCTCCTCTCTGAAATATGAAAATGCATTTTCAGAGAACTCCATGGTATTTTGAAGCGAAGTCTTACTTGAAAATTTCTACAAAAGATTGTAAGACATTGAAATGGAACGCTGGAGTCAGAAGTTTCCGTCTCGAATGCCATTTTTTGTCTGATGGAAAAAGATTCAAAGTGTCAATTTGTTGGATGAAGACTAGAAATTGTACCCACCAGTGCTGGTCAGGAGGCCTTCTCCGAGAAATGTATGTAGTAAGGTGTACATTGCACCTTTTGTGAGTAAAGCTTGACTGTTTAAAACATTTTCAACTTCCTCGGCCGTGCAAATGTTGTAAACGCAGGCCTCTATAAACCTCCAAACGAAACTCTTTCCACCTGAATATTTATGGCAGTTCTTAATATACTGAAAAAGAGTTTCTACAAAAAATAACAAGTTTTAATTAAAATGTTACAGTGAAAAATAAAATAAAAAATAGGAAAATAATAAATTCAAAAATCAAGACATGAAAATACATAAAATGATGCCTCTGCTAGATCTGCTAGAAATTATTCGCGAACGCTTTCTCATGACGGGGTTTTGTTTAGCCGGTGTGAGCATGATTCTGGTACGCATACAAGGTGGCTTAAAATGGATCATCCCATCCAAGGATACTATAACTTTTGCAAATATCATCTGCTGTCAGTTTTGTTTCAATATTTGAAAATAAATACACTTCGTTAAGCTATGAACGTTCATTCGTTTGTGATTTCGGCGTAAATTTACCGGTCATCTTACGCCAATTGTTCAAAACCAAGGCCTGTGCCTGAAGATGTCGCGTTAGCAGTCACAGTCGACCAAACTATAAAATTGGCATGTTCATCCCTGCAGCGCATTTTTATTAAATAGTTGAAGGTTTTCTTTACAAAATGTAGACCGTCAATCGCGTCTAAGCTATGCTTACACTCTACTGAAGCTTTCTGTCTTCGGGCCACAATTTCTCGAAAACGCTGTAAGGAACACGGTTACTTTGATAAGTGAGCGATACAGAAACATTAACAATGAATTTGTACTTGAAGACATGTGGTTCCAACGGTGTAAGCACACACATAACATGCGCGCAAGCTTTCACTTTAAAGGATACCTTTCCGGGTCATCCGATGACAAAATCGCTCACTCCCGACTTCTTTCTTCTTGAAGTTAAGGATGTACGAAATCAAGCCAGAGATTCTGGAAGCACTCAAGGAGAATGGTGTTCGCCGATTGAAAAAGCGGTAAATAGAGCACAAATGGTCATAAGCAAAGTGCGAGTCGGACTCGCGCAACAAAGGTTCCGTACAAACTTGTAGATTCATATGTAAACAGACCGTTCAGAGCTGTAATCGAGTCTTGAAAAGTTTTCCCGCGCTTGTTTGTATACAGTTCCATTTATGTTTTAATTCTCGTGCCGATAGTCAAAGCATTCGTCGGCGGCGAAAAAAATTGAGATGTGATTTAATTTTTTTTTCTTTAATCGATGTTAGTACAAATTTACGGTACAGAAAAGAACAATATAGGTTTTGATTCCCCTTGCGACTATCTAAATATGCGGCCAAAACAGCACTATCTTCTGATTGCGTCTATTTAGATGCTTGATAAGTTTTGCCAGGTGCAATCTGACATTTCCATTGGAAAGTTTGACATTTTTTTGCATAACATCACTCAGAACGTGTTGTCATCTAATCGTCAATTGCTTTATTTACAGAGACTTGAAAAATTCATCTCGGCAATAAAATGGAGTTAACTCGTGAACACTTTCGTGCGATCATTTTTCACAACTTTCGGCGTGGATTATCTCGACAGGAGTGCATTGATGAAATTAAATCTTCGTATGGCGATGAAGCACCATCCTATATAGTCATGGCCGACGCTCGCTCAAAGACGAATTCCGTGAAGGTCGTCCAAAAACGGCCGTTGTGCCAGAGAACATTGATGCTGAGCGTGAACTGATGATGCAAGATCGTCATGTGGCATACCGTGAGATAGAGGCATCCCTGGGCATTTCTCCCACCAGCACACATTCGATATTGCATGAACACCTGACCGTAAAAAAGGCTTATCCTCGTTGGATCCCTCACAATTTGACAATCGCTAAAAAAAAGGGCTCGTGTCGATTCGTGCAAAGAAATGTTAAAAAAATACGATCGCGGTGCTTCAAAAGACGTTTATAAGAATGTCACAGGTGACGATTCATGGATCTATGCGTATGAGCCCGAAACAAAACAACTAAACAACTATCGACCGTGTGGGTCTTCGAAGACGAGCCAAATCCAACAAAAGTTGTTCATGGAAGAAGCACTTCGAAGCAAATGGTCGCATGGTTCTTCGGTCATGTGGCGACTGTTCCGCTTGAATAACGTAGGACGGTCAATTCTGAGTGGTACACCACAATTTGTTTCGGAGAAGTTCGAAAAACGAACAAGAAGAGAATCATTGTTCACCATGACAATGCGAGCTCTCACACATCGGCTCAAACCAGCGCCTTTTTGACCGGCAAAAACGTCGAATTGATGAGTTATCCGCCGTACAGCCCTGACTTGGCACCCAATGACTTATTTTTATTCCCGCACATAAAAAAAAAATGCGTGGTCAACGATTTTCTGTTGTTGAAGCGTTCAAAAACCATGTTTTGGAGGTGTCTCAATCGGAGTGGAAAAAGTGTTTCGATAATTGGTTTGGGTGCATGCAAATGTGTATAAATCATCCTGGAGAATACAATGAAACCACTTTTGATGATAAATATTCGCATAAGGCCATATGCAGCCATATGTATATATATGGTATTAATTTCAACTTGATGCCTCCACGCGTTCCTGAATAAAAGTATAGGCACAGACAGACGGACAACAAAGTGATTCTATAATAGTTCCGCTTTTCCTTTTGTGGAACGGAACCTTAAGAATTAAAGGTCCAAACGAACATTTAAAAATATATTAAAATATTTCGTTTCTTTCGAGTTCCACGAAGATTCAGAGACTTAGTTGCTTAGGAGTGACCAGAACGATAAGATCGACGCACAAACTAGCTCTGGGATCAAAGCTGAATCTAACATCAATCAATTTCTACTGTCGCAAAAAAGGCGTTAAAGATGGCTTTCAGATAAAAAGCAGCAATACAAGAAGGCCAAATCTGAAATGCGTGTTGCCGAAATAGTGAAAAATTTGTAAAAGAAATTCGAAAATTTAAACCAATTTAAGCTGGCAAGTTAAGGTGATATTTTATGGTCACAAATTGAGGAATAGGCCTGAGCGATTAAATTTAAAATCATCAATTGAGTGTTTTTAAGTACATATCATTTAAGAACCTTAACGATTGATGTATTTCTTAAGAGCATATTTTAAGTATGCAGTTTCAATGTTAAGAAGTGAGTTTCACAAATCATTGTTGCCGTTTCGTATCATTGAGACTATAATCAAGCGTAATGATACATAATAAAATTTATTACACTCTAATCCGTTGAGCCATGACAAAAGTTATGGATTTGAGGTAGAAAAGTCCAAAACCTTTTAAGCCATTGATAGTTTCTATCGTTGATAAGAATTATAGCCACTTATTGACTTTAGTTTTCGTTTAGCCCCTTTTAACATTATCTCTATCTAATTCGCCATATGAACTTTGGAGTTGATTCGCCAAGAGCCCATAATTCATTCACAAAAATATGTAATTACGAAGCATGAAGTTTTCTGTGTAATCAGCAAAAAAACGACTCGAACTCGGGTTGAATCGAAAAACTTTGTTGTTGTTTTCTGCTTTTATGTTATCGAAAACTTAGAGGAACAAAACATTATGACATCGTTGTGCATGAATTAAAAAAAAACAGGAATAGTTGGCATGTACTTTAATGAATTTCAGTGGACTATAAGGCTTAATGGATTTGGATGAGCTACAGATATTTTTGGTTTTTGGAAAAGTTCACGATTTTTTTGGGAATGGCTTTCAAGGTTGAAGGAACTTATGTTGACTCGGACCATCTTTTTTTAGCAGCTTGATTCGGACTTTGAAATCCAAGTTAGCTACGCCAGACAACAGAAAGGAATTTCGGCATTGGAAGCCTCAACGTATCGGAAGTAGTCTGAGACTCCAGAAAGCATTTCCCGGCACAAACGCCAACTACATGCACCAAACTTGAAGAACTAGACAAGAAAAAAGAAAAGTTAAGGAAATGTTATGATGACGAATAAATGCAGAGGAAGAAGCAAAAGACGGGATTCACAAGGAGACTCTGCAAATGACGATTCTGACGCCATTTCATAACACAATTATCAGCCAAAACAAGTGTGGCTTCCGACCTGGCGAATCGATATTGGACCAAATTTTTCTACTGTTCCTTATCCGGAAAAAGCCCACGGAATTTCAAGTTGCTACTCAACACCACCATTTAATCGACCTCAAAACTGCATAGGACAGCATCTTTTTGCACTTAACTATGGCTTCATAAAGATTCGCGGGAAAAACTCATCTGGTAATGTCACACGATCCTCGAAAACACTGTTTTGTACTGTGCAGTTTGGACAAAAAAAAAAACCTTCGAATATTTCCAAACTTGTACCGAATTCTGACAAGACAATGATCTGTCATGCAAGTACATCAACCCTTTCTCTTGAATAGATATAACGACGTGCAGGTGTCCACTCTGTTATTTGTGTTTGTCCAACGGTTGAGATACACAGATGATATTAAAATCATGAAGCGAACCCTGCGTTCGAAGCTTTCGTAGCGTTTGGAGGCCAGAATAAATGGATAATAGGATATAAGAAAGTATATATTTTCGGCATGAAGTTGATCCCTCGAACACCAAAGATCGCAATCATCAGCTATCATTTTTTGGTCAGGTGGAGATCCGACGAAAATTCATCCTAGGCATCCTTCTGACTCAAAGCAACCCTATAAACAACACTCGGCAGTTGGATGATAAGCAAAACTGAAGAACAGATTTTGAAAGAAAAATATTCTGTCACATTTACGGAAGGTGCAACCACGAACTCCACGAGTGAGCTGGACAACAATATTGGGACAAGATCAAACTGGCGGCACAATGATCCATCAATCGTGGATACCAAGATGCATGTTCGAATCAACTGAAAGACGGTGAAATTTGGAAAGCTTCTAGATATAGCTTATGCTTATATTATCCAAGAATCGAACCCCTAGAAAGTAAAGTAAGAAAGTACCATACTCTTCATCTTCATCAGCTAGAAACCAAAATTATTTTCAATTCAATCAATATGCAATCAATTTAAGATATTGTGAAGTATTTGCGGCTAAAGTCCACAATAAACAATAATAAAATCGCTATCAAAAGACATGCTTAATTGTTCGAAAAAGGTTATCTGTCTGCTTAAGACTGCTAAGAATTTTATAAACAAAAAATTGTAAAAAGATGATTTCGCTCCCAAAAATAGAACTCAATTCCAATCAACCAAATTCAATGTTCCCACATTCCCGTACATAAACCACTCACTGATGGGCAATCCAAGTGATAACTAAAAAAAAGTTTGGAAAGATTCTCGTCCACTGGGATTATTCTTATCGTCATTTCCCCCTTCCGGTGACACTCTTACAAACAGTTTTTATCTGGCCTTGATATTCCTCTGAGTGCGCAGGTCTCCTAAATCATCTGAACGCCATTTATTCCAATTGTTTATAAATAAAAGTATGCTACTAGATTTCAGTCAATCAGAGCAGAACAATAATAAATCAAACAGGTTATACGAGTAGAGTAGTATCAAATCTTATCTAATATCTATTTAAATTATCGTAAAATAAACCAACCTGGAGTCATAGATACAATGTCGAAATTGTTGCCAAAAATAGTTTTGCCCGGAATCACTGGGTACAGTTCATTGAGTTCACCACCATCCACTCGTTTGATTCTTTTTCCCAAAGCCAATAAATAATAGTCCTTGTTTAGCCTATGTATAAGAACACCCACAAAGGTAACCAGTCCAATTAAAACCAACCACATTTTAATTGATTCCAATTTAAACTATTCACTTCCAAGCAACGCAAACGTTTGTAATCCGTCTGTAGACCGTCACCCGCAACAACCGAATGAAAACATCAATGTTTCGGAGTTGATTTTTGAGATACTAGTACAGGCACCAATGAAAAGCTCAATCGCCAAAAAGCTTTTGATTCGAAATTTGTTCTCGTAAAACACTGCGTATCTCCCGCTCTTTTATCTCTAGACATTCTGGTTGCGTCTGTCATGGTTATCGGTCGTCAGTAGTCGTTGGTTGTCGGTTGTCGAACTTGCTTCAACGTTGTTAACGTTTTTCTGGGTCTGGTTTGTTTAAGGTTTTTATTTTTATGTTGTGTTTCCACTTTGTAATGAGAGCCGTTAAAATTTGAAAGGAATCTGTCCATCTAAGGCTAGCGAAGTGATTAACCTATTAGTCACTGGTTCGATGATCTTGGACACAGAGCCGTGAATCAGGCTCACTAGTGCCAGGAAGAGAATGACATTTGCCAGTACGTATTGTTTTCGTTTGTTGTTCCTTGGCAGGTGAGGAATTTCGGATCAATAATGTGACGTATGAGCTGATTAATATGCGGGTCCAGGCTTTCACCTTGTGAATCAATGGGAAGAGTCGTGATTTGTATTCATCACTGGGAATTTCGTTAAACAGGACGAATTTGTATAGGCTTTATGGGAAATTAGAAAACTTTTGTTGGAGCTTAAGAATTGGTGCACCAATATCGGATGAAATAAAAAAAACAAATTCTTAAATTGAAAAAAACTTTTAAGTACTGAGATGTTGGAGAGTCATGGTTGTTTTTTTTTATTTTTGGAGATGCGAACCTTCCGTAATGGATTTCTATCGAACAAGCTTTCAGACTGGACTTGGGTTTTTGATGCTTATGTTAAGTATACTTTGACTAGTTTCCAGTCGAAGACTAACACCCGAACAACGTTTGGAAATAATGTTTCCTTTTTTTCAAATTTACAGCCAGTAATTAATAAATGAATAAGATTAATGGGTATGCTAATGCAATCCAAGTATGCAGAAAAAACTACGACGCATATTACAGGTGTCACAAAAAGAAAGAGCCTTCGATGTCTCCTGGTTGATGCATATCGCGGAGTCTAGGAATCTAGGAACAGAAAATCATATAAAGTTGCTGTTGGCTATAAAACGCACCCAGTCTCTCCGGCATTGTTCTATATCCAACAGGATATTGTGAACGTATCCATTCAGTATTTCCACAGCTGCAAGAAAAATCAGGTATGAAGAAGACACAACTCTACCCGATGAAGTAGTTCCCCTTGACTGGAATATCAGCTCAATCGGTCCCATTTACAAAAAAAGGCTTTCCTATGCCTCTAAACAACTATTTTGGAAAAAGTTAGTCTGTAAGTTGATTCTTGATAGGCAAAAGACAGTTGGCATTCAGTCTAATATAATACGACTCCGAATGTCGTTATTGCAGACAACTTCATATCTATTACTCTGAGGTGAATTTTGACTATGACAGCTGTCACATCAGAAACTTCACGTCATTGTCTAATTATTTAAGTCTAGGTTATTGGTCATTAGTGAAAACACACAAGTTTTTGTAAAGCCGTAAAATGTCTACATTCGTGCCAACAAAACAAAATTTGCGAGAAGTTTTAATATGCTTCTTTCATTTAAAGAGAAAAGCAACCGAAGCGCATCAATTGCTTACCGAAGCTTACCCGGGCTATACAATAGACGTTAGAATGTGTCAGCGGTGGTTTAAGCGGTTCAAAGATGGTGATTTCGACACCGAAGACATAGAACGCCCCCGCCAGGTGAAAAAGTTTGAAGACCATGAATTGGAGGCATTGCACGATCAAGATCCGTCACAAACGCAAGAAGAACTTACAAAATCACTTGGCGTCGCTCAGCAAACCATTTCCGATCGTTTGAAAGCAATGAGAATGATCCGAAAGATAGGACATTGGGTGCCGTATGAATTGAAGCCACGAGACGTCGAACGCCGATTTTGCATGTCCGAAATGCTGCTTGAACGGCACAAAAAGAAGTCTTTTTTGCATCGAATCGTCACTGGTGATGAAAAATGGGTACATTACGATAATCCAAAATGTCGGGCAACGTATGGATACCCCAGACATGCCTCAACATCGACGACCGTTCAGAATATTCATGGCCTGAAGGTTATGCTGTGCATTTGGTGGGACCAGAAGGGTGTTGTGTATTATGAGCTGCTAAAACCGAATGAAACAATCACAGGCGAGATCTACCGACAACAATTGATGCGTTTGTGCCGAGCACTGAAGGAAAAACGGCCGGAAACGGTCGCAAGACACGATAAAGTTATTTTGCAACATGACAATGCTCGGCCACATGTCGCAAATGTTGTCAAAACTTACCTTGAAACGCTCAAATGAGATGTCCTACCCCACCCGCCCTATAGTCCAGATCTAGCGCCATCCGATTACTATCTCTTCCGACCAACACTTCCGTCATTTCGATTATGTCAAAAAATGGATCGATTCGTGGGTTGCGGCCAAACCGGTCGAATTTTTCAGAACGGGTATCCATGAATTGCCAGAAAATGAGAAAAATGTGTGGCTAGCAATGGGCAATACTTTGAATATTGAATTTATATCTATTTTTCCTCAATAAAGCATTGATTTTTGAAAAAACAACGACATTTTCAACCGGTAGTCCTATTTCTTCACGCAATTCCCTTAAATTTCCAACAATGGTTTTTGGCAATGGTTTAATTTTCTTAACAGCATATGTTTCATACGTTGGCCTGTGTTCCGATCAGTATGTATTTCTTTACTGCCTAGAATTATTGCCTAGTAAGAATCTTTGGGGGTACATTTCATGTATGAGCTAACTGCTTACCTAGTTTGTATGTGCCAGGTCAAGATGGTCTTTTGAACTAATATCTGTATTTGAACAACCATGTGGACTCTTATGTTGCTATGCTTCTTCAGATTAGAACACCAATCCAACGTCATGGTGAAGAATTCCACATTTCGGTCTCCATCTCTGCATCAAATCAAGATGTATGGAAAACAGCTTCTTCATCTGACTCCAATATCTTCTCTTTTCCATCTATTTTATTTACAGTCTTTCTTCTGTTTGATTCCTACGAGAAGAACGATAAAGGTTCTTTAGAGTTAAATACTAACTGAAAATCTTACGCAATATCAACCCAACTGTTAAACTAAGAACTTTAGTTTTAAACTTCAATAAGGGTTTTTTTTAGCAAGAAGTCTGGAGCCTCGCATTAAGATAATCTAACGACATTATTTCAGTGAAATGTAATATGACGATTTTATTTTGAAAATAATTTACTGCTCTTTTAAATGGAATAGCTAAGTTTACAGCCATTGTACCATAATGAGGTGTCAATTGTAGTAAATTAGCTTCTTAATTGCTTTTTCTTCCCGCTTTAATCAGAAGCTTTTCGCAAATTTAAAAGATGTCGTTTATCATGTTTAGTACGTTAACAGCAATTTTAATTGGCAGTTTAACTTTTTAACGATTATTGCCTAATGGAAAACCGCTAAAAGTCCAATAAATTTTGGAGTTTTATTTCATTCAAATGACTGCCTCGTCTAGCTTGCCAGTTAGCCAAAGAATTTTCAATGATTTTTGCCTAGATCCTCTCTGAATTATAAAAAATTCGTGAAATCGTGTCGATTATTGACCATAGTGTGCAGTTCTTGGATTCTTTGGATGGATGGCTTAAATGGCACATAGACTCATCTTGTTGGAACAAAAGCTTGCTGAAAGTCAAATCCTCAATGCTTGAAAAAAATCGGTGTTCATGATTAGGTAGCATGATTGACTTTTCTATGTCAACGTGTCGATTTTTCGAGCCTCAAAACACAGAAATTTCGCTTGTTTTCGTAGCCGGCAATATGAACCTCATCTGAAAACCTTTCTTTTTGAGTAAATTTGGTTCAATATATTCAATTGAACCTTGAAAGCGAACCTGTACTCTCATCAGATTACTTCGATTAATGTTTAATTGCCGAGATCTTATTTTCGAGCTCAAGCGGGCAATTTCAATAATTTTCGTTACACGCATGATTATCTATCAGCAAAACTTGCTTATTGTCGCAACACACAGCAGGACACTTCTACAGTCATTTTATCAAGTTGAAGGCTTTGCGGAAGACACCTCTATTTTTCTGACTTGAGCATCTTCCCGGAGAGTATAAATTATTAGAAAACATTTTTAATAAGAGACCAAGACAATGTTATGGCAAATTTTAACTTATTAAAGTGCCTACACAACATGAGATTCAAAACTCGATAAGTTGTCCTCGACGAGGATGAGGGTTTTTTTTTTTGTTTAATAGTGTACCTGCCCAAGGGATTTGATGTACCTTTATAATAAGTTTACAATGCAGAAATTATATTCATTCCACAACACGGCTATACAAATGGTCTCACAGTGTGGAGATGTTTTTTTTGTTTTTCAACTTCCCATCAGGAAGTTTTTGTATCGGTCCAATTTTTAGAACGCAAAATTTTTACATATCTCCACGTTTCGAGGTCCCAGTAGTCGGATTCATTGTTTTAAGAAAGATGATCTGAGCCGATTCTTTCTTACTCGAGAACAAATCAATCTATCGAATCCAAATTGGTTTCATTCGAAGCGTATGTGCAAAAATTAAATTTGAAAAACTGTCAAAAAGGGACAATTTCATTTCTTCAAGTAAAATCAATTTAGATTTCCAATAAAAAAGTTAAAAATCAATTAAATTTGCAGTTTACAACTACCTTAACAGATAAAAAAATATGTATGAATATATACACTGCCGTTCATAAGTTTCCGGACAAATTCATATACAATTTTTTTTGGTTGGCTAAATTAAGTTAGTTATGAACTATAAAGACTAACTAAAAGACTTAAACAGTGTTAAGTTGAGTCCATTTCAAATTTCTTAAAAAGCGTTGCAATAAAAATCATAACATCCAAAGATTTAGTTTGTTTTAGAAGGGAGAGTTGTAAGGTATCTTGGTCTTAAATTGATATAGGTTGCAGTGCAGAGGAAAAATACAGCGAGGTATCGCAATCCATGTACGCGGTGTTCGGCCTATTAAAGAGTATTTACATTTCACAGAGTATGCTCGAGAATTGCGCATACCGAGCCTTGTTTTCGAAGTACTAAATTCTACTCTGTTATTTGATTACGCTGTTAATATCAGATACTTTGCCGTTCAATATCTACGTCCGAAGAGCAGCGGCGTGAGTTATTAAAGCTGTATGTAAAACTGATGGAATTGTTATCAGCGAATGAGTGTATTGGATGTGATAGACAGGAGATCGTTAATGAAATTTAAGAAGAGATTCAGAATCAAAACTAAGCCTTGGGTAACACCAGGATTTATAAATGGGGAATTTCGAACTTGAAGACTCGAAAGATACTACCTAATCAACCGAAGAAGATACGCACCGATCCCGAATGCACGTTTCTTCGACAAAAGAGCCGAGTGCCAAACTCTTTCAAATGCCTTTGGGAAGTTATGTTCCTCTTTTCGGTGGGACAAGTCATCAAATTACCTACCTCAGAAAGAAGGGACGTAAGGGATTTGGACAAATGCAGTTTTCCATCTACTCAGAAAGAGACCTAAAGAGTAGGACAAATGAAAAAGCTTACGCTTAAGAACTATAGGGAAAATGCCATCTGGACCAGGCATTTGTGTTTTTCTATATCTTTCAGTACGAGTGCGAGTGCGGATATATACCTAGAATGTTCCTGTCAGGTACAGGAGGAGGTGAAGCGCAATCTGAAAGTATGGAACTGGCTGCGTAATGTGCAATAAGCAGATTATTAACGACAGGTGTGTCATTCGAAATGAGCGTCGTCGGAATCGTGGATGCTGTGAAGTTCTTAGTACTTCTAATTTAGTCCATAGTAGAGCTTCATAAATCTTAGAAGAACATTGAAGTCATTTCGGTTTCCTCTGTTGGGACGGAAGAAAGAGAATTCAAGTTCGATGCGCTTCCTTTCTCAAAACTCTTATATGGCATTTCATGTCAGCAAAACTTCATCCAAAATTTTGTATACACAGCAATATCATCTTCTTAAAATGTAGTAGGCGCTGGTGTCTACGAACCCAACACTAAAAGTGTTTTCCAGGCTGAGCTAAAAGCCATCGAATCCTGCGCCATAGTAAGCCTTGAAAAAGACCAAAAAAGGGCCAGAATTCTCATATATTCAGACAGCTAAGCAGCACTAAAAGCATTATCATCCAATCGAATTGAATCTAAATCTGGCAAACGCTGCTGCGACTCCTTACAATCTCAAGCCCAACGTAATAAACTAAGATTAGGATGGGTTCCAGGTTATCATAGAATCGAAGGGCTGTTTATTAAACCCCGTTCAATGGTCTGGAACCTTTCTGTGGCGCAAGCTTGACAAGGGCCACAGGTCTGACCAATAAGTAGGAAAACAAGCTACGTTTCACCGTGGAGAAATCTACCGGGCCTCAGACAATGAAAATTATTAATCAATCCCTTCACTTACAGAGAAATCCTACAACTCAACAAGGAGAATATAAAAAAGCTCGTGAGCTTTCTCTCAGGCCATTGCCGCTTAAGATCACATCTAACCATATTAGGTCTAATGCCGACTCTGTTTAGAACACGACGAAACGACTGTACACATTCTTTGCAAAAGTCAAGCTCTAATTTGGCTAAGATGGCGTATTTTCCTCAAATAGTTATGCTCCCCATTAGGCAATCCAATGCTAAAGGCATTGGAAATGTCTGTTAGCCTGAACTAACCTGCAGGTTACAATATGTCTTTTCTTTCACTTGGGGAGGGGTGGATACTAAAAAAAATCATCTCCTACATCCAATCCCACCACTGAATTGTAAAAGAGCACGATAAATACGGAAAAAGGCAAAACCTTCTACTGCGTTGAATGGTAAATATTAATTCACAAGCACATGGCAACTCTAAGGGCATCCAGTTTTGCGTGTTTTTTTTTTCAATCAGCTGTCATCTGGATTTTCTCAGCTATGAACTGTCAAATTTGACACATGCGGTAGGAAATTCTTTTTTCGATTCTTTTTTCCTCGATCACGCTGATAAGCATGGCTGCTGCACGGGGCTTTGCAAGTTTTTCTAAAAATTCTCGAATTCTTCAATGTGGAAAACTGCAATCACTTAACAACCGTCAGATAACCATTTCGTCTCCATGTTCCAATCGCTTCGAGTTGACCAGGCTGCATATCTCTGCCGGAAAACAAACGCAAAAGTCGTGTAAGTTGAGTGAAGTTTTCGAATTTCATCAAAGTTACATCATTCCTGCCTGAAAGCAGGACATCTCAAATTAGTCCAATGCATGTCCTTCCGATATGGAGAGTTTCGTTTGGTGTTTGTGAAATGCCAGTTCTTTGCCTTTGAACCTATTTTATATAACCAATTTGAGTGAAGAGTTTTCTAGAAACTATTTATTTCCCCTCTCATTGCAGTGTTGTCGGCGACTGTTCATCAGCCAATAACATCAATCACAAGAGCGATCCATCGCTCTCAATGGTTGAATAAATCGGATTACTATCAAACGCTGGGCGTTGCAAAGAATGCCTCTGCGAAGGAGATCAAGAAGGCTTACTATCAGTTGGCGAAAAAATACCACCCGGACACAAACAAGGAACCAGATGCTGGCAAAAAATTTCAAGAAGTCTCCGAAGCATATGAAGTGCTCAGCGATGAGCAGAAACGTAGGGAGTACGATACATATGGACAGACGACGGAAAGCATGAATCGTGCTGGATACGGTGGTGGTCCGAAGGGACCAGAAGGTTTCTCTCAGAGCTGGCAATTCCATTCGACAATTGACCCTGAGGAGCTTTTCCGAAAAATCTTCGGCGAGTCTAATTTCCGTTCGAATAATTTCGATGAATTTGCCGACTCTCAGTATGGATTTGGGAGTGCCCAGGAGCTGGTGATGGATTTGACTTTTTCGCAGGCGGCGCGTGGCGTAAACAAGGATATTAATGTGAATATTGTTGACACATGTCCAAAGTGTGCTGGAAGTAAATGTGAACCAGGTACGAAGCCGGGTAGATGTCAGTATTGCAATGGAACTGGTGTGGAAACGATATCGACGGGACCGTTCGTGATGCGGTCGACTTGTCGCTACTGTCAGGGCACTAGGCAATTCATAAAGTACCCATGTGGTGAATGTGAAGGCAAGGGTCAATCGGTAATGAAACATTTTCAATATGATAAAAGAAATTGATTAACAATTTTCACCTTGTTTAGGTACAAAGAAAAAAAGTGACTGTTCCAGTTCCCGCTGGCGTTGAGAATGGGCAGACTGTGCGACTTGCTGTTGGACGCAAAGAAATTTTCATCACTTTTAGGTGAGTACAAAAACTGATAGATTTTTCTGCTTAATGCTCGTTAAAGAGTGATAAAAAATAACCACTAAATTTCGAATATCATTGCCTTTGGGCCATGCATGCTTGTCAATCAAATCAAATGCCATGGGCCTCGATAACATCTGCCCGAAATTTCTAAAACAGTTGCTGCCGTTCATAATTTTAACCACATCGTGACTATCTCAGTGTTCATTTATAATTGGAAAAAAAGTTAGTGATTTCTACTCCCAAAAAAGGACCGCAAATTCTGCTTAATACAGGTCTACAGCTTTTCTCCTTATTTGTCGAATGTTTTTGAAAATCTTCTACGTTCTAGCCAATCAGGCTTTCGACCGAAGAGAAGCTGCAAAATTGTTCTTTTATAAATCGATGATGAAGTTCTAAAAGCCTTTAATTGTTACCACTCTTCATTGCTGACGCTCTTGATTTTTCAAAGCCTTGAACTGTTACATCTCCTCATTGCTGACGCTCTTAATTTTTCAAAGGCTTTCGACACAGTCAATCATTCCGTTTTGTGAAGAAAGCTTAGACGTTCGTTTAATTTCTCCGCATTCTCTTCGAAACTTCTTTCCTCATATTTAAACAGAGGTGGTCTCGTGCATCTGCTTGAGGAAATTTTCATTCTCCTCGTAAAACAAATTTCGCGCACTTTTTATTTTATGAAGCAGTATTCACTTTAATCACAGAATGCAAAGATGTGTTCAATTCTCGTTCCCATCCTCGCGAAAAGAATGCCTTCCCTCCCACTACATACATACGTTATAATTGGTTGTTATCAGCGGCGCAGCGACTTTTCGCACCCACGCATAGCTGTTCACAATACTCCCAATCACATATCGATTGCTCCTTTTGCACATGTACACGAAGGGTCCCACAAAAATACCAGCGACATGCTTCACTTGAGGAATACCGCCTTATAAACTTTACTTGCTGAGCTTTTATTTTCTGAAAGCTATTTGTCGATTATTGAAAAATTTGTTACATGTTTTTGTATAATTATATTGTCTGTGATCATGGGCCTAAGAAAAGAAAAAAGCTAGTTGCCAGGCTAAATATAATTAAATTTCTATCTTCTTATATAAGTCTTGTCCATGTTAATACTCTCATTCACATAACAAAAACAATACTGCTAACAAAAATCGATTACGGACTGGCAATCTATGGCAAATGCGCGAATTCAACGCTAAATCTAATTAAGCCCTCTTACCATGCAGCTGTCCGATCTAGTTTACATGCTTTCAGGACCACACCCATATTGAATATCCTTACTGAGGCTGGTCTTCCATCCATCGAGGAACTTAAAGACATCTTAACATCTCGCCTCGCCCCGAAAATCTGCGCATCTCACAATTCTCCCATAATTAAAGATGCGGAAAAGATATTAAATCGCAAAAGAATACCCAAGCGCCCATCAACCGCGCATATCGCACTAAACTTAGCAAAAAACGCTGGTGTTCTTCCAGTAGTAAAACCATCTACGGTTGAATTTTATCCACCCCGGGCATCTTCCGCCTGAAGCTATAAACCTTAAGCTTACTAAACTCTGCAAAAATTCAACACCGAAAGAGGCATATGTACAGTTACTCAACGAAACGATTTACGACTACATGAATAATTCTTAGGACATTGTATATACAGACGGGTCCAAAAATTAATCTGGAACTGGCTATGCAATAGTTGTAACAAACGGGGATGTTTTCTTAGCTGAAAGAATACCAGATTACTTCTGAGTATTCTCTACAGAAGTTATGGCAATCCTCAAGGCAACAGTCTTTCGACCATAAATGCGATACGGAACTTCAACAACTGCTCTCCAGTTATTAAAAAAATCCGTGATAACATCATCAGCAATTCACATAAAACAACTATTTTATGAACACAAGGACACTCGGGAATCCGAGGTAAAGAACAAGCGGATAACGCAGCTCGCAACGTTTCGTCAGAACCACACACTACACCATACCTAACACCCAAAAAGGACTTTCTCAAACAATTGGACATATATTGGCTGCAGACGAAGAAAAAAGCTTGGACCATCTACATCCACCATTACTCCAGAATAAACGCAACAGGTGACGCCCCGCTGTACCCAACAAACACAACAGCGAATATGAACAAATGCTTTTTGAGACTTCGACTCGGACACACAAAACTTACACATAGCCACATTCTTACGAAGAGCAATCCTCCTACTTGCCATTTCTGCCGATCGGGTTGCATTCTCCTAATTAATCACCTTGTTTTCGAATGTCCGAAAGTCATTTACTTCTGTAACTTACTATTCAATAAACAATTAAAAGACTTACTAGTAATACCCTCTGTAGAAAACCTCAATAATGTATATAAACTATTACTACAACTTAATTTAGATAAAGATATTTAACTACTTAAATATTTTTTTCTTTTTTGTTTATATTAAACCATCCGTAAACCCTGGCAGCTAGCGCTGAATAATTTATATTTACTTTGTAAATGTATTTTATATTTTAATAAAATAGTAATAATACTTTGTAATTAATTTAATCTGTAAATTATGTCATAAATAAAATTAATAAAAACAATTTGCAATTCGTAATTTTTATTTTTCAGAGTTGAAAAGAGCAGATACTTCCGCCGTGATGGTGCCGATGTTCATACTGATGCTACAATATCATTATCCCAAGCACTATTGGGAGGAACAATCCGCATTCAAGGAATCTACGAAGATCATGTTGTCAATGTAAGTTGCCGAAACCCTTACTCCATAAGTGTTTCCTTTTTTTTTATAAAGTAACATTTTTTTTTCGTTGTTTTTAGATTGAGCCCGGTACTTCATCACATCATAAGATAACTCTCCGCGGTAAGGGCTTAAAACGCGTTAATACCTCTGGACATGGTAATCACTACGTTGACATCAAAATTGATATTCCAAAATCATTGACAAGAGAACAAAGAGCACTCATACAAGTATGTTATTCGAATTTGACAAGTACTATTTAATAATCGAAACTTTTTTTCAAAATAGGCTTATGCAGAATTGGAAACCGACACACCGGGACAAATCCATGGCATTGCCCAGAAAAAAGACGGTAAGTCCAACAAAACGTCGGCAAGTGAAAACCTTTCCGCTGAATATACGCAAGGCTCAGAGGAATCACATAAAACTTACACCGAACACGATGATAGCGCATCCAAGGAGAAGCCTTTCGATTCGCGCTTATATTTTGGCATAGGAATGCTCATTGTTTTCTTCCTTGCATATTATTACATTGACTCAACATCGGATAGTTATTTAGAAGAAGAACGCCTGCGCAGCATTGAACGAAGGCAACGCGAGGCGTTATTACGCGAACAATACGAAAGAGAACAAGAGATGATCATGCGACAACGCCTTAATAATCAGAAAAAATCGGATTTTGAAGCTCAATTTAAGTCAGCGTAGTGAGATAGGCATCTAATTTATGCAATGCAAAAAAAAAAAAAAAATACTTACAATTGTTTCGTTAAGTTTCTTCGGTTTTTATTTGGTAGTCGTATTTGGAAAGAACTTTCTTCGTTGAAACGCTGCTACCAAAATGTGATGGTTGAGTGGAAATGCTAGTTTCCATTTTAAGAAAATAGTTTCTGTTACTGTTATTGGAAGGAAAACTGTAGACACTTTGTACCTTCGTTCGGATAATCTAATACATCCTGGTATTGAGGAGCAGTTTAGTCTGAAGCTGTTGGAACAGTTGTCCATGTACATAGATTGTAGCTACTTCACAAGCAGTAGCCGAACAAATTTTTCAATACGCTTCTTTCCTAAAATTGGTTTGTCCTAACTGACCTAGACTTTCGACTTCAGTAAGCATTTGCACATTTGCACTTTGATAAAATGCTTGTGAAGTTCGTTTTAAGTTTTAATCTTTTGAAGATTATTGTGGTAATTAGCTAAGTGATCCATAGCCTTCACTTTAAATTGTTTCCAGGAGTTGCAACAGCCTTTCTAATTCGACGTCCGTTAAGAAGAGTAGTGCCATCGAGTTAAAGTACCCGTGTTCATTCACCTCCAGCTAGCTTGTCCAGTATTCTTTCTCGTTAGTGCAGACATCCGATGAAGTGCCAAAGGACTCTTTGGTTTGTTGAATTTGTTATTCATTAGATTAGATTCATTTTTGTAGGACTGATGAGAACACTATAACCAAACTTGCATCAATAAGCCAATCGTCAACGTAAATACATCTTCTCTTCTGGTCCCCAATTTAAGTTAGTCGCAATTCAGTATATTGAATCGACGTACGCTTCCTTGAGTTAGTTGAAGAACGTTTATTCGTAACCTTTGCAAACGAAGTTGAAGAAACAAAATATATTTTTTTATAAAATCAATTCAAATAGTTTTAAAGAATACCCTCGAAACAGACAACATTCCAAGCAGTTTGCAGATACTAAGGTCACAAACAAGATTGATTTGACTTTGCCTCTCGTTATTTGGAACTACACAAAAGCGCGTGCAACTTCATTTGTTCAATTATATTGAGTTTAAATGATGGCTTAAAATTAAAGTGAAATTTTAGACATCAAATTGAGTTGAAAATATACTATCGTTCACCGCATTAGGAAGGTGTTTGTAGTGTTTTACATGAACAACACACATAACAAACGTGGTTCATACGTCTCGCACAGCAATCGTACGACATATTCTTACATAACTTAAGATTGGATCTCAGGAAGCGTTTACAAGATTGAAAGACTATGCTTAAGTGACAGTATAACAGGCACACATCCGCATGATTTTGAGTGTGTAACCACTCACTTTATGCGTCTTACCTTTTGAATGTCTTAAAACAGAAGATGCGAGCAGAACACTGCCTTTCCGTTCTTGGACAAGAGTTTGCATGCCAAATTCAAGTGTGTCCTCTTGGTTCAGAATCGTTCAAAGATTCATCAGTTTTTTGATTTTGTCGTTGACACCACAACAGACGTTACGCTAGCTTAAGCATCATCACGATTCACACGAATGTTTCTCCTGCTTATTTTTGAATCCTCTTTATTTGTTTATGTATGCACCTACAGAAGCATTCGCATTTGCTTCTGTTCTATTGTTGTCTTTGTGTTATCTTCAGTTCCGGTTGTGTGCTTAGTATTTTCTTAGCTAAGTTCACTGTGGTTAATCCTTAAAAATCGCATCCTATATTCACTGCTGCCTAGAATTGTTGATTTCGGTCTCGATCTCCACGTTGGGCAGGTTTCTTTTTATGACAACTCATTCAATATTTACCGATTTGTTCCGATTAGATTAGTCGAGGACGATATGAAACTATTTATGAGGATATCTCCAGTAACCACGACATTCTTCAGCTTTCCTTAAACTTTTTTTTTCTCGCGAAATCAATAACGATTTAAGGCGTTTACTCATCATCTCACTCTGAAAAATTGCAACATTCTTGTTTAATTGTATCATATTGTTTAAATATAAACTTTATCATTTATAAATACTTAAACGAAAGTCTTATAATTGTTTTTAATTCATTCGTTTCGTTTCATTCGAAGGCAAATCAAGTTGAAGTATTTATTTCCAGAGAATGCCCAAATAAGCCAAAAACAAGTCAAGACATATTTTAAGTATTTTTTTTTTTTTTCGTTTGCTTTCTATTTTATTACTTTAATTGTAGTTTTCTTTTTTGTATATAGAAATAAAATATTTTGTTAAAAATAAATGTGTATATGTATTGAATAATGCTTCAACAATTCAGAATAAAAAGAAACATAAACATTTATAAGGCTTTCTTAATTCAGTGTCTGGCGAAATCAAAATTTTGTATTCATTATTTTCTTAACAGGATCAAAGGAGAGTACATTAGATCGAGACAATTTAACAGACGCTGTACGAGAGGCTTTGAAATCTGCGCAAGCGAGTGCAGGTGACACCGGAAAGCAGAGCCCACCACATAGTCAGGAGAACACAGAAGCTCAACAAGAGCAAACTACTGAAGACACAACTGCTGGCAAACAGGACGAAAGTGGTCCAGAGGAGGACACAAAGAAGCAGGAGCGAAGTAAAATTTAAACGCTATTGTTGGTAGAGTCTTCCAATATGTTTTAAATCTACTTAAGTGATTCTCTTTATATATTATTTTTATACCTATTAGAAGAAGGTACTATTAGTAAATGAATGCGCAAGAATGTTGTAAAAGGGTATAAAAAAATAGGTCATTATAGTTAGCATGGAGTTCTGTGAACTTGATAGGATTATGCCGTGGCTCACACACGTAAGGGAATTTATGAAGAGCATCACCAGAGAGTGTCTTCATTTTTTTTTTTGGTTCCATTCTGATGTGCATTTCATTTGTAATTCTGTCATTATTATTGCTTTAAAAGTAAATAAAAGAAACCGGCAGCACCAATGTTTCTTCATTAATTTTAGAGTTTAAGTTTTTCTTTCAGTAATGGTAAGTTATGTTAAGCAACTGACAATAACAGTGCAACTAAATCATAGTAAAAAAATATTATACTTTGTTCATGGTAAGTATTGCAGGCAGACCTATCTGCCGTCGTTGAAGCTATCGCAGCGATTGGAAATTTGTGAATTTTTCTCACAAACCTGATTTTGACCTCAAATGGCCTGCTTGTGTTTACCAAAATGCTTTTTAACTTGTTGTAAGGCGAAATATAAATAATCCAAACACATAAAATCAGGATTTTTGTCGCAAAATATTCGTGGCCTTAAGCTCAGAGACCATAATCGGTTGGCATGAATAAAGGCAGGTATGAAATTAATTGCAAACGTGAATATTTGTTAAGAAAATTAAAAAGTATAAATAATTTAGATAATTTCCTTGTTAAATACATGAATTATGACCAAAATGGGCAAAGGAAATAATTTCACTACAGCTGAGAAAGCCACAATAGACGTTTACCACTCGAATGGTTATTCCACCCGTAACTTGGGTGACGTGCAAGTTCAAAAGAACATGATTCACTGGAAACATGAAAACTTTCGTTGTGCCACCAATTCCAGCCATTCTTTATCAAAAACTAAAATTCGAGACTGGATTTAATGCTTGCAAATTGACTGTTGGGCATGTGATTCTTGGTCCTAAAAACTAGATGCGGTTAAAATAGACGACAAAAATTGGCTTTAAACGACTCTTGAAAGAAGCTTCAATTGAAATAAGAGAACAATCACATGGCTTGAACTAAAGGCAAATAACAAATAAAGAATGACTGGTAAAAGATTGTCTTCACGAAAGAAAAGAAGTTTTATTTAGATTGACTGGATGCCAATAACTTCATGGAGTCAGCTTTTCCTAAGTTGAATTGACCTTTGCCCTGGAAGGAAAGTGTAGCCAAGTGAGAGTCAAGAAGTTGTTCTAAAGAAGAGATTGAAAAAGATTGAAAAAGAATGTATCTAAATATTGAATATCCTTGTGTGCCTTAAATGCGTAATCAACAGGCACAATGTCATTCAATGTTTGCATTTCTCTACATTTTGCAGCCCTCTGTTTTAAGAGATTTACTGAAAGCTGCGACACTCATAACTCAAACCCACATCAAAATCACATGAAATATTTTTTTTTAATAATTTATTTTTAGAAAATTACTGTAATTAATTTTTTCGGACTAGGAAAAATGTCACCACCAAAGCAAAACACCTACACATGGATCTGGCATCCACAAGTTGCAAAATGTTTTTCTTATTGGAATTCGAGCTCTAACTTTGTGTTAGTTTGACGAAATGATTGCATACTTCAAAGGGTTGTTAAGTTGCTCCATGAAAATAATTGTATACTGTAAGGCGCTAAGTTGAGTTGTGATTTCATGAAACACTACACTTCTGTGAAAAAGGCCTCCCTATAATGATTTAGGAGATACAGCTCAGACGAACGGACAGCGGAGAGCTAGTAACAGTGTTTCAAGGGTCCAAACTTTTGGGAACGGAACCCTTAAAATGATTTCGTTACTGTCACATTTTACTGATGGCTAACTCGCACATAATACATACGAAGGAGGCAAGTAGTACGGCAACAAAGAATAATTTTGTTCGGTCAAAATATCGCTTAGTTACATAAAATCTTGTTAAGTACTTCTTTGTTGAATTACTACTTTAAATGATAACGATCAAAAATAAAAGATAAAATCAACATTTTCCTTTATCTTTTATCATATGAACCGATTTAATTGCTAACTTTGAACAAGGTTTGGAAAATCCCATTATTTTTCATGCACATTGATTATTTTTGTATTCTTTCGCTTTGGCACATTGACTAAAACATTTAAATTTCAATAAAAAAAACACACTTACTTGTTTTATAAAAATTTAAATTAAATTAAAAATTATTGTTTTCAAATTGAATATCTGGTTATTTTTTGGAAAAAAAAGAAATTGTCTTGCATATCTCAGGTGTTTTAAGTTATTCATTCAACTTAAGTGTTGAACAGGATTATTTCCTCCAACATTTTTAAATACGGTGAGGTTATTCCAGTTTTTAAAAGGAAAACAAAAAAATTATGACAAACCCCACCCCTATTTCTGTTCTTACTACTTTTCACAAAATGTTGTGGTTAATAGAAAAGATTGCTTCCTAAATAAGAACATTTTTTTTTAAGCGTACATCAATTTGGTTTCCGTTCGGAAACATCAACCAAAGACGCAATTCTTAGGATTTCAGCAGCTTTACCCACTTTATCGATATGACAAAGGAATTTAATATGGTTGATGACGACATATTCCTATGTAAGCTTTACATTGCAGTATTTAGAGGAGTTATTTTTAAATGGTTGCAATCATATTTAACCTCACTTAAAAAAAAAAAAAAATGAGTGCCACAGGGATCCGTACTCGGCCCTTTGTTTTTTTTTTGGAAAAATTAAAATGTAACGAAACTTTATTGCCGATTGTATCTGATGTATCATTCAATACTAACTCACGAGTTAAAGAATGGTAGCTCCTCTTTATTCCTTTTCATATTATTAATTGTACTAGTTTTAATTATAAAATGAGTGAATAAAAAAAATTTCTAAACATAATCTAGTCTAAATCTATCAATTTGGCCATATTCAAGTGAACCGTAGTGTATATTGTTATGCATCTATGAAATTCGATTGACTATTATACAGGAAACGATAATTCAATTGTTTATCTGTGCAATCTGCTGAGCAAGGCGAGAAAAAGATTTCACGAACGAGAGCAGAGCACGTCCGACAGAAATGACTCATTTGAAAAGCTTCCAAATGCGAAACTATTTAAAATGGTGATTCCCCGATGCCGGCCGGAAGAAAAAATAATTCAAATAAAATAACCATCGATGTCAAAACAAAAGTATCGAGATTTATTCATCGACGTTGAATTTCCCTCATTTCGGGAAAAATAAAATACCATGCCTTTCACGAGAAAGGCCAAAATAAAAACTAGTTAAAAGTCATTTAGGAGATTCGGGTTAATAAAAGATGAGCCATTTTTACCTCTCTCCACAATACTTTATTGACTGAAAACATATTCCATACTTATTATCTTAAAATCATATCCAAGTGCTTGATGTGTTGCCGAAGCAGTGTGAATTTTGGTCGAAACAATGCACCAACTGCTATTGAAGATTTGTAAAAGAAAAAGACAGTGACACTAATAATTGGTATCCAAACACATGTTGCCAAACGTGTGCTCCGGAAGGCGAGAACATTAAATCGACAAAGATCTCTGCAAACAAGTGAGTCGCACCAGCCAGAGGAAATTCTTTCTTACAAGATCAATTTGCTTCGTTATAGCTTCTCTACTTGGTAAGAAGAAAATCACATATTTAGATGAGGCTCATTCCCATATCAGCGGTAACCTAAACAAGTGAAATTGCCGAGTTTGGAGTTTGTAAAGATCGCACTGGTGAACATCCTTAAGTTGGAAGAAACAATGGGGACTTAAAAGGTCCATTATAATTTTCCATAACAGACTATGTCTTTTTTAGGAATTCGTAATGGCTCCTGGTGAAACCATTTTGTGTTCCTGATGAAACTCATTAGGTCCTTGAATGGTATCTTTGTGAGTGCTCACAGTTACTTGTGCGTTCTTTCCCCCGTGAGGCGAAGTCGCCTCGCCTTTGCTTGTCCTTATGTTGAGTTCCGCTGCGATTTGATCCCATCGGATATTTATTGGGGGCGATTTAAAATCGCAAAAAAGGAGCCGATGTAAACGAAATTGATTGATTTATATGGAACTGTACATATTTATAGCATAATGATAAAGAAACCGACAGATGGCGTACTCTTAAATAGAGAAATAGCTCTACATCTTCATTCCATTGACCCAATAAAAATTTGAACAAAGATCTCTATTACATGTGAATTACTTAATTGCTAGGGAAAATAGCTTAAAACTAGCTTAAATAAGCTCTAAGCTAAACTTACTTATTAGACTATGTCTTTCGACTTAAACTTACATACTCTTTGGTTCCTTAACAATGCTAACTATAGACTAAGAAAATTAAGTTTTAAAAACTTGGTAAAAATGTGTAACTTTTTAAAAACTTAGTAAAAACTTAGCTAATGTATTCTGGATCAGACCTATCGAGTCAAGGTAGAGGGAGGCCTCTGGGAGGACAAAGCCATTTGGTCATTTGGGTAGAAAGCCCCGGAGATCAGATTGTTGACCGAGTTCATTGCTCTTGCAATGTGATTTCGTGTCAGCTTTATAATAAAACTATCCACTCTTATAATGTCTGGCCTGTTGTATAGGACCTCGTTGGGATAGAATTTTCTGTACTTAGACTCTGGAGTTCTGTATAAGCGTAAGCAAGTCCTTAGACATTGCCTTTCAAACAACCGAATCTTTTCCATTAAGCTTGCTCCCACGTTGAACCACACGGGGCATCCATAGACGAGCATAGGCCGGATGAGGGCCATGTAGCAGAATATTTATACCCTAGCATCGAGTTGCTGGTTATAGAACAGTTTCTTTGTTAGGGCAAATGTAACTTTGGCTCTGGCAAGAGCCGCATCTATATTTTTGTTGAAATACAGATACTGGTCCAGCCAAATTCCAAGATATCGGACTACACTTCGACTCGTCAATGTCTGCCCGTGCGGTCCCATAATTGAGAGCTTTCGCCAATTCTTGATGGTATCCCTAGAGGCCCCAGACAACGGCGATCTAAACAATATAGTTTCGCATTTCCGAAAGTTAATCTTTAATTTCCAGTCGTCGCAAAATCGCTGGATCTCATCGAAGTCACGCTGCAAGAGATTTCTAATACCTTCGATCTTCGGACCTGATCTGTACGCAATTAAGTCATCTGCGTGACCTTACAAGGTCACTGGTGAATATATTGAAGAGGATCGGCGAAAAGACAGCGCCCTGTTGCAGACCATTTATTAATTTAAATAACCCATTAGAAGTTACATTGCCATTTTTCACAATGAACTGTCTATTGACTTGCATATTAACAAGTATGTACAACAGTGATTTGCTAATGCCAAGACTACTCAACTTGTAAAAGAGTCCTTCTAACCATACGGTATCGAAAGCCTTTTCCAGGTCGACCAGGCAGGCACCAGTGCATTGTTTCTTACTTTTTTGTCCTCAACAAAATTAAGCAGGGCTCTATGTACCACTTTCTCAAAAACCTTACTGATGTTAGGGAGAAGACTTATGGACCGGAGATTTTCCGGAATGGAGATATCCTTGCCGCGTTTAGGGATGGGTTGCACAACCGCCGTCTTCCAATGTGTTGGATAATATGCATTATTCAGCGCATTATTAAAGAGGATGGTGCAAATATTTATCGCTTCTGATGGAAGATGTTGAAGCACAATATTCGATATTCCGTCGATTGCCATTGATTTTTTCTTCTTCAGTGATTCGAAGATGCCTTGGAGATCAGCCTTTGATATAAACATGGGATTTGTCGTTTCACTGGCGTTGACATTATTTGCCTGATTTTACTGCGTAGCATACTTCCTTTTACTATTAAATCGCTTTGCCTTAGCTGTGTTTTTCGTAAAGTGATTTTTAAATTTTTCCAGCGGAAATATCCCCACTTCTGACAACACTGGTTGGATACAATCGAATGAACTGCCGATAACGAACTCGGACCGCTGGCTCAGGTGGTTTAATCGGAATCTTGGTTGGTGCAGTAAGCTTTACTAACAGAATCAAACATCTTTTGTAAAGTGAACAGAACAATTCTTTATAAGTGATATTTTTCCAAGTGAATTTATTGTTCGTCAAACAATTAAACTATGATTACTTTACGAGAAAACACAACTTCATCGTCAATGTGCGGGTATTATTCGGTTACTGAAGATCGAATATTCGAACAATCGGATTCAAAATTGAGGTTCTTTAAAATACCAAAAGTGCCTCTGAATCTAAAGCAAGCTCTAACATACGGAATAAAGAATAAACCCAACTCATACTTCGATGAAAAAATGGATAATATTCTCAAGTTTATCGTAAATAATAAGAATCAATTTCGGAAAAATTCATCGGACGAAGCTTTGATTCCGGATGTTAAATTCATTACTTATCGTGGAGTCATTCTTCAGATAATGTGTTCATGTATTTTCAATTATTATTTCAAAGAATTGTGTATTCTTGCAACAAAATATAAAGGCAACATATACTTGAGCCATTATACGAAGCCAGATAAGCGAACTCCGGACACTGAAAATAGAGCTCCGTACGATTCATATGGACATGTTTTCAAAAATCTTTCTTTATCAGGTACAGTTCACGAAAACCATCTTTTCATTTTTCTGATTAAATACATATTTTAAGACAAAAAAAAAACATATTTCATAATAATTACTCCAATAGCAACCAAAAACACTGCGAAACTTTTAAAATACAACTCAATGAACCTGAACGCCTTTTTTACTTTAAATCTTTGTAAATTTCTTTAACCAGCTAATAGGAAAAAACTATTTCTAATTTCAACAAATAATTGTAAAAATAATAGAAAACAAGTGGCTAAATTATTTACAAAAGTGCAATTTCTGTTGTTTCTACTCCGGGAAACACTAAAATTGGAATATTCAAGCATGTAGAGAAAATAGTTTTTAAATAGATGTGTATAGATTCCACGCTGTTATAAACTCGTTTCAAGTTTGATCCGCAGTTCTGCCGATGTTTTTGGAAATTTTCTGATTTAACAATATAACAAAGATTTTCAATTACGTTAAGATCTGGACTTTTTGATCCACTTCTGCCAAATGCCATCGGTGGGTTGTCTTGTCTGCGACCAGTGCAAAATCATTTCAAATAATTAAATAATGTGACTGTTAAGTTTTATCGGAGTGGAGTGTCACCCACAGCTTGATATGCAACCGCATATAATGATATTTCATCCTTTGAATTGTCGCTGATGATGAAAACTTTTTTGTGATTGAAGACTCGCAGGAAAAGGTTGAGGTTATAGAAGCGACTTTTCAGGAAGTGCATAAGGCAAATGCTAACACTGGCCTGAACCGCGAGTTGGTGGATCGCGTTTTCTACCTATCCGACCAAGGGCGATCAGAGAACCGAGTTTTCACAGAATTCAATGACGATAATTTGGCATACAATGCCTTCGCTGAATCACTAAAGAAGAAAAAGTCTACAGGAATCGATGTATTACCAAACATTGTGCTTCGACAACTCCCTCTGGAAGCAACTTAACAAAGCTAAGAAACAATACACAGGTGCCTGTCTGGTGGACTTGGATAAGGCCTTCGATACCGTGTGGTTAGAAGCGCTCTTCTACAAGTTTAACAAGCTTTATAACATGTTTACCAATAGACGGTTCGTTGTGAAGAATGACAGTGTTAATAAATGGTCTACAACAAGGTTCGGTTAATTCTCCGATACTTTTCAGCATGATTTTGCGTACGCAGACGACTTTATCGCATACAGATTGCGACCGAAGATCAAAATTATTCGTTTGCTCTTACAAAGTGACTTTAATAAGATTCGGCATTATTGCGACGACTGGAAGTTGAAGATCAACTCCCAGAAACCGGAAACTATGCTCTTTAGGACTTCATTGTCTTAAGCCTCTTGGGATACATGAAAGAATTGGCGGATATTCTTGATCGTTGGATGTCACGGGTGAACATTAGTAAATCGAAGTGTAGTCAGATACCTAGGTCTCTTGGCTATATTTAAACAATTATGTAGATGTTGCTCTAGCCAGAGCCAATGCAGCTTTGGCCATGGCAAAGAAACTGTTTTACAGTACCCAACTCAATGCCAGGGTAAAGGTAATCTGCTACACGGTTTCATAAGACATATGATTACTTATGATTGCCCGTGTGCTTCAACGTGAAAGGAAATTCGATAGAAAAGATTTGGGTTTTTGAAAGGCAATGTCTCAGGGCTTGCCTGCGTTTATATAGAACTCCAGAGTCCCAGTGCAAAAAATTCTATCGCAATGAGGTCCCTTTTAATGAGGCCAAACTGGCACAATGATTTCTTTCAACAACCTGATCTCCGGGGCTTTCTACCCTAATTATTTGTACCACGAAAGTACACACAAAGGCCTTATTCCCCCTGGAGCCTTCCTCTATTTCGACTCTAAAAGTTTTATCCAGAGCAGTCTGGCGATGCCTCTAATCTTCCACTCCGCCCGTTCAATTGTAGACAGGTGACTCACCTACTATCGAGACATTAAGAAGTAAATAAAAATAGTTGGGTTGAGTTAAAAGAGCGAGAGCCAGTAAGTTAGTCAAGTAAAGTTAATACATATGAACTACAATAATTTAAGCTTTTTTTGTCTTGTGTTCAAGTAATTCAGATTCAAAACTAAAAATGCATTTAAACTGAAATGAACCTCCTTTGGAATGTCTTGTGAGTTGTGTTACGGGCTTATTAGCCTTCGTTTTGGCAAAGGCGTAATAAAATTTTCGGCCACGGGTACCATTCAAAGAGCAAGTTCCTTAATCCGTCCAGAGAAAGCTCTTTCAAAACTCCCGCGACTTATTTATGCGATCCTTAGCAAATTTTAAAAAAGGCGCTTCTTTTTTTGTAAAAAAATTCGGCTGTTTTTTGACGATGACCTAGGCAAAAACTTTAACACATTTCTAATCCTTTCACATGAGTTTCTCTTGAAAGAACGAACTATTCTAACCTCTTCGCTTTTCGATGTCACCCTTTTTCTGTCTCTCCATTTAACACAGTAACACACACAGTTTCCCGACTGCAACCATTGCCAAAACACCCCTCTGGAATTCCACAACAATAGCCGCTCGTTGGTCAAGGAAAAGCTCAATCGTTTTAATCATCGAGTAGAACATTTCTGGGCACGAGTACGATAACTTGGCCGCCACTAAATTAAGAGGGGTCTAAACCAAGCATTTTTTTTACTATGGGAGGGGGTAAGAATATCTCGCCTCGTTCCTTCTAGGAGGTAGGTGCAAAAAAGAAAATAATTACTTAAAATGAAAAAAAATGAGTACTTTACCGAATTTGAAAGCCAGAGACATATTCTTTAATCATAAATTTAATTTAAATAGTTAATGTTAATAGTTTTTGAAAAATTCGCATGCAAACTCAAAATCTGGTAAAAAAAAAGAAATGAAAAAAAAAAGTTTAATCTATTTTTTTTTTTTTTTTAAATTGTGAAACCTCGTGAATCTCTAGCCGATATTGAGGCCCATAGTAAAATGTGCCCATAGATGGGTTGATTGTTTACAATTACAATTTTTGGCACCTATCGATGTCTATAAGAATTCGTTATACTTTTTTGGCGGCCAAATTATCCTATCCCCATAGGTTTGTTTCGAACGTTGCCTTAACGGTAAGAGATATTTAATTCTGTTTTTTTTTGTTTCAGAAATGCTGTAGGGATCAAAAAAGTGGATAAAAAAGTACGGGATATCATATGTTAAAGTTAATACACAAATTGTTAAAATATGATTTAAAAAATAGATTTACAATTTATTATAAACTGTCAGGTAT
This sequence comes from Orthonevra nobilis, assembly GCA_963555765.1. Taxonomy (NCBI): domain Eukaryota; kingdom Metazoa; phylum Arthropoda; class Insecta; order Diptera; family Syrphidae; genus Orthonevra; species Orthonevra nobilis. The sequence continues at coordinate 28,536,299 of OY743226.1, read as the reverse complement.
GATTTAATGGGGTACAATTACATTTTTATGGAAATAAAACGATTTGTTGTCTGCGGGCGGTATATACTATATACCTTTTGGAATTCTACAATTTTTCTTTGTACACGAAATCTACGCGGACGAAGTCGCAGCTGAAACTTAATATTTTACAAAACTAATCTTTTCAAGTAGAATAAAAATGTTTGAAGTATTATTTGGATTTTGCTTGAAATCATTGTTGGTTTTTACTTTACTGTTTGTGAGCATGACAGCGAAAATATCGCAAACGACAAAAATCGTAATTAATGTACTATAAACATAACTTAATGCCGAAATGGAACCGAATTAATTGTGAAATAAAGAATTAAACTTAAAATAAAGTCTCGCGTAAAATTCACTTTTTGTCGCTGACGATAAAATATACGGACTTGATATGATCTTCTAATCATTTCACCACTTTCGCGATAAGTTTAACCCTTTTGGTGTAATGAAATAATAATTTTAGCTTCAAGGGTTTGTGCTTGCACGAATACGTTAAAAAAAATGAAACAATCAGCATAAATCAGGTTGAATTTGACCGATGGAACGGATTATGTTGACTTTGAGGGTCGCACTGGTTTGTTGCTTATTTGCATAGACCAGCGACTTCAGAAAACCCCACAAGGAAATGGCTGACGGGGTTAAATTGGACGATCTCGCTGATCAGTTCACATCACCAACACGTGATTTGACTGTCCTCGAATCGCTCGTGCAGAATTTCCAATGTGGCGTGAGCTGTATGGCACGTTGCGCCATTCTGTTGAAACCACATGTCTTTAATGTCCACATGATCCAATTCAGGCCAAAAGAAGTTGATAATCATCGACCTTTAGCCCTCGCCGTTTATGGTGATGGCCTGGCCAATGTCGTTCTCAAAGAAATATGGACCGATGACGTCGCCAACTTAAAATCCACACCAAACAGTGACTATTCTGAAAATTTGATTGTTGACGTCATCATCCCGAACTGATCCTCATACTAACAGCTGAAGATAACTTTTCGATGAAAATTAGGGTCAGTTTCCTACTGCTCCAGAGCCCATTCAGCGAACACATGTCGTTGTTATGACGAGCATTCAGCGAGCACTTTTAGCTCATTGGTGAGGTGAATTTTGAACGGGCTGTTGGCTTAAATCACGACGCGAAATTCAGCAAGTTGTGGTCTGTGAAAGGCCGAGTTCTTGTGAGCGACGCGAAATCGACTGTCTCACACACGGGGGCTGTGTATTCAGCAGATCCGGCGTTTCGTCGACGTACGTATGTTGGTTGACCGTTTGCTGCACCAGTGGATTCAAATTTATCATTGAAACTGCGAATAGTCCTCTCGGATGGACGATTATGGCGACCGTCAAATGGGCGAAGCTCGCGGAACGTTGACCGAACAGAACACCCATTTTGATAAAACCATTTTATAATTTGCACGCGATGTTTAAAGCTATATCCGTCCGTGGTGATTTGGCAAAACAGACTGAATAAATGACAATGAAGTTGACAGATGTAGCTTCAGCAATATGACCACTATCATCTGTTTAAGTTCGGAAGCCCCTATTGGAAGACCCTTTATATGACGCCAAAACATAATCCCTTATGTGTCAAAACAGTTTGTTTACCATATGTCTAAGCTCAGTTCATGACCAGCACTTACTTGAGAACTTAGTTGCACACGTTATAAGAAAATACCTAATTCCGTTTTATAATGTTAACCCTTATTGCCTGTATTTAATAGAGTCCTCGTTTTTGTTATTATATTTCCATGGTGTCTTCCTATGACTTAACATTTCTATTGAAAGCATATTCGATTTGAAATTTATTAAAACCATAATTTTGTTCTGTTGTTTCCAGATGATCCTTCGAAAAATCCAGACACATTAAAAACAATCGACGCGAGCTCACAATTTTTTGCTGTTTTCAAAAGAAAGCTGGCGGGTCGGAACTTTTTATTCGCTGCAGAGATGGACGGTGTACTCAGCAACCGGAAGATTAATTTGTATGTTTACAATAGTATAAATTATTCAATTATATTTTGTATAAAACGGATGTTGTTTAAGCCTATAGATTATGACCACATCTTTGTTCAGCTCCCAAAGTTCATAGTTTTGGTCTCTCAGGTTTCCAAAATTGCGAAGGAGGACTTGTCAATTAAAGAATTCCATCATGTGTAAGGGACTATGGAATTTCGCTAAGTTTGCTTCACAAGACCCCTATAAGTTAAACCTAACGATAAACAACGAATTTTCAAACTATTTGAATCGTCGCAATTAGCCTCTGTAAGGGGGGGTTAACAACCAACCCACGTAAAAAAAAACCTTTGCCAGTAATGAGTTTACTGCTTCGGGGACATACGGACGGGTGCACGACGACAAAAAGGAACACGATCTAGATCTAGAGACTAGTTTTTGGAATGTACAAGACGGATATCACTGCAATTCAGGAAACACGCTGAATAGGAGAAGGAATCATTTAGAAAAGGGAATGCGATATAAATAAAAGCTGTCACAAAAGGTCACACATGCTGATATGCTTACGGAACCTGTCTGGAGTACGATGTAAAAAGTAACCAAGCCAGAGTTGACTCTCACACGAAGGGACGGACAGCGGAAGCTTTGTAATAGGTTTCCTTTGGATCCTCGGGGACTTCAATGCCATAATCGGTTAGGAAGACATCACCTCCATGAAACGACAACAGACAATGGCTTCCGACTCGCCGACGGCTCTTAATTTAGTAATAAGTAATACAAGATTAACTCGAACATTCGGGGAGGCAAGTCTGACCACTTTTTAGGGGTAGCACGGTTCAGAGCCCGACTATCCAATGTCAGAAAGCTGTCACAACCCACCAAGATCACTTTTGACATTGGACACCTGAGCACACCAGAAGTTCCAGAGCCTATAGAGAGCAACTGGCCTGCGGTAGACACAAAAGCCCAAGGAAGTAAGCGAGACTACCTGAGGCTATCAACCACCAAAGCCGAGAAACCAGTGGTATGATAGGGAGTGCGAGTGCAAAAAACAAGCCACTGACGAGGCATACCGAGCCATCACAGCGCATGAAGAGAACCGCGTTATAAGAAGGGGGGAAAAGAAAATGTTGCGAAGAAAGAAGAGAGAATTCGCTCTTTTTTTTATAAAATACGAGTCTTTTACAAAAAAGTATTTTTTTATAAAATACGAGTCTTTTACAAAAAAGTCTAGCAACAGACTTAAGGAGAGGCAACCAGGTTCTTCGAAATTTCTTCGAACGAGCATGGAATAGAGAAAGTGATCGAGTACGATGAAATCCCAAGTCCAATCGGTGAAGTAGTCTTTCCACGCAGCACTGAAAAGCCACCGGCACAGATGGCCTCCCATCAGAGCTCTTCAACGCTGCCGGCGATGTTCTGGTAGAGAGCATGCGCCAGATCATATGAAGAATATTTGGGATGATGAGAACATTTTTTTTTTTGCCCCATCCACAAAAAGGGAGATCCCTAGTGTGCCAACTACCGAGGTCGTTGCTTAAAGTTGCCTTCAAAATCCTATCCATCGTGTTGTGTGAGCGTCTTAAATCTTTTTTCATTACGGTTTCCGGCCCGACAAATCGACTTGAGACAAATCCTGAAAAAGATTAGCGACGTTCAAGGATGGAAGCCAGCCTTAGCTGAGACTCAGACCCTCCATGAATCCCTGGCATATCTCAGGCCATATGTTTGTTATTATATCAAGCCTGAAACTACATAATGTTTAGCTCATAGAATTCATTGTTATAATTTCTCAAGTTTCCGAAATAGCCAGAGGAGTTGTCTTTTGCTGTGTTGGCTCAATGCACTGCACCACGCTAAGTTGATCTTCATTTTACAATTGTCGCTTTTAATCAAAATCTTTTGTTTGAGGCGTTCCTTGAAGCTCTCAGTCGTTAGAATTTTACGCACTAGTTAGCTATGTCATTCATGCTCCTCAGAGTATCCAACTTGGTGTCAAAACTGAAGCAGAACGAACGGTAATACAATGTCTTGACTGCCACGAACAGTCCATATCACGTTCAGCTCGAGTTAGGTCTTCTATGCAACAGTGAATTGAGAACCTTTATAGCAGGATAACCTATTTGTCCTTTCCGATCTATTTTGAAAGTGCTGATTGGCAGCAGGTTCGTTTTTTTTTTTTTTTTTGCAGCCGCTATTGTTGATGCATCTTAATGGGCTGCGGTTGTTGCATGAAGCTCTACTTCTTGCTCCTGTTTCTCATCGGATGAACCTTTTTTGTTCTGTTCTTTTGGTAGCTGATCTTGCTGTTGTCACTGGTCAGAACGCTGTTGTTATTCTGGCCATTTTTTGCCTCTCCTTTTCTCTGCGGGCCTCTCATCGAATTTCGCCTTAATGACATACAACATCGATTGCTCTTTATTAGTTTAACTAATAATCCGACGATCTAGTTAATGAATATCTTTAAATTAGCTTATTTCATTGTTATACCATTCCATGTTTCTATGCTTAAGTTTCACTAAATAAAAAAAAACAGGAAAAGTCAACAGTCTACTGTGAAGCCTTCTCAAAGTTAAGAAAACGCATGCCTCTATTTTTTTTTTTTTCAACAATTCTTGAACATGTGTATACCTATTGAAAATTCAAATAAATTTCCTTCTCGTTCAGGGAAAATCGCAGCACATACTCGAAACTTAAATTTGTAACACTCAAAGTTGCGCGCTCTATTAATGGCCAAAATCACCTCAAACATCATCGAGCCATTAAAATAATGGTCCAAAGCTATTTGGTGGACGTGAAAGATATATTTATTGGATACCGAGACGACAACGGAGTCGTACACGATATTTATAGCTACAAGTACGATACTTTGAATCGCATTTTTAAAGTAAGTACGAGTATGTTTAGAAAAAAGTTCGGCTTTTATAGACTTTTAAATTTTCTCTTGCTTTTCAGATGGACTGTGAAATTGACAAATGTCTTAGATTTCTCGAGCAATTCCTTGAAAATGTTGAAAACAAAATGGCTAATGTGGACGATCCGCATACAGTTTATATGTTTAATATTAATTCTTGTGAACCGGAATGTGAAATTCATGTAGGAGAAACACCTTTGAGTATCTTGCCGTTGTGGTACAGAGAGGAAATGAATAAGCATTAAAAATTCAATACAATAATTTTTGTTAACTTTCGTTGATCAAATTATTTTTCAAATAAAATCATTTTGTCTTTTCTGCAACCTTAAAAAAAATCCAAAATCTTTTAAAAGTTAAGATGCTGCATATGCATATGACGTCCAACGTAAAGTGGTTTGATCTTTATTTTTCGAACTTAAAGAAGGTCTAAACATTTGAAGAACTTCAACAAACTCTTATTCGTATGTCACAAATACTCAGTCACGTATTCTTCTTCCAGAATGTCCATGACCATTTCCTTAAACTCTGGGATTACTATCGAAAATGGGGTAATTAAAATAAACACGACCAAAACCAAACTAATCTGCTTCAGAACTGCCTCATACCATGGTTCAGCCACCATGTGCAAGAACCTTGCCTTGACCATGCCCGATAACTCAATCATTCTACCAAAACAAAAGGTCAAATATCTAAGAATTCACTACAAAGAAAGATTCGGGTTCGATTCCCATGCGACAGCCACTCTAAAGAGGGCCAACCATGCGCTATACCTAATCCTCCCACTGATGAGAATAAGGAACGGTTTGAAAACATGAACCAAATCTTACTGCAAGCAACTAATCCGTCCTATAGTAACTTATTGTCCAAGGCAAATGAAGAAAATTCAAATCTTCGAGCGAAAAGCACTTCGTTACTGCACAGAAATCCAGACACCCGTCACTTCTATAGTAATGATATACTATACAACACGGCAAGCATGCCAACCATTGAAAAGTATCTCAAAGATGCTACACAAAATCAATACCCACCCTAAAAATATTATTAATATAATTACAGGTAGCCCAGATATTGATCATCACTATCTCAAAGTCCCTTCCATGATGGACCCGGGATATAGAATTGCTCATGAAGAAGGATTCATAAACGACTTTGACAAGAGTCCAGCACGGCTTAATATAATTAAGACAATATATACACACCTGATCAAAAAATAGATACACTTTCATATTCCTTACATTTTTTGCTTTTAACGAAGCAAAATTAAAGATATGGTAAAAGTTCATATATAAGGCTTATACAAATATTTATATTTTGTATATTTGTTAGGAACTTTTAACATAAATACATTTTCAATATAACCTTAAATAACTTTGTTATGATGATTAAATTGCGTTAGCACATACAAATCACCTGATCAAAAAAAATAGATACATTTGTATTGTTTTCTGAAAATATCCAAAATTAAGGTCTCAAATGATTATTTCTTTAAGTTAAAAAACTGCTTACACTAGTAACCTGTGAAGTTACCCTTTTGCCCTAAAACTTAATCCATCCTTTCTCCATACTGCTTACTAAATTTGCTGTACCACTTTCTTTTCTCCTATTTGTCTCTTTGCTCCTGGAAGAACTGGGTTCTGAGTTGGGGGGCAATGTGGATCGAGGAGTAACAGAAGGAGGATCTATCCATGCCGACTCTGTTCTGCATAGAGCGCGGAGAGAGAGTTTGCCGTTTGTGTTAAGTCAACGGAAACCTTCTCAAGTGTGGAGAGAGCAGCAGTATTCAAAGTCAGAGACGAGACTATCCTTCACAATCGCCATAATCTCAGTGACTCGGGCTTGAGGAAGAGCCTCAAGCCTTCTGTTCTCTGTTCATGAGGAATCTTTCGCCGAATAAAGGGAAGCGACTCTAAGTATGAGAGTCGAATAATAGAACATAAACTCCCAGCCTTAGGCTCCCCCGAGGGGAAGATACCCCGGCATAGCTTTGGTTGTACAGTTGTAGAGGGGGAGCTAGATAGATCATAATCTGTGCTACTTTGAGAATCACTCTGTTCTAATTCTGGATTAAACCCCTAAGATGCTTTTGGAGAGGAAGCCATCCTCCTTTTCCTCCAATCTTGAAATTTCTTCCTGGCTGCTTGGAGTTTCGCCATACACGCAAGAGAGAAAGGTGCGAATTCTTGGTGTTTAGTGAGAACTTTGAATGTAAGATCCTTTCTATTACCTCAGGCTTTTCACTCAATTGCAAGAACATCTCGGGTGCTGTTCTGGACCCAAACATCTCAAAGAAGAGCCACAGAGTGAAGCAAGGATGGGGATTGTTTCTGAAAAGCTTAGTTTGATGCTCATTTAGATTCGGATACTTCTTATTCACTGGAGAATTATATATGTCTTCTTGTAGTACTTGGTATTTTTGTGCAAGGATGTCAGATGAATATGTTGTCAGTTCTCGTGGATGGACCAATGTTAGACAAAGGGAATCTTTATATAAGAGAGGTATAAATTCCTCCTGTGACTTAGCCCAGAATTTCATAAAAGAATCCGGCTTAACAGGACGGGACTTGAGTCCTAAGTGCGCTGTTATGAGGATATTGACATACTGAAGAGGATAAAACTTAGTTGTTTGGACTTTTCTACATGTCTCTATTGGTATTTCATACCAGGTCTTCTGTACATTTTGCCATCATTTTTCCTTATTGGTAAATGTTTGCTTACGCCCACAAGTTTTCAATAGGATTTAGGTCTGGGGATTGACTTGGCCAAGCCAGCAGGTCGGCTTTATTGTCAACAAACCATTTCTTTACAAGCCTGGAAGTATGCTTGGGGTCGTTATCCTGCTGAAAGACCCAACGTAGCGGCATGTTGTTCTCGGAGTATGGTTACATTATCATTTCCAAAATGTCCTTATACACGGCAGCCGTCATTTTATTTGTGGTTTGGAATATTGGACCGACACCATTCCAAGAGAAACATCCCCAAACCATTATACTACCGCCCCTGTGTTTCACAGTTATTTTTTGTATAACGATCATGAAATTCCTTGCCTTGCGGACGCCTCAGATTCCTTTCACAATCATTTCCAAATAAATTAATTTTTGTTTCCTTGCTCCACAATACCACCGATATCGCCAGTCCAGTCTGCATGTGCCATGGCAAACTGTAACCTCATGCTCACATTTCTTTTCTCATTAGAGGAACTTTTCTAGCTTTTCGTCCCGGAAGTTTGCCTTTTTGTAAGCGACGACGAACTGTTGGAGCACTAATAATATTGCCAATTACTGCGGAAATCGCCTTCGATGACTTAAAAGGGTCACCTCGAGTTTCTTCTCTTGGTGAATCTTTAAATACATTTTGCACGAAATGAACTGACCGTCCTATGCATTTCGCTATTTCACGCAGAGATTTTCCTTCTTTTCTGCGCGACAAAACGAAAGCTCTCTGTACTGTAGTGCAGTGACTCTTTCGGCCCATCGTACACCTAATATGTTCATTTCCTTCATTTAAATTGAAACCAAGCAGTGAAAATAGAATATACTCAACCTTTTTTTTCAAAAAGTCGTAAAGAAAATAAATAAACAATTGAATGCTACCCAAAATCTGATATTTTTCTATTATTTTGATCACACCACTTCACGCGACAAAACGATTGTGTGTATGGAAAATGACATTTGTTTACAGTACCCTTATGATTGATCATTAACTAGGGTTACCGGATTGCATTCTTTTGTTTAAAGCAAATTTTACCAATGGCACTTGTTCAAAAATCGAATTGGTGTTTCTATTTTTTTGATCAGGTGAGTATATATAAAAATATTTTTATTTCTAGAAAATTATAATTATTTCAAGCCTTTAGGCAAACGCAGAGCTTTATGCGCTCGCAGAAATTTATTTATACTAGTCATAAGTCAAAAATTATTGAAAAATTGTAATAAAAAAATATAAAGGAGCAATAAAGATTAAATCATCAAACCGCAGTATCATTCGGCCGTACGAATCGCCCTTAAAGCGTTCAGGACAACCCCAATAAAATCGATGCTAATAGAAGCTGGTCTTTTCTCGGTCGATGAAAGACGTGATTATCTCACAGATCTCTTTATTCCGAAAATCATAACATGCCGAGAATCACCTATCCTACTGGACGCCAAGAAAGTTCTATCCCGGAAGAAGATACCCAATCTGTGATGGCAATCTGTAATGCCTTGAATTCTACGGCATGGTCCGATATGACAATCAATGGTTACTGGACGAATCCTCTACTATAACCCACCTTCAAAACTATCACAGAATAACTAAAAGTAACCAGATATGCAAAGCAAGTTTTAGTCGCATCATGGAAAAATTCATGGATACAAACTGGACTTTACTCTTCACCGACGCTTCGAAGACTGAAAACTACACCGCTTTTGGGGTGGTTGACAATAACAGTAACGTTCTCAAAAAAGGTATATTACCTCAATCTTTTCCATATTCACGGCCGAAGCCCTTGCAGTATTCCAGGCAATAAAATTCTTCTCTAACAAAAAGATTCTTATCTGCAGCGATAGCTTATCCACAATTTCCGCCATCCAGAACCTCAACAACACTACACCGATAATAATAGAAAGAATCAGAGACAACCTCATCACAAACAATAGCAGGCTCAAAATTATGTGGGTCCCTGGACACGCCGGAATCCCAGGACTGAACAAGCTGATAAGGCTGCTAAAGCTCCGACGAAAGAACCGCTTATCACCTTCTACACACACAACAAAAAGGACCTCCAGAATAAAATTAAAACATTGTGGTATAATAAAAGTCGAGATACCTGGACCGAGCACACCCACCACTACTCAAAAATTAACCCTGAGGCTCAGTTAGCATCATACCCTACTGTACAAATGTGCAAGAACATGTACATACAAATAATCATGGTTCCCACAGTAATCTACGGAAACCTACACCTTCATTGAACATTGACCAGACATTGCGTCAGCATATTTTGCCTGCTCAGGTATAATGCTATGCCTGACAAATTATGCTGACTAATGTCTAAATTTGTGTAAAAGTTGGCTGAAAAATAAATATAGGGCGAGTTGATACGAAGACTCAAGCGAAACAGTTTGTTTTATTTTACGTTTATTTGTTAAACTAGCTATCCCCCCACCAGTGGTAAGGTTGCTAGAGTGATAAGTAAACACCTACAAATTGCTCACCAATAATGATAAAATGTTTTTTACGACTTCGCATGGGCCACACCGACCTTACACACAGCCATCTAAAGGGTCCGCCATCTAACTTTTTTTTCAACTTGTGCTTATTTCGTGAATGGCAACACTTAGCTCATGTCTGATTTGACAGATAATTAGTTTTATTCTTCCGCTAAACGAATACGGTTGTGTATACGCTTGAACAACGCTGGGAAATATTGCGACATTACTTTGAAAATCATGGTAATGTTGCAGAATGTGTGCGAAAATTGCGTACGGATTTTGGAAGAAGAGAACCGTCAGCTCCGTATGTTCATTATCTTGTGAAAAAAGTGAAAGAGTTTCTCATTGATAAACCAAAGCGTGAAAAGCCAAAAACAGTGCGTATACCCGAGAATATTGCTGCTGTGGCAGAAAGTGTGCGTGAAGCGCCATCAACATCAATTCACCGTCGTTCTCAACAATTGAACATTTCGGAGACATCATTGAGACGAATTTTGCATAAAGACCTTGGTATGACGCCATACAAAGTCCAATTAGTTCAGGAGTTGAAGCCAACTGACCATCCAATGCGTTTTCACTTCGCTTAGTGGGCCTGCGATCGACTTACAGAAGATGCCGATTTTGCCAAAAAAAATCGTCTTTTCAGATGAAGCTCATTTTGATCTTGGCGGGTGTGTAAACAAGCAAAATTGTCGCATTTGGGGCACAGAAAACCCGCACGCATACATTGAAAAGCCTATGCACCCAAAACGAGTCACTGTTTGGTGCGGATTTTGGTCCAGAGGCATAATTGGGCCATTTTTCTTCGAAAATGAGCAAGGAGTGGCCGTAACAGTCAATGGCGATCGTTATCGGGCCATGTTGAACGAATTTTTGTTCACAAAAATTGAAGAGAAGGATATTGACAACATTTGGTTTCAACAGGACGGCGCTACGTGACACACAGCCGAAGCTACACTCGATGTTTTGCGCCCTGTTTTTGAAGATCGCATTATTAGCCGCAGAGCTGATGTCGTTTGGCCACCTCGGAGCTGCGATTTGACACTGTTGGACTATTATTTGTGGGGTGCCCTCAAAGATAAGTGATACGCCGACAAGCCAGAGACAATTGACGCTTTAAAGGACAATATTCGTGAAGCATTTGGTGAAATACAGCTGCACACAATCGATAATGTGCTTACAAATTGGACCGATCGTGTAGGCTACTGCATGGCCAGCCGCGGCAGCCATTTGAATGAAATTATTTTCCATTATTAACCGGAAGGATTGTTCTTTCAAATAAAAAGAGAAATTTGAGAAAATATTCAGCAGTTTTTTTTATAGCATTTTCAAAAAAAAAAGGTTATTTGGCGGACCCTTTACTATCCAAAGCGACCCTCCAACATGCCATCTTTGCAGTAGCAACATCATCCTCTCCACCAAACACTTACTTGAATGCTAGAAGATAAACGATGCAGTAAAAAGATAAAAAGAACTAATATAAGAAATGTATATAAAGTATTAACAATTCTAAAAACTAACAAACATATTTAAGCTATTCATTTTCTTAAAAACTAGCCGATAGCCCTGGTAGCTAGTGCTATTCCTCCTTTGTATTATTAAGGTAATTTAATTACTTATTAATAAAGAATTAATAATAATAATAATAAATTGTAAATATATTGTCGAATAAATAAGTAAATAAAAAAAAAATATACTTCCTTTTTCCTTCGAGCCGGATTTGAACCAGCGACCTATGGATTTCTACGAATTTCATTCTCACTACAGTCCACCGCTCTACCAACTGAGCTATCGAAGGCAATCAACCTTGTTCCTTTCAACTCAAATTTGTCTTCAGCGACCATTCAATAAATTTTATTTTCAAATTGTACACCATTGACACATAATAATTCGTTTCACTACTGACTTATAACGCAGATTTTTTCTAACAAAGATAGCGACACCACCGGCTCCATTGGTGTTGGGTCGGACTATTCTTATATTGGCTGTGCCTCAACTTAGCTTGGTTTCGTTAACCTGAAGAACATCGAGGCTCCGGTCCTCTTACAACTTAAAGAGTTCGGCTCTTTGTTCGATATTAATTATTGAATTTAAATTCACTGTAATGATCTTTAAGGGTTTTTCCACCAGCGAACAAATAAGGACTGGAGGCGCTTTAGACTCGGCAGCAGAGTGTAGATACGATGCACGCGTGTCGCCTGTTAACTGACAAATTTGCTCCTGGATAAAGAGCATAATCAGCATCGCCATCAGGTGCTATAGGCCGTGAGACCTGTGCAGAAACCTTTGGTGGTTGTTGTTTCATACTCCTCGGGCTGACAGCCATTTCGGCGTAGATCACCTTGGAATTTACGGCTGCTCGTCTTGTTGTCATATGGACATGGTCGTACGTTATTAACAACCGAGTGATAATGTTCATTATTTCCAATAGAATATTTACTTTTTAAAAAAATCGCTTATTTATTATTTTATTGATAATTGAACCGGACAAAAGATTACTCTTTGATTTAACAACTTACGAGCAACAAAACAGAAAAAATATATAAATAAACATTTACAAAAAAAAAAAACAAAAAACAAATAACTTTGAACTTCAAGGAAAACGAGATTTTAGAAATTGTACTTAATCTTTAGACGCTCTCGTATCAACAATCCTTTAATTAGCTTCTTCCAGTTGCCATACACTCTGGCCTCGTACTTCTCCTGCTCTTTACGTTCAGCGTTTTGTTGCTCTTTATCCCAAGCATCGGCTGCAATTTCGGCAAACTCTTCGCACACAACAAAGCCATCGTAAAGCGGATGACAAGCGCCTTGGTGGAAATCAAATCCAATGACCGCTGGAACACAATCGATACCAAGTTTTTTGCAAACTCTATTCAAACCGGGCACTGAGAATATAAAACACAATAAAATGGCATAATTTTTTATTGAAAAGAAAATCCTTACGATGTAAATGGACGGTCTTCTTTGGCAGCATGCATTCTTTGAATAGTTCCACATTGCCGTAGGCATTCCTTGGAACAATACCATTCTCGGCTGTTGGTGGTTCATATTCCTGTGTTTGCCAATAGCCAAATATTTCTAGAGGTTGATCCTTTATTACTGTACTCGTAAACTAAAAGCATAAAAAAAAAATCGATCTTATTTTATAAAACTTTTAGGTGTACTCAAATAGTAACAAGTGAAAAGAAAGCGACATTGTGTTGGATCATTGCAAAAGTCCGTTTTACAAGCTTGCGTATTCCGTTAGCATAAAAACTGCATGGTTTTCATTCAATAAAATTTCGTAAGGTAGTTTTCGACAGCTTCAGGGGAACCAAATTTCTTTCCATTCAAACTGTTCTGAAGGCACCGAAACAGATGAAAATATGAAGGAACAAGGTCTGGTGAATACGGTGGCTGGTGAACGGTTTCGCATTTTAACTTTTTCTATTTTTGCAGCGTTTGTCGGGCGATAATTTGCTTGGCATTATCATGATAGACGCCTTTTCGATTTGCCAGAACCGAACGATCCAACTTTTTCATTAAGCTTAGAGAGTTGCTCACAGTACTCATTCCCCGTGAATGTTTCGCCAGGTGATAGAAGCTCGAACAAAATTATACCCCTTGAACCACAACAAACAGATAACAGTACCGTCAATGGTTATAAGCCAGCTTTTTCCACGGGTTCTGCACCTTCAAATGCTTGTTTCTATGATAGCTTCTTTGTTGCTGCACGTTGTTTTACAGAATCCACTTTTCGTCACCTATTACGGGTCGATCCAAGACAGGTTCGTTTTCATGGCGTCTTATTGTTTTTCCGTCAAACAATGCAGAACCCAAGTATCGAGTTTGGAAGTGAATCAATCCAAGCTCTTTTAAATGGCAAAATGCTGATGAATGATCAATATTAAGCCTCTCAGCAGCCTCCGCAACTGAAATCTTCGGGTTATTTCTTACTAAGGTTCGCAAAATGTCGTCATCAATTTGCGATGGCCATCCAGAACAGGGTTGATCGTCCAAGATCATATCACCATGACGAAATCTACCAAATTACTTTTTAACGGTCCTAAGAGCAGGATCACGATCCGAATAAAAGCTTTGAATGTTTTTTGTTACTGCTCGAACGCTCACTGCTCGTACAGCATTCCATGGCGAATGTGCCACTTTTCGTTCCCCTTTTTAGCACACACAATTTTACTTAACTCAACAGGGTTCAGTGATTAACTGACTTTTTATGCTTCGACCAATACAATGGGCCATTAAACAAACAATGGTTGCGTCATACCGCAAACTTTCCGCCACATACGAAGATCGGGCACGAACTTTTTACCAATAGCTTGGTAGCAATGTTTAACTTAGAGAAGAAATGAAAAAGTTCGGATATGGTTAGCCTATTTCGGGAGTTAAAAGAAACTTCTTCGAGTAGTTGCGACAAAGGAGTTCAATCGAGTGCAAAAAAAAATAAGTTCTTCATCTAGAAGCACTGCTTCATATTCACAAGACACTTACCTTATCCCATTTTGGACGAGCTTTTACTATTTTGTATGGCTTTTCTCCCAGCTTAACAACACGCGCTGACTTAAGCCATATTTCACGCGAGTGCAATGTATGAACACATTCTCTGGCATAGACGGGTTCGCCACGCACAAAGCCTAATGTAAGCGCGTTTGGCGGATAAATCGCTTGGAACTTAAGTAAATGCCTTTCAAGCGCATAAAGCGGGTGATCCTTGTATTCGGAAATTGTGGTCGGCATTGGTTTGTCCAAATGAATTCTTCGTAAATCCATGTCCTCGGTTAGATCGCGATCGAGCCGAGATTTTGCAACATATTGGCCGATGGCTTCATCCAACCAGGCTTGATCAACGCGACCTTTTCGAACAATGGTGGCCCATTGAGCGCAATAACGTGGTGTAACATCCTTAAGAGTGGCATCGTTATTAAAAGCGAACACATACGCCAGTGTGGATGGTGTAACTGATTTCTAAAAAGCAATAAAAATAAAACTTAACGTGCACTTGAAATGGGTTCTTGGAATAGACTTACCCGAATGGTATCCACGCAATTTACTTTGCCCTTGAATAAATCAAGGCACACCCATTGAGCTTCCAGCTCCGAATACACTTCCACCCACATGTTGACTGCGTTCTTTTTTATTTTGCTTGGCGATAGTTCCTCCTCACCGATGTCCGGAGACAACACTTGTCGATCGACTTTTTTAAGTCGTTCTATTGGCTTTGGCCTCTTCGGAGCGGTTGGTTGGAAATCATCGTCCGAGTTATTCGATACCTGTTTCTTAAGTTTCTTTGGGCGAACCTTCTTCGGCAAATCATCATCAGCTCCATCTAATTGTGGAACCGTGAGCTTCGCCTTCGAACGAAGTTTACGGGGCGAAGGCTTGGCTGTTATTACTTCTGACTCATTGTTTTTTTGCTTATGCTTATTTTTTGGGGTTGGGCTTTTGCTTTTGCCACGTTTAGCTGGTGAATCGTTGGAAAACGATGAGCTGGCTTTTTTTTTTAAGAACGTAGGTGATATGAAAACTTTTGGACTTATGCTGCGACTGCGCGTCGATCGAGCATTACGATCCGTAGCAGATTTTTGATTTGTGATGTTCTCCAGGTTTTTCTTGCCTTCGGAAATGATAACAATTTCGGGAGCAGCTTTTTGTTTCTGCTTTGACTCTGAAGCTGAAGTTTCAGTTTTATTGCGAGTACCGCGAGTTGCTGGCGTCTTTTTTGCAGCAGGCTTTTCACTAATAGTTTTCGCTTTTTCTTTGGAATTTACAGCGATACTTGGCTCCTGATCTTCAAATAAATTAGGTTCAGTGTCTTTTTTAATGGTTGCTTGAAAATATGGAGACTTTGATTCAGTGACGAGCTTTGCTTTTTTCGAGCTCTCGGAATCAGCAGCGGAGCTTTCTATCGGTTTCCTCTTCCGATCTGACTTCTTTGCAGTTGATTCCTTGGGTTTTGTACTTGCTTTCACACTTTGTGGAATTTTAGTTTCTAGTACTTCTTCGAACGATGGTTTGGGTTGCATTTTTTCTTGCTTCCTCTTTTTTATATCCTTTTCCAGAGCTTCCACTTTACTTCTGAGTTCCTCTCTTTCTTCGCTCGACAGAGGTGGGCTCTTAAGGGGTTCTTTCTTTACAGTCCCTTTCACCTTTTTTGCCACATCTGGCTCCTTTTTGACTGCCAAACTCTTTTTTTCATCAGTATCGGCAGGCTTCTTTTTCAATGAACACAAGGAACTCTGTGGTGGTTTTAATGCCATCGGGACCAAATTGATAACCAATCGACACTGCATACCCATAGCGCGCAGCAGAACCACGAACATAAGGATATAGTCTCTCTTGCACACCGCATGACGGTGTTTCATTTGAACAGCAAGCGATATTACTGGTTTTACTTTCAGCCAAGGATACATCCGATCATCTTGGATCTTAATTGCTGTCTTGAACCAGGTGATCATGGATTGGAAGTACTTAATCTCAGTTTGGCCGCTTGGATAAGCATTGTTGCTGGGTAGCAATTTCAACGCGATCGGCATTAGGTTGACATTGTTCGCGACTTTGTTCAGGTATAACCCATGGTAGATGTGGCAAAGTAGGCTCACTTTATGCAGAAAAACTTGATTCTCTTTTATGAAGCGATTCAATTGTCTTTTTAGGGTTGCCTCGACGTCTACGGATTTTTTGTCTTTACGTTGCCGCTGTGGCAGATCGACACAGACTTGTATACCATTGGCTAAGGCTTCAGATGGCTGCGAAACGGACACAAATTCATCCTCATCATCTGGAATAATTAAAACAAAAGTGTTGGTGTCGGTTAGGGATGAAATCAAAATAAAAAAAAAGTATGCTGAATCCTATATTGCGTTCCTCATAATGGTTCAAACGGAGAACGAATTTGATTTCAAATTATTTTTGCTTATACTTTACTCGAAGACCCAAACAAACGTAACGAGAAGAGACAGCAAAAGAAAATGCAACTTGGGCTGAGTAAGCCCAAACCAAATAGTAAGGATAATAATCAAAACCGCTTTGACATTCTGGCGTATAAAAATGATGATCTCGAAATCTCTTATGTTAAAGTTCAGGAAAACAATTGCGAGCCAAATCAAAAAGCCAAAAACCCCCTCCTATTTATGTCCAAGAAGTCTAAATTCTTACTAAATTGACATTCAAAGCCGACACCAACGGGCGCTCGATGTCTCGGTCAAATTAAAAGTCACCTGTGCCCATTCTTATCATGATTAGTAAAATTTTTGGACAATGCTTCGAAATTCAGTTTAAATTTGTCCCAACAGTCAAAGACTCGTTGTCTTTGTCGATGTCTAACCGAAAGTTGTAAAATACAAAAATACAGCAAAATTGCGAGTTACAACTTCAATGTTCATAAATGACCAAGAATTACAAACAGTGGATCATGGAACGCGTTGTTTTAAAGTCAGAATTATACATATTTTTGGAAAAAAAAAGTTGTTACTAATGTTTGGAATATGCAGAGTACAATCTCGACGAAATCTTTAATCGAGCCTGTGTTCTCTAGTACCGTACAAATTCTAAATAATAGCGAAGGTTGCCCTTAATTAGAGATTGGAAAAGAGGCCTGTGAGTGCATTGATTATCTCCCACTGGCTACCGGCCTGTAAAAAGTCCGCTACGAAACATTTTGTGGAATATTTTTGAAAATATTTTGGATAGTACTAAAATAATCAGCATCAACGTAATAGAAAACAGTCCCAATTTAAATTTGACCTCGACAACTTGTTGTTTTCTCAAACCCGAAGTTATCTTCTAGTCATTTAACCCGATATTCAAATCATATTGAACATGATCACATTACTAAAGGAATAAAAACCGATTCAAAAAATTCCTTTCACCTCTCTCAAAGGTTTCCAAAATGCACAAACTTTATATTGAAAAATGCGGCATTGAAAACCAAGAAAAGAAGCATTTTACAGAAATATTTTTGTAACAAAATTTAACCTTTCCTTCCGCCATCCACGCAGTGACACATGCGGCACGTGTGATGCTGGAAACAATTATTGCAAAACATCGGTTAAGCTACAAGTCAGCTTTTGAAAACTAAAAAAAGGACAGAGAAAGACTCAAATGTTGTTAATTTAACTGTTGAAATACAGAAATGACCAATGACAAAGGCATTTCATTCAAGACAGATGTGGTTCTACAATTTAGGAGTTCATTCAATAACTTCAAATGGAGAAAAACCGTATATGCTAACGTGGACGAAAGATGTAGGAGATATGGGAAGCACGGAAGTAGCCAGCTCTAAATGGACACTTATTCATCAAGATAGAAACCACCTTATTAGCTGGTCAGATTCATGTGCTGTGCAATACAAAAATTGTAACATGATCTGCCTCTACCAAGCGGTGATACTACAGGGTTTACAGAGGTGTGCCTCACATTTTTGGATAGTGAAAGAGACTTCAGCAGTATCGAAAAGTTTTGCCAAAACACGAGACTGTGTATTCTGCAGAGTAGTAGCGCGATATAATACGAGCCGCAAGTACTAAAAACACAGTCGACAAAAAGCGTGTCCAATGAATAAGTTCAATTTAGGGATTCTGTAAAGTGGATTCGACTGGAAGAGTATGGTTCATACCTCTATAAAGAATGCTACGAAGAAGATGTTCCTCTTAGTAAGGTAATAATAGCAAAAAGCAATAAACATCCCATCGAGAATCAGGATTTTATGCCAAGGGAGAACAAATTAAACTTTCCGCAGAAAAAATAGAAAATTTAAAGAGCAGATATCTGATCTTAAAAATGTCCCTCAGTCTCTTCATCTTCTAATCGCTTCAATCAATAGCTGAAACTCAATAAAGAAAAATAAAATCACAATTGAAAACTGCAAAAACTACTAAGTTTTCAGGAGCCATGCTTAAGAAATAATGTTTTCTAGGAAGTTTTAACTGATTGATCGCGCAAAACAATTTTGGAAAGATAATGGTTTTATAACTCTCCCGGAAACACAAATATTTTAATTGTGAAACAAGTGATGTAGTCCATGGACGCAATTTTTTGAAAGCCCCAAATGTACGCCTATGATTCTCTTGGCTTTTAGGGCCCTTAACTCGTGATTTGTTGGTTGTCAAGGTTCTTTTTCGAATGCCTCATTTCTGTATCCAGAAAATGATCAGAAACTAAAAAAACAACTGGACACTATGTGAGGATAGATTTCATTCAGGACAACGAAAATGAAGTGACCAACTGCTGAACCAGCTCCAAAGCCCAGTGCAAGCAAAAAACAAAAACTAGCAGCTTTCTAGATAAGGGAACGATAGAAAATAAATCTTTATCGCCTGCTTCTCCTCGAGAATAATAGAACTCTCTGAAAATCTGCCTCTTTAATGATTTTACAAAGACAACAAAACACTTATTCTGCGAATGTCCATTTGCGGAAGGGCTTTATCCATCCATATGGACAGGAAATGAATAAGACGTATGGTACCATTAGCCCATAATAGTTGTGAGACCGCCGAAAAAAAAAATCAAGGCTGTGTAGTACATTTAGCATTACCCATCCACCAAAAACAGACACCCTCAGCGAGAGAAACCAAGCATGTGTAACCAAGTGTAACTATCGGATTGAACAGAGCTTTAAATCCCTTCGGTATTGATGGCAATCTAGCTGGGAATAAAAATTCAAAAGAACATTCTAGCCAAAATAAATGAGTTTCTTATACTGACGGCAAAGTCAGAAGGTATCGTTTATTTTTACATTTTTTAATTGAGAGCGAACAACTAGTCAATAATCTAGAATACTAATGCTAAAACCATGAATTTTTATCAGTCGGAAACGGCGTCGAGGGCGTTCTTAAGCTAAATAAGTTTTTTGTTTGCATTTACCTTCTACTTCCTCCCAATCGGAGTCTGTGTCCGCAGCAGTTTGACTCGGTTGTGGCTTCTTCGTTTGGCGCTTGCGATCCTTAGTGTTCTTACTGGGAGCAGTAGTAGAGGTTTTGGCGGCACCTTCGCCCATAGCCAGCAACGATGAAACATCTACAGCGGCATTCGTTGCCATCAGACTACGATCTTTGTGCTTTTTGTATTGCACTTTCGCCTTTTCCATATCATTGGCAAAGTTTTGCAAATACGATAGATCAACTTGCTTGCTGGCAGGTTCAATTGAACTCTTTGCCTTAGTTGCATCCACCATGGATTCTGTTTCATCGTCATCATCATCGTCGCCCTCTTCTGAATCAGTAAGTTGAATACCGGCATTGCAATCGAATTGTGGTGGTCCATCACTTGGGGCAGACGACGTCGATGGTTTGACATCAAAAAAACTCGACTGCAGATTAAGCTCATTGGGATTCACAAGGTAATCATCTCCACTGCTATCAGAATCACTAGATTCGTTCTTTTTTGCACCGCGCACCGACTTCTTCTTCGTCGTGGATTGCTCAGCCGTCCCTTTGGATACTACTGACTGATTTCGAACGGTCTTTGGTGGAGGTTTGTATTTATTGAACAATTTTGTCCTCAACGAAGTGCCGGTTGATTTGCGCTTCTTTGTTTGCCTCACCGCACTGCCCTCCGTTTTGGATGTGTTCATTGGAGATTTCGGATCCCTAAAAAGCGCATTTAGTATATAATTTGTCAAACACAAATATGCTAATACCTCTTCTTGGAGCCGGGAGTATTCTCGAAATCACTATCATCGTCGTCCGAATCATCATCCGTGGCTTGGCGCAAACTTTTTTCCGGTTTCCATTCATCTTCACTGGCAGAGAAATCATCCTCCATGGAGTGTTCTTCATCATCAGACATTTTTACTTTTTATTGCTGCCCGACGCTATTTCACAACCCTGAAAATTTTATAAACAATGCGAGTGCAGAGTCGATCGGCATGCAACCACTGCCGCTGGAAAAAAAATCCAAACAAAAAATTATGGCACACTGTAATGTTCCAGTGGAAGTCAATGACATTGGAATGTTTTGTTGTCTTCCATGCGGGTATTGCTATATCAGTGACTCTCAAAGTGTGTAATATTTTTAAAATTTTAAAAAGAGAAACTGTTAGTATTCAAAATATATATAAACTTTTTTAATATAAAAATAAGCTTATCTCTAATTACAAGCCTGCTATTATTTTATTGACTGATTTATTTCTTTTTTTATAGTAAGTACCTCTCTTAGATTGCGTGGGTCGATAGAAGTTTGATTGCAGTAACGCAAATGGGCTCGTTGGCAAAACTTTTTAAAAGTGGTTTCGAGTCGTGTTTATAGCGAGTTATAGCGAAACACGCTCTTTATATGAGATGTAATGATACCACCGCCATTATGAACTGGCTGTTCTGAACTATGTTTATAATCTGGGACTGATACTTGTGCTGGAACCTTTGTATTGAAGTACATTCAGGAATATTGGACCAAATCCTGCGTTTTAAATTCTTCAATAGTTGTACCCACATTTTAGTGCCGATTCGGGGGAATGCCAATCGCTCGCACTGATGCATTAAGCTCTGAGCCTTAGTACGCTGCTTCCAGTTGGTAAGACCAGGCTCGGTAGACTCCGGTGGGCAGGACACTTAGCTCGTTTGAGTGCAGAGGAACCGCTCGGAAAATCCTCTGTAGCTATTTTTATGGTAGATGATAGCGTTAGCCAGGATTGGTGCACATGTCATACTCAAAAAATTAGTTAAATTGAAAATCGGTCCTAAGATATTGAATTTTATAAAGCTGCATAATGGTATCCGTCCATCCGCTTTTTAATGGCACTCCGCAAGGGTCACCTCTCTCGGTTATACTGTTTACCATAGAGTTCAACGAAATAAATATACAAACCTTAGACATTCCCTATATGCCGATGACCTTATTGTTTTTATCAAATGCGAGGCTTTTACTGCACTGAGCACTTCTTTCTCTACCATTCTGAACGACATTTAATTCATGGGACAAGTCTTCAGAAGTAAAAATGCTACCAGGGCTAACATTATCAAGATTTGTCATACTAATAGTCTTATTAATATCACCCGAGCAATAATCCTCTCGAAAATGGACGCTTTACTTTACTTAAATGTTTCGACCTTAGCATCTTCGGTAAATGTTCGAAATCATCACTGAATCTCATACAATCTCCCAATCTGAATTAGCTTAAAAGCTCCGAGACCACCTCCATTAGAAATATGCTAATTGAATCCGGTCTACTGTAATGGAAGTTATGAATGCTACTCAATCAAAAAATAAGAGAACATCCAATAGTATCACTCACTTTCTCGCGAACACCAAAGCCCACATAGGTCACTCGACAAGACAAAAAGTATTTTTATTGACGAATGCTATGGGAATACCACTTCACCCTTCTCAGGGTATATTGACAGCGGCTTTATCGTTTATCGCTTAGCCACCGCGACATAGATATAATCGTAGCCTTAAAAGCCTCTACTTGTGGGAGACTCCGATAAGAGCTAGGATAACCGCCCAATACGCCACCTACGCAACTGCAACGAGTTACTCTCCATTCGGCACCTCTTATCTGGATGCAGGTCTATCCATATCTGACTCGAATCTGTCACAACTTCTCTCCCTGCCCACTGAATCCAACTTTAAAATAGTTTACACTCATCTTTCTTCTTTAGATTTAATTTTAATAACGTATAATATTGTGTCACAGCATCTTTATTTTTATTTTATTTATTTTTTTTCTTCAGGAAGCCAAAAGCACTCGGAGCTAGTGCTTTTATGTATATTAACATTTAATTTATTATTGTAAATAAAGAATAATAATAAATAAGAAAAACTAAAATAAAACATTCAATTTCTTAGGAAAAATTGTTGTTTTTTATGAGCCAAGATTTTGATTGAATAATAATATCGATAAATTATAAAAATAAAAATAAAATTAGAATAGTTAAAACGGAACTCAGTTACAAAAATTATAACAAAACGAATCCAAATTAATTATTAATTCTAAATATACTTTCAAAATTCTATTGTATTACAGTTTTTACTGCCTACTGCCTTATGCACGGGCCTCATGAGGCAAGGCCTAAATAAATCACCGCCTTTTAATTAGATAAGATTCTTTATTTAGCTTCTTGCTATTTTTTACGAACCAATAACCATTGAATATTAAAACTATTTTAAATAATCTTGCGACTTTATGTTAAAATGTATTAAAGTTATGTTCTTAAGACTTCTTTGGTGTACCATTAGCCAACTAAAGGCATTAAGCATCGATCTTATTGGAGTAAAGATATTGCACATAAAAAAAATACCTTGTTCCTTTATTTTTTACAGTACCTGTAGTTTACCTCATATATGGGTTGGGCCCATAATCATAATTGTAGAACAGTATTCTTATCATTGCTTATCAATAACCACCCCTAGGTATTTAATTTCATTCACTTCCACATTAATAACAATGTCCCTTTTTTTGAATTTTCATTGATTATTATATCCTTAGTCTTCTGTTTTGTTTTAATACGCATATTCATTTTAAGATTTTTAAAGTCAGTTAACCGATGTTGGCTTTCGAGGAGTTATACTATAAACTCTCGTACCAAAAAAAAAAAAGGTGTACCTCAAGGTTCAGTTCTTGGTCTCGTGATTTTTTCAATTTAACATCAGCTCTCTCCTTTACCTTCAACTTTATGGAATTCTAACAGTTTACATATCAGTTCGATACTGCATACGAATGCATTGCTAAGATCTCGGAAGACTCAGAATCACTAAGAATTTGGTTTGTGATACTTAACAAATAAAGACTATACTGATGTCCTTAAAAATGAAAAATAATAAATTTAATTTTTGTGATTCGATTGTTAAAATATTTGTCTACCTGTGACTCTCGGCATAACGTCTCTAACAAAAGACTTTTGGATGCTTCCAGTGTGTCCAGAATTGACAATGTTATTCTGGATCTTGTGAGGAATATTTTCGCGCGGTCAGCGTATGTTACTCAGAATGAGCTCATATCGCGTATGTTTTATCCAAACCCTGGGAATTTTAGGAATTCATTTGAAAGTGGACGGAATGCATATGGCTACTTATCAGACTCTTGTAACGTTCCTATTATATGACATGCTGCTAGAAGGGCCACAGACAAAAGAATCCTCTATGTGCCTGTACATTCATGGGATGAAGCCTTAAGCTGGAGATACGGCATGAGCATGACCTGATAGAGATATAAGTATAATGAGAGGTCAAACCATAAAAAAACTGGAGGCTAGATTGGGTTTTTTTCACTTTTTGGTTGTAGGTTTTCTTTGTAAAAATATAAATATAGAGGAGTGTTTTTGCCTCCACCTTTGCTTCTCTGTTAATTCATCATTAAAATATATATTTTTATACGAATAGGTTTAATAATTACTTCAGTTATGAGGGCCAATATCAGATCGGCTATTACTATAATGTTAAAATAGTGTCTAAACATTCATCTTGTTTCTTTGCTTAAAAAATGATTACATAAATAGTCGAAATAAACAAGAAATTAAAAAATAAATTAAAAATAGTTTATTGATTGTATTGATTGATCATATTCAAACCATTAAATCGCACATGCTATAAGTAACGAAGTCTATTTATGGTCTTGCTCATTCTAATTTGCAGTACGGTATCACAAGATTTCAAGTCGATTGGAGCAAAATTGACCAAGTTACGAATATTTTTATTCCTGTCGGCTGAACAGGTGTTTTAGTGTTCAAAAGTTTAAAGTGTTTTCCCCACAACTCAAGTTTTCAAATTCGATGTCCCTCATTACTTCAAAACTAGTGCACCGATCCTTTTGAAATATGAACACTGTTTCTGTACATAATAAACGAGGAGGCTGGAGTTTTTTTTTCAAATTTATAATTAATTTTTAACAACAATAAATTAGCCGATTTGTTTCGCAAAAAAGTGAAATATTAAAATTTCGAAAAACCTTCCCAGCAATACCTTGGGAAAACTATTATCTTACGAATGAACTTTGATTTTTTGATTTCAGATGATTCAGCACTCTGAGGGTCACGGCAATTCTACAAACAAAGTAGTCGATCATCGTTTCTTATTTTTGCACTCGTGCTGTTGCTGCATATCTTATTGATCGTGACCACGTGAACACTTTCGTTCAAGGATTAGGTGAAATCCGGAAAATCCCACAAAACAATTCCCTTCTTTTCATTTATTCGTTTTTTAGTGTAACTTTTCATACCACTAAAAGTAAATTGTAAATTGTTACACCAAGCGGTCAGATTAGCTGATCGTTCATTTTGGAGACACGTCCAAATAATTGCTGCCATTATCGTTTTTTTTTAATATTTCTTCTTGAACATTTTATACAATACTCTTCAAAATTGTACTATTGGTTTTGGTAAAGAGATTTCAACTGTTTTAGCCACAAAAAATTCACAAAGAATGCTTTTTCGTACGAATTAACCTTACTCACCCTTATTGTTTTTTTTTTTCATTAAAATTTCTCTATCTCTGCAAATTCAAGGAAACAGCAACTAAATTTTTCCTTTCGCTCATCTCCGTCTTCCACTGGGTAACCACAAGATAAGGTTGTGATTCGCAACTGTCTAAATGCCGATTGGTTTTCCGACAGCCATATAGCTAAGTAATTGTTTATGCACATCCTTTCGGAATGTTTTACTTTTCCGATGGGTACTGCGGTCAAATCTCTCCAGCTTAATATCATTTTTACCGACCGAAAATTTAAATCATACAAAGGACTTTAAGTGTTGTGCAAATAGTTTTTGTAATGAAAAGGAGCAGCTCAAGTTTCTGCTTCCAGAACACTGTCAGCAACATTTGCCAGCTACCTGAGCTATCATCCATTATTAACAAAGCCACAGCGAAATGAAACTACAGATATTGAATTTTATAAAGCTGCATAATGGTATCCGTCCATCCGCTTTTTAATGGCACTCCGCAAGGGTCACCTCTCTCGGTTATACTGTTTACCATAGAGTTCAACGAAATAAATATACAAACCTTAGACATTCCCTATATGCCGATGACCTTATTGTTTTTATCAAATGCGAGGCTTTTACTGCACTGAGCACTTCTTTCTCTACCATTCTGAACGACATTTAATTCATGGGACAAGTCTTCAGAAGTAAAAATGCTACCAGGGCTAACATTATCAAGATTTGTCATACTAATAGTCTTATTAATATCACCCGAGCAATAATCCTCTCGAAAATGGACGCTTTACTTTACTTAAATGTTTCGACCTTAGCATCTTCGGTAAATGTTCGAAATCATCACTGAATCTCATACAATCTCCCAATCTGAATTAGCTTAAAAGCTCCGAGACCACCTCCATTAGAAATATGCTAATTGAATCCGGTCTACTGTAATGGAAGTTATGAATGCTACTCAATCAAAAAATAAGAGAACATCCAATAGTATCACTCACTTTCTCGCGAACACCAAAGCCCACATAGGTCACTCGACAAGACAAAAAGTATTTTTATTGACGAATGCTATGGGAATACCACTTCACCCTTCTCAGGGTATATTGACAGCGGCTTTATCGTTTATCGCTTAGCCACCGCGACATAGATATAATCGTAGCCTTAAAAGCCTCTACTTGTGGGAGACTCCGATAAGAGCTAGGATAACCGCCCAATACGCCACCTACGCAACTGCAACGAGTTACTCTCCATTCGGCACCTCTTATCTGGATGCAGGTCTATCCATATCTGACTCGAATCTGTCACAACTTCTCTCCCTGCCCACTGAATCCAACTTTAAAATAGTTTACACTCATCTTTCTTCTTTAGATTTAATTTTAATAACGTATAATATTGTGTCACAGCATCTTTATTTTTATTTTATTTATTTTTTTTCTTCAGGAAGCCAAAAGCACTCGGAGCTAGTGCTTTTATGTATATTAACATTTAATTTATTATTGTAAATAAAGAATAATAATAAATAAGAAAAACTAAAATAAAACATTCAATTTCTTAGGAAAAATTGTTGTTTTTTATGAGCCAAGATTTTGATTGAATAATAATATCGATAAATTATAAAAATAAAAATAAAATTAGAATAGTTAAAACGGAACTCAGTTACAAAAATTATAACAAAACGAATCCAAATTAATTATTAATTCTAAATATACTTTCAAAATTCTATTGTATTACAGTTTTTACTGCCTACTGCCTTATGCACGGGCCTCATGAGGCAAGGCCTAAATAAATCACCGCCTTTTAATTAGATAAGATTCTTTATTTAGCTTCTTGCTATTTTTTACGAACCAATAACCATTGAATATTAAAACTATTTTAAATAATCTTGCGACTTTATGTTAAAATGTATTAAAGTTATGTTCTTAAGACTTCTTTGGTGTACCATTAGCCAACTAAAGGCATTAAGCATCGATCTTATTGGAGTAAAGATATTGCACATAAAAAAAATACCTTGTTCCTTTATTTTTTACAGTACCTGTAGTTTACCTCATATATGGGTTGGGCCCATAATCATAATTGTAGAACAGTATTCTTATCATTGCTTATCAATAACCACCCCTAGGTATTTAATTTCATTCACTTCCACATTAATAACAATGTCCCTTTTTTTGAATTTTCATTGATTATTATATCCTTAGTCTTCTGTTTTGTTTTAATACGCATATTCATTTTAAGATTTTTAAAGTCAGTTAACCGATGTTGGCTTTCGAGGAGTTATACTATAAACTCTCGTACCAAAAAAAAAAAAGGTGTACCTCAAGGTTCAGTTCTTGGTCTCGTGATTTTTTCAATTTAACATCAGCTCTCTCCTTTACCTTCAACTTTATGGAATTCTAACAGTTTACATATCAGTTCGATACTGCATACGAATGCATTGCTAAGATCTCGGAAGACTCAGAATCACTAAGAATTTGGTTTGTGATACTTAACAAATAAAGACTATACTGATGTCCTTAAAAATGAAAAATAATAAATTTAATTTTTGTGATTCGATTGTTAAAATATTTGTCTACCTGTGACTCTCGGCATAACGTCTCTAACAAAAGACTTTTGGATGCTTCCAGTGTGTCCAGAATTGACAATGTTATTCTGGATCTTGTGAGGAATATTTTCGCGCGGTCAGCGTATGTTACTCAGAATGAGCTCATATCGCGTATGTTTTATCCAAACCCTGGGAATTTTAGGAATTCATTTGAAAGTGGACGGAATGCATATGGCTACTTATCAGACTCTTGTAACGTTCCTATTATATGACATGCTGCTAGAAGGGCCACAGACAAAAGAATCCTCTATGTGCCTGTACATTCATGGGATGAAGCCTTAAGCTGGAGATACGGCATGAGCATGACCTGATAGAGATATAAGTATAATGAGAGGTCAAACCATAAAAAAACTGGAGGCTAGATTGGGTTTTTTTCACTTTTTGGTTGTAGGTTTTCTTTGTAAAAATATAAATATAGAGGAGTGTTTTTGCCTCCACCTTTGCTTCTCTGTTAATTCATCATTAAAATATATATTTTTATACGAATAGGTTTAATAATTACTTCAGTTATGAGGGCCAATATCAGATCGGCTATTACTATAATGTTAAAATAGTGTCTAAACATTCATCTTGTTTCTTTGCTTAAAAAATGATTACATAAATAGTCGAAATAAACAAGAAATTAAAAAATAAATTAAAAATAGTTTATTGATTGTATTGATTGATCATATTCAAACCATTAAATCGCACATGCTATAAGTAACGAAGTCTATTTATGGTCTTGCTCATTCTAATTTGCAGTACGGTATCACAAGATTTCAAGTCGATTGGAGCAAAATTGACCAAGTTACGAATATTTTTATTCCTGTCGGCTGAACAGGTGTTTTAGTGTTCAAAAGTTTAAAGTGTTTTCCCCACAACTCAAGTTTTCAAATTCGATGTCCCTCATTACTTCAAAACTAGTGCACCGATCCTTTTGAAATATGAACACTGTTTCTGTACATAATAAACGAGGAGGCTGGAGTTTTTTTTTCAAATTTATAATTAATTTTTAACAACAATAAATTAGCCGATTTGTTTCGCAAAAAAGTGAAATATTAAAATTTCGAAAAACCTTCCCAGCAATACCTTGGGAAAACTATTATCTTACGAATGAACTTTGATTTTTTGATTTCAGATGATTCAGCACTCTGAGGGTCACGGCAATTCTACAAACAAAGTAGTCGATCATCGTTTCTTATTTTTGCACTCGTGCTGTTGCTGCATATCTTATTGATCGTGACCACGTGAACACTTTCGTTCAAGGATTAGGTGAAATCCGGAAAATCCCACAAAACAATTCCCTTCTTTTCATTTATTCGTTTTTTAGTGTAACTTTTCATACCACTAAAAGTAAATTGTAAATTGTTACACCAAGCGGTCAGATTAGCTGATCGTTCATTTTGGAGACACGTCCAAATAATTGCTGCCATTATCGTTTTTTTTTAATATTTCTTCTTGAACATTTTATACAATACTCTTCAAAATTGTACTATTGGTTTTGGTAAAGAGATTTCAACTGTTTTAGCCACAAAAAATTCACAAAGAATGCTTTTTCGTACGAATTAACCTTACTCACCCTTATTGTTTTTTTTTTTCATTAAAATTTCTCTATCTCTGCAAATTCAAGGAAACAGCAACTAAATTTTTCCTTTCGCTCATCTCCGTCTTCCACTGGGTAACCACAAGATAAGGTTGTGATTCGCAACTGTCTAAATGCCGATTGGTTTTCCGACAGCCATATAGCTAAGTAATTGTTTATGCACATCCTTTCGGAATGTTTTACTTTTCCGATGGGTACTGCGGTCAAATCTCTCCAGCTTAATATCATTTTTACCGACCGAAAATTTAAATCATACAAAGGACTTTAAGTGTTGTGCAAATAGTTTTTGTAATGAAAAGGAGCAGCTCAAGTTTCTGCTTCCAGAACACTGTCAGCAACATTTGCCAGCTACCTGAGCTATCATCCATTATCAACAAAGCCACAGCGAAATGAAACTACAGTGCTTCTAGTTATTTCAGTCAAATCTGAACTTAATGTTTATTCCATTTTTGTTTGTTCTCTTTTCAATAATTGAGTTTTAATCTTAGCATACAAGTCTCATCTAGCGAAAGTATTTATTTACTTCCAAAGAAAAATAAGGGCTTCTTAATGTACAAAAGAAAAGGAAATTCAATTTAACAAATCGTCAGTAAAAGAGAGCACGATGATTCGTCCAATGAAGATACGCAAATGAGTAACAAACGAGAGGACAAAGCAACGTTAAACAAAGCCAACAAATGAGAGGGATGAGTGTTTTTTTTTTCAAAATATTTAAGATAGTGTTATCCCGGCAAAAAAAAATTATTTGTTTGAGTTTACTTAAAGTAACAAAGTCATTCCGAAAATGTTCGGATACGCTTTGATAGCGATGGCCAAGAAGACATTGTGACCGATGTGTTGGGACTCTTCTTTGTGGCGTTCGGCTCCAGCACACGATTTACAAATCTCTCCGGTATCCCCACTTTCAATAAATAATTCCTATCATAAACATCTAGATTTGAATTGTAAAAAGTTATTGCATCCCAGCACATTTCACTAAGTTTTGGTATTGTCATCCACATCTTGTAGAGATCATTGCGGCGCTTCATATTTGCTTTATTGTATTCGATGCCACCAAATATGTACATACATCCGTTGCCGGGACTGGCGGCCGAATGAAAGTACAATGGTCGGGGTAGAACTGCCGTTTTTATCAGTGACCATTGCATTGTTCTGAAGTTGATCTTCCAGATGTCAGCGAAATATGTTGTAAAGTCACTCTGAAGGCCACCTGTGATGTATGCCTCGATTCCATGGTCGGTTTCGAATTGCACGCACGAGAAGCATTTGCGTGGCTTTGGTAATCCATTGGGGATTGTCGGATCGGGTTTAGTTTCGAAGTAGTCCCACGTGTTTGTTTTCAAATTAAAGGCGGGAATCGTTTGCAGATCATAGACAGACATAGAAGTCCCACCACCAAGGATGAATATATGACTGCCGTCATAGACGACCTCGTGGCGGTATCGCCCTTCGGGATCCTCACGCATCTCTGGCCGGCATATGTATACATTTTCCCAGACTTTGGTTTTCAAATTTAAACGGTAGACATCACAGGAGTAATCGAAACCTGTCGTACCGCCAATCGTGTAGAGGTAATTATCGTGTATGACTATTCCGGGACCGTATTGTGCTGTTGGCATGTCTCCTTCGACAGTTAGCCGAGTGACACGCGGACGTTCTGTAGTAAACACGTAACAATCATTTGAGCAGTTTTCTCCAAACGGATATCCAGTTCCGCCATGTGACTGTAAAAGAAAAACAAAAACGTTACTGTATTTTGTTAGACTTGATCGGAAATAACATTATGCACGGAGCAGTGCGAATGATAGATACTAGGTATAAACGAGGGACTGAGGCACAGATCCAACCCAGATTATATCGCCAGCGAAGTAAGTAAGTGTAATTCTAACCAAAGGCTATGATACTAATAGATTAAACATTTAGTCAATTGAAGTGTTAAAATCAAAAATGGTCAACTAGCTGGATCACAGAACCTTTGCCAGACCCATGATGGCATTGACATCATAGAGACAAATATTGTAGAAAATGTTAGAATTAAGACGTTTATATTTCTTGGCAGCAAAGTAACCGCCAAGAATTCATTCAATGGCATGCGCTGCAATACTCTTCAAAAGATTGATTTAAAGAACGGATTAGAGAACAGGTAAAGCAATATTCTATTTGTATTTCTAACAAAACTGAACTCAAAGTACTTTAAAAAAATGCTATTTTACACTTTCAAATACAGTAGAATTCGCTTTTAACGCCGATGAAGGGATCTAGTAGAGCGATCATAATTCACTGTTTTTTCAGCTGACTCCAACCGGAAAATGATCGTTGCAGAAAAATTCATACGTTCTCCAGAAGGCGATGAAGTTATATCCGAGAATTGAATAGCTTTATTATGGACAAATGGACGGAAAGTGAACATTATAAGCGACTTTCACTGTATAAGCAAATCTAAAGAAACCACATCATTTGTGGAAAAATGTTAATTGTATCAGACAAACGAAGCACAGACTAACCATTGCAGGATGTGTCATCATGTATTTTCTTAGATAATCGTGATGCGGCAAATAAGAAATTCTAGAAGTAGTAATCAAAACGCTTGGTGTATCAAATGAGTTTTTGGAATTATTGGAAAAACAATACTACACTACGTGACATAAAAATGAAGACGACAAAAGACATTGATAAAAATGAATGCCCAAGTTTTGAATATAAGCAAACAATTATGATGTGAAGAAGACCAACATTTACGAGCCACTTTCATTCACGCCGATTAAAGATCAGGCAAAACGGATTGGACATAGAATCAATGAGGGCAAAAAAAAAATACACTGATGGTTATATAATTAATACTAAATAAATGCATAGCAATAGGAAGTACTAACTTATAGAAAAAAAAACTTAATGAAAAAAATTATTTTACAAAAAAAAACTGCTTGGACAAATAATTAAGGACACTTTCAAAATTGAATATTTATTTGAAACGAAAAAAATTAAAAAAAGGAAAATTCACTTCAGGTATAACTTTATATTAAGTAATTAGTGGAACAACCTTTTGCTCCAAGTATAGCTTTGCACCTTTTTGGGAAGCTGGCAACTAAATGCTGTCATCGTTCGACAGAAATACTTTGCGATATATCTTTAACGTGTTTGAACAGTTCTTCAGCATTCATACTTGTTTCAATTTAAAACAATAATACTTTCTGATAAAAGCCTCTGCTTGACGCCCCCAGCAATGTGTTTTGGATCGTTGTCATGCATAAAAACAAATGGACCATGCATTTGTTGAACTACAAATTGTTTTACTGTGTTGTGCAATACACAGGTCTTTAAAGTTGAACGGGGATCTTGTTCCTTGCTTCTTGTGATGTCTAATATGCTTTTTTCTTTTGATTCAAAGCACTAGTTTCCAAAAATCAAGTGATTTTTTAGCGTGATGCTTTGCGAATTGTTTTCTTGGTGTGATTTATATTTAAGCTTTATACAAATATTTTAGTTGTAAGGTATGTGAACCTCTTCTCTAATCTTAAAAACAAAAAAAAATCTGTATTCTTGGTTTTAAATTATTTGTTTGACATGTGAGGCTTTATTCGGGCAATGCACCCACGCAATCCATTTTCAAATAATTTACGTCTTATGCTCCTTGCTGATACTTCTTTATCTGAATGTGCAGCCACTTTATTGTTTATTTGCGTAGACGTCCAAAAAGAGTGTAGCTCGCGTTGCAGATAATGCGATCTTCACTTTTAGTGGTCTTTCTTGGTCTAGGCTTTCTCTACTTGTTGTTAATGTTTCCAAGCTCTGTGTACTGCTTTATCGCATTGTGCACCATAGTTTTCGAACACAAAAAATCTTAAACTGTCGCAGTATTTCATAGTTACAATACCGTGCATTTCTGGGATGCAACTCTTTTACGCGACCCATGTTTAGAATTTACTTACTATATAATCGGCTATAGAAAATACAAAATTCCACTTACGACAGTTTGATGACTAAATCGAATAAAATAAAAGCTGTAGGAAACCGCTGTTGCTTCGGTTAATAAAAACAACTAGCACTTATGGATCCTATAAGATGGATGAGCAAATATTGGGATCCTTCGAAAGAAAAATTGTTCGTCTGATATTTGGTCTTATGGGCGACGAGGGCGAATGGAGGAGAAGGCAAATCGCAAACTCTACGAGCTGCACAAATATGTAGGAAAAATGCGAAAGGGAAAAAATCTGTGGCCTACACTGGCTCGACCCCATCGAGAGAATGGTCAATATTGTTCCTGCCAAGAGTCTCCAAATCCAAGCCACTAGATTCAAGAAGAATGGTACGCAGACGCTAGAAAGTTTAGTCTAACCAATTGGAAGCAGCGTTGTGCTCAGGACCGTCAATGCTGGGGGCAGCTCTGTCTCAGGCTCTGAAACTTCCAGGGTCGTTGGCCGCATAAGATGAAGAATATTTTCTGGTTGATTGACAAATCCGTGAAGGAACAGGTTCAACTATTTTTAAGGGAAAAACAAAACAAAGGCTAACCGTAATTGCAGGCCACTCCAGTATATTCGCCATATTTTATTTATGTATGCTTTTTTGTAAGGAGTTATTAGCTGGTAGAGAAATCCCTCTCTGGAATGTTAAACCGAGGTGGTGATACTCAGAAACAAGTTCTTTCTAGTTCTAGTCAATCTTTAGTCACTAATTTGAATTGTTTTCAAAATAATCAATAGAAATTTTTATAATAAAAAAAAAAGAATAAAAAACCAAAATGCAGTCTACTTGAAGGCACGTTCCAATGAAGACTTTGAATGTTTAACATAATTAATGTTTAAATAATAAATTAAAACTTACAATTAAGAAATTATTGTGTATCGCCAGCGCATTGGATGCCAATTCCCTTGGCATATTCGGTGTCTGACTATTCAATAGCAGTTTCCACCGATTTGTAGCGAAATTATATGACCACAGCTCCTGAAATAGCAAACATTGTCCACGTCGTGCGGCAGTCACAGCCGATCTGGGATTATATCCGCCCAACGAGAATAAATTCGAATCCGATGCAATCACACGATGTCCACTCCGTGATACAGGATACTCGGAAAACATCCGAACTTTGTAATTGATCTTAATCAAATCGTATGGTCTAAACACATACTCTTCACGTTCCATATCAACATTGTCATTGTCACCATCACAACTGGAACTGCTGCTCCCGCTGCTACTCGACGACGAACTGGAAACGTCATGTTGATTTAGATTTTGTACCCAGTCCATATTGTTACTTGTAAGTGATGGGAAATTCAATTTCCGAAAAATAAAATTAAGGCAGCTCTCGAAAAATATAAAAATATTCCAATAAATCGTATTCAATGTCGTAAAAAATATATTTTTTCTTTTCATCACAAAATGTTGGCTAAATTTTTAGATTTTGTTTGCTCCGGTTGTTTTATTTTTTCTGTTTTTTTTTATTTTAGAGTTAAATTTTCCAATTTAAAATTATTATTTTCTTGATATAAATTTCTCAAGACGTTTCGTTTCGTTCAACGAAATTTAAAGGCAAGTTATAAATTTTCTGCGATTGCGGAATTTCGTTTCAAATCAATTTTGAGGGGAGGAATTTCTTTCGCGACTCCTTGTGACAATTGCTAATTTGTTTTGAAATCCATGCACAACTATTTTTCAGTTTTATAACTCGACGACCTTGCTGCAGAAGTCGTCATTTTCTTTTTGTTATTTTTTTGTTCCAACATCTGTTGGCATTGAGATATCGCAAAGTCACTTAAACGAAACACGGAGAACAACCATGCACCACACGGTACCTGGTGGTCTGATGTATGTCCGTATGGCAGCAAATATGAATTAAGGATTTAATTTAAACACTTTGCACCGAGGGGGCAGCGACGATTAAATGTGTAATTAGTATTTTTATTTTTACTCCGACTGCTTTGACAGAAGACAACTGATGAAGAACAAAAAGGAAACGTTCGAAATGTCATAAAGTTTTCCACCACATACAGGCAACTGTTAGAAGCAAAAAAGATTGTGCTGCTAGACTCGCATAGTTGGTAGGCGTGATTGGAATTGTCGTTGCACTTAAATTGGTTTATTAACTGAGATTTAAACAAGTTTCGGAATGTATATAAATCATTTTGAGTTAAGGCTCACCCAAAATTGCATTAAGTGTCCGTAAAACTCTGGCTACAGAGGCACGGGATGAAGGCATGCCCGAGAACAAAGTGGCTACACACAAAAATAAGGCGTCATAGGAATGAAATTAATTTACTGGTAGAGGAACAGTGAAATCTTTCCTGAAATCTGAAACATTTCCGACAAGAATGCTTCTTGCAACCGCTGCTAAAGTTCTTTTGCTGCAGCTGAAAACGAAAAGAAAAATAAGGAAAGGAAAAAGAGAATGGATTACATCCTGAAGGCATCATAATTTTGGCACGTATTGTACCCGAATAGGTCTTTCCAGCATCGGGTCAATTGCCACAATGAGAATTTATGTCAAAAGCAGTGTGGTTTGGAAACGAAACATTCACTTGCAGGCAGAAAGTGCAGTGGATTTTCTGTGTCAAAATATTGGAAGATGTTAAAAACAATTTGGAAATAACGCAATGCGAGCTTTTCGCATACGTCAATTAAATCGATCTCACTTTGAAATAAACGTCCTTATTATTTTTACAAGGTCTCCACTGAAAGCATTCCATGCGGAATTACGTACGGCTGCATACGGGAACTTAATTCAATTGTGGTTGGGTCTTTACATTAGGCGCTTGGTAATCCAGCGTTAGCCAATCCGGGTAGTTCTTAGTCCATCATATTGGAAAATAGCTCTTCTGCTGTATACTCCAGTAGGTTTCACATTAAACTACCGGATAACAGAATAGAGATCCTATACATACGCAATTCGCACGGATTGTTGGCCGTTCGCTCGGCAGCCCGGTAACCAAACTTTTTGGTTGTTTGTTTCGTGAGTGCAAGCGTCCCTTAAACAAAATGACGGACAAGGAACTAGACCCTGAGTATAACTTAAAAGATGGAAATTTTACCAAAGTGGGACAGTGTAGAAAATTTTTAACCAAATAATGAGAAGATCGAAAGCTTCGCCAACAATGCTGATTCTGGGATGAACTTTCGACAGACTGTGGAGTATCCTGGTATGAAAAATGCAATATGTGCGTAGTTTCTTCAGCAAAGACGACGCAACAAGTCTTTAACAGGGTATCTTATTCCACACAAGGGGTAGGCTCCATATGAGAAGATGACAAGTTATACGGCAGCCGATCTAATTGTAAGTTTAACTCCAGGCAAGTTAACAATGCGACAGAAATTGGCCTGTTTTGGAGAGTTTTACATTACAAAAATAAAGTTTTCAGAACAGAGATAGAGGCCCCAGGTAAAAAACTGTCAAAAGTCAGGGTCACGATTATGCCGTGCACAAACGGAATTGGCACTCATTAACTCA
The DNA here is from genome assembly GCA_963555765.1 of Orthonevra nobilis. Taxonomy (NCBI): domain Eukaryota; kingdom Metazoa; phylum Arthropoda; class Insecta; order Diptera; family Syrphidae; genus Orthonevra; species Orthonevra nobilis. The sequence continues at coordinate 28,499,240 of OY743226.1, read as the reverse complement.
AACGACTGTTTAAAAATAAAAAATTCAAATTCAAAAATGTTTATCTTTTCCTTTGTCAACAAAAAACAGGTACGGTACGGAGATTCTTCAAAAGTAAGGGAGTTAAATGTTACTTAAACACTGAAAGAAATTATCGAGCAATCAATGCTAGATAATACTTTACTCACATTATAGTTGATGGAAAATATTATTCACTAAATTTTCTTCTGTAGCAACCAGCCTTAAATTCGAGCAAGCACCATTTTGCTATTTTAGAACTGCTGAAGAAATTTCGAATACTGAACATGATATTACGACACAATCAATATTATTAAGATTGATTAAGTTAACAATGTCACAATTTGTTTGTGTATTTTAAGCATAATAAGTATTTACTGTGCAAATCTGTTGTAGAACTATTTTATATACATAGATATCCAATTAACCAACATATCCGTCAAGCAAGCATAGGTGAGAAACATTGGTACCGGATTACCGAGCGTCTACTGTACTTAACAAATTTTTTGCTACATCGAATCCTGGAGTATATCTAGAGTTCTTATCTGGTTTTCGAATATGGTTCACTGGTCATTTTGGTCAAAATTTACGGTGCTTTAACTGGAGTATTTGTGCGAATTGAGCGAATGTAAATAAGTTGATATCAATTAAAACGAAAATATATCTGAGTTTAGAACTACTTCACATTCCCTATGCTAAATTCCAATTTAGGCAATTTTAAAAAAGCAACAAAGGTTTATTAAGCAATTTTATCTTTAAATATTTACAAGTTTTGCTGCATAATCGACGTAGTTAGGCCCTATTTCCTCTACGCTATTTTCAGACTTCATTTGTCATTTTCCGAAAGGCCTTTGTAAAGTACCCAAGTTCGATTATTTAAGCAGCACTGACGTCGCATTTCCAACGGCCTCCACGATGCAGTGATATCTGAGAAAAGAATTGTTGTAGAAAGTACCACCGGGGTAGTTCATTCATATATAACATCATTTCCCTGATGAAAGATTATTACTTGGAAAGGACGGCTAAGTACACCATACACTCCTGGCCCTACTCCTGATCCCCAATCGAGCAGATACAATGAATGTTTTCGAAATTGGAAAAATTGCGACACTTATTACAGCTGGCCAAAAAGACTACACATACATACATTTTGCTCATTTAATTGAAGACTCCAATTCAATAACCAAAAAAAAACGCGATTTTGCAGTAAACTCGTTTAAAGTTTTGATAAAACTATTAACTAAATGAAATGAAGAAGGGCATAAGGTCTTATAAGTCGAAGCGTGTGGCAGATTTTAATATGACATTTTCTCACAACTTGAAGCATGTTAAAGCAATAATTTCTGCGGGCTTTACTCTAGAATTGAATTTGCAGAAAACTCGTTTTAAGTTTTGAGAAGACCGTTAAGTATATGAAATGAACAAGGGCATAACTCGAAGCGTTTGTAAGATATTAATTTGAAATTTTCATACAACTTGAACTTGCTAAAGCGAATAATTCTGTGACATTCATTCACGAGTCAATAGATATGATTTTGCAGAAAACTTCTTTGAAGTTTTGATCATTTTATTAACATTAACGATATGAAATGAAATCCTCTGTTAACACGAAGCTATACAAGATATTGATACGAAATTTTCACACAACTTGAACCATTGTTTAAGGAAATATTTCTGCATCATTTACTCGAAAATTTAATATAGCAGCGGTATGTCTTCAAGTATAAGGAATCGGAATTGATTGGTCCACAATAAAGAAGCATAGTACTCTCGTGATAAATAGGCAGCGTAGCTACCATTTTGACATTTGTTTTATTCACTGAGACTGCTCCGAGCAAAAAAATGTCGAAAAAAGCTAGATTTAGTGTTCAGAGACAAAAGTGTCTGCATGAAACTGTGATTCGTTGCTGGAGGGCTGATGTCAAAATCAGCTGTGATTTAGCAGCAACGATTATCAAAACATTATTCATTTAAAGAGTGCTACATTCTTATATCTAGAAGCATGAAAAACAATATATTTATAATGATGCTTTTGAGACAGGGAATGAAAAGAAAAAAAAAAGATCTAGGATAAAATCATAGAGGGAATATCGACATGTCCAGTGAGAAGTAGATATAAAGCAAATTCGAAAAGTAAAGAAGAAGGAGATAAGGAAACGTCAAAAACATGCAAAGAAAATTCTACCCGTGCATGTCCGGGCTAGGTTATCGCTATTTCACTTTCCCTCTCTTTTGCAATCATTTGAATCTTGCAAAACATGCAGTGTTTAATAGCCTTCTAACATATGGGTTGCTCTTCTCTGCTGTAACGTAGAACTGACATTTTGTTTGAATATGAGAATTTCTACTCTAGACCTTGCTCACTGAACACAACTTCTATCACGGCTATGGCTGTTGTTACTGTCAAAACTTTGACATTTATTTTGCGATGCGGTGCCTGCTATACGGATGATGAAAATAAATATGCAAAACCATTCGTTAGTTGCACCTCGAACTATTAAAACTTCGGCCAATGTCAGTCAGTGTTTATAAAATAAAGAACCAATTGAATAACCGCAAAACGTTTATAAAATGTGTTGATATATAGTTTATATAATTGAAAACCGCAATCAAAGGGAACGCGAATTTTGACAAATCCATATTCACTTCAACGTCCTTTAACGTCCAAGTTCCTTCTGCTTCTTTGTGGAATATTATTTCGCCTACTGTGATAGTGTTCTTTAATTCTGATATTTTTTGCTCCTTATATTTTGATTTTTTTTGAAATGAAATATTTTTATTTTGAAACTTTGTGTGCGTATTCATGCATTTTGTTGTAATGAATTTAACCTAAAAGCAGAAGCTGAGCTGGAGTAGAATCATCTGAATACTTGGAAATACGAGTGTGCTGCCTTGGAACAGTTGCCAGCACTTGGACACCATGGATTCGGCGCCCAAAAAACGTGTATATAAAATTGTTTTAACCGGTGGTGAGTATTAAAATCGGGAGTAAAACTTCATCGAAATGATAACCATGTGGCAGCTAACAACCAGTCGCCCCTTCCTGCTTGGCTGCCATGTGTTTCCATATATTTTAAAGCATGGTCTCAGATTAGTGTAACCATGTGCGTTAGTTGGTACATATTTAAAAAAAAAAAAATAAACACGACCAGTTTCGCTTTAAAGTAGTGTAACTTCTAGTAATGTGATTAATTATCATTATTAAGCACAATACCTTATTTTTTGGTGTATTGTGCATTATATTAGGAGCCAACAGTTTTTTGTAGCGAACGCCAATTTTGAGTTATATCGACAAAATGTGAAAAAAGTACATTACTTGAAATTGGCGGGTAATGTGATATGCAACGTTCGTATAAAAATGGATAAACCATATCACATTACCACACAACAGTTTTGTTCTTATTGAAAATTAAAAATATCTGAATTCTTATGTTATTCTAAAAAAAGTTCTACTAGTACTTTAGAATCAGAAGCGAAAGCTAACATTTAATTAAATGAAATTTAAAGGAATAAATATATGAAATGAAGTAAACTGAATTCAATAGAAGTAAGAAAATGAAAGTATTTAGAAGAAAACTCAAAAGCACAAAGGAGTATCTTATCTTCATAAAGATGTCACTGACACTAGAAACAATTTATAAATAAATATTAATTTTGGTATGCAAGCATAATTACGAAATTAACAAATTTACAATTAAAACGATAAGTTCAGCTGTGCTTGAAAATATACATAAATCTACTACTATTCGAATTTTGACCCACTTTAATAAAGGGTGATTTTTTAAAAGCTATAGGAAAGTTTTTTAAAAAAAACACATAAAATTCTGAAAAATTCATGAATCTTAATAATCTTATAATTTAATGTTTGAAGATTATTTCATGGAAATGTTGACCTTGACTGCGCCTCAAATGGTCCATCCGCTTAGTCCAATTTTGGCATACTCTTGCCGGTATCTCACGAACAAATGCTTCAATGTTCTCTTCCAATGCTCAATTGAAGCGGGCTTGTCTGTTTAGACATGAGCTTTAACATAGCCCCACAAAAAATAGTCTAAAGGCGTTTAATCGCACGACCTAGGCGGTCAATTGATCGGTCCCGAACGTGAAATAAAATGTTCACCGAACTCGCCTCTCAATAAGTCCATTGTTGCGCGTGCTGTGTGACATGTGGCACCGTTTTATTGAAACCACATGTCATGCAAGTCAAGCTCTTGCATTTTGGGCAAAAAATAAGTTGGATATAATCTCACGGTAGCGCTCACCATTCACAGTTACGTTACGATTCGCATCATCTTTGATGAAGTACGGTCCAATGATGCCACCAGCCCATAAACCGCACCAAACTGTGACTTTTTCTGGATGCAATGGTAGCTCTTGCAATGCTTCTGGCTGATATTTACTCTAAAATCGACAATTCTGCTTATTTACGTACCCATTGAGCCAAAAATTAACTTCGTCGCAGAACACAATTTTTCGGTAAAAAAGTGGATCTTCGGCCAACTTTCCAAGAGCCCATTCACCAAAAATTTTACGTTGCGGTAGGTCGTTCGACTTCAATTCTTGCACCATCTGTACTTTGAAAGGCATCACACCTAAATCATTCCGCCAAATTTTCCACGTTGTTGAGTACCAGAGGCCCAATTGCTGCGAATGGCGACGAATCGATAATTGATGGTCATCATTAACACTGGCCGATACGGCTGCGATATTTTCTTCAGTTTGCACTCTACGTAAGCGTGTTGGTGGTTTAATGTCCAACAATGTAAATTTGGTGCGAAATTGAGTCACAATAACCCGAATAGCCGCTTCAGTGGGTCGATTAAACTGACCATAAAATGGAAAAAGCGCGCGATGAACTTTCTTATCAGAGCATTTTGATAATAAAAATTCAATAATTTGCAAGCGTTGTTCGTTTGTAAGACGATTCATGGTTAAATTATAGACCAAACTGAAGATGCTTGACAGTGAAACAAAACACGAAACGTGCGTCAGCTGTTCAAACCAGTGTTGCCAAAAAGATAATAGCTAAAAACATCACCCTTTATTTTTGGGAACTTGGCTAAAAATTTGAAAACCTCTAAAATAAACAATGCAATTTTGAAATCTGCTGCGTTTCTTAAGGAATATAGATGCATTTCGGACACTAGATTTACATATTTCATTTGCCAGGTACGCAGGATTATTCTCAATCTCATACCATGTACGTTGAGAGCGAGTCTTTTTTATATTCATCCATTTAAGTGTTCCGAGCATAGAAATAAATTGGTGCGTAACGGTAACAGCGAAGGATGATTCCCATTGCTTTTTTTTTTTTTTTGCAATTTTTGGAGATCTTCTTGTTCACCCTGGCGACACATGTCTTCATAAAGTTAGTTTCGTATTCGACCCAAGAACCCGATCTTTTTTCTCACTTTTTTTTACACACAATATTCTCTGTAGTCTTTCAAGTTCAATTTGTTGTTGATATTTATTGCTCGCAGGTTTTTTTATTCGGTCTACCATTTTACAATTAAATCCTTGGATCTGGATGTTTAAACTTGGAAATCTCATAACCATGGCCTATTTGTCCTAAGTAATTCTGTAATTTTAAGTTCACATCTCATATTTTTGAAATTTTAGTACCAAACTTAACAAATTGTTCTCTATCCTTTAAGTAGCTTTCAATCCAATGAAGCTCATTGTCATGTATTCCCTATTTTTTTTTTTTCAATTTTTTTATTAACACTACTCTGATCAAAATGTTCCAAGAATTTATCCAGAAAATTAAAAATACAAGACTATTAAAACAAAAAAAACGATACTGTCCCCTTCAAAGTACTCCCCCTCGACTGCAATGCATTTATGCCAGCGCTTGATCCAATCCTCAAAATTTTTTTTATGATTGGTTTGCTGTATGGCAGGGAGTCAAATCAAGTGAGTTCGGTGATTGTTGGATGGTTTTTGTTCCGTTTTTAGCCAAAAATGGTCACGAATAACGATGGCATTGTGCGAAGGTGCGTTATCGTGGTGCAAGGTCAACGAGTTCTTTATCAAAAAATTTCGGTAAACTTCTTGACAGTCTTGGCTTGTGGAAGGAAGTCATGAGAAAACAACACCATTGTTATCCATGATCCATGGTCTATCAGCAACAGCTTTGCAGCGACACGCTTGAGGCTCAAATCATTAACCAAAGTGGCTTGAGCGGAACCAAAAGCGATGTTCATTTACTTTTATGTCTCTCATGGTCAATTTGCGGTTTACGGTCATCCGTGCTATGATTTTGATGATGTTTTCGTCCGTTTTCGATGTCCATGGTCTGCCACTGCGTTTGCATCGTTGACGAACTCAGTTACCAGTGCGGTAAGCGAATGTTTTCTTCAGAGTATCATTGCCGATACATTTTCTTATCGATTACAATGTCGTCGCACCATTGAAACCATTTTTAACGCAAAACTTAATAGAAACATCCGAAACAATTCCATTTTCTACAATTATAATAAGATCCGAAGAAAAAAAGAAAAAATCAAATCGATTAAGTCCTTTTTAATGTTTCGAATGCTCGTCTAAAATCTTAAAACCCTACAAATATTCTTTACTCGTTTTCTTGTTGCTTTTCCAATTCATAGCTTTTTCAGAGGAATGGTCTTTTCTTAAACCTGATAAAAGTCCATTGAGTTCCAAATTATTTATAAGTTGCTTGCTGACCATCCTTTGGAACATTTTTTCGAAGACTTATCGGTCTTTATTCGTCGCATTTAACATTCCAAGTTATTTTTGGTACTGGAACCAGTGTTGCCTCTTTCCAGCACTCTTTCTACCACTACATGTATCTTATTGCAAAATGTAGATGAAAAATTCGCTTTACACTTTAATTCATTAATTCGAAGACAGTTATTGTATGTCTTGTCGTTGAACTTTTCCTCCCTTATAATAAAATGTAAGTTCCAGTTTTTTATGGTCTGTGATTTTCCTTCCATCCTTTAATTGCACATGTACTGCATTCATAACAGAGTTGTAAGAATAACTCATGAATTCATTTAAAAACTTCAAATTTTCAGTGATTTTACTGAAATCACAGACAATTGCATTAATTGCAATTTTTGAATTCACTTAAACGAATTTCCAATCTATGACTTCAATGGTGAATTCATATTTCGAAGGTAAGCTTTTCTTATGGTGACTTCATATTTCGAAGGCAAGCTTTTCTTATGACTTCAACGACTGCAATCCAAAATGATTGCATTCTTTTACAACTCTGCTACATAATCTCCAGTGGTTGCTGTTATCCTCAACTTTAAGAGTATATCCATTTTGTGCGAATATGCCTTTTAGCCTTATTCTGTGCGTTGAATATTTCTTCCAGTCTATGTTGAAGTCGCCTACTATTTAAACATCAACGCCAAAATCTTCAAGTTCTTTTATCCAATCAGTCTTGTGGGAGCAAAACATATTTTCCCTGCTACTCGTGTACGTGTCTTTTGCTATTTATCTTGCATATTAGTCGATATTTCCCAACCTTCATTGGGAATGTATATTCTTATCCCATCGGTTCTTTTAGGGCTTGTGTTTCATCATTTCCCAATGCTCAATATTCTCTATAACGTGTGTTTTACTGAGCTTAATAAAATCGAACGATGTTCCTTCCAATATAAATCCCTGTACTGTGAAGATATTTTCCAATCCTTGAATATTTGAATAAAATCCACTAAGTTTGTTTAATTCCTTATAACCGAATTTCGTTTAAAGCTTAAACCAGCATGGCGTGTGCATTCATACAATTCACGCCTTTCTGAAAAAAACTTATTTTTTACGTTCCTTTGTGCTGTGTTCATCGCAGCATATCGCAAAACTTTCTTTGCATTTGTAGCACTTTGTGACATCAGCAACGTCAAAGACTAAGTAAAGGTTCTACCCGATGTTTTTTTGCCCACCTCTGGATTTGAAGCCATTAAATTCTAGCTCTTTTATTTCCCTCCATGTGACTAATCGTATATTGCTGTTTCTTAAAACCTCATTTTGACTCTTAATTTTCTTTATTAGTATTACCTCTTCAAGTCGTTCTCGCATGTTATAGATGAGTATCCTTGGGTTTTTTAATTCTGGCATTCTTATCTCGCACTTATCTTTTAATTTCCCTGTTAGTACCTTCTTTATCATTTCAGTTCCGCTTTGGTTCTCGATTTCACACCTATGACTTTGAGCTAGGATGGGTCCACTTCGTTTTTAAATCATTTTCTTGGTTCCATTCCCAAAGGCTCCAGAGGAAACCTTCTACTAAGCCTCCGCTGGGGTCCAACCATCCGGCCGTCTGTCACAGAGCTGTATCTCTGCTACAGGGAGACACTTCTTGCAATTTTCGCAGAAGGTTTACTCCTATTGTCGCTACAAATGAAATAAAGTTCAAGATAAATGAGGGTCATCATAAAGGGTCCGCCAAATAACTTTTTTTTTTTGAAAATGCTATAAAAAAGAAACTGCTGAATATTTTCTCAAATTTCTTTTTTTATTTGAAAGTACAATCCTTCCGGTTAATAATGGAAAATAATTTCATTCAAATGGCTGCCTCGGCTGGCCATGCAGTAGCCTACACGATCAGTCCAATTTTTAAGCACATTATCGATCGTGTGCAGCTGTATTTCACCAATGGCTTCACGAATATTGTCCTTTAAGGCATCAATTGTCTCTGGGTTGTCGGCGTAACACTTATCTTTGAGGGCACCCCACAAATAATAGTCCAACGGTGTAAAATCGCAACTCCGAGGTGGCCAAACGACATCAGCTCTGCGGCTGATAATGCGATCTTCAAAAACAGGGCGCAAAACATCGAGTGTAGCTTCAGCTGTGAGGCACGTAGCGCCGTCCTGTTGAAACCAAATGTTGCCAATATCCTCCTCTTAATTTTTTGTGAATAAAAATTCGTTCAACATGACCCGATGACGATCGCCATTGAATGTAACGGCCACTCCTTGCTCATTTTCGAAGAAAAATGGCCCAATTATGCCTCTGGACCAAAATCCGCACCAAACAGTGACACGTTTTGGGTGCATCGGCTTTTCAATGTATGCGTGCGGGTTTTCTGTGCCCCAAATGCGACAATTTTGCTTGTTTACATACCCGCCAAGATCAAAATGAGCTTCATCTGAAAAGATGATTTTTTTTGGCAAAATTGGCATCTTCTGTAAGTCTATCGCAGGCCCACTTAGCGAAGCGAAAACGCATCGGATGGTCAGTTGGCTTCAACTCCTGAACCAATTGGACTTTGTAAGGTCTTTATGCAAAAGTCGTCTTTATGCAAAATTCGTTTCAATGATGTCTTCGAAATGTTCAATTGTTGAGAACGACGGTGAATTGATGTTGATGGCGCTTCACGCACACTTTCTGCCACAGCAGCAATATTCTCGGGTATACGCACTGTTTTTGGCTTTTCACGCTTTGGTTTATCGATGAGGATGCCAGTTTCTTTCACTTTTTTCACAAGATAACGAACATACGGAGCTGACGGTGCTTCTTTTCTTCCAAAATCCGTATGCAATTTTCGCACACATTCTGCAACATTACCATGATTTTCAAAGTAATGTCGCAATATTTCCCAGCGTTGTTCAAGCGTATACACAACCATATTCGTTCAGCGAAAGGATGAAACTAATTATCTGTCAAATCAGACATGAGCTAAGTGTAGCTACCCCATTTTTTGACAGTTTTTTTGTCAAAGAAAAGTAACCATCCCGTCAAATTTAACCAAAAGCTTTATGCACATGCGCTTCGAACGAAACCAATTTGGACGTACACCCACAAACACATCTTTCTAAAAACAATGTTATCCGACTCCTGGGACTTTGAAACGTGGAGATATGTACAAATTTTTTAATCGGGGCGATTACAAGAATTTCCTTTTAGGAAATAAAAATATCCTCAATGACGTCATTTCGGGACTTAAGAAAACATCGAAAAGAGTGTACCAGACATGCTGAAGACATTGAGAGCAAAGTTTCCATCGCTGCTTAGCTGGCCAAGGACAACTTCTTTGAAGGGGGAAACCATTGATCATTGAAAAAATAAAAACTTTCGTAAATAGAAAATAGAAAATCAGTCTCATTACTTTTCTGCCACATCTCTTATAAAAATTGACCGCATTTTGAACACATCACATTTGCCGCATTTAGAATTTGAAAAAGCAATTTTTATAGAAAAAAAAAAAATACTGCCCGATAGAAAGTTAAAAATACTAAAGCAGTTTATGTCCATCTTAATTTGCACATGAACTAATTTTATTAAATTTTCTTAAAAAACGGCACACACTAAACAAACTCCGCCTGTCTGAATGACATTTCAAAATGACAATGAAATGATTGTATTCCACCCAATATTATTCTTGTCTTTTTTTGTGAAAACGAAAATTAAGTAATAAATTGACGATTTGTTGCGACCTCTGTCAGCTGTGCATTTTGTAGCTTATCTTATTACGTTAGTACAAATACTAATTTCAAATTTTTTCCTTACTTCCTTATCATTCAATTTAACTAGAATTACTGCAATTTATTTCATAGCCTTTTAGTTAAAACAAAATTCATCGATGACGATTGATAATTGCCAAATAAAAATACTACGGGTATTCCCACAAGAAACGAATCTTATTTGGGAGTGCGAAAGAAAGCATTTACACATTATTATAAATAAATTCAGAACCAAATCGCTTGTCTTAAAAAAGACCGAGCAAGAACATAGAAATAAAAGGCGCTGCGAGCAAGATCTGCAGAAAAAGGTTAGCGCTCGAGCAACTTCGCTCTTCGTGCTGTCGCCTTGTCTTGGTGAAGTTTGCTCCGCCTGTTTTTGCTGATAACTTTCCGCAATCTTTCGACTTGGTCTAAGCAGTAAGAGCTTGTTATAGTGGCATCCTATTCCGTTGGTGCCCTATAATATGGACGTCATTATCTATTGCACCAAACTTGCTACTTTGAATTTTTTGGGTGTCGGTGAAGACGATTGAAGTGGTGATTCCATGAGAGATGCTTGGATCACCTATCTGTCAATATTGGAAAGGGGAGAGGGAGGATTTTGAGAGCGATACCTTCTAAAGTGAAGAAGGTTTCTCTAATGTACCGGACGAGGTGTTATGGGGTTTCAGCAGCAGGGATAGGACAAAGATGTGAATTTCTTCACCAGAACCCAGAGTTCTATATCTCGATTTCGCTGAGTAACGGTCTCCTCCTCCTCTTCCTCCGAGCGACAACTTGACTGTACGCTTAGCCTTTCCGCTTAGCCTGTCAATGAGACAGTGTCCCGTGAGTACAGATATGAGGTCGCCAAAGGATTTGCAACTCAAGTATAGCAGTTTCCTGGTAAGGTTGTAAGTAGGTTCATTTTTGTTTGACCGTGGTTACGGGGATGTCAATATAGTGCAAAACCGCCTCCGCGGGGAGAATTGTACCTGCACGGGCCAGCTCATCTGCTTCACAGTTTTCGTGGATGGCCCTATGTCATGGCACCCAGTTGAGGTGAACCGTGGAGTTATTCGCTATCTCAAGGGATACCCGACATTTCTTGCCAAGTTTAGATTAAGGCTTGGCTGTCGTTGAAAACGAATATTTCCTACGCAGAAATGCTTTAACATAGCAGCCAACTTGCCACCTGGTAAATTGCATTGATTTCGGCTTGGATTGCACTGCATTGATTTGGAATATGGAAGGAGAGTTCTAAGTTCAAGGTTAGAAATTACATGTACCACTTCCGACTTTCTGATCCACTTTTGACCCGTCCGTGATTATCGTGAAGAAGTCTTCTGGCAATAGGGACACATGGGAAACGGGTTTCGAAGTTGGAGGTGCTTCGAAGGAGATGGGAAATCCTCTCCGAGGATGGTAGAGTTGGTTATGGTCCAAGATGAGATTGCAATGAGCCTAACCGACAAGCATTCTGACTTGAATGTCAGAGGGAGGCCAATAAGGGCCTTGGTGGAGGTAGAACGGAGAGCTCTTGTGATGAGAAGAGCAGCCATCCTCCTTACCTTGTCGAATTGTATATGATTGACCCCAATTTCTATGGTTTGCCACCAGACAACCGTACCATATAGTAGGATGGGCTCAACAACAGCTGGGATTTTAACCCAGTTCAGTCACTTCAGTGATCTTTATTGAGCCTTATTTTCACAAATTTAGTTTGAGTACATGGATTTTGTGTTTTATGAAACCGACTACGAGTTTAAAACAATTTGTTATTTAGTACAGAATGATGCTTTCTCAAAAAAAAGGAAGAGTAAGGTTGTCATTTGTTTGAGGCTCTAGGATTCGGGATCCATTTAAGCCATTGACTGGTGACATTCATATGTGTTTCCATAAAATTTTAATAATGGGATTTGGATAGTTTGCAATGGATTCTAATCTAGACTTTAGTAAGGATTCCATGTAGAACATTAAAGGTTTAACTTATGCTAAGTTATACGATTTTTGTTTGGTCGACGATATTTTCTCCGCCGTAGGTGAAATGGTAAACCAACAGCTTAAACCATACGAAATTATTTGTCTTATTAGAGTTTTTAAATAAAAAGCTTGGTGTCTTGCGATAGACGTTTTGAGCAGAAGCTTTTTTTGCATTTACTAAAACTGAACGCCTAGATAGTTAGTTTCCGTTTTAAGTGGAACCGTTTTATCTTGAATACATAATGAAAGATTCCTGCTCTTCTTAACTACTTTTCGATGACCCTTTCTAGGAGCATTCCCGAAACAAATAAGTCCGCATTTGTCCCTGTTTATGTTCAATGTTGGTTGAAGCTTTAAAGTCATCTGCATATAGAAGAGCTTCAGGCTCAGATTCTAAGCTGCAAAATGGCATGTCATGCAAATAAAAATTGAACTATTTCGTGCCTAGTTATGTTTCTTGAACAACTCCTAGTCTGATTGGAACAACTTTTGAAAATTGTGAACAAATAGCAACTCTTTGATGAGAGGATTGGGACAGTTCAACTATATGAGTTTACAAAGTAGTCCTATGCCAAATAGTGTCAAATGCTGTCTTTAAATCTATATCAAGGACGAGAGTGCATTTCTTGAAAACCGTCGAAAATTGGGTTCAGCGTCTGGACTTCTGCAAGCGTGCCCGTGGTGGCCATGCAAAAGAAATCGAATTCCATACATAATGGCATCGAACGTACTTTCACAGGAATAAAGAATTTCATTGATATCCAAAACCGTTTTTGTTTTATTTAAAAAAAAAACTTTTGTAGCGCTCTTATTGAAAAACCCTTTACCTTAGCATCTTAGTTTTATTTTTTTATGATGATTTGTGCGATTTAACACGAAATCTGTTTTTAAATCGTGGATTTTTTAGATCGTGGACATCATTTGATACCAAGCATAGTATTGATTTTTTTTTCTTATTAAAATTCTATTCGAATCTGTTATTCGATATTTTTTTTTTCTATGAAAGTTCCTAGCTTGAAGTCATGATTCATTTATTCGACACTCGCGAAAAATTTATAACGTATCTTATTATTTGCCGGGCGTAGATTTGTCCAATTTTGGCTCGCTTGTTTTCATATTGATGGGGAGAAACGTGTTCTTAAATTCGCCTCAGACATTGGCGTATCGATCGTGAGCGCAAAGTGTTTATTTGTGCTTGTGACGTTAGAGCGATCTCACGTTCACGTGTGCCTGGCTGTCACACATACTGTTTTTGGTTTTGAATAGCAAAAAACACAAAAATTGTGATGAAATTAAAGCAGTGACGTAAATCGAATTATTTTATTTTTGATTAAGTCGTTTCACATACAAACGCGTATTTTCAAAACATTAAAGACTTCCTTGATCTGAATTGGGCAGCACTCCCAAACAACCATAAAAGCACTAAAATATGTACGTGGCGTCTAATCAGCATAAGTAGTTGGACCACGCACGTATAATTATCTTCTATGAACTTATAGTTCGAGGAAAGTCAAATTTGTGGTAAACTGAAATGATTCTAAATTCATTTTGTTTTTGAAAACTCACTGTAAATTTAGTCTGAAGCTTCATATTTACTGCAACAGAGAAAGGTGATCCTGGTTGCTCTGCACTAGATCAATGGTTCGATCGTTTACTAAAAATATTGAAATTATTGCTTGACTTGGATTGGACGCAAACGAAAGGCAATACAATGAGACTCCGAATAACCCCTTATAAAGTTTGGAAACCATAGATGCTTAGGGTTTGCACGTCACGGAAAACGTAATCATTGTAGAAGTCCTCTAGTCTCCGGAAGAAGCTACTGCCTAGAGTAGGCTCTAATTTTTCTTTTCGGCATCGGGATAGCAAACAACGAGTGTCTGAAATCCTTTTCCGGTGTCGATAGGTTGCCATAGAAGTCTGGCTGTGACGCGTCAGTATCTTCTTTCTCACGCAAGTCTTGGTTACTGTTTCAATATTAACACGTAAACAAATGGATGGATTGGTATATTGGCAAGCGCTGCTCCCGGCTTAGCTGGTTCGTAAGCCTTAACTTTCTAGGATATATTTTATGTCGTGACATTCAACGTGTTTTCTCTGATGTTGTTTTGTGCGTCCAGGTTGGATTTATTTCAAATTGACCCCAGAGCCTTGATGTCCGTCTCGCTGTCAACGAGCAGATGGACGCCCGAAGCCGTCTCCTATTTTGAAGATTCTTTTGACCAACATTTAATCAACAGAAGACACAAGGTCCTGTTCCGGAGGCCGTCTTTCAAAGCAGAAGATCATCTGAATTTTTTAAATAATTCTCTGATATGAATACTATTCAAACGAATGATTATGTAGTGGTTTGAGAAACTCAGATGTATTTGGTTTCAATTCCGTGGGTGGAGGCCGGAATGGGACGGAAGATTTTTATTCGACATCACTTTGGTATATGTACTTTGAAAGTTTGTAAGCTTTAACACTTTGCTGTCAGTGTTATGCTTTCACAGCAGAGCCATCTGCACATAAATCGTCACACACTATTTTTTACACAACTAAGAACAATAGCCGATATAACAACCACTACAATAACTTCACCCATCAATCAGACTACTATCGCTGTTTGACAAATCCAGTGATACCGCCTAATGGCAAATGGTGACTGGACTACGAGGTAAACCTACGAATTATCAATTGAAGCAATTGAGACAGGTGCTGGGTGCCAACTGCGTCACCCAGACGAAAGCTCGCGGGTTGAACTCTCTGCAGAGATAGATTTCATTCCAACGCTTAAATGGGTGCCAATCTTTTTTCTAAGCAGAAAAATTATTGAACCTTCGTGGCACCGGGAAGATAGCATTACATAAGAACCGTGCGACGGCGATCGGGCCATAGGTCTAGTATATAGGGAGACAAAAAAAAATAGAAAATCGGAAGATAAGGGGGTTCGGCTTAGCTTCAAGGGACATTTGGTTGAGAACAGCGGAGCAACCCACGCCTCATTGAACGCCAGTGTCTGGAGCCCCGGGTCCTTCCGGTTAATAATGGAAAATTATGCCATGCAGTAGCCTACACGATTGGTCCAATTTTAAAGCACATTATCGATTGTGTGCAGCTGTATTTCACCAATGGCTTCACGAATATTGTCCTTTAAAGCGTCATTTGTCTCTGGCTTGTCGGCGTAACACTTATCTTTGAGGACACCCCACAAATAATAGTCCAACGGTGTCAAATCGCAGCTCCGAGGTGGCCAAACGACATCAGCTCTGCGGCTGATAATGCGATCTTCAAAAACAGGGCGCAAAACATCGAGTGCCAAAACATCGCCAAGATCAAAATGAGCTTCATCTGAAAAGATGATTTTTTTGGCAAAATCGTCATCTTCTGTGAGTCGATCGCGGCCCACTTAGCGAAGCGAAAACGCATTGGATGGTCAGTTGGCTTCAACTCCTGAACCAATTGGACTTTGTCTTGCGTCATACCAAGGTCTTTATGCTAAATTCGTCTCAATGATGTCTCCGAAATGTTCAATTGTTGAGAACGACGGTGAATTGATGTTGATGGCGCTTCACGCACACTTTCTGCCACAGCAGCAACATTCTCGGGTATACGCACTATTTTTGGCTTTTCACGCTTTGGTTTATCGATGAGGATGCCAGTTTCTTTCACTTTTTTCACAAGATAACGAACACACGGAGCTGACGGTGTTTTCGCACACATTCTGCAACATTACCATGATTTTCAAAGTAATGTCGCAATATTTCCCAGCGTTGTTCAAGCGTATACATAACCATATTCGTTCAGCGGAAGGATAAAACTAATTATCTGTCAAATCAGACATGAGCTAAGTGTTACCATTCACGAAATAAGCACCAGTTGAAAAAAAAAAACGTTAGATGGCGGACCCTTTATAATTGAAATTGTAATTAGTGTTGATAAGCTTGTGTTATTTTGTTTCCTTGGAGTTTGTGGCAGTCGAAGATATAATTCGCGAGGCTCACATCTTTTTCGCGATTTCAGTTGTGAGTTAACCTAAGGGAGGGCAAACGCGTGGCGCCCAAACTTAACATCTTCGCCCACGGCCAGCCGCTGCAGTTGACCGAGCAACCTCCCGTAAGTTGTCGCGGAGTGAGTAAAGTCGGCGGTAACAAGCTCTATGAATATAGTACATTTTAATGCCTCAAAAACTCAGTGCTGTCTTCTGTTACTAAAGCGAAATGAAAATTCTCGACCAATATCCGTGAATGGCGCTGCCATTGCTGAAGCCGAAACACTTTCACTTTCAATAGTACTTGTTATGTGCATTAACAATAATATTGCTTGGAATGAACATAACCGATATCTCAAAAAATGCTGCGAAATGTCTAGGTTTCCTGAAGCGATGCAAGAAATACTTTACTCCATCTGATCTGGCTGTCATATATAAAGCTTTCATTCGCCCCAAACTAGAGTACAGCTCCTATTAATGGGCAGGTGGTCCAAAGCGATAAAACTCAAGGGAGACAAAAATTTCACATAGTCAATTGACTCTTTTCACCGCCCTCGTAAGGTCTCCATATTTTATCGCTTTTATCACAAGCAGGGCTCCAGCGAATTAGTCAGTTATCATCACTCTTATCACTTTAATAGCCTCGCCAGGAATGCCCTTAAATCTGCTCACCCTCAAGCCCCAGTTTAGTCATACAATCAAGTATTTAGATTCGTTTTTTTTTCTTTGCCGCATCGGTACTCGCGTATTGCGCAAACATTTTGAGGGTAGTCATAACCCCTTGTATGCGCGTGAACTTTATAAAAAAGAAAAACAACAATGGCTCCCGTGTAGCCGCCTTCTTGACGAACTTTGCTTCTTTAATCTTTAAAACATTTCTCTTATGGTTTTCGTAACCTACTTAAGTATAATCTGTCGTTG
The DNA here is from genome assembly GCA_963555765.1 of Orthonevra nobilis. Classification (NCBI taxonomy): domain Eukaryota; kingdom Metazoa; phylum Arthropoda; class Insecta; order Diptera; family Syrphidae; genus Orthonevra; species Orthonevra nobilis. Next base: position 28,481,954 of record OY743226.1, on the reverse strand, counting down.
AGCCAAACCGAATGGTGGCACAACTTATCTTCCCTAAAACACCGACTAGACAATCTGAAACGTTCTTCCAGTCAGGTGACTCTATGAAAATGATTACCTAACACCCTCGAGGCGTTAATTGTTAGAATCTTCAAGTGCTGGCTGAGAACGTGTGAACGTTCTTTCAAGTGTATAGTACTTCTACTTTAGATTAAACAACAACTCTTTCCATTTCAGTTCATTTCGTTCGGCGATTTGTTGCCTCTGTCGTCTAATATACCTGAAAAGCTCGCAAACAATAAAAATAAACAAACATGCCACGTTCACACGCCAAACTGTGGTCGACGTTAAATACCAGAAAGCATTTAGATAACGAAATTATCGGAGAATTATTGGTTATTAGAGTGGCGCGTGTTCGTGTTTTTTTGTTAAAGTTATTTTTCTTTAGACTCAATTGTGATGAATTCTATTTCCATGAGCAATGTTAACTGCAGACTATGCGAATAGGAAGCTCAAAAACATAGCTTCAAGGCATGATTTTATATTTTTCAGTTCTTGTAGGTCTTCAAGAGATGAACTGTCAGTGTAAGTGAATGCGACATCATCTGCAAACGCTACAGGACTATCAAATTGTATTTAAAACGAGTTACAATGAAGATGTAGAATAGAATGGAGTGCGTCACAGATCCCTGCGGGACACCGTTTTTCAATTGAAATCAAAACATAAATACACCCGTGTTTCAAAACACACACATTCTTGTAATTCTTTTCCTCCTCGTTTTAGTAGCTCTGTGCGAAATGGATTGAAAGAGTAGTCATAGAGCAAAAAAAATTATAATTAACAGTAATAATGGGAATATTAAAAAAAACAACAATACAAAACAATGTTCGATATACTTTTTTTTTTAAGAAGAATCATCGAGCTCGCTTAATGAGTCTTTAACCGCATACTCCATCTCTTAATTTTTTGGCAAATCTTTTACCATCGATGACCCATTGTTCTTTAAATTTGGAAACGGAAAACAATCCGATGGGCTTAAATCTGGTGAATATGGTGCGTTAAAAACATTTCATTTCCTTAGAAACTGACGCCAGCAGATGGAACCGCATTCGCTATCTTAAGATTCAATTCTACCTTCACAGTCCCTTGTTTCGACTGTTCGTAAGGTCTAAGATGAGAAGAAACGGACTCATGTTTTATCCATGGCTATGAGTAAACTTAAAAACTCGGAACCGCGTCAGAAAAAAGGTTTTGACAAAGAATCGTCAGAATGTTTTTAGCATTGGATTGTCTAATATCCAATGGGGAGCATATCTCGTTGAGGAAGATACACCTTTTTAACAAAATTAGAGCTGGAAATTCACAAAGAATGTGTCCAGCCGTTTCGTCGTCTTCTAAAAAGAGTCGGCATTCGGTGGTTGTACAGAGTTCTTATTTGGTTAAATGTGATTTCAAGCGGCAATGGCCGAACAGGAAGCTCACGAGCTTTCTGAGGTTCACCTTTTTGTGTTTAAGGATTTTTCTGTAAGAGAAGGGATTGATTAGTAATTTAGATTGTCTGAGTCCCGGTAGATTTCTCCAGTGGGCAATGCGTAGCTTGATTTCCCACTTATTGGTCAGATCTGTGGCTGAAGATCAGCTTACGCCACAGAAAGGTTCCGGACCAGTAGGCGCGGTTTTGGAACCAGCCCTGGCTAGTTCGCCCGCAATTTCATAACCTTCGATTCCATGATGACCTCGAACCCATCTTAGCCTTACTTTGTTACAATGGGCTAAGAATTGTAAGGCGTCATAGCAGCTTTTGACACATTTTGATTCCATGAGATTTAATGACAGTGCCTTGAGAGCTGATTGGCTGTCTATTAGTATATAAGGATTCTGGCCCCTTTTTGGTCTTTTGCAAGGTTTTCTTTGGCGCAGGATTCGATGGGTTTTACCTCAGTCTGGAAAACACTTGGATGCTTTCCCAGGGATAAAGAGATTTTTGTGTTGGGTCCATAGACACCGGCACCTACACCACTTGCCATTTTTTGAGCCACAGTATAACAGATTAAGTTTCTGGGTTCGGTAGGTGTGTTGCCCGACTTATGATCACGAGTAGGAATGTCTACCTGTGGGAACGAGCAGAGCATATCTTTATCCGTGATGAAATTGATTATTCTCAAGTGTCCCGTTTGGTTACCTGGTTTGTATTTCATTGTCAGTTGTATCTTTAGGGCGACTCTTGGTCAATATGTGGAGCACTTTTGCCCATTCTAACTCGTAGAGCTCCCGGGGTCGTACATTCTCCTTCATTTTCGGTTGTAACCTCTATTCGGCGGGCACTTTTTTTTTAGGTCCCTGAAGCCTGTTCTGCTTTGTTGCTTAACGTCCAGCATTCGGCTCTTTATTGAAAACTGAGTACATATTTTGGCTTCGCCCCCCGAGTTTGAACAAACTGGAGTGGAATCGATTGCCTATGATAAGTATTTTTTTTTTGGAAATTTACCAGGGTGTCGTTGCTGTAGTTGATATGACTCGTGTATGTGTATGTAATGATCAATATTTTGGACAAAATTATTGATTATAATTCCAAGTGACCTCAAAATCACATTCCTTTTCAAGCTCTCCTTCAAATCAAAAGTATTCCCGGAAACAAAGTTATACACAAGTTTGATAAGAAGGTCCTTTCTCGGAATTGGTTTAACTAGTTTCAAAATATAGTATACCCATTTACAGACTCAATTGTTCGATGAATAATTTATTGGCGGGTGTTTAATTTATGACTCGAGACTCAGCTAAAGTTATCAGTTAATGAAATTGATTATGATTTGCTTATATAATTTATGGCGCTAAGTTTATTAAATAAGTATGCAGTTATTAGGTTCGGGGGGAAAATTATGATATTCTCGGCATAAGATTTGCGAATCGTAAACACGAATTCTTTCCCAATACACTCGAATCCCTCTAAGTCGAATATTTTTTTCGATTCTTTATCAAAACAATTTAAAAAAAAAAGCCGATTCCGGTCGACATCCTTTTTCCATTCGAAAGAAAGATCTTCAAGTGGAATTTTAAATAAGAAATCTGTGGGGGACCTGTCTTTTGTCATTAAAATTTAAGATCAAGTATTACCCCTTAGTGGAGATTGGGCGGAGACTTTTATAATAATTTTCCAGCACAGAGGATTTTCGAATCAAAGCCCGCACTTCTCGTGAGTGTTTGGAAACTCAAGCACACTATTTTCCAGAGCGATCTTGTCGGTTATCTTCGCCAAGTATAGGCAAATGACTCGATAGCGGACAAAGATCGAGGTGATTGTTATCGTCTTGCAAAGTGACTTTGATGAATGGAAGCTTAAGTTGAACTTTCACAATCATGAGAATATTTGCCTCTGTTTTGGACTCAGTTTCTTTGGCAGTTTCTTCAGGACAGTTCAGCAGGAAACCTAAAGATGCAGAATAAATAAGCGGAAACGTTTATTATTTAGTATGCCCGAAAATCTATGAATTGGTTTGTTACAATTAAGATTTTGATCTGCAGCACAGAAGGGTTTAATCTATCCGTGATAATAAATTAAATAAAAGTTGGTCGAAATAGGTGGGATTTTGTTTTATTCTCCTAAGCTCGAGGTAGCCGTACAAGAGTAAAACCCATAGTACACGACATGTAAATCGTTTCATGCACATACGGCTCTGACGTCAAAATCTGTCACAATACTTGCATATATCATAGTTTGCATGGCATATACTACCTACATTAGTGACAGTCGCATGTTGTCTCGCATGTACATGTGATTCCATGCTACACCTGAATCGCATGAAAACATGTGACTTTTTCGCATGTCGTGTACTAGCAAACAACATACGATTTAGGAAAACATGTGAAACTTCAACGCTCAATGGCATGGAAACATCACATGCAAGATAAATGCGAGGGCACGATTTCATACCGTAGCATAACAGACAATAAAGTTACTAAAGTTACTCCAGTTTTTTTTTAGATTAAATGCTAAAAACGATGCTTTCAAATATAGATTAGCAAATAATTGTGTCTGTCATATATATTTATGAATATTTTACAGCTTTAACTATTCTTAACGTTAATCCTCATCAAATTACTTCAGTCAGATGTGGTTGTGTGGCCTCCAATGCTAATTAATTCTGGATGGTGTTGATAAAAATAATGGAAAAAAAGTAGACATGGTTTGAGAAATCAGAATGACGAAAAAATAATTTTTACCCTCATATTATCGACCATTAAGACAACGTTTTTTTTTTACAAACAAGCAACAAAAAAATCACGAAAAAATAAATTAAATCCATTGTGTCAGAAATAACCGTTCGCATAATTTTTGGAGTATCTAGCAAGTAATCGAATTGGTACACTTGAATCCTTCACCCAAATTCAGCTCATTTTCAGCATGTTCAATTTGATTGACATTTTATAATTTTACAAAAAAAATATACGCATGAATACAGCATGGAAACATGCGACGGTTTTGGAAAAATACTAAATGTCGTATGCAACCGGTATTTTTGCAGGCAACGACGCATGTCGCATGTACATGCAACATTATTCATTTCATGTACTACGGAATTATAGAACGTTTGAAGTCGATCGAAAATATGGCTACTTGTCCATATATCTTAAAACATGTCTGGCCGCTGAGAAAAAAATAGTCTAGCTAGTCTTAAGAAAAAACGTTTCAATATTTTTTAACATACAGAAAAACATATTTGATGGATTTTGATTAACTTAAGAGGATAAACGAACTCATTGCAGTATACACAGGGAAGAAATAGAACGGATTCGTCATTATTCGACACTTAGTCATCAAAAAATACCCCAGTCAAAAAGGTATGGTCTGACTCAACATGCTGCAGAGGTGAAGGAATTCCCCAACCACATTTGGTACTGTCATTGGGAACAAAATAAACAATTGGGAAATTGGGAACTCCAATGTCAAATGTGACACACGTTGCTGATTTAGACGAAGTCTTATCGGTTTTCAACAATTTCCGCATGCATTGATTACATTCTTTTATTTTTTGGTAATCAATGTAGGTCGTCTACAATTGTTAAGGTACATTTGCCATCGATTTCTAGGGCGAATCAATTATATAATAATTGTGTCAAGGCCTTAAGACTCTTACGCCACTGAAATAATTGTTCGGGTACATTTCTATCAAATCGAAAAAGATTGAAATCCAGTCTTATAAGTCTCTATATTCAGTACTTCAATGGGAATTACTAGATGGATATGGATTGGAAAGTATGCGTCATAAAAATTTAAAAGCTACATTTAACGATATTTTCGATTTTCAACTGGAAACACTTCTTTAAACGCTATTTCGAATTTGTTCGGTCAATAATTCAGCATGCTCGGAATAAAGCCCAGTGATCGTTTTTTCTTTCTTGAATCGCACCTTGTGACTTCATTGTTGTGATTGGTTTCAAATTAAATCCCATGCATGTTTTCCAATGAGTGGTAGAGATTTATTTGCATTCACTCAGTTCACAGTATTTTATTCGTCGACTATCCGCAGGTCGAACCACTGACCTCGACTTCTCGCGTCTTCTTCACAATGCATGTGCTGCTGATCGATCTTTTTCCAGACATTTATTTATCTAATAAATAGTTTTTTGTTTTGTGTTGTACTTCAACTATGATAAATTGCCATCGTTCAACCTTTTTTTATAATTTCAGGACCATGTGGGGGGAAGACTACAGGACAGTCAAGGCTTTGTACGTTTTTCGAAAACCTCGGATGGAAAGTAAGTACATATTTATCATCATACATCATTTGCAAATCTAAGTAAATTTTCCATTAAAATTGTATCTGTAGAACTTTTAATATGCAAAGAATTAAGGGTTGGTTTACTCTGAAAACTAAAATAAAAACACGTAACAATGCTTAACGTTACGTAATAAAAATGATTCCAGTTGGAGTTGTGTAACAAACTGATCTTGATTAAGACACGTTCGAAATAAAAAAAAAAAAAAAAACAATCTGTAGTGTAATGCATTCAACCACAAAGCCTATTAAGAGTTTTATTTTCTTCCGCAGTTCGTTCACTTTTATAGCAAAAAAAGAAAAAGGAACAAAACATAAACATTTTAAATTGTTTAGTTCAATTTGAATTAATTAAAAAGAGAAATAGTAAACAAATAAGTTGAGAAATATGAAAAGCTACACCCATTTGGTGAGTCAGAGGAAGCCTGGCTGTGGCACGTTTTTTTATTGATAGCTTAAAATAGCGTGTCGATTTCAGATTTCAGTTGAATAAGATTCAATTGCTGATGTGAAAAGTTCGTATTTTGAAAATTTGTTTATGTATATTTTGCATCTGGATTTAAGTCAAATTCGATGATATTTTAGGGAATACCAGAGGCAATGATATTGACACCTCATGAATAAGATGCTTCGTTTTCAACAAATTTGTCTCTTATCGATTGGCGAGGAATTTACTATTGTAGCACAGTTGATTGAAGACATAGCTTGCAAAGTGACATAGGAACTTTTATGATTGTCATGAGGAACTATGTGCCTTTATCTATCTAGCAGCGTGTTAAATGGCTTCGCGTTCGCTAATTAAATACTACTGTCCATGGTGATGATGTCCTCATTTACAACTTCATCTGAAGAAGAATCCCATTTTGTCGCTGCTAATTGTAATTCTGATGTGCCAAGATCAGGACGAATGATCTTCGCAAAAAGTGATAATTCTTCCGCTTTTCTTGCGAATCCATATTTTCCGTCAATATTTTAAGGTTCGTCAATAAGCAGAAGTCGTATGAGGCCAAATTTGTAGAATATGATGGTTGAAGCAAAAAGTTGAAGCGTGATTTGATTAATTTGGGTATTTCTTTTTGTATTTGATTTCTTTCCTCTCCAAAGTGGACCATTTTTCTTTCGATTCAGCATAAAAAACCCCATGTTCCCATCTTCATTCAGTCGAGCAGGATCATTACTTGTGATCACTTTTCCATTGTCACAGTTTTCGCCTTCTTCAAAACAGGCTCGCTTGTAGAAATCCACAGTGTCCACTGGTGTTTAAGGTTTCGAGACTCATGATACTCATAAACTTGATAAGCAAAGCAGAGACAGTTTTTTATGGTAGCATTTAAAACGTTTAACTATGATTTGCTACCAATTTTTTATACACAAAAGGAGCCAGGGTCTAGATTCACAATTGGTTTCTTTTTTTTTTTCGCACAAATGGTGCCGGCTGAACCTTTAGTTTATCGCCGACTTCGAATGGGCCCAATAATCCTTCCATAGAGGTTGTGCTCTTTGGAAGGAGGACTGACTTTAAAAATAAACATAGTTTTATTTACCTTTTTTGTAGCTGGGCTCAAATTAAATCATGTTCTATAGGCGAATTATTGGACATTTTCCGATGGTTCCGCTTGCCAGGGATGGAACTGCTAAGCTTTTTAAACCTAGGTTGTACGAATCCGATTAAGCAGACGCTGAGAAATAAGAACCACTTTGCTCCTGGGGTAATTCTTCTTACCTAAGTTATCTTATTTCTGGACGTTAAAAAATAAAAAAATGTAGTAAAAAAAAATACAGTGAAACTACCTCAAAAAAACTCTTTTATTAGTTAACAATTGACCTTTTTGTAGCATAAAATCAGGAATGTTTGTTTGTTTTTTATTGCGGAGGGCCAAAAGATTTTATGTGTGTAATGGAGAAATAACTGGTACGACATCGTCTTCGTTGTTATCTGGAGCTTCATCATCGCTTCTGAGTTCATCTTCAGATGCGCCGTCAAAAACATCTTGATTCTTCGATTTCCTCTATACTGATGAAATTGTTGCGATCAATTTTTGCTAAAAGATTGTGATCTTTTCGAAGTATTTCATTACATTCCTCTTATTTTTGCACCAATTGTGATAGTGGCAAATCATCGTCGTTGTCGTAGTGGTTCGAGTTCCAATTTAACAATTCTTTAACAATACATTCCAAGATTTTTGAGTAATATTATTGCTATGCGGATATTGAATTATTCAGCTCAAGTAGCTTACTTCTGTGGTTCAATTTTGTTAACTTTTTGATTTCAATCCATTGGTTGCACTGATGCTGTTGTATTTGGTGGAACGTAAATGCAACTATGTTTCCATCGTCACTTTGAAGTTCATCAATAGGTTCATGAGCAGAACAGTTGTCGATAAGCAAGAAGAGGTCCTTTGAAAGCAAATTACCTGTTACATCGAAAATATTTTAAAAATCATACCAACCATGAAAGATCCTTGTCGTCATTCAAGAATTTTTTCGAAAAGTCCTAATTTAGTGGATCACTTCAGTCTTTGAAGCACCTTGTCTTTTGTTCCGATAACCAATAGCATAAATTTGTGTGAGCCATCAGTATTTGCGCCTAGTTAAATTGAAATGCGTTCTTTTTGTGATATGTATCCAGGGACGTTTTTTTCATAACCAGCGTGTATGTACTAACTGGTACGCAACGTAAAAATAATCCACTTTCGTTATCTCAGCGACCTTTGCACAAAATCTGTTTATAAACGGACAGCGCCAACATCGCAAGAAAGCATCTCGCCAGCAATTTTTAAGCACCGAATACCGTGCCCATTTTTAGATTTGTTAAACCATCCATCACTTGCACTTAACCAAAAATTGACTTAGCTTTCGCCTTTAATATTGGTCCAGTGATTGTGCAATTATTTTAAAAACCATTCAAAAAGAAGACTTTCCATTTCAGCACTCTGTAAAGATTTAGTTTTTGCTTCATGATAGGTGTTGGAAACGTCCTCTTCTTTCGTCGATTTTATATCGCAGATGGTAGATTTTGTCACATTGAAATCTAGAGCTAAGCGATTCTTTTGAACGCCTTCATCAAGCTTTTTTAAAGCCTTAACTTTGATTTATCAAGAAAACATTTAAAACTCAGGTTCGAATTTCTGGTATATTCGAATTTCCAAGTTATAATTTATGAGTGTCCGCTGAATATCTTTTGGTGATGGCGTAATAGGGACAGTAAATATTGCTGCTCTCGATGGTTTTGGAAGTACAAGAGTACAAGCATTCGTATACGTAACACTACCGGATTTGAACCCCAAACTCAGATTCAGAAAACAAATGAATTAACCACTAAGCCAGGATAGTCTTTTATATCGTTCACAAACAAAGCACGGCTTACTTTTCACGTTTGAGGAACACCTGTGATAATTCAAATCCGTTCTCTGAAGATCCGGAAGATTTTGAAATAATAAAAATAAGTTCATACAACTTTAGAAATATTGTACTTGTTGGTAAGAAAGTACAACAATTTATGAGAAAATAAAACCAACCTTTAATTTATTTTCTAAAAAAAAAAAAAAACATTTCACAAATTTTGAATCATTCTTAAATGAGTGTGTTTTATTTCTATTAGCTTCCCGCGACATTTTCCAATTTATTCTTTATTGGAATGAGCCACGTTATTGTCATTTTGTGAAATGTTTAGCTTTTCTTTAAACAAAAAAAAAAAACATATCTTTCATCACAATCAATACATTAGGACTAAAATCCAAATCTATGATTCTAGTTCTCGACGAAGAAACAATATTGTTAAAATCTTTTTTCAAAATTTGCAAAAACAAAAAATAAAAAATTCAAACAATACAAAAAAAAAAAAAAATCAAATAAAATGCCTTTGTAGGCCTTCAAATGAGCATATTCTCGTTTATATCAATATTTTCAGGTATTCCGTGTGCCTGAAACGGCTACTGTGCTTCTCAGGTAAATGCCCCATGTCTTAAAATGTTGGCATAAGATAAAATAAAATAATTACATAGTGTTCTTGTTTTTCTTTTTCTATTTCATTGAAAATAAAAGTTACAAAAGAAAATTAAAAAAAAATAATAATATAATCACATAAAGTTAATTTTAAATTAAAATAAAAAAAAAAAATCAATTTAAATTTAAAAAATAGCAATTAATTTTGGATACTTTGAATCGAAAGCAAAAAAAAGAAGGTTGCCTTAAAGCTCATTAATTTTTTCTCAAAATTTTTTTGCACTTTTTTCTTCTTAATTTCAGTGGCGGCGTCAAATTCTCGGACCTTACAGAAAAAGAAGGTAAATATTTTTGTTTATTTAATTAAAACTTAAACATTTCTTTTTTTTTTGCGTATTAAAATAAATCTGCAGTTTGTGTACGAAACATTGAAAAACAAAACAAAATAGTGCTTCTCTTTTGTAACGATGTCATGTCGGTTTCCTTGGTGACAGTTGCACCTTTGGGGTAACTTTGTCACCCTCAGGGGAGCTGAGATAGATTTCTATTACCAAGTTCAAGGATGAATCGATTTTGTTATTTCACCGACTTAAAGTTTAAGTAAACAAATTAAATTAGTGGTGTCGTCTTTGTGTGATTCTAACAGAGTGAGGGGGGCCATTAGCTGGCGAGCCTCGTTTGCATATCTCTGTCATGGTATTGTGCCACGTCAGGTTCTAGCAACATCTAATCCCTATTGTGTGTTTTCGTGTCTCTTATGTCAATGGCAATGGAAATTGCGTTTCTCTTGGCAATTTTATTTTTAATTTTCTTTTTGTTTTATTTAATTTACCCTGGCAATCAATGGAAGAGAGATCGCCAATCGATGTTGCTGTGTCGGTAGAAAATACGAGTACAGATACTTTATGAGGACGGCATCTGTGACTTTTATAACAACAATGCTGTTGCATATATATGTAGATATTGCATGTCGTAATTTGTGTAGTGTCTTTTATTGAAATTTGTGTTTTCTTGATGGCAATTCAGTTTTGAAGACGTTCTGTTTGCCTTTCGTCAATTTGTTAGAGTTTTGCTGCTTCAAAAAGGAGCAATCACGATTGTAGTGGTTGATGTAAATGACATTGCGTGTCAAAAGAATATATATTTTGTTGCCTTTTATTATGCCTATTACGATTGTACCGATGTACGAATGCTCTCCTGTTTCCTTCAATTAAGTTTCAAAAAAAAGAAGAAACAAAAATCAACTGAAATTGGAACTTTATGGTCGACCCCCTGACATTTATTCATCAGAAAAACATACATACTATATATATCTAAGTGGGCTTTATTGATTGGCGTGAGATAAAAACAATTGGGGGGATCATTAAACTCTAAGGACATTTCTCGGAAAATGCCGAAGGTCATTTAATTTAATCGGTTTGCGTACAAAAAAGAAGCAAATTAAGTTAAAATTAGGCTGTACAACATGAAGTGTCCAATTTTGTACAGAACTTGGAAGAATATCCCACGACTTGAAAGTGTATACCGACCGCCAACGCATGAACTAAACGAGTTTTGAATCTAAATCACTTAGCAATCTTAGCATCACTAAAAAGAACCATGTTTGCATCAAGTAATAACGTGTGATGAAAACTACATGCGACAATCAGAAAAGTGGTTTGCTGAAGTTTTTAAACACACTCCAAAACTCGGTTTTCATTCAAAAAAGGTTATGCTGACAATTTTTTGGGATCGCATGTCAGGCGTTATGGGACCATTTCCGAAACTTGGAATAATATTTCCACAGAAGGTATTTCGGTAAAACTTCTATAAAAAAGAATCATGGTTGAAGAAAGTAATAGATTATTACAAGATTAAGGATTTCATGTGGAAGAAAGTAAGATAACTCTTTCTTCAATCTACGTCTCATCTTCTCTTGACAAATTTGAGATCATGCACAAGACTCTGGAAGCTGATCTCCTCCTATGATTCGAAATTGCAGGTGTTTGTTTCCATGTTTGAAACAGTGCGACCACTAATAAACCTTATACCTATTGTAAGTGTCGATCAGCTACAGTCACGATCATTGTTGATTGCATCGATTGGTTTAAGCTTTGGAATTGTGTAACTCAATCGATGAAGGAACAGATAATCGTAATTATTTGCAGATATTAGTTCAATTGAGTTATGGTTTAACGATTCAGAAGAAGAAAATGACGCTCACCAAGTCTTAGCCAGAATAAGGAGAGAACTAAGAAGGGCGTATAACCCTTTAGAGTCGGAAGGAAAGGTGTGTGAGTGTTGTCATTAGGGAAAATGTTTATCACGTCTAGAAACCAATGATTGATAAGTCCTTGCAGACTTTTTAACCATTTTCGATTGTCTAAAGAAGAATTTAGAGTTCTATTGATGGAAATTGAACCGCATTTGCAGCGAAGTGTAAGAAACACCTCTGTACCAAGAGTTTTTCGTTTGGGTCTTAACGCAAATTCGCTTAACAATGTCAGGCAAGAAACTACAATTGCTTTTTAATTAGTTAATAGCTTCGATCTTCAATCTAATTGACATTCATTATTTTCTTTAATATAAATATGAAAAATTATTAAAATTATGTACTCACATTTCGGGCACACAAAACTCTTCCAAAGAATCGACCAAGAATTTCAAATCGATAAATTTCGTCCACAATCAACCCGATCGACTATCGAAAAAAGTCGCCTATCGATCAACAATTGTCCTACGCAAAAAGGGCCTTTAGTCCCAAGGAACATCCATTTATGATTACTTCTAGGACGTTGCCCAAGGCATTCTTAGTTTCCTCATAGAGGGTGATTTTTTAAAAGCTATAGGAAAGTTTTTCAAAAAAAAAAAAAAAACACATAAAATTCAGAAAAATGCATGAAATCTTTATTTGAATCGATAGTACGGTCCATATAATTTAATGTTTGAAGATTATTTCATGCAAATGTTGACCTTGACTGCGCCTCAAATGGTCCATCCGCTTAGTCCAATTTTGGCATACTCTTTCCAACATTTCGGTCGGTATCTCACGAATAAATGTTTCAATGTTGTCTTCCAATGCGTCAATTGAAGCGGGCTTGTCTGTATAGACATGAGCTTTAACATAGCACCACAAAAAAAAAATCTTAAGGCGTTAAATCGCACGATCTAGGTCCCGAACGTGTCCTCCGAACTCGCTTCTCAATAAGTTGCGCGTGCTGTGTGGCATGTGGCACCGTCTTGTTGAAACCACATGTCATGCAAGTCAAGCTCTTGCATTTTGGGCAAAAAATAAGTTGGATATAATCTCACGGTAGCGCTCACCATTCACAGTTACGTTACGATTCGCATCATCTTTGATGAAGTACGGTCCAATGATGCCACCAGCCCATAAACCGCACCAAACTGTGACTTTTTCTGGATGCAATGGTAGCTCTTGCAATGCTTCTGGCTGATATTTACTCTAAAATCGACAATTCTGCTTATTTACGTACCCATTGAGCCAAAAATTAACTTCGTCGCAGAACACAATTTTTCGGTAAAAAAGTGGATCTTCGGCCAACTTTCCAAGAGCCCATTCACCAAAAATTTTACGTTGCGGTAGGTCGTTCGGCTTCAATTCTTGCACCAGCTGTATTTTGAAAGGCATCACACCTAAATCCTTCAGCAAAATTTTCCACGTTTTTGAGTAACAGAGGCCCAATTGCTGCGAACGGCGACGATTCGATTATTGATGGTCATCATTAACACTGGCCGATACAGCTGCGATATTTTCTTCAGTTCGCACTCTACGTAAGCGTGTTGGTGGTTTAATGTCCAACAATATAAATTTACTGCGAAATTTAGTCACAATAACCCGAATAGCCCCTTCAGTGGGTCGATTAAACTGACCATAAAATGGAAGAAGCGCGCGATGAACTTTCTTAACAGATGAACTCATTTTGATAATAAAATTTAATAATTTGCAAGCGTTGCTCGTTTGTAAGACGATTCATGGTTAAATTATAGACCAAACTGAAGATGCTTGACAGTGAAACAAAACACGAAACGTGCGTCAGTTGTTTAAACCAGTGTTGCCAAAAAGATAATAGCTAAAAAATCACCCTTTAGAAACGAGTTGAGCTCGTCATGAATGCATGAAGCAAGAAATTTGAGGGGAAATCTCAATTGAAGGTTCAATTTATAACTTTGGTAGACAAAAAAAGCGACCAAAAAGCAAGCTTAAATAACGAAAATAGCGAATAGAAGCACGCCTGTTCTTCTGTTTCTTCGTCACAAATAAAATCGTGACAACAATCACGACGTAGAAGTGGTCTTCAAATCCCTTTCAGCGATCTTATGGAAACGGCTCTTTACGAGTCATTTCAATGAGCAGACCTAATTGCCTTAAAATCAAACCTTATAGAATTACTCCCCTTCTGAAGCCAAGTTACTTGGTACAGTACTGAATATAAAATTGACACGCAAATAAGTACGTCAAGTCGTGCGTCTTTTAAAGCGAAAAGCATCACTTCCCTCTGAGTGGCTATGAACAAGTAACCCGCGACATTGGGCGGCCCTACAAACAGATATACCAATTTATGGAAGGACTTTTCTAAATGAGGTCACAAGATCTTAGCACAAGGTCTTTTTTCTATTAGGGTGTCTTAAGGAGAAATTCCCTGCTGATAACAAGCGGTCTGTCCCAGACCGCTTCTGTCAAGTCAAGGTTAATCCATGAAAACCCGCATTCAGATTGCTTTTCTGACAAGCTTAATCAAAAACATTTTTTATTTGATTTCTTTTTGAAATTATTCTTATTCGATTCGCTCTGTGCAAAAGCCCCACGTCGTCGATTTTTAGTATTAGGCCATATCTAGGCTAACATTTTGAGAAATCTTTCGAGGCACGTTTTTTCTTAAAGCTTTAATTTCAAAATTATTATTTAAATCTTATTTTTTATTTTTTTTTTTTTAAATTTATTTATTGCCATTACTCAGCACCAGAAACGCCAACCACTTTCAAATACCAACAATTCCCATTCGGCTCACCTGAGCATAGTCAAATCGATTTAAGTGCATCGTGTCCAAGATGCTTGGCCTCTGCTGCGGAAAAGCCTGGCAGCGAAGGTGAGTTTGATACCGATTTTCTCAACTATATCTCTATCTCACTCTCTCTGCTCTTTGTGTGTGAGCTGTCAAATAACTTGACACTTGACACTTGTTCAGTGTTGTTTCGCATAATCATCTCACCATAATTCGCTTGGATGTTCCACCAAAAAAAAAAATCAAAACGAGAACAAATCGGAACCCATTTTTTATGTCCCTTAATCTATTCACTCATTTGCTTGAAAACATTTTTTTGTTTTTAACCCTTCAATCGAACGCTGCAAGTGTTGTAATTTACAAAAATGTTTTTGACTAAAAATAATTTTCCTTATAAAGGATTTATTATAAATTATATTTTTGCCTCACTTAAAATAATTTCAAGCTTTTAGTAAGTCGCATTTCTTTCGAAAATGTTTCAACCCTTCAATGGTGTAATTTAATAATCCCGGACTAAGAACAGAACCTTGGGGTACTCCTGCTTAAATTTTAAGGTGTTTCTAGTGAGATATTAAATAATAAGATAAAAATGAGCAATTTTTCCATGACTATTTGGACAAATTAAAGATGGCTTGAAGGAATCTATTAGGTTGCTTAATCAGAATCGGCAGGGAAAACTCTATATCGTTGGACTTAATCGTTCTTCGAAAGTTTCTTTACGTATAATGCTCTCGTTTAAATTGATAAATGAGAATTCGATTCTTCTCCACATAAAACTGCCAAAAGTAATCTGGAACTTATAAGCATGCGGCACAAGATCTCTGTTCAAAATGCAGAAAGCAAAGTTATCATTTTTCCGGGATTTTAAGTCGGCGAATTTTCTTCATGCGTCGAAATTTTGAGCAGCGGAAATAGTTCCAAGTACTTAATTTGAAAGCTGTAATAAGGAACCCTAGGAAAATTGGCGGAAGCAGTAAATAAGATAAGGATAAACCGAACTTATTTTCTAACTAACTTGAGGAAACATTTAAGACTTTTGGATGGACAATCTTGCTGACTCAGTTACAGACGCTGACCGAACACCGTTAAGCAATTTAAGATATAAAAACCACAAAGCTATTGCTTTTATTTTGATTAAATAACCACTGGACAAATACCCAAGAAGTTGTACAAAAAAATGTTGTAACGAATTTTAATAAAATGTATTCCACTTATGGTTGCAACACGTTTCCTGGTCAGAGGAAAGTCACCGATTAAATCAAAAGACTATAAAAAATTGCACAAACCGATATCTCTTTTGCCAATGGAAAGCTTTGTGTTTAGTGAGCTACTTTGGAGGTGCCTTTGACATTCGTTTCAAATTAGATTTAGGGTAAAATATTTGATGATTGACCAGGTTTACAGACTAACCAACAAAATCGAAAAAAAGACATTCGAAGAGAAATATGTTTATTGAAGTGCTTTTGCTGGCCTCTCACAAGCCTTTTAAAAATTGTGACATGAAACTTAAAATAATTTTGTAGTTTGCTGGAATTCTAGCTAGAGGATAGAATATTCCATGTTGAATTGAGAAACAATTACTCTTTGTTTAAAGATAATGTCGTAGGAGTTCCACAAGGACGTGCTCTTGATCTGGCAAAAAAAAAATTCTACATTAGAAAACTCCCACTGGAGTGGTCGCACAGCCACAGTCTTGCTGTAGTAATTCCTGCTTCGGTTTACCATTCCTTAATCCCAGATCATCAAAATAATAGCCCGACTGTGAATGCACTCTTAACTGCATAGCTGGCCATGAAAAAAAAACTGTGAATTAAGTGAATACAAATAAGTTTATTCAGACTCCACCCACGAAAGAATTGAAACGAAAATGCACCTTAGTTTCAAACCACTAAACAATTGCAATTATCCTCCAAATCCGGCTACTCGCTCTTTGCGAAAAATTCACTGAAAGAGATATCATGATCCCTTGAGAATGAGCATATTATGTGTTTAAAAAAACGTATATGTGCCTGGTGCACGTCCAGGATGACCAAAAGCATCCTAGGGACTGAGAAGATTTAAATATACCCACGTAAAAAAAAATACTCATAGCAGAAGAACACCCCTTCAGAACTATGAAGGCTTTATTTTATGTACACATGTTCAGATTTTTCAAATCCTTTAGAAATATGGTCTTGATTTTATCTGGTCTCGACTACGCTATTAACGCTTTCGTGTACATAGTTTCTCATGGGTAGGTTCAATTTCCGCTTCTAGTGTCGAAGATTCAAAGATATTTACGCTTAAACAGCACTCGTGATTGAGCGTAATTTCTGTCAACCAACTGGAAAGGCAAAACAATGTTGAAAATATAAATGACTTCCTGCCGTCCGATTTGAACGTAAAACAATTGCCTTTCAAAAATAGAACAAGGCCCGCCTATCTAAATCACTCTCAAGAGTCATTTTCCGTTGACGTATTTATGCGAGCAGTATTAGCGTTAAAAAAGAATTCTTAACCCATTATCATTTGCATGGAGCCAAAAAATACAACCAAAGATTTGAGAAAATACAATAATTAAAAATATGCGTGTTCACTGTTAGAACCATTCAAAAATAGCTCTCATGTGTGTTTAAAAACAAATGTCTAATCCACCGCAAGCACGTGAATTTTATTATACAACACAAATTTCAAAGTTAACATATTTTTTTTCTCTGGTTTGGCTCTTAACAAATTCAGCTGACACTATTAATCAATAATAATAAAAATTTGTAATTAGTTTAAATGTTTTTTGTTATTATTTTTTGTTTTGCAATCTATTCTAATTAACTTTTAGCAATTAAGTGAGACATGTGCACGTAAAGCTTTCAAATATCAATTTGCGATAAAAAAAAAACAAACAAAAACACAAAAAAGCTTAGGCTGGCGTTTGTGGCATCATTTGACATGATTAATCGGAGGCAGACTCCCGGGGTATTTACGTGATAATTGGAGTCTTGTGATGGAATTAGTATAGGTGTAGCGGGAGAGGGAGAGATAAAGTTAGAGACATCAGGTAAATTGCGCACTTTTGTTCAACGATCTTAGAGGCTTTTGTGATAAGACTTATCTTGGACTGGCATTTTCGAAATACTTTTGCCGAAGGTGATCTTTATCCTATCATCAGTCACTTCATGTACAGTGGTGAGCGAAACTGGTCAAAAAAAAAAGGACGAATTATCGAAAACAGCTACGTAGGCTGCTAGATATATTTCTGGCTTAGGCAACACTAAGTGTTGCCAGGTGCAATCTGACATTTCCATTGGAAAGTTTGACATTTTTTAGCATAACATTACTCAGAACGTGTTGTCATTTAATCGTGAATTGTTTGATTTACAGAGACTTGAAAAATTCATCTCGGCATAAAAATGGAATCAACTCGTGAACACTTTCGTGCGATCAGTTTTCACAACTTTCGACGTGGATTATCACGAGAAGAGTGCATTGATGACCTTAAATCTTTGTATGGCGATGAAGCACCATCCTAGAGCACTGTGAAAAACTGGTTTAATGAATTCATTTTGTTCAGGTTAGTTCTCGTTGGATCTCTCACAATTTGACAATCGCTCAAAAAAAGGCTCGTGTCGATTGGTGCAAAGAAATGTTAAAAAAAATACGATCGCGGTGCTTCAAAAGACGTTTATAAAATTTTGACAGGTCACGAATCATGGATCTATGCGTATAAGCCCGAAACAAAACAACAATCGACCGTGTGGGTCTTCGAAGACGAGCCAAATCCAACAAAAGTTGTTCGTGGAAGAAGCACTTCGAAGCAAATGGTAGCATGGTTCTTCGGTCATTTGGCGACTATTTCGCTTGAGCAACGTAGGACGGTCAATTCTGAGTGGTACACCACAATTTGTTTGCCTGAAGTTTTCGGAGAAATTCGAAAATCGAACAAGAGAAGACGAATCATTGTTCACCATGACAATGCGAGCTCTCACACATCGGCTCAAACCAGCGCCTTTTTGACCGGCCAAAAAGTTGAATTGATGAGTCATCCGCCGTACAGCCCTGACTTGGCACCCAATGACTTCTTTTTATTCCCGCACATCAAGAAAGCAATGCGTGGTCAACGATTTTCGTTGCCAGAACCAGCGTTGCCAATTTAGTGCTTTCAGCGTTAATTTCAGTGCTCAAAACATTATTTCAGTGCCCAAATTGTCATTTTAGTGCTCGGGCGTTCTTTCAGTGCTTTCATTTTATTTTTAGTGCTTCATTAACTCTGTTTTTTAACGCTGAAACCTACTAAAATCCTTATGGAAACATTTACGAACTAGCCTTGAAACTGCTTTGTTTGCCACATTCTAATGGCCATGTTGAAAGGGTTTCTAGTCAAGCAAACCTAGTCAAAAGCAAACTTGGGAACAAAATTAGTTTGGAGATGTTAAATGCAATTTTGCAAATACGCTTTGCGAATATTCCAGCTGTTATTCCAGCAGCATGGTATATAACGAGACTATTGCTCGAGTCCGACAAGCAGCCATGTGCGTCTAAATACCAAAATGCCCGAGGTGATATGTGTCCCTTTTAGGATAAAAAAATCTCGATTTGAATTCGTTCTCAATTACAGTTGCCGATCACGCACAATGATTCCTCAGTAAGCCCAGGATAACGTTGTCAATCCTAAAAGCAAAGACCCCAAGAGGGGAAGCAAAAGCAATCAACAATGAAATCAGCGAGTCGACGGCTAAAAGAACTCGTCACAGAATTGGATTGGTGTCGGTCATCAGAAAAAAAAGCGTTTTATAAGAAAAGTTCAAAGCTCGGTTAAAATTTTGCAAGGAACACAAATTTTGGACCTTAGATGGTTGAAAACGAGTAGTCTGATCCGACGAAACGGAAATTATTGATAAGGTATAAAGGAACAAATCTATGTGAATTTGTGGATAAAGGCACCTTGATGAAATGGTTTTTCAACAAGATGGGGATCGGTTAGGAACCTATTGAAAATTTGTTGGTATACGTGATAAAAAGGTTGTCGCAGTATGAAGATGCACCGAGCAGTGCATTATCGTCTGAG
This sequence comes from Orthonevra nobilis, assembly GCA_963555765.1. Lineage (NCBI taxonomy): Eukaryota > Metazoa > Arthropoda > Insecta > Diptera > Syrphidae > Orthonevra > Orthonevra nobilis. The sequence continues at coordinate 28,462,208 of OY743226.1, read as the reverse complement.
GTACAGACCCACGCAACGGCAAAAAAATTGATAGAAAGCATTCCAGAAAGAGTAAACAGTGTCTTTAAAAATGAGCGCCTTTGGACTAAATATCAAAAGTAAACAATAACTTTAACTAAAAACACAAAAAAACATAATAAAAATATAAAAAATTTAGAGTAACAGCAGATTTTGAGGTTTTATATTTTTATTCGATCGGTTTTTGCACGCCACTGTATATCGTCAGGGGACTGATAAGTTAGATCGTAAAGTCACGTGGAAGAACATTTTTCTTGATGTCATATGCCCATATAAACAAGTGAAAATGCATTTTTCCGGGTGAGTTTTGTTTTGTTTTTTTTTTTTCACCACAAAATTGATTGGTTTCAACTGACCACGATCGTTTTGTGATCGAAAAAGATTTTGTTGAGCGTGCACAGTCACTTGATTTATGATTAATTCCGGCAAAGCTTTTAATTGTGAGATCAAATGTCACATGACAGTTGTATGACGCATTTTAAGAGCTAAACTTGTTGGATGTAATTTTTCAGCGCCAGATTTATGGCATGTTATGAACTCTTTACTCTTTGGAGTACAATGACCGAAAATTTGTTGTCACCCAAGGGGTAAGATCGTGAAACCTTTTGTCGTAAACCAAGAAGGCGGTTATGACTGTCGGGCATAAGTATGGTACCACATTAACTTCATTCCAACAAGGTCGTATTACGCCACATCCGATGGAAAGCGTAAATGTTTAAAATGGTATCGTTAATTCAGGAAACGATAACATTTTTGTTATCGAACTTCTGATAAGAAGAATGGTTTGAATGCGATAGAATTGCAAGTGAAGGTCTCAGGCGTAAACTTTTGCTGAAAGTGGATCAAAGAACTAAATGTTGGGAAATATTATTCAGACTGAATAATTTTATTGATCTTGAACTTCTAACTTACTTACATACTCACTTTGCGGCAAAAGTGGACCTGGATCTCAAGCGACGGTTCTCTCCAGTCAGCTCAATCCATAGCTGTTTTTTTTTTCAACTGCCTATACCCAGTTGGTTGAGGTTTCTTGACTAGCTCACAGGCTTGGGGCGTTGCTGTCCGTCCGCATGTATCACCTTGATCACTGTTCCTCGAACTTTCTGACCAAATACAAATATATCGCTGTACGATTCCACGTTGAAATTTCCCTACAAAGGGAAGCGAAAATCCCACAAATTTTCTATCAAATCACCCAAGAGTTTTGTGTTAACCACGCTTATTATACGCTTCTGCGGCGTAAAGTTTCTAATATGCTTGCATCAATTGCTTTTGCTTCGTATCCTTTTTTTGCCGCATCGTTTCGGTACTTGCAAAAGTAAATTTGACATTTGCATTTGCAAGTAAGATCGTATTTTATTTCGACAGTCGCACGAGTTTCGCAGGACCTATACAACTCGTTATCCTTACCAATATTATGTAGACGTAATATTTGTAAATTTGTCTCTATGAGGTAATTTTCAACACGACTCACCCGATCTCAAAAATTCTTCCACCAATACTTACAATGGACGTTCGGAATGAACTTAGACCCTTTAATAAAAGGGTCTTTCATGGCGACCAATTACTTTAGTCAAGTTATTGAAAAGTGGTAGTTTTTTACGATCACTGTCGTTACGGTAAGATATAGTTACTTGCTTTCTAAAGAAAAGTTTTAGAACTTGAAAACTTCTATAAATAAGTCTGCGACGACATATCTCTAAATGCTAAATTTAATACACAAATTGTTAAAAAAAGGACTAAAAAAAAATTAAATAAATTTCAATCTGTCAGGGTAATTATAATAGGCAAGAAATTTTGTTACATTTTCTGGACAATCTGCTCGCAGGACTGTGAGTGTAACTTTTTTAAATCCTACAATATTTCAACAAACACGTAACCTACGCGGACGATGTCGCAGGACATGTCTAGTAAGATATAAATCAAACAAGTTGTTGGTAAAAGTTGTTACCAAAGTTCATTCACTTGTAGTTTGCGGAGTTCACAGTGCCTTCTTGCTTTACGAGCGGGAAAACAAGTCCGAGGTTCATTCATCGAGTATACTTCCTTAGACCACACCTGACCAGATGGTCTCCAGTTTTAAATAAAGTTCGGCTGGAAGAAAGTTGTGCAAACAAGCTTATTGGACTTGACTTTGGCTATTATAGCTTCCACTTCACTTCTTGGTGGGATCATAACGAATGTTGAAAGCTTAATTTAACTTGGAGATTGGGTTTCATCATCGCCTTTCGATCTTCTAGTAAATGGTTTGCACTGAATGTGTATTTACTACGACGCTTTAATCACCTAAGGCTTCTTCTATTCATGGTCTTCGAGTTTAGACCCTAGAAATCTGAGGCAGCATCTCCTATTCCTTTCTGTTGCCAATAACCTCGTGCTTCATAATGAGGGCGTAGGATTCTCCAACGAAATTCGCTATCGGCAAAGCTTTTGCGGTCTCTTTGTGGGATAGAACGACGGTTTTTTTTGGCTTGTGACAGGCCGCAGAATCCTCATTCGACGAATCCTGAGTGCAATTGCAACATGCATACAGCCAGATTAGTTAAAGAATGTTTTGCATCGATTTTAACATGATCAATTTGGTTCATCTGGAGAAGACTTCCAGTTTTCTTTATATTGAAACATTTGCGACCTGGAAAAAAAATTTTCGGTCTTAGTTCGTGTTTGTGTTATAATGTAGGCTTATTTTTCAATTTCATCGCAAAAAAAAATAATTTCTTTGATGAAGTTCGCCTCAAATTCGTTGAAAACGTCTTCAAGAACGACCGTATCGATATGAGCGCAGTTTTTGTTTCTCTGTCATCGTGGCAAGCTTCACAGCTTTGTATACCCTTTTCACTCAGCAATTTCATAGCATCTATTTGGTTTCAGTGGGTTCCGCTCAGTAGTTGTTTAGAACTCCACCGGATTGCCCGGCTGGGCATAGCATTTTTCGCTGGAATGAAATGGAATAAGATCATCCGGAAAATGAACAGATCTCATTTTCGACCCACAAGGGAGAGCAAATATTTCTTTGCTCTCTTTTTGCGCAGCTTTCCAAATCCAACGTGACTTGAAGCGGACTAAATCACATTGGGGGGAAAATGAGAAACAATGACAAATGCCAAACTGGCCAATCAAAAGCTGACAAGGCATTACTTAACCTTACTTTTGGAATGCTCCCAATTTCACTGTAATATTATCAATTTATACGCTTAAAAGCAATGTGTTCGCAAATGCTCATATGACCTCGTTTACATACATTTTTTTTTTTTTTTTTTACACTTTGAACATTCCTCTAATTCCCATGATATTATCTCATGTCTATCCCAAACGATTTCACGATCAAGGAGCTTTGAATATTCTTCTAGAAACCTACATCTCATCTCAGAGGTCGTTCATTGTTATTTTAGAATTCACGAGACTCCCCCAAATCCCTCAAATCTCCCAATCAGCGACCAAAACGCCGCCAGAAAATTCGACAAGTCACCAGTATGTGTGTGTGTGTGTGAACATGTCTGTGGTTTTGAATTTTATTTCCGTCGATTTTGAAAAAAAAAATCATTTTCGGCGGATATTCCCACACCATCCAAATGAAATGCTCGAAACTATCTGAATCGAGAGATTTTTGGAATACGTGCTAAAATTTTTTTTTGTGTTTTTCTTCATCAATTTCTATTTTTCGAAATACTCGTGCATATGTTTGAAAATATGTACTAGGTACCCGTAGTCACTGAGCGTAAAATTGTAATCAAGATATTTTATTTCACCATTTTCTGGCAGAACTCGACGATCCAAGAAACGGGTTGTTTGTGCCAAGATTTATATTTTTGTTCAATGTTTCATTGACAACCCGACAAAAAACCAAAAAAAAAAAACAAAACAAAAATGACAACGAAGATTTAAAAATTTTCCGTCGCGGGAAATGACATTTTTTTTTCTGGTGACACAGTCGCCGAAAGTGGGTGTGATTTTGGGGCTAAGTGATGCATGCACTACGATCTAGATTTTTGAAGTGCTTATCATTATTATTATTATGATTGCATGTGACTTAAATGACAGGCATGATTTGATGATGTGGCATTCAGTAACCTAGATGAGCTGCATGAAAGTGGAAGTACCGCATTTACTTCCTGTGTGGCACTACACACACACACACCCCTTTGACGTATGAATAAGTGGCCTCCACTTGGCAATGAATGACATTGACAGGTTCATAGGTACTCTATAGACAAACTATAATTAATTGAACACTGCGGGAAAAAAGTTTGAGCTACACCATAGGCACCTGATGAGTCAATAAATGATACAAAGTGTGAATGAATTAAAAATAAGCATTACGTCATAATTATGAAAATAAGTAAAATTATTTAAAAATGGACGAGCTGCGAAAAAAAAGAGCACGTATTTCATTGTGTTTTTTTTATGTTACGTGGATTTGAAAACTTTGGCTTATGACATGTTTTCAATGAATAAACTCTGTCACCTAATATTACGGCATAAGGATATGGCCTCCATCTATTTTCCTTTGTGTGATGAGGCATTCTTGCTTCATATACACTTCCGAGTAGTAAACCCATATTATAAAGGATAAGCTTAGGTCTGGTCCGATACACTGATACATTTTTTGAACACAGCAAACTTCTGCCATTCCATGTTTCTTTAAGAAGCCCTGTATAGATAGTTGTACACTTTCGGGTCAGCACAGCTATTGTAAAACTTCTTGTAGACTTCCTCAACACCCCAGTACACTGTCATTTTACTGACACCATGAGCGTCACTTATAACGTGATACTGATGCCCATTTTCGATTCAATGCAAAACTATTACAAAAATTTTAGCGAATGGCTGTTGGCACTTGACAATTTTCAACGATCGCTTCTGACTCTTTTTTGAAGTTTATTCTTCATTCCGACTTGGTTCAATCATAAAATAACCACTTTTGTATGAATTTTACATGTCAGCCACCGTCAGTCAAATTAATCAACTGTTCAACAAGTTTAAAAACTTGTCGTACACTTGTTTTTACATGTTTCAAACCTATTTAACTTTTGTTGAATTTGAATTGTTTGACAAGTAGCTGTTTTTTGTTTTAAAGGCGGGGCAGAAACAGGAACATTCCCAGACCTATAGAAAACCTTCGCAAAGTTTAATTGTTGGGACCACATCTAAGGGCTGTCTTTTATTCACCGGACTACCAAACCTCGATTCTTTTTTTTTGTCTAGAACTTCAAAAGGCTCGCACGGTTTTAAGATTTTCCTCATGTCTCCGACTGGTGCACTTTTCCGAAATCTTTCTGCTTCACCATGATGGCCTGCGGTACCTTTTGAATACTGGATCGGAAGCCGTCTTATTCCTACAGTTCTAAAAAGTCCAAGATTCTGTGGACTTCGATGTTTTAGACCTATCTTACGAACAGTTTTAGCCTTCTTCATGCAAGGCTCTTGTGCAACAACATTGTTTCTTTGCCCATTTGAAGTTTTTAGTTTGGCTTTTTCAATATGGTTTCAATGAAGTTTCAGGACTAACTGACTACCTACTTTTATAGTTAAAAAAAAATCTTGATGCCTGCCTGATTTGCGGTTTTTGGATTTTTTTTTAGTTGTCAGGATGAATTTTGCGGTTAATTTATGGCCTTTATAAATAAGTAATCGTTTAATTGTAGAGAAAAAATATTTTGTCTCGAAACTTATCAATCGAACTGTTCGAGGAATTTTTTTTGAAAAGATAAGATTTTTTTTTTTCGTATTCTTCAAACACTGAGGGCGGCCTTAAACTTTTGACCTGCAGAGTATATCCACTGTACGAGTTTTGCTCCTTAAGCAAATTTGATGGTTTGTTTGCATTTAGATGAATAGATGAGTAAATTGCAAGGTTTGCGTTTTAATCTTATTTTTGCTACTGTCTCGCCACATGTGACTGGCTGTTACGTGATCTGACTGTGGGCAATGAGATTGGGCTACACTATCTGTCAACCGCCTGTTTTTGGGCTTTCAATTCGGTTGTCGGTTCGTTGAACACGTTTATGCAGAAAACTTCTAAAAATAGTAACGCACGCTTGTTTATTCAGTCTGGTATGCGCGGTATACATACATTTATGTTAATAGATTCGAATAAAAAAAAAAACAACATCACATAATTGTGATATGATTCTCACACTTGTTGCTAAATGGAGGAATTCGTTTCGATTTGTTATTTCAAAGATTTGAATATGCTTGATGACTTTGTGATGATTTTGCAGAATCTTTGGAACTCGTGTCGATAAGGTTTTGTATTTCTAAAAAATATAATAGTTGCAAAGGGTCTGGTTTCTAATTCGTGCTTTACTTTTCATGGAAATCGTTGAAATGTAAGCCTTTGAAGAATATTATTATTTATCAATTGTTTACGATATTAATGCCAAAGGATTGCAGCGAATCTCGGAATTTCGCTGATTAATACTCATACTATTTTAAATCTAAAAATTGGCTACGAAACTTCAGCAGGACATGCAGTGGTGACCCAAATTGAATTATACTTTACTCAGTCCGACTTATTGGAATTTTGAATGTTCACGGGAATCCTCAAAATCTTAACAAGTTTCTTTTACGAAACAGAACTTCAGTTGTATAGACGTGTTTTTAAATTCGCACCATTCTTGAGAAAACTTTGGAGTTTTTGAAGTCGAAATCGTTTAAATGAACTGCAAAAACGATGAACTTATTTATTATAGTTCGTACTACATTTGATCACAATCAAGTTTTTCATCGCAGAGCTTAAATGAATTTAAACGACAAACATAACCGTCACGGTCGTTTTCGAAAACATCAAAAAATTGTCAAAATTATCGTCAATTGATCGTCATTTTTTGACGCAGAAATTGCAATCAAATCAAATTTATTTTTTTTTTTGCAATAACAAGCAAACATGGTATGGAACTCTTAAAAAAATTTATAGGGAAAATCGTGTTAGAAAATCTTTCCGATATCTGCTACAATAATTGCAACATGCTAAGTAATATAATTTGATAAGCTTACTTTTCCCCACTTTCATCAGAATATTTCAGGGCTACTAATTTTTCCGGCCTCTTAAATGACGTTTCACGAGCATTTTCATTTGACATTGCGGCCATCTCGGATGTTCTACTGCTCAGCTGCAACGCGGATTACGTTTTCGAAAATATGACGCGCAAAAAAACATAATCGAACTTAATGATAATGTAGTTCAAATTCGTGATTTTGTTTTCGAACAAATGATTTATGCAGTTCGCGTTTAAGAACATTTTACGAACGAATTTTTGCAAATATTGCGTCGAAGCTTGTGGGCATAACTGAAAACTGAGGTGTACCCATTTCAAAACCATCACAGGGCGTGTTCCTAGTGATAGTAGTCTACGTGCTTATGGGACTCTAAACACGAGAATTGAAGCCAGTAGATCATCGAAGTCGTTCTTTCGATGACTGAGTGCTCGAAATAAATAAGCAGGGTCCTAATTTCTTTCATAAAAGTATTCTGAATGATGAGGCTTATTTTGACTTGTCTTCTAAAGTTAGCAATAAAAACTGTTGCGTCTGGTGCTCCGAAAACCAAATATGAATAGACTGTTTGATGCATTTTCCATCAAATCCATTTCGGATATGTCTGTAAATTCTTTCATGTAATATCCTCCAAGGGTTTCCTATATAGGCTAGAGCTACACAATTGCAGAGTACCTAGATGTGAGGGTATTTTCTTCCGCTTCATCCATGCATCTGCTACAGAAGTCATTGCACGACAGTCATAATCTTGCGGCATGTCTGCCAATAGCGCAATGTCCCGTGAGGACTTCTTCAAGTTTACTTAGATTATTCCTGCTTAGGCTGAGGATGGCTGTGATTTTCTGAAGGTCTATGTTTGTCCCTGTTTGCCTCGCGTTATGGATAACTCCATCTACCAAAAGTCTCGCTACTTGCCAGCTCTGCGATTATGCTTTTCAGTGTTTCTTTTGGCACAGAAACATTGGAGAAGTTGGGTGCATTAATAGTTGTACCCTTTCTGGCTAACTCGTCTTCTACACAGTTACATGTGTAGAAGACAACCATAAGGCTGCATTGTATCGATATCTCATCGAGAAACATACGGCAGAGTCTTACCAATCCTGATCTTAAAATTGGTGATTCGAGTGTCATTGCCTATCGGTATGGTTTACGATGCTCTCTCCTTATATCATTTTCATCAAAATCCATTCAGCGGCTTCACGAATATCCGTAAACTCCGCAAGGAAGACACTAAAGAACTGAGCTGTTCCGAGAAGATACCGGCTACCGCCACGAGTCTTAGACACCCGTCTGTGTAGATTTCCCTTAGCGTTGTGACTGCTTAGTAACAATTTTATTTCCCACTGCTGTCTGCTCCGAATCTTGTTTCTATATTTAATGTTGAAGGCTTAGATCGGGGGTAGATAGTCACCTCCATAGTGAGCGTTCTCTTAGTCCCAATACCGAATTTGCTGCGTTCGTTTCAAACGATGCGGTTGAAGAAGCTCGCAGTGCGCCTGTAATTACTATACACGCCATTTTCTGGATGCTATTGATTATTTTTGCATCTGATGGCTTGTCTAGAGCCGACCACCACACAAGTACACCATATAATAGTATGGGTCTTACAACTCTCCATTTTTATGCCTTGGGCTTTTTTACAGTGCAACTGTAGCTATTTTTGAGTTTTGCTTCCAGTTAAGCCTCCTGTTCAATATTATACCAAGATATTTGGATTTGTTTGAGACACGGTCAGTGGATGACTATTGAGTCTTTGGTGACTAATGCACAGTGGTTACAGCCTTGCAACGGCATGGCATAGAACCATTTCTTCTTTGTTGTTGCAGATCGTTGTCTTGTATAAATACCCACTTAAGAGACATTTCCTCTTCAGCTTATGGCAGCATAACATTTGGCATAATGTTTATCAAAAATAATGCACGAACTCCATTATAAGAAAAAAATTATCCAAATCATTCGGCCATCTCCATGCTTAACTGTTGGTAAGGTACACTGAGTCAGATACTCTGTGTTAGCCGGTCTTCTGACTTATTTCCTGGTCTCACTAGACCCAAATATATCGATTTTTGACTCAACTGTCCAGAGAATATACCTCTATTTTCACAGTGGTCATTGGCTGAAGAGGGACTTTTCTCGGAGTTTTTGCTTTAAGTTTGGCCTCTAGAAGTCCCTTTTCCTTACCGTTATAGCACTAATCTACATATTTAAACTATCCTCTATCTTTCTGGTTGAGATTAAGGGATCACGCTTCGCCGTCTTAATTATTTGCACATCTTCCCTTTCTTGTTTGTTTTGTCATGTTAGAGTATTCCTTATCATCTTTGCGGAACATCCTTATTCCTCCTGAATGTACTTGTATGTTTTTGGATAAGGTATTTTTTTGCTTCGGTGCAGTGCTTTCCTCGACCAATTTTCGCAACTAAAACATTGTTTAATCAAAGGAAAAGTATTCAACAATTTTTGTTGTCCGTTCGAGTTCAACAAAGATCTTACTTCACTGCTATTTTACAGAACAGCTGATTGATTCGATTCGAAAAGTGATGCCAAGTTTTGTTATTTTTTCGCCTGCTTGTTCGCATTACTCGACTCTAATCTGAGCAAGTAAGGACTAAGGTTGCTCCGAAAATAATATCGTGACTTTTATTCTCATGGTCTACATGTCGCGTAGGAGGTCGTAGTTGCAGGATCTGCACTACGGTCTGCGATAAATATTCTTTTAACATTAATAATTCTTTTTGAAAACTTACTCGACAGAGAAGAACGTAAAGTTTATGTCTTTGATGGACATGTTTTACTATCTGCCTACAACTCTTATCATTTTAAGGCATACATTTGGTTTAAACACGACCAAAATAAAATGTTTATTCAATTTTTAATTGTAGCCTACAAGTTCCAGGAGAACCTGATTCGTACCATGATCCAAATTGAAAACACATATTTCGATGTTGGCAATTCATGCCAGCGCAACTGTTTGATCATATGCGACCGAGGAGTCATGGACGCAAGTGCATGTAAACCTTTGATTGCAATGTTCCTTCTTACTACTCACCCATCTCCTTTGTAGATATATCGAAAGAGAAATGGGAGAAAATGATGACTGCTAACAATTGGAATCCTATCGAACTCAGAGATAATCGCTACAATCAAATCCTTCACTTGGTGTCTGCTGCCAATGGAGCCGAAGAATTTTATACCACAGAAGTGAGTTTCAGTGACAGTTTCCACACATGGAATAAATAAAATATCGGGCCAAAGCAGCTTAATTTTATGAGCAATATGAAACTGACTTCAAAGGACACGTTAAATTGTATACTTCTGTCTCGTTTTAGGATCACGCATGCCGATCTGAAGGCGTTGAATTGGCAAGAGAGTTGGACTACAAATCTGCAGCTGCATGGGTCGGGCACCCATATTTCGATGTCATCGACAACTCCACAGATTTCGAATCAAAAATGAATCGTGCCATAGAAGCTGTTTGCCAAAAACTTGGCATCGATATCGGTGATCGTCTCAAGACCTCTTCAAGAAAACTTAAATTGCTTGGTATGATCATTGCTTTCTATATTTTAGCCAATATAATTGTTGTGAATAAATGTTTTCAGTTGGAAGCTTGCCACCAGATTCAGAATTTCCACCGTTTCAAGACTTTGATGTCGTGCATCATTATTTACAATCCTCAGGACCTAAAGTACAAGCACGGTTACGGAAGCGTGGCCAAAAGAATCACTGGAGTTATATACACACAATTCGTCGGCCGCATCTACATGGACAGGCTGTAGAAGTGAAAACTCAACTTACCCATCGTGATTATATGAATTTGTTGGCTCAGCGTGATAACACCCATTTCACGATCTACAAAAAGCGTCGTTGCTTTTTAATCAACAATCAATACTTTCAGCTAGATATCTACAAAGAGCCAAGTCATCCAAGGTGAGTTATTTTGTTATAACATATTTTTTCCATTAAGATGAATTTATTTCCATGCAGATGCAAAGGACTGATCCTCTTGGAGACTTACTCATCATTGACGGGTGATGCTCTAAAGAATTGTATGCCAAAATTCTTGAATATCGTCAAAGAGGTAACTGGTGATCCAGATTACTCAATGTTTAATTTATCGCTTAAAGAAGATTGGAGTGTCACCAAGAAATTCTGTCATTCATTGCATGGTAAGGACAAGTGTAAGCATTACATCGATGACGACGATGTCGGTGACGATTAATAACGATGACGCAAAACTATATACACATAGTATTAAAAAGTCTTTGAATGCTTGTTTTATTTTAGTTCGTCCATCGTTTTTAAATTTAATTTCCAATTAAATGAAACGTTGAGAATCTCTGTAGTGTTTTTAGAATGTAACATTTTATAGCAAAAAGATTAGAATTTAAGAAATGCATGAGTTAATTTTTTTAATTAAAAGAATGCACATAGTTCCCACTTTCATACTAACCGAATTCATTTTTAACATTTAACATACAAGGGAATTGTTTAGAAGAAATCGTTTACTTGTTCTCTTATGTGTTTATTTCTGTGTTCTAGGATCAAAAATTGTCATTTTGCAATAGTCTTCCAATAACATTCAGTCCGTTCTATGCGAATGTTGTGGATGTCGAGGAAACTGCGTCCTCATCGGTTCTACAGTAAGAATATTAAAACGTATTCTACGAATTTGTAGTAGGCACTTTATTAGAAGTAATGATGTCATCATGCTTTTATATTTTGCTTAAAAAGCTAGAACGTATCGCCTGAAATCAGGAGATTAGTATCATGTTATTTCATCGGCTAACTACTAGATTGAGTACCGAAAATTTGGGTTACTTTGCGCCACTTTTCAGTGCTTTTCCAGAAAATCTCAGCAATCATAAAGTAGGGCAAAGTTATCCAAAGAAACGGGGTTTCTTTGCTCCGTTCGAATATTTGGCTTATAACGCCAGTATTTTGAAGAGCTGGGGCAATGTTATTCAGACATATTGTTAACATTGGTCCAAGGATTATATTTGTGGAAAAAAAAGATAAAAAGGACGCACACTTTTGCTTTTATATTTTAAAAGCAAAAGGTTATGTTAATTGCTTAAAAAACTTAAATATACATTAAGCGAAAAGTATTGGGATTGTACTCCAGAAGTCATGGTATCCTAGGAAGAGACACTTCTTCTTCCAGCTGGAATTTTTTTTCTTTCGGTCATTTAATAAATTAAGTGAAAATCCATTTTTCTTCCCTCAAGAGTTTTAAGAAACGATGACTCAACTGTGTCCAAGTTGCACGTTGTCCTGTGGATTCGGCCTCAACCTTCCTCAACATTCAGAGGCAATACATTTTCGAAAGCCGGATGTCAAATTGTTTTAAGCCTTTTCGCCCTTTCGCCGCATATTCATGTTGCGAATAACTTCAGAAGTGTCCTTCCAGTCTGAGAACACCTTCCGCCAGGCGATTTCTAAGAGCGGGAAAAATGAAACTTCGAGTGACTGAGTTAAATGTGAACTGTTGGGTGGAAGACAAATTAAGTGCATCCAGTTATGTGCGAAGAAAGGTTATCATAAAGCAGCAATTTTTTTCCTTCAATCTTCTTCAGTCTCGGTATCATTTTGATATTGTAACTAATCTGTAAAAACATTTGCATCAAACCATCCAGACGTAGTCACACTAAAACGACAGCCTTTGGGACCATTTTCCGTCCATGTCGTCCACAGTTTACTGGCTTTACAAACTATTAAAGGTGGTATAAGTTCTTTAGCATTTCTACAAAATGATTTTTGCGACGCATTTCTCGTGACCTCTGGATATCTGACAAATCTGGCCTCTTCAACCGAATTGAAAACAGGTTGTCGTCCTCGGCTTTCGAGCATGCTTACCCTCGAGTTTGTTTGAGATGGTTCTTCTTGGAATTGTATACTTTTGTTCTGCTTTTCCTGTCATCTTCTGATTTCCTCCAGACAATTAGACAGGATCCCGACCGTGTTGTCAGCGAACCGTTTTGCCCCTTATCGCCTTTTATAATTTCTGGGCATAACTAACTAGTAAAAAGAAACTCACTTGATTTATGTTCACTCAAATTTGTACATACACCAAATTGTCCAATTGTATTTTCGTCAGTTGAGCAAAGTAACCCTCGCTGAGGCAATTCAACCCCGCTTTACGGTAGCATTAATCGGCCTTTTTCCTTAGTACTTGATGCAGCGATATGAATCTTATGCGAAACAAAATGTAGATAGGAACGCTATAGGCATTTGGCCATTCATTTGCTTACACCAAGAATGTGTCGGCCTTAAAGAAATCTTATGGATTTGATGAGAAAGGTTTTGAATATGTTCATTAAAACGTACCATAAACGTTACTCAGTTTCAAATTTCCGCCAGTTGCGTCCAGTTGCATATACTACGCGATACTACCTTTGTAGTGTTGCACATTCTCCTTTGTTTCATTCGCATGTCGTCTTTTCTCTCGTATAGCTCGTAAATAGTCTTCTGCCTTCATACCATTACCACTTTATATGCCTTCTGTTCAGCTGCATAGTCTTGCATAGAGTATTCATCAAACCATACGCTTCATCGGATGAAATCTAGCAAATCAGAGGCAGCCTTTCTGACCTCTTTTTATCAGTTGGTGCATGCTCACAGCAGAGACCGTTGTTAGCAAATTAAGCCTCATCAACAGGATTTCTTTCCTTTATTCACGAATTTTCATCTAAGTATGGGTAGCTTTTATCCAAATCAGGTCATTCCTATCCATCTTTTTTGGAGAAGTTAATTCGATCAGTTCTTCGTATGTCATACACTTTTCGATCTGAGAATACAACGTTCGCCGCTTTAATTAAATTGCACATAAAAATAAATCATAAGAAAAAGCTTTGCTTCCCTGCATACCACATTCAATCAATCAGTCATTCATATGTACTTCTTCATACTTCACTTGTTTTTGCATTTGTTGTTAAATTTGCTGTGATGATTTTTGAGTTTTCAGTTTTGTTTTCGAATGAATGCGGAAAGAAAAGGGTGATTAACATTAAATGTGATTACAATCGAAAATGCTGCTCTGACCTTTAAAAAGAATCTCTCAGCGAAAAACCTTAGCATTCGACTGAATATTATTTAAAAAAAAAAGGAGGGGGTCATAATTATTTACATTATTTTTTTTATAAATTATTAAGCTGTCCTCAGAATTTCTGGAAATTTGCCATGAAGGAAACTCGTGAAATTTATTAAGTTAAAAATATCACTACGTACCTTATTTGTGACCTTTTTTTATCTCAGTGCATACTTGCCCCTTTCGATACAAAAACATCTCGCGGTACATTACAGTTCCTTAAATCTTTTAACACACTGTAATGTTTGAAATTTAAAGAATATCGTTAAAAATGTTCACGTAGAAATATTAAAAAACATGTCAATGGTAGCAATTATTCGGACTTGTCTCGGGGAAAAGTAGAATTGCGGTGATCCTCATAACTTGGTACTGCTGTTAGATAATAGTTTACCACAGGTATTCCTGGGAGGATTTTTTGAAGTTTTAATTTTTTTACTTTTTAAGAACACTTAAACAGTTAAAAATGCTTATTTCTTATTGTTAAATAAAAATTATAAATAAATTTGAAAAAAAAAACTGTCCAGCATTACCTCGTAAATTATGTACTGAAATAGTTTCAATGGATCGCTGCAGTAGTTTTGAAGTTATGAGGGTTTGAAATGTTGTTATTGAGTTTCTTGAGAAGCCTCTTAAAAATAATTCGTTCCATTTTTGGGAACAAACCGGTCCTTGAAGAAAGTCTGCTGCTCTGTAGACAAATGACGGAGCAGCAGGAGGTTCAAAAATTTCGTGGCGTCCTCGTCACAATTTCTTCCAGTTGTGAAAATCAAGTCGTTCTGAAGTTGGCTGCGCTTGCGCGATAGGATTATAAGCCATGCGTTTACCCAGTGGGTATGGAAGTCGACCTCTGTTTAGCTATTAGATGCCGTTGTCGACAACAATGCCTGAAAAGAAAAATTGGAGCATGTTTTGTGGAAAGTATCTTGACACGCGGGTGTCCTTCCCATTTAGTACCACGATTCCATTTTGTTCCTCTCGGACAATCATTTCTCCTCTTTTCAGCTTAAAGTTCATAACATCATGTTTTTTTTTTATGGATCGTAAAGTGCAAACAAGGTATGTTTTTTGGCAATCATGGAACGTGCAAGTTCGTAGACTGCATAGAAGTTTTCGACGAAGTCCTTTCAACAGAAAACAATGGCAGACAATTTTTATCAAAGTCGTAGTACTCGTTCGGGAAATCTTCCGACACTCCTAACTCTTGTTCAATTTTGTTATCGTTTTAATACCTTCGAGCCATTTTCTTACATGTGCAATTACAAAACCGATGTGACCTCGTCTACTGTTTTTTTTTCTTTCCCTGAGGCTTAGCGCCACGTCAATACGGCTTGGCAGTCAAGGTGTTCAGGGTCACTTGTTGTTTAGATCCTCACGCCAGTCTTATAGTTTATTCACCACGACAGCGTTAAGTTGTGCATCATCTCAAAGTAATTTCTATGCTTCTATGCATCTGTCTTAATCCATGTATGCTTCTGGTTTAGAGGAATTTAGGACTCTGAGTCCCCTCATACTATTCAGTTCTTTTAGCTGTTAATGGTTTTGGTGGCGGTTTACTAATGTGTAAATATATAAATTACAAGAGCGCTAAAGTAATCACATTTAATTGTTTAAATCATAAATCTTTTATTTTCCATTCAATTAAGTTTCTTAAAATATTGGTTCAAGTTTCAGTGTAGCCTTGACTTGCGTTCTTTTGTCCTTTGTTTTCAAATTCAAAACAAAAAAAGAGCAACAAAAAAAAAACAAAAATACGTGTTTCCTTTTATGGCGTTTATTTTATTTATAGACCAAGGCACCACCGCTTACATAAAATCTAAAACAAATGGAGTATCGAATACACAATTGGTTGTTAATGGTCATGCAAAGGGTTAGATCAATTGTCAACTAGTGATTTTAATTAATATTCTTATTATCTATAGCAAATTTCATTAGAAACAAATAAACAAATAAGAACACCATCTTTTTAAATTAGTTGTTAAACACTGTAAAAAAATTAAATCAAAACAATGTAGTAACGTTAAAGTTATTCAACAGAAACATATTATTTTAGAACATTTGTTTTCGTTTTTTTTTTGTTTGTTTTCAACTTAAATTTAAGAAAGAACTTAATAACTAAAATGCCTCTAATAATATTAAATTGAATATAAAATATTAAAAAAAAAAAAAACAAGAAAACAATAATTCTAAAGACGATCCTAGATGTTATTTTAAATTTTTAACCAATTCCGTTGTAAGAAAATTAAGAAAATCAATCTCATTTGAAGTATGTACTTAACTTTTTATTTTTTTTTTTTATTTATAAAACTTAAAAACAAAAGAATTGTAAATCGGTCAGGACCGAAACATTGTTGTTATAGATTTTCATTTTATTAATTGTGATTGTGTGGCTTATGTACTTTTCAATTGAAATAAAAAAAAAAACAATTTTATTCAAACATTTCTTATTTGGATTTAGAAAAAAAATAAAACAATCAACATTTAGCAATAAGAAAAGGGAAACAAAAAAAATTATCCTGATTCTATTTTAATTTTAAAATAAACTTTATTTGCTATCACAGAGAGAAAGAATTTTAGGTGTAACATTTTTAAGTTTGTGTGCTTGATCTCTCCAGAGATCTTATTGAAGATTGTAAGTGATGCAAATAGAAAGGTATTTGTTAAAATGTATAAATTAAGCAACAAGAAAAATATAAATGTTAGAACAGTAAAAAAAAACTTTTGATTTTATTTGATTTGTTACAGAGAAGTAAGTTTTTTTTTTCACCAAAATATAAAATTGTTTTGAATTATTACACGTTAATAACTGAATTGTTCTGCCGCCTAGAAAACTAGCATCTTACTTAAAATCAATTGATGACGAAGGACGGAGAATTCGATTTTGTCCTATTTGTATTCACTTACTTCACGGTATTTTTCTTTGTCATAAGTTGATACAAAAGCAATTAAGGGTGTCCCACTTCACAGAAGAGCCATTGAAATCATATTCGCTTGGCATTATTTTGATGAGCCGGATTTGGGAGTAAAGAAATACGAGCTGCAACAGTAATCACAACTCCTCTGGTCATTGGTCATAGATAACCATTTTGTGAACCTCAATGAGATGGGCTATGCTGATGATGTTATTGCTATTGCGATAAGAGGCAAATATGACACAATCATTAGCGTTATGAATTCAGACTAAATGCATGTCTTACAATGGTGTAAGCGTGAAGAATTCTGTGTGAATCCTAGCATAACCATTCTGTTCCCCTTCACAATGAGGAGACAACTGACTCTGTCTCCAATTTTTATTGAGGGAAACTCTCTGGTATTCACCAGTGAAGTCAAGAACCTCGGTGTTATCTTGGATAAGAAACTTATCTGAACTTCACATATGAAGTCCATCACAGAACGAACAACCAAGGCAATACGGTAGGACTTGGGGTCTCAAATCTAAGATGCTATACTGGTTATGCATCATGATGGTTAGACCTATTATTTGTCTTACGCAGCCGTAATTTGGTGGCATAAAACTAAAGAAGTAACAACTTCTTAAAAGCTGGAAAAAGTCCAACGCATAACTTATTTTGGCATCATTGATGCCAAGAGCACCAGCCCTACGGCAGAACTGGAAGCTGTCATTGGGCAGTCCCCTCTTAACATTTTCATTAAGAAAAAAGATGCAACTGGCAATGAAATGCAAACCAGGTGACCAAACGGGGCACATGAAAATAATCAGTTTCTTCACGGATAAAGACATGTTCTGCTCAAACTAGAGGTAGAATTTCCTTACCGTGATCATTGCTCACGCAACACACCGGCCCGAAGAAGGTACCGGACCCAACAAAAAATCTCTATACCCATGGGAAAGAATCCAAGTGTTTTCCAGGCTGAACTACTAGCCATCGAATCCTGTGCCATAGAAAACCTTGCCCTGAATTTCAATATATTCAACAACCAAGCAGCGCTCAAGGCACTCTTATCCAATCTTATGAAATCAAAATGTGTCAAAAGCTGCTACGACGCATTACAATCTCTAGCCCGACGTAACAAACGTAGCTAGGTAAGGATGTGTTCAAGGTCATGATAGAATAGAAGGCAATGAAATGACGAACTAGCCAGGGCTGGTTCCAAAACCGCATCCACTGCTCCGGAACCTTTCTGTGGCGTAAGCTGGTCTAACGGCCACACGTCTGACCAATAATTAAGATAGCAAGCTACGCATTGCGCACTGGAGAGATGCTTACGGGTTCCAAGGCCCATTAGCTTTATAGTTCAGTTTTGTCAACTGAAGGCTTGGCGAACTACAGTCCTGGTCGATGAGTTACTATAGCTTGATATACGTCATTCCACATCATTTTGGTGATCATTACCCTGCATCTGTGCATCCAGGGCTTGACACTGAGCCGTCCTTGCATTTTTCAAAACATTTTCGCTGGTTTGGGAAGGATCAAGATTATTCTCGAGTCTTTTAATTATTGGCAGAGCTTCGATCTCTAATTGCTTATTGCGAATGGCGGATGTCATCATCGAAAACAATTCGGAACTAGCAACACTGCGTCGCTCGTTCACATTTGTCCAAAGAAGGGGTTCAGTTTTAGTTCACGTGGTGTGTTTCAAATGTTAGTGAAATCTTACGGAAAACCCTCGGAAATCCTCAGAAAATTGCAGATGATGTACGGAGACATGTGCATGTCGAAAACATGAGCGGAGCGGGTCAAGAAGATGCATAAATCGGTAAAGGACGATCCACATGAGAAACCTCGTACAGACGGATGAATGTCGTCGATCGTTTACGCACCCTCATCACATCACAGTGACTAAACAGTTCTATGTTAGCGCCCTGGAGCGGTTGCGAACACGTCTTTACCGAGTGCGACCAAAACTAGATCTTGCGAACGGCTAGATCTTGCGCCATGACAACTCGCCAGCCCATTCCTGCAAACGTTTTTGTCGAAAAAAAGGCATTCCTAGGATGTATCAGTCGCCCTTTAACACCGATATTAACTGCTGCGACTTTGTTTTATAGCCCAAGATTAAGTCCAACCTCGAGGGAGCTCATCATTGTCGCGTTGAGGAGCTTAACAAATCTGTAACCATGGTGGTGAACGAGTCAACTTCAAAGTATGTCCAAGTGTGCTTCACACCTAAGAGTCCAACCTCTTGGAATTACCTCATGCATTATAAGGAGAAGCAGACGCAAAAATTTCCCGCATCCAAAAAATCATTTCCGGTCGTTCGAATGATGAAAGAGGGAAAACACGCGCGAACTTACTGCATACTCATTTGAATCGAATTTAAATAAAAATGCCAACGATTACAAGTTAACAAAAGAACGTGTGTATTTATGTAAGTTCCTTGCGTGTGGAAAAACAGAAAAATATCAATTGAACTAAAAAATTAAATAGTTTTCATTTTGTTTTTGTACAAATAACACAATTTACAGCAAATTATTAACTAACAATTTTTGTTTACAACGAAATAATAATGAAAAAAAATATCCTATTCGTATTGCTTGTAGATTGAGTCTTTGGACGAAACCATATTACTGGTTCTTAGCGCGTTTGCATTGGGAAAAATAAACAAAAACAAAACGCGCACTTCTCGAATCGGGGTTTGTTTTACTTAATTTTATTAATTCTATTTATTAGCCTATCAACCGACCAGTGCACTCGTACGACTATTAGATAGCCTATAATAATTGCTGGAAAAGACACAAACGTAGATAGTCCTTCGTAGATGAATCGCGGCGCGAATATCTTCCAAACCATCAAATGGCGACAGTGTATCGTGCATGCCATCATCGCACAGAAAATCTGAAAAAGAAAGACAGATTCGAGATTATGGAAGAGCTGGTGGGTGAGATTTTAGTTATTACCTTTACTCCTTGGAGCATAAAGAACTGTACGGCTAGCTTGAACATAGTTCCCAGGTAAACACTCTCATTTTCGAAGAGAGTCAGCTCCCCTCGAGTGATGTCGAAGCCAACATTTTGTTGCGAGATTTCACTATTTGACTTTATTGCATTCAGCAGCCGCGGATCGGACTCTTTCATCTTATCCTTGCAATTGGATCGAATCAGGCTTGGGAACAAAGCGAATATGGAAAATGTCTCCGAACTTAGAAGACCATACATGCACATGAAAAAAATCTGACCGCAGAATGTGTTAAGGATCACAAGGACGCCGGAAATAAACGTAGAATTCCCAATGTATGCGCTCCGCCCAACGAATGCAGCACGCCAGTCTATTTGCGATAGAGTCGTCTGGTGTGACGTTGCGAAGAAACAAAAATTCGATAACAGAAACCAACCAACTATGGCAGTGAATGTAGGCTGGATGCATGTTTCTAAAATAGACAGGTATACCAATTTATAGAAATTCCACTTATTGTAAGACTTACCAAAACTAGTTGCGGTGCGGTATCGCAGAATTGAGTGGATACCCAGCAAAATCGCTGCAACTGCGATGCAAATCACAAAGCCGATCGATGACTTTGGTTCTAGCAAGACAATCAGGACCATGGCAAGAAAGACTCCAAAGGATATGACAATCGATGAGTAGACCGTGGCTAGGCCATAAACCACAGGTATTTCGTAGTTGCGCTCATTCTCCTCACCGTCGTATTGTTGCTTCATTTTCTTGAAGATCTCCGGCACGACTCCTTCGTGGGTCCTCACCGAAATCATAGTAGTTTTCGGTGGCAGGACATAGGTCATCAGAGGCGACACAGACACAACAATGATTTGCAAAAATAACAAAGCGTAGATAAGCAGAGCCATCGAATCAATATGATTCCGTTTGATGTTTTTCACGGCACTGTTGGTGAGGAGTATGTGGCCTCCGGCGCAAATCGAAGCGATCGTTGGACCATAACGAGCCAGAATCACGTTCACCGATGATCCAGTCAGGTTGCCACAAGATCGCAGATACAATCGTGTCAGCGTCGTGTACAAAACGACAACCACAACCGAGAAGACGTAGGTTTTCGCGTTGCCGGGCCGTTTGAATGAGAATCCATTGGAGTTGTTGGAGAAATCACCACAGTCGCCCTGCTCTTCGCGACATCGAAACAGCGAGTAGGCCGATCGCAGCAGAATAATGGCAAAAATCCCAGCCAAGACCACTTTAAATGACATCGATTTGAGAAAGACTCCTGCTTTGAACTTCGACTTGATGTCGAGTTTAAGGCTCTGCTGTAGGATCTCGTAAGCCAGCAGCATGATAACGGCAGTAAGTAGGTACGAAATGATCTTCGGCTCTTGAATGATAAAACTGTTGGAGAAGAACACCGAAATGAGTATGAAGCAAATGCATCGAGTTGTCATGTTTCCGAAGCGTTTAACGCCACTCCAGTTGGTGGCGATAGCTCCCCAATTCTGCAGGGTGAGGAAAACGAGAATTATCGTGCTTAAAATGCTCGTAAAGAATATCACTCCGTGTTCTTCGGTTTTAAATGAGAAATTCTTGTAGTACCGATAGCCAAACACTCCGCTTGCGATATTCATCAAATAGCAGTAGAGTACCACCTTCACGGTGAAGATTTTCGGAAAGTCCACGGCACGCGAGTTATTAATCAGCAAGAAGGCGAAGAAAATCGGCAGAAAGGTTATCAATAGTCCTTGAGACATTTGCGTTGCATCGAACTTGACCCAAATTTCGCGGCAAATGTTCAAAATCTCACGTAGGTGTGCATTCAGGTCTAGAATGAAATTCTTGAAAGCCGCTTCGGTGTAAATGGTTTTGACGCGATGAGTTAACAAAAGAAACTTGTTTTCCATCGAGTCCATTTCCTCAAAGTTGAACGTGCGCTTGTTTTCCAATGCGTAGTTATAGAAGTACTTGTAAATCTGTTGAGCATTCTGCCAGGCATGCAGCAGCAAAGCTTGATATTTCGACATGAAAGGCACGGGAACATTAGGCACTATGTTGAAGTTGATGAGACCCAAATTCGAGTAGGGAATCGGTATGCCAAGGATTGTCGCTAATGTGGGAACCAAATCGATCTGTAATTAAAATAAATAAATTGAATAAGCTTGGCTAAGTTACAAGGCTCATAGTTTTTGTATTTCGGATCGACTAGGTATCAAATATGGTATGAGAATATTCGGTAATACCAGCGTGATATCAAAAAATGTTTTCCTTTGTTACGATGCGTTCATGATGGGTTTGAGTCGAGTTCAAGACATATTTCGATATACCATGAACGTGAAAACCACAAGAAAATGCTTATATAATTTTTATGGCCTTTTATACTAAAAATAAAATAACGAAAAATACTTAATTTTCATGGCGTCAAAAAAAGTGTACATTTTTCAATTAAAGCAAAAAAACATAAAACTTCGCCTGGTTTCCTTTCGCATTTAGGACAGCATCTATGCGTCTTGAAATTGACTCCACTAGCTTCCCTTTCAATTCGAAATTGGCTGTTTTGCCACTCTTAAACTAAAATTGAGTAAAGTGGCTCTTTGCCTAAAATGCACTTCATTTGGATTTTTTTTGTAGGATTGCGAGGGTGATCCAGTTGCTTAGACGTGCGATAAAGTCACCATTCCTTGACCAATTTCGACATATGCTTGGGATCGTTGTCTCATTGGAAGGACCAAGGATCACTTAACCCCAATTTCACATCACTTTACTCCAAAATGTCTCTCAAAATTTGAAGACACTCTTCTTTTTTCATCGTAATATCATAATATCAATAAAGAAGAGATTCCCAACTCCAGATGAGGCCAAACAAAGTTTAGATTTTTTTGTTAATGTTTTCTGCATATTTTTTTGCGGTTTTCTTGACCCATTCTCGAATCTTCCACTCGTCAATAAAAAGAACATTCCCCCAGAATGAAAAGGTCTCATTTTTATATTTGCTGGCACAAAGAAGTGTTCCCTTTCTGTTTTTTTTCGGAATGATATGACTTTTTGCGAGGGATTCTGCCATGTATGTTAAGCTATTACTGTGGAGGGCACATCGAAAAGTGCTCGCGCTAACGTTGACTTCAAAAGATTGGGTAATGGTTTCAGTAATTGTGAACAAAAAACATATAAAAGGGTTGTCTTCCCAATAAGCAGATCCTTAAACAGTTTGTGTGGCAAGCTGTACACTTTTTTTTTGACGCCATTAAAATGAAAAAAAAATTTAAAAATATTTTGATTTAATTTTTTCTCAAGTTTATTTTAATCAGCTGCAATAATGACAAATTTATTTTAATAGGAAGTACTTTCCAATTGCAAAAAGCTATTTGAAAAATACAATTTGCAAGTGTACAATTTTTTTTAACGACTTTCGCCATTTAAGGGATACATTTTGAAGCACGTGAGTTATATTTGCTTCCAATGCATCAATCGAAGCTGGCTTCTCTATTGTTCTCTGTTGTTGGGCTTTGGCTCGACAAATGTCATTATTTTAACAAACATTTTTTAAAACAAGGATAATCGGTTACAATTCGCATAAAATTAGACACAAAAATAGATCAGCATAAAACAGAAAGAAGAAATAATGAAAAGAAAAAACTATAGATCTATTTATATAAAACCAAGTCTATGTCTTTGACGAAAGAGAAGAGAAAAATTTAAATAACAATGATTCCAGTGAATTAGCAAACCAATTACAGACAAAAAAACAAACACTTTCCGTAAATGTAATGGTTTTTCCCATGTTTTTTTGGAAATATGACCGTTTTAAAGGACTTGTTTATTATTTTAAACAAAGCAACATAATCAAAGTTTTCCAGATATATTTTGGGACACATAAACTCAAAGTCAGTTCTGTCTTTTATGCCCACTTTCAACGTCTTTATTATTACATGTTTAAATTTTAAAAGTAGAATTAGAATCACTAACGTAGTTCACAAATGAGACACGCTGAATAGAATTATTTATTTGCACAAAAATATTATTATATATTCGCTTTGTACTTATTTTTTGTCATCTTCTACTAAGTCGTTCTTTAAGCTATTCAAAGTTGCTTTTTTATACCTCATAGTTTTGTCACTTTTCAATTTATTTAGGATTTGATCGAACCATTCATTGGTTTCATTTCTGTTGAATCGTCTTATTGTAAACTTTTAAACTATCTCAGTTATTCCTTCTCCAAATAGTTCTCCCATAATATTGGCCTCTAAATTAATTTCTATGTTTTTTTTTTTTACTTTTTCGAAGAGCATACTTTAATTGAATGCTTCTTGTTTTTATTTCATTCACCCACTTCCCGTTTTCTGTTTTCCCTCTTGTCATATTGTTGGTTAGATTTATAGTTGTGGTTTGATGGTCGTTCATTGCTAACTCACTATCCACACATACTTCCACGTTTCTCATGTTTGTAATAACCTAGTCAATTTCCGTTCGAAACTCTTCTCTTATCCTCGTTGGCTCATTTTTAATTGTTTACATT
This sequence comes from Orthonevra nobilis, assembly GCA_963555765.1. Lineage (NCBI taxonomy): Eukaryota > Metazoa > Arthropoda > Insecta > Diptera > Syrphidae > Orthonevra > Orthonevra nobilis. The sequence continues at coordinate 28,437,739 of OY743226.1, read as the reverse complement.
GGTTGTCTTTCATTATGTGATACATTATCCTCCTACCACCTTGATCAAAAAGTTCCCGGAATAACCACCGTGTGGCGCTCCCATCGTTCCGATTTGAGTTCTATTAATTTTCTTTTTGTTAAGTTGGTACATCTGTTGTTGATATTCCCCCTAAATCTTATCGTCCTAGCTTGACATTTGCAGAAGTTACGTAGGCAAGAGTTCATATATCTCTGCGTGTGTTGGCGACTTTTTACAATTTTAGAAATGGACGTCGCAAAAGACGTGAGACTGAATCCGATCCCAAATTCATCAAAAGGAGCATTACTGGACACGAGACGTGGGTCTATGAGTACGACACGCAATTCAGACATCAGGCAAGTAAACGGCGTTTACCAAATGTGCCGAGACCACAAAAGAACACGTCGTTTTCAGTAAAAAAAGAAGGCATTGCTCACGGTTTATATGTCTGACAACGGTGTAGTGCATCATGAATTTTTGCCAGAAGGCCAGGCAGTAAAAAAAAGAGTATTAATAAGACGTATCGCCGAAAGAGACTAGAATTGTGGAGAGAAAACTCATGGATTTTGTACCATGATAACGTACGGTCGCATTATTCGTAATTTTTTGACGAGAAAATAACGCCAAATAACTTTTTTTTTTTGAAAATGCTATCAAAAAAAAAAAAATGCTGAATATTTTTTTTTTTTTGAAAGTACCTTCCGGTTAATAATGGAAAATAATTTCATTCAAATGGCTAACCCGGCTGGCCATGCAGTAGCCTACACGATCGGTCCAATTTTTAAGCACATTATCGATTGTGTGCAGCTGTATTTCACCAATGGCTTCACGAATATTGTCCTTTGAAGCGTCAATTATCTCTGGCTTGTCGGCGTAACACTTATCTTTGAGGGCACCCCACAAATAATAGTCCAACGGTGTCAAATCGCAGCTCCGAGGTGGCCAAACGACATCAGCTCTGCGACTGATAATGCGATCTTCAAAAACAGGGCGCAAAACATCGAGTGTAGCTTCGGCTGTGTGGCACGTAGCGCCGTCCTGTTGAAACCAAATGTTGACAATGTCCTCCTCTTCAATTTTTGTGAACAAAAATTCGATCAACATGGCCCGATAACGATCGCCATAGACTTAAACGGCTACTCCTTGCTCATTTTCGAAGAAAAATAGCCCAATTATGCCTCTGGACCAAAATCCGCACCGAACAGTGACTCGTTTTGGGTGCATCGGCTTTTCAATGTATGCGTGCAAACTCAAATGCGACAATTTTGCTTGTTTACATATCCGCAAAATCGGCATCTTCTGTAAGTCGATCGCAGGCCCACTTAGCGAAGCAAAAACGCATTGGATGGTCAGTTGGCTCCAACTCCTGAACTAATTGGACTTTGTATGGCGTCATACCAAGGTCTTTATGCAAAATTCGTCTCAATGATGTCTCCGAAATGTTCAATTGTTGAGAACGACGGTGAATTGATGTTGATGGCGCTTCACGCACACTTTCTGCCACAGCAGCAATATTCTCGGGTATACGCACTGTTTTTGGCTTTTCACGCTTTGGTTTATCGATGAGGATGCCAGTTTCTTTCACTTTTTTCACAAGATAACGAACATACGGAGCTGACGGTGCTTCTCTTCTTCCAAAATCCGTACGCAATTTTCGCACACATTCTGCAACATTACCATGATTTTCAAAGTAATGTCGCACTATTTCCCAGCGTTGTTCAAGCGTATACACAACCATATTCGTTCAGCGGAAGGATAAAACTAATTATCTGTCAAATCAGACATGAGCTAAGTGTTACCATTCACGAAATAAGCACTAGTTGAAAAAAAAAACGTTAGATGGCGGACCCGTTACCATCATTCATCTGGTTTGGCTCCCTGTGACTTTTTCCTGTTCAATCGAGTTAAAACACCATTACGGGGAACACGTTTTAGCAGCCGAGAGGAAGTAATGGAGCAGGCAGCACTAATCGACATACCGAAAACCGAATGTAAAATATGATTCGAGGATTGGATCAAGCACTGGCATAAGTGTGTTGCATTCGATGGGGATAACGTTGAAGGGCACAATATAGATTTAGATGAATAAACTTATATGAATATAAATTCCGGGAACTTTATGATCATTGATTTTTTAAACTAGTCAATACTGAAACCCCCCGTGATAACAGAATCCTTAGTTAAATCCCTTAAATCCTCCATTAGGGCAGAAAACTCTTCTCAGAAAACTTTTCGAGACGATTTCGGTAATCTGTAAACATCAACAATAACTAAGGAAAAATTCTCGGCATATATAGTTAACCAGACACCAAGTGTCTTTATGTTTAGCGTACGTCTTTGAATTAACTGAATTCAGTTCTTTCCTTATATGCATTATTATACCAACCGTGTGACTGGATATACTGTTAGACCTTTCCATTTCATAGTTTAACCTCTTCAAAACTTTTTATTAATACCTACGTACATAAGTGATTCGATAAGGGCCAGTTCAAACAAAATTCAATTTAAAGAAAAGCAGACCGTATTCAAATTGAAAACATTTGTTAAATGAATCGGATTTATCTGCAAAAAAATTAACCTGAAAGAGGATAACACTAGATCGCTTTGACATAAGTGGAAATCTTAAAGAATCAATAATAGTCCCAGTATCAAAAGAAACAAATAACATAAACTATGATAATTTCATAAATTTTAAGAACTAGCGCCCACAGGTAACACGGCAACGCCAAACGCAATCTCATTGTTTACTCAAGCATGTCGCATTTTAACGCATAACAACAAAGATAAGAAGATAACAAATTTTACCTGCTGAAGAACACTGCTATCCGATCCATAATCGCCAGATACGAACTCCTGCGTCTTAGTGTAGGCAAACAGTAGCGCATTCGTTTCGTCATCCGATTCTCCACCGTGATCACCAGAGATTGTCATTCCATGATCACCCATAATCAGTAGCGTCGTCTCGTTATCCATTTGTTCAATCACAAACCTGCAAAGTAAATCGAAAAGGTAAATGTCCCGAGATAAATATATGTGCACATCAATCATTACCTTATTACTTCGTCCACTTCGGTCAGTTTGCGTGCCATTTCCGCATGTAGCGGTCCGTGCTTATGTCCACAATGATCCACACCAAGAAAATGCGCAATCAGCACATCCCAGTCATTCTTCTGCAGTTCCTTTGGCAGATGCTTCTTGATTTTACCATCTACTGTGTCCAAGTCGAAGATATCGAAACTAGGATACGAATACGAGCGCATAAATCTATTCGGATACAAGTCCGTCCATGTGCTGTCGCCCAGAAAAACAACCGGCACATTGTTCCGAATCATTTGATCGATAATGTTGTCCTCGTTGATCTCTGGTGAGGCAAAATTCGAGCCGATATCGATAAATGTGGGCAAACTGCCCGTGGTGAGTCCCTTCAAACGTTGCAGTGTCGTTGTCGGCGGATCGGCACGAAATCTAAGAATGCGACTTCGTTCTGGCTCCGCCAACAGCAGCTCATTGAATATTGTTAGCTTATTTTCATATGGTAACGGATTCGATAAGTTCGGCTTGAATACGCCGAACTCATACTTTAAGGCATCGATGACTAGAATAATAACTTTTGATTTAGCTGGAAGACATAGATTCGATGAGGCGTTCACATCCTTGAAGATCTCCTGAACGATTTCATCGTTTAAATAATACTCCTGTAAGGTACAAGAATTGCCGCTAGAATTCCAAAGTGGATAGATAAAATATTAGAAGATAACAAACCTCATCTGGATTGGTGGACAGTCGCCGGCACGTGCTCACGTCTGTCTTTGAGACTCTTGATAGAAGGAATCCACGCGAGAACAGGAACACCCCCGATCCAATAAGATATGCAATCCATATCAACACAAATACATAGTTCCATGCGAAATTCATTTTATGCGCTCGCTTCAGAGGCGTTACCACCACTGCTAGCCAAACGCGCTTCAATAATTAGAAAAAAAAATACTTCTCAGGCACACAATCAAATGGGTTGTCGCATTTTGTTGGGACCCACCACAAAAATAATTGAGATCGAAACGTTATACTGATTAAGAGACTGTATTTAACTTAGATTACACTACTTTGAGTTTTTAAGCCGTTTGAAGTCACAAATGTTTGGGTTTTATTTCAACATTTTGGAAAATTTCCGACAAGAATTTTTCACCGACAAAATTTTCTTTCTTGTGTGACACATTTGACACAGAGAGCTGCACTCGCTGTCACTTGGCTAGAGATGGCAGTTGTAAAATTTCAAATTGTAATAGAGTTAGCAAATTGTAGTTGGATCAAAGTGCTGCCGAGTATATTTGAAGTGGGAGGACGTTAGGAGTTCTTTCAACTATTCAAATCTTAACATACAGTTGGTCCCAAAAATAAGTATACACCAGACTCATGAAATCATTTTCTCAAAACTTAACATTGTATATTAACAACTTAAAATAATATTATTGACTTTCGGATGACAAATACTTAAATACTTCAATTGATTGAAAAGGAACAACAATTGAAAAAAAAACTGAAAAAAATAACAAAAAACAATATTTAAATTAACAGAGGTAAGAAAACTACGTCTCAAAAGTAAGTATACATTGCACAAATTATTTATAAATCCAATGCTTTTCAATTTATACTTCGTATCATATCCTTTAACCTTAACGATATCTTTAAGTCTTGATGACATGGATTTTACCAAATTTTGAGTTACGTTTCTATCGATTTTGGACCATACTTCTTTAAGAAGTCTTTTAAGATCTTCCTTGGTTTTGATTTCTTTTTTCCTTATCTGGCGGTCCAAATGATTCCAAAGGTGTTCTATAACGTTCAGGTCCGGTGACTGGGGTGGCGTTTTCAGCTGATTTTGTACGTTATATAAAAGCCATTCTTTAACTATAAGCGACGTGTGTTTTGGGTCATTGTCTTGTTGGAAGACAAATGAATGCCCCAAACCAAATTTTTTGGCGTTGTCGTGCAATTTACCTTTTAATATATTAAGGTACTCATACCGATTCATCGTAGACTCAATGAAAACCAAGTTGCCAACACCAGATGCTGCCATGCAACCCCATACCATCACGTTTCCTACGCCATGTTTCACTGTGCCTATCGTATTCTTTGGATCGAGCTCGGTATTTTTTCTTCTCCAAACTTTTCCTCGACCGTCGGATCCAAAGATATTGAACTAACTTTCATCAGTGAAAATTATTTTGTCCCAAGAAGTTTGTTCGTGGTTTTTGAATGCTTTGGCAAAATTAAGTCGTTTTTTTCAGTTGACTTTGCTGATAAAGGGTTTCTTTCTGATATTTCTACCATGATATCCAGCATCATAAAGTACTCGCCGAATGGTATTCTGTTTCATTAATAACCTCTGCCAATAGATTAGGTGCACTTGTCTTCGGATTTTTTTTTTATCTTACGAACTATAAGACGATTTTCCTGCTCCATAAATTTGCGGGGGCGACCGAATCTATGTTTGTTTTCCACATTACCCTGGCTTTTATATTTTTCTATTATTTTTTGGACTGTTGCGGGGCTTTTTTCAACAATTTTCACTTTTTGCCTTATTGACTTATTATCCAAAAAATGCTTAATAATTAAATTATTCTTCAAACTGGTTGACAATTCCTTTCCTCGTGGCGCCATCGTCAATATTATTAATGAATCCTTAATTAAAACTAGAATTAGAATGACACTCACACTTCTACAAAATTACTTTTGGGGCGATCTTTTTGTCTGTTCTCTTCAATTTTGTTTTTTTTTACTTACGCATAACATTCAGTATTGACCGTTATCTTCGTGCTTTTATGAATTTACAGTTTCGTGAGAACAACTTATATGCAGTTGTGTAGATATTATTGTAATAACTTGGCGTTTTTTTTTGCATTTTTTGTGGAGTAAAAGACGTGTATACTTACTTTTGGGACTAACTGTATGTGGGTTAACACTCGGTCGGTTCGTTTCAGCACCATGTATGGCCCAGTGCAAGGAGTTTCCAATGGCTTCTTGACGTCGTTGCAGAATGATGACTCGCAGGAATTGGTCGGACTGGGTGTATGTGCTCGCGCAGATGTTGAAAAAATGTATGCGGATCCGCTGGCTCATTTTTGTTGAGGAAAAACTCACTCGGAAGTCTTGGCTGTGTTCCGTACAAAATCATCTTTGTAACAAGTGCGAAGGCCCAAGAGAACTGTTGGCAAAAATTGAATACAGGAAGTGTGTTGGTTGCACATGAGAGCTGCTTTGAGAGAACGGTGCCACCTCTTCTTAATCCCGTTCGCTGCAGGATGCTCCGATTTCAAGTTTTGCTCCTTGGTCTGTTGTTATGGTTTTCGGCCAAGTCAGTTGTCAACTGGCTATAGGTGGCCAGTTGCTAGCTGGCTATAGAGGTAGTCAGTTGCTAGCTGGCTATAGGTGGCCAGTTGCTAGCTGGCTACGGAGGTGGCCAGTTGCTAGCTGGCTACGGAGGTGGCCAGTTGCTAGCTGGCTACGGAGGTGGCCAGTTGCTAGCTGGCTACGGAGGTGGCCAGTGGCTAGCTGTTTATGGATGTAGTCAGTTGCTAGCTGGCTATGGAGGTAGTCAGTTGCTAGCTGGCTATAGGTGGCCAGTTGTTAACTGGGTATGGAGGTAACCAGTTGCTAGCTGGCTTGGAGGTGGCCAGTTGCTAGCTGGCTATAGGTGGCCAGTGGCTAGCTGACTATGGAGGTAGTCAGTTGCTTGCTGGCTATAGGTGGCCAGTTGCTAGCTGGCTATAGGTGGCCAGTTGTTAACTGGGTATGGAGGTTACCAGTTGCTAGCTGGCTATGGAGGTAGTCAGTTGTCACTACAGTAGTCAGTTGTCACTAGTCACTACAGGCTCTCTAAAGTGCAACATTTGGCATGCTTGGAAATAACAGGCGCACAAAACTCCACGCCGACCACTGTCATTGAAACGATTCCAAATATAACACCAGCACAACTGGAAGTGAAGAGACAAGCAGGATTCTCGGCCATAAGACTCAAGGCATTGGGTCAACTTGACGACAGGAAAAACACCGTGCATAGGAAAATTGTGAACATTTTGTCTTAAAAAACAATTTAAAGACAATTTTTCCAACCACAGCTTCTTGGATGAACGGAAACACGACAAGAGACCCCGATATTATCACAATTTCTTCGGACGGTTCTTACCAACGATAGAAATCTCAAAGCATCTTGAACCATTCGTCATGGTGTTTCAAATACTCATCTGCTCCGAGTGTACTGCAGCTATCAAAGGCATTACAAACCCTCTATCAGCATCGACACTGGTAAGGAAGTGCAAACATAAACTAAACAAACTAGCAACAGTGAACAACGTCAGTCTAACTTGTGTGCCGTAACACGAGGGGGGCGTCAAAGCTAACGAACTGGCTAGGAAAGGAGCAGGAAATAGCCACCAAAACCCTGTAAAGGAAATAGACGACCCCCTGACAACTATAAAAATGAGCTATAATCGAATGGGAAACAATGAATTCAAAACTCAGTGGGTCAACCTTATAGCGCGGAGGTCAGCAAAATCGAGAATAGAAAAACTGACTAACAAGGCAGAGAAACGAGCTTCGAACTCCAGCAAACGGAATCTAAGGCTTAATGGAGGGTCTGGTCACAGGGTAAATAAACCTTAAACTCAACCTGCATTGACACACTAGCAAAAACCTCAACATGCCAAAGAAAGATTTGGAACACTTCCTCTTTCACTGCCCAGCAACAGCGAGACTGTGATACAAAATACTGGGGTCAGCACTGATACCGGATTTTGTACACCTCAAAGAAGTTGGGTTCGGTGAGATCATGGATTTCGCAAAACTAACAAAAAGATTTCCCGACCATGCAAATCAAGACACTTCATAGTAATCCCTCCGATATCACCCCCCTTTTTTCCACTACAACTCCCCCATTTTAAACAAGATCTTCTCCACATAGGAAAAAAGGGGAACATAACGGGCAAAACGAGAGCTAACAAAGCTTACCCTAACTAACCAACCAACCAAGTGACCATGTTGGTCCAGTTGTCCTCAAATTGACGGCGTATCCGACTGTTTTTGTGTGTCTGTAGTGTCCGCATATCTCGGTTTAGACAACATTCAATTCTTTATTTGTTCTTGCTTCCAGAACACCACGGTATCTAGTTTCTCAATATTAGTGTCGATTGTTTTTTGACATTCGAACGAAAAATTGCAACTGGCGAACTAAATACTGCGAATTGAATGAATGCAAATACGGCCATCTAAAGCTCATTTGCCAAGGTTGGCATGGAGCATGAGTGCATTCCGCAGCAATCACTTTCCTCTGGATTTAGTGAAACAAATCTTTATAAAAAAGAATAACAATTTATTATAGAAAAAATAAAAAGTTTTCGGTCGTAGTCTAGTCTACAATTAATTTTAGGATCGATCAAAAAATGAGCAGTCTCTCGTTCATCAATGAGCAACTTTGTCGCTCACCTCTTAAAATTAAAATAATTAAAAAATAATTAATAATAATATAAAATTAAACAATCTACTAATACAGTCGTCATTTTGAAGAAATGTTTCTATCACTCCAGCTATCCGTTCTTAACAAAACTATCCCTACGACTTGTGGTTAAGTCTACAAGACAAAAAGTTTATAATTTACATGGCAGCTTGCACTTATAAAACTAGGTTTTAAATTAATATCTAAGCCATTTACAGATTTGGTTTGGTATATAGTGTGTGTGTTGTTTTAAGTGGTTTTGCGCATTGCCCCTGAGTTGCGCTCTAGAAGATTGGCACGTCTCTTTAGCCTTCGTCTTCGGTATCATCGGCGGCTTGTTGTCGTTCTTGGACCAACTTGTCCATTTCCTCTTTCGTTTTTCTTCTAAAGAAACCAGCCTAAAGGAATACATAAAAATGGATTGTTTAAAATTGAGTTTTTCAGAATAGTCGGTTTCGGGGTGTACCTTGTGCAAGCCATATACAATTCCGGCAAGAAGAAGAAGTCCTCCAAGTATAGCCAAGATGTAGATCCAGATCGGAGTGGTGTACAACTGATGTTTCGATATCACATTGTACTCGATTTTTCTTGTGATTTGTGTGGTTTTACTGGAAGGGAAAAAAAAAGTTAGTCGGCTTTTCAGACTTGAAGAGTCAATCATCGTTCCTACCCATCTGCATCGCCAACTTTCACAATATCAACCTTCGTGATGATGACAAAGAATTCCCAGGGTTCAATGAGGATCTCATTGATTTCCTTCAAATCGACGTGGTATTTGAGAGTGAGTGTCACTGGCATATCTGGCAGGAAGTTGTAGACTCTGAGGACGGCTCGTGCGCATATAACCGTATCCGGGTCAATGCAGCTGAACACGATGGTTCTGTTGATGGGCAAGGTTCCTGCAAGTTCTTCGCTCAGCAGTTCATGGGGCTTCTTTTGTGATGCTTTGACGTATTCACTTTTGGACGGGGCTTTCTGCACATCTCGGCGTTTCCTTCGAATTCCTGCTGAGTAGAGTTCTGGAAATGACAACACGTTTTTTAGAGCTTCCATAAGATGGGATTAAAATTTTTTACTTACTGTCGGAATTTGTTTCTAAGTCGACCGAGGTGGCTTTCGCCGATTCATAGATGATTTGATTTCCATTTTGGACGACAATGGTTTTCGTCGAGGACATTGATATTTCTGTGGGATTGACCAAAAGTAGGGTCGAGTTTTGATAGAGATCTACGGCAAGGATTTGCCTATCGTAGACTCCTTGGACTGTGATGTTGTTGACATCGACAATTGGGATTGTAACACTTGATCCGTAAAATTTGTATGCGATCGGGATTTCAATTGCGATTTCTAGCTCGTTTATGCGACTCGGACCGTTGCTCTTGATCTAGATTGGAATAAAATCGTTTAACTTGGAACAGATTGATTTCCTGGCGAAGACCTTACCTCATAATTGTTGATGATCTCAGCAGTGTTGAAAACTTTCTCCAAGTTAATGTGCGGTGTGTACGGTTTGCTAAAATTAACCAAAATCATATCAGTAAAACTGACATAATCCATTTTGTATAAATCCTTACCCAGTGGCTTCGATTTCTGTGAACTCCTTCAAAGCTACATAGTCTCTGATGATGTTGTTGGCCGGATTGAGCTCGTTGCCTGTACTGAAGACGGCCGCAGTCAGTGTTATTGATGTGCCTTCGATGCGGCTTGCATCGTAGACGACGGTTATTGTATCGCTTTTGCCTATAGTCATAGGTTGACCTCGGTTCAAGTCGCACAGTAAAACGTGCTCGTTCTGATTGCAGGACGAAGGTATCTTGGCAAATGGCATTTTGTTCGATGATGTGATGTTGATTTGTGGTAGATAGGCAGTTTCGCCTGTGTTTGAAACTAGATAGGATACTGTGATGGTTCGACTACTTCCCAGGATATACGTTGGACTGTGAAGATAAAAACAAAGTAGTGGGCAAAGCTGAGAGGAGGATGTTTTTGAGGCTACATACCTTATTCCAGAGCTGGTTACGTTCAAGTCCGCCATACAAATGTCAGTCTTGCAGCCGGTACTGAAAATTATCTTTTCTGTGCTGACTTTCGGTTCTGCTGGATCCACTGCCACGCATTTATCACAGAAAACTGAAAATCAAAAATTAAAAATGTCAAAAAATAGGCTTTGCATTTGTGCTAAAAATAGTGGATGCTAAAAACTTTCAGTGTCCTACTTGCGTACTTTGAAGGTTAACCTGTGGAGGCAGTTGAGAACGATGTTGAAAGGGATGAGGCTTAAATGCGACAATGTGGAGAAGTTGGCTCAGAGGAAGCTACTGGATAAACAGGGAGCTGAATACATACACCTGGAAGGTTATAAAAACCGGAAAAGCTGACAATTTGAGCCGAACTTCCTGCTGATCCTTAACTTCCGAATTAAAGAAAATTAAGGGCATGATTATAGTGCAATCGTGTGACTTTCGAAGGATGACGAAGTAGAAGATAAACCTGCACAATAGTTGGACAAGAACAATTTTTCGGAAAGCCTTAACCTAGCATATATGTGGCCAAGCGACACCAAGAGATAAATTCCGTTTACATCCCCAAAAGTAGAAAATCTATACGCATCGAATCAATCCTCCTCCTAAAGACTCTCACAAGAATATGACTCAAACACTTACAACCATAACTCGACCAGACACAGATCACACCATCACCAAGATCTATCAAGTGATTGTGACCAATGTATTCTTAAGTCCATGGTATGTACACGTGCATGTAAATCGTTGCATGTACATGCGGCTCTGACGTCACCGAAAAATCCGCCATTTGGATAAAATATTCGTTGCAGGCAACTTGTGATTGAATGTCGCTGCATGCAAAAAACATAAGTTGAACATGACATGTAGAATTTGTTCCCAAACGTCATATGTTTCCATGCTACGGTGGCCCTCGCATGTGTTTTTGCACATGCTACGCTAGTACACGACATGCAAGACAGTTCGCATGCGTTACATTCATGCGACTTGTATTCTTGTGAATAATTTTTTTCGTTGTCATCAGAATACTTGAAACACAGATAATAAATTTGTATAGATATTGCATGCATAAGGGAAGTGATGTATGAAAACGAAATCAAATCAAAATTCGTACTTCTTAACTCCCACATGTGTAGCGAACCATAAAGTCTATTAAGGGGGGAAATCACAGTAGCACACACAAAAATAGGCATATTTTCGGGAATTAATTTTGGCTGAATAAAAGTATCAATCGAAAATCTGTAAAGTAGGTTTTATAGCAATACTTAAAAAGTACAAAATGTACTTTTTTCAATAAAAATTATTTAAAAATGGCGGTTGCGCAGCATATGCCCCAAGGCGCCTATTTTTGAAAGCGTGTCGATGGCCGAAGACGCAGACTCCTTAATTTTTGACCTGGAAGAAAACAACAAAATTTTTTGGTTTTCATATAACATCAGCTAGGGAGCTACGTAGGTTTTTTTCGATATATTGTTTTTTTTTTACAAAATGGTGGTTTGAAAATAAAGTTAAATTTTTAACAAAAAAAAAAAAACGCCATATAATCGTCAATAAAAAAAAATTAAGCCATATAAAATAAAAAATCCTAAGTAGCTTCTTGGAGAAAGATATTTCGAAGCTACTGTCAAAATTTCAAGTCGATCGGTAAAGATTTGCTCGAGTTATGTCTTCGGCGAACTCAAAAAAAGTGGTTTCGAGAAAAACGCGTTTAAAGTTTCAAGTACCATATGAAAATATATGAGCATACCGGAGTAGCGTTACCGCAGAGTGAAAAATTCGGTCACTCGGACACTTTTGCTGTATTCCATCATTTGGTATATTATTTTTAAGACCCTAAAGCACACTTAAGCGGAATTTTTTTTTCGAAAAACTGAAAATTTTACTGTGATTTCTCCCCTTAAGTATTTACGATAAACACAATTGAAAACCGTCAACGAAATGACCTATCAACTTAAATTCGTTGTTATTAGTAGGGAGTAAATCTTTAAACTGTGAAGATAAAATTTTGCTAAGCTATAATTGAAAGCATTGTTTTTAACGTATTATCTAAAAAAACCTTGAACTGTTTCGCACTTTTGTGGGCTCAAAACTTATTTCAAACAGGATTTAAGTCCTTATGCTTAAAACATACATCTCATGTGAAGAGTATGCTTCCACAGATAATAAAGTTACTTTAGTATTTTTATTGTCTGTAGTGCCATGGTACGAATTTGTGCACTCGCATTTATTTTGCATGTAATTTGAGTGATGAAAAATCGCATGCTGTCCCAAAGTCACATGTCTTCATGCGATTGAGGTGTAGCATGGACTCACATGTACATGCGAGACTACATGGGACTGCCACAAATTTGGGTAGTACACGACATGCAACTACATGCAATGTTAATAGACTGAAGTCAGAGCCGCATGCACATGTAACGATTTACATGTCGTGTACTACTTGCACCGTCTATGCTTTCCCATCGGAAAGTTGTCTGGCACTCCTGTTTGGGTGCTCCACTTTTAAAGAGGTGCGTTGTTTAACCTGTAGCCCTCCTAGGAATTTTGGTTTTCTTTTTCGATAAAGAATTCTTATTAATTCTGTTGTCATGCGAAGCTTTTCCCTTTTAGCCATAGGTTTGCTCTCGCTCCTCTTGGATATTGTCCTGCATTGTGAATATTTGCCGTTCAGTTTTGGGGAAATTTCCCGGAAGTTCTCGCCATTTCCTCCAACCGACTCTTCCGCGACAATTGATCACTTCACGCCAAGTTGCTTCATAATCATTCAAAGATCCGTGACATTTGAACCTCCCATGCTTCGGAAGTACTTAAGCGTTCAAGTACTCATTCTACTTTGGGCTGATGATGCCTGCCTTTGGGGTAAGTCACTGTGAATATGGGCAATGACAATCCAGTTATAAATCTTTCAAAGGGTCAGGTTAACACGGTGGGCACTTCAAAAACTGAGGCGCCAACTATCGGTGCAACTGACAAAAACGACAGTAACGATGAATGTGCGTCAGCCGCTTACAAAGCATGCAAGTTGACATCACCGGGAATAATGTACGACCGCACTCCGCAAATCATGTCTGAACATCAACCGAATAAAGTAAAGAAAAGCTAAGTGAAATACGCCGGTTCAGAAACTGAGGCAATCACGTAAATCTTGAATTAAAATATCATCTCCTCATCTTCAATGCTTGTCAAACATACGATTAGCACTCCCGTTTGTTTCGAAGAAGCTTAGGTTGACCATCCTTAAGGGGAGTGTTACATAAGCAACGGAATTGAATGCGTGGATAACCAAAAGGCAAGGAAGCTGAAATAAAAGACTTTGATTGTAAGCCGTCTTCAGTGTCATGCTAGTAAAGCTTTTCGTCAAATTTTGGACACTCAAAATCTAAAGGTCATGTAAACGCTGTTAAATCGCGAGCTTATGAAATATTTCAAATTACGGAAACTTCTTTATGACTTTTCATGCAAAAGGTCTACGAATGATTTGATGATTTGATGGCATATCCCGCCGAAAAGTGGAACCACTCTCTGCTTATTCCAGTTGGAATTACACGTACTGCGTTGCATATTAAGAAAGCCTTTGACTGAGTTTGGTACCTGGCTTTTTTTGTCGAAAATGTGTGCACTGGGAAACAATGAACCACCACTTCAAGAACGCAATTCCCAATAAAAATGTTGATGTGCCACAGGGCTCCATTTTGTCTCTCGCTCTTTTTTTAATTTTCATAAGTAATCTCTTGTTTGCTACAACAAATACAATTTTATCCTTCGTAGATGCCTGTTTTTCGTATTCGTAAAGGGTTCACGCTTCTCTTCTCATCACCGAAAAAAAGAGTTCATCCTCGGAATGTGGATTATTAACCCATTAATTGGGTTTGAATGGATTCCTTTGACAGACTTTAAGGCTGATCAAATATTTATTTACATCCGCCCAGAATATTTATGGAATGATTTAATATTACTCACCTTCTGAGTTCGGTACTCCATTAATCAGATCGTAATGCATTTCCAATTCGATTGGCTTGAATATATCTGCCGTGCTAAATCGAACTGTCGCATCAAGAAGACGGCATTGATTCTGTCCCGTCGCTGTAGCATTGAAGGCCAATTCACCAGAGTTCGTTGCTTGCAAAGTGACTCGTTTTACTTGTGGGTCCACATTAACTTTGATTGCCATGTCTTGGCTCTGGATTTTAGTCGATGTTGTCGAGATCATATAGCAGATATTAATTTGGAACTTTTTCTGATCCGGTTTGATCTCTCGACTCAAGGAGTTGATGGTGGCTAAAATTTTTACAACTGGATAGGCACGATACACATAAACGGACTCTGCATTGGGGGCACCAATGGCAAAATCATTGAATCCATTGTTATCGATATCGGAACCCTTGGACAAGCCATGACCAAACATATGAGGTCCCCATGCATTTTCTACCGGAACTGAGGACAATTTTTGACTATGAATCTCGCGCAGGCCCTTTGAACTGCCCAAGTAGATGAAAACAGATCCATTGTCAGCGAATGGGGCACCAATAGCAATGTCTGTAAAAACCAACAACAAAATATTAAAAACCAAACAGCGGCGGAATCAAAAAAGCCATACCATTGTACTGATCGTGATTGATGTCGCCCAACTTTGAAATGGTAGCGCCAAAACGACCCCGACCATTAATTGGCGACACGATCTTCTTCTGCAGCTCAAAAACAAACTGAGGAAGAAACACAAAATGTCATACTTGCGGAATGGTGGTCTTTGACTTGACTTACCCTTCCTTTGTTGATGTACACATAAATTGCCCCCTGGTCGACGTTGCCGCCAGAATTGAACTGTGGAGCTGTTATGATGACATCTGTCAAACCATCGCCATTAAGGTCCTCCGCTAGAACTGCATAGCCAAAGTATTCACCGAACTGATTTCCATGGAAAGTGTGATACTTCTTGATGGTATACTCGCCCATCGAATTTTTGACAATGTCAAAAATATACGCCTAGATCAAAAAAGTGTCAAAAAAGTTTGAAAGATTTTATAAAATTAAAAAAAAAACCCACCTCTCCGGATTGCTCGTTGGCTTGTGGTGCTGAAGCAACGTAGAACGTCTTATTCGGCTGGGTTCCGTCAAAATTTCCCGAGCTGACCGAATAGCCGAAATAGGAATCGTTTGGTTGATTCCATGTTTTAGGATTTGGAACCTCGGTTGTATACGCGACGGTATTCTGTCGAACAACACGATTTCCATCAACGTCCCGCCTACTCAACCCGATATCATCATCATCGGTCTTCACGTGGTAACGAATCACAGAGCCTACACAACACACAAAACAATCACAAATGACACGTCGAACGGCGGATCAAAAGAAACCACACTTACCCTTCCAAGTGTGAATACCGGGTGCCCCGATAAGAATCTCCTCATTGTCATTTGTCACGTGGACGCTTAATCCTTGTTCCCCGAACATGTGATAAAAATATCTTTTGCCGTTAATCTCCTTAACTTGGTTGGCTAAATTTTTTGTTTTTGAAAAAAGAAAAAAATGAGTAAGGAACTTGATGGAGGTCCATAAAAAATTCTTACTTTGCAAACGAAGTGGAGCAATCTTTTTCACATTCTGTGGACGATCGCTAAGTGTATCTGGCGTCCAGTAACAGATGCCATGAATAAGGTAATCACTAGCCAAGTTGGCTATAAGCCGTGGGGCACACACAACCAGTTTGTCGGTGTCTTTGGTTCCACCGTCTATGGAAGCGCCCAGCCATTGGTTGTCCTTCTTTTCGGAATCGTAGGTGTAGTCATTGTAGTCGATGTTGACATTTCCATTACTGTCAAATATGTATGGTGCACAATAACCGTTAAGCGAGCACTTATATATGGCACCAGGTTCGTTGATTTTACGCTGTGACTCCAAAGTGGACTGAGCACGAGGAGCACCAATAATAATACTGCAAAAGTTAAACAACAAAATTATTACAATTTTTTTTTTAAATAATAAATTAATAGAGGTGAAATTCCTAGCTCGAAGGACCAAGCACACATGTTGGACGACTAGAGCCAAGAGTTCAGAATAGAATTTATGTACGGTCCACATTGACAGGAGGGCGAATGAAGGAGAAGGTACTGCAGCGAACTCTCCGAACTGAACAACAATAAGGATCTTTTCTGGAAAGCAATAAAACCATCGACTACATTGAATCGTCTAATTTGAATGAATGGACTATGCGCCAGCTAAGCTCAGTCCAAGATCCTCCAAGGACCGATGATGGCCTAATGGACGAGTGTGTTTGAATATTTCAAAAAAGGATCATAGTCGAAATAATTCCTGTGGATCTTAAATCAGGGAAGACGATACTTTCGAGTTACATTTGGAAGAATTTCTACTATCTTGTCCTGTAATATCACCTTTATGTGTTTACTTAAGGGCCTTCCAATGACACTTGCAAAATTTGACATATTGTTGAAGCTAGATCTGTCAAATTGGCTGTCATATATGAAGTCTGTTTTGTTCAACAACACCTGCAAATAATAAAAGTGTTTTATCAAAATGGGTGTTCTGTTCGGGCAACGTTCCACACGTTTTGCTTATTTTACGGTCTCCATAATCGTCCTTCGACGAGGACTATTCGAAGTTTGATGGATAAATTTGAGTCCACTGGTTCACTAAAGAGTTATGCAACACACGTACGTCAACGAAAGCAAGATCCGTCGAATTTTGCGTCGTGATTTAGGCTTGCACACGTACAAAATTCAACTGACCTAGGAGCTGAAGGTAAACGACCACGGTCAACGACGTGTGTGTTCGCTGAATGGGCTCTGGACCAGTTGAAAACTAAATATTGCGTAGGAAGCTTAACGAAGTGTCTTGGAACAAGGATTTCAGAAACTATTTCCCACTTGTATACGTTCCTCACGAAGAAGAGCTTTCACGAGAAACTGTTTGGATCTAAACATAACCGCAACATCTTCCCTTCCGACTTTTACTTGTTGTTGAGAAAGCTTTTGAAACAGTCAGATACTATGTGCTGCTTTTTATAAAATAGCAAGCCTTCCCTTCCCATGTTATTAAGTGAAAATCGCGTAATCCTTTATTAGAACTAGCAGTTTTAAGGTATCGTTCAACAATATACTTTCGAGTAGTCACCTTGTTGACGAAGGAGCTGTAATAAGTTCTATTTTATTCAAAATATACACCTCCGAATTCCCTCATCTAGAGAACTGTAAGAATGCTTTATTGGCAGATAATTTTTTAAGACTATTATAAAAAATTTAAAAATTAAAAAAAATACGTCTATGACTCAAGCTGTATTTTTCACCCGTAAAAGAAAAACTTGTTCTCTTCCGAGCAATAGTATTTTGATCAACAATTTCCAGATTGAGTTGAGGTCAAGATTAAAGTATCTTGGGACACACAAAGACCAACGGCCAACTTTTGATATCCATTTACAAGAAGTTATAAAAAAAAGTTAGCACCGCGAATAAACTTTTGATTTTTAAGGAAAATATTAGTATTTTTTATTTTATGGGGAAATTGTGCATAAGCCCACTCGTGCAAACTTCAAGTAGCACAATACAAAACTTTCAAAATGATAATGAACTTAACCTGTAATCGATTTACAAAACCTTACAATGAATATTATAATTCTTAGTATTTATTTAACTATAATAAATATATTAATAATAAATTGTAAATACTAATTAATGAACAATAAATTATAAAATTCAAATGATAAATAATAAATAGTAAAATAATAAATATATTAGTTTATAAATAATTTAAATATTAATAAACAAGTCTAAGAAACAATATCAAGACAAGGATGAACAAATGGATTACACATTTCTAATATGGCTACCGGCTGAAAATGTCAATCAATGCTTTTTTGAAAAAAATAGATATAAATTCAATATTCAAAGTATTGTCCATCGCTGGCCACACATTTTTCCCATTTTTCTGGCAATTCATGGATACCCGTTCTGAAAAATTCGACCGGTTTGGCCGCAATCCACGAATCGATCCATTTTTTGACATCGTCGAAATGACGGAAGTGCTGGTCAGCCAGGCCATGTTGCATCGATGGGAAGAGATAGTAGTCGGATGGCGCAAGGTCTGGACTATACGGCGGATGGGGTAGGACATCCTTACATTTCATGGTAAGTTTTGACGGCATTTGCAACATGTGGCCGTGCATTGTCATGTTGCAAAATAACTTTATCGTGTCTTGCGACCGTTTCCGGCCATTTTTCCTTCAGTGCTCGGCTCAAACGCATCAATTGTCGTCGGTAGACCTCGCCTGTGATTGTTTCATTCGGTTTTAGCAGCTCATAATACACAACACCCTTCTGGTCCCACCAAATGCACAGCATAGCCTCCAGGCCATGTTGAGGCATGTCCGGGGTATCCATACGTAGCCTGACGTTTTGGATTATCGTAATGTACCCATATTTCATCACCAATGACGATTCGATGCAAAAAAGACTTATTTTTGTGGCGTTCAAGCAGCATCTCGGACAAGCAAAATCGGCGTTCGACACGGCACCCAATGTCCTACCTTTCGGATCATTCCCATTGCTTTCAAACGATCGGAAATGGTTTGCTGAGTGACGCCAAGTGATTTCTCCAATTCATGGTCTTCAAACTATTCACCTGGCCGGGGCGTTCTTTGTCTTCGGTGTCGAAATCACCATCTTTGAACCGCTTTAACCACCGCTGAGACATTCTAACGTCTATAGTAAAGCCCGGGTAAGCTTCGGTAAGCAATTGATGCGCTTCTGTTGCTTTTTTCTTTGAATGAAAGAAGCCTATTAAAACTTCCCGCAAATTCGCTGATTTCCTCTTTTTTATTTCCAAGCCTAATACCACGGTTGTTCAGGTAGGTATAGATCCAGTCAGCTAGTGCTCCACGTATTCCTAACGCAATGCTGAAGTCTATGAACATGACCAGCACGTGGTAATTTTTGTAAAGAGCTCATTAATTTTTTATACAAAATAGCCCAGAAACTTGCCCGTACTTTTATTTTTTTTTAGAACCGTATTGCTGTCTTTTGTCTTTTGATTTTCCAAGAAGCTCCAGGTAATCAAATCGAAAGAGGTCATATCGAATCTCTGGGTAACTAAATGTAACTAACCACATGTGCTTTTCTATTGTCAAGCCTCTGGAATTCATCAAAATATAAGTAGACCTAACTAAGATGTCAAGATTAACTTAAAACAACAAAAAAAAACTTATTGTTAACACTCTTCATGATGTCCAAGACAGCGTGAAAGTGTTGCAGATATTATCCACTTCCACTTCCTCTCTCACAACGAAAGTCAGCGATTGAGGCTAAGAAAGTTGTCCTATCTACGAGTAGTGTGATCACCACTGTGTCACCTCATACTGAGTCAACATAGATGACGAACGTACTGACAACAAAAAAATTGGTTACTTAAATGTTTTGACACGATATGTCCCAAAAAAAAAGAACAAGCAACACTCGCCTGAAGTACGAGATGATTAAGTTTCAGAATTTTGTGAGTCAGCAGGCAACAGGTTAAAAATTGTTGAAGTATTTTCAGCCCAAAGTTCAGCAAATTATTATTTGTATATTTTCATCAAAAAAAAAAAAAAAAATATGTTAACCCGGAAATGATTCACTGTGCATGAGCCTTTCTGGGTGTCGTCAAGAAGACTATCATGCATTTTGACTTCGATTGTTTCCGCATAGTTCGTGCAGTATTTAATTTCAACATCAAAGGACAGCAGTCAAGAAAGTTGATACCAATGGAACAAAGTAACAACGACCATGTGCTATATTTTCCAGGCTTGAATTGATTGAGTCACCGAATTTTTTTGTCGCGCCACTATAAACAAAAAACACTATTCCAGTTTGACGTTGACTTATTTAATCGAGTATGTCTGGGGTGTGTCTCTATACCTTTTTTGACTAGACCACGTGACGACAAAAAAACAAATGCAATTTATGTCGACGAGACGCACAAGTAAACTATTATGTCGGGAGTAGCAATTATTTTGACGACCTGTCGTGGACGGAAAGGGTTGACAGCTTCCTTAGAGGGTAGACTCAATACACTTTATTGCACGAACCTTTTTTTTCGAATTTTCAATAGATTTTTGATGACGATTAAAAATAATAATTGAGCACAGAAAAGGGATATTTTTATTAACAATAAGAAGTCCTTGCTTTGTACTTTGTCTACAACATCACGGCGATAGTTGAAAGGATTTCGGCTGTTGTATAGAAGACCTCTCCGGGCATCGGATTCAATTCGATGATTACGAGGATCGTAAAGTGAAGACCAGCACTGGTCGAATAATGCAGAACGTTTTGGGAAAATTTCTAGACCAATGAAGATGATGAAGTCAAGTGCTAAGTTGGATCTGCTTATCACGTTGTCAGTTGAGTTCTGTTTCGCTTGGAACACCAAGATCCCGAGTTGATATGAAAAGAGCAGTGGAAGATCGCGTGTTCTTATAAATTTTCTTGCCGCCGACAAAAGGCTAGAGAGAGTAGGTTAAGTCAAGACAAGAAACAAATCTTACGGAAGAGTGGGGCTATCTTCTCTCGTTTAGGCGGGAGGGGCAATTTTCTGCAAAATTGACTAAAAATTTTAAAAACATTTTAAAATCATCGAGACAAGAAACTATCATAAAATATAGCTTTTTCGGAAGCCATCCTTTAATTTATATTTTGAGTCAAGTTGTTTAAGTTAATGATTTTTGAGAAATAAAATCTCAAAGTTAAAATTCTTCAA
The DNA here is from genome assembly GCA_963555765.1 of Orthonevra nobilis. Classification (NCBI taxonomy): domain Eukaryota; kingdom Metazoa; phylum Arthropoda; class Insecta; order Diptera; family Syrphidae; genus Orthonevra; species Orthonevra nobilis. The sequence goes on along the minus strand of OY743226.1, from coordinate 28,416,486 downwards.
ATTGAAATTTGACAAAATTTTGCATTTTTACGTGTGACTTTTTTTCCAATGTTCTATGACCCCGTTCTAGCACGCCGTAGCGCAGATCCGGTACGCGAAAAATGTACTGAGATGACAGTTCTTCCCGTAGCGAAAGGTAGAATGGCGAAATTTAAGGGATATTTGAGCAAGGAAAGCTGTCAAACCCAATTTGATTTGCTGGTAAAGTGCCGTCATATTTTCTGTTGCTCCAAATACGTTGCAGAGAATTTTCCCCGTAGCCCAGCAGTTCACCAGTTTAGCAAATGGAACGGGGCCAATGCTCTTATTGATTGTAAAATCTAACAAAACATGTCTTAGTTTTTAGAAATTAAAAATAAACTTCAGGTACTTTTTTGGAAATTATCTAAGCTTAGACTTTTCTTTAAAAAATTTATTGATTGACTTGCTTACCAATTGAAGCCAATTAAAAAAGGTTCCTTATGTTAAGACCAGAAACAAAAACTAAAATATGTTTCTAGTCACAAAAACATTGTGTTCAAAACTTTTTTCAAATCATCTGCACATATCGATGTCAAGATTAAGTAACGCTCGGGAAGAGTTGACAGAAATGCACTACTCGTAAAGTTAAGCGGATGTTTAGATTCGTTAATCGTAGAAATTTTTGCGCTATAAGTCAATCTAATAGAAATATGGGGTGCACTTGTATAGAAGGAGAGAGGGGTCAACTGTTGGATTAACAAACTTAGGGAAATATTGGATTCTCCACTACGGAATCCCTTGCTTAGCACGAGGAAGATAGGCGACATTTAATAAGGCGAAATTGCGCTCATTTATTAATAAATCAAAAAGGTTCAAACTTAGAAAACCCCATAAAAAATGTTTATCTTGGCAAAAAAAAAAATCTTTCATTGTTTTAAAATTTTTCAAAAGCACCTTTTTTTATTAAACTAAAAATTAATATGAGACCTTTGAATATTTGAAATAAAAGTTGCACTTATTAATGCAAAATTTGAAAAAAAAAAAATCAATTTGAAGAAAAATAAAAAATTTATTAGATTTTATAAAATTTTTAATTTTGAAAATTTTTTTCTCAAAAATCATTTTCTAAAACAAATTGAGACAAATATCAAATTGATGGGTGGGATCTTGGCTTTGAAACAAGCTTTGTTTCATTTTCGTGTATCGTTGATTTTTGATAATTTTATTCCCATTTCTCAGACGACTGTTCCTCGCACTTAAAACGGGCAAGAAGACTCCCCTCCCAACCTACTCGCTCTATCATTCGATTACGTAATCAATGTGATTGATTGCCAGAATGATAACCATTGGGCCAACCTGAATACCTTGAAGAGATTGAATAAGCAGGCACTGGAAATGATATATGTTGTCGATTCTAAGGACAGGTAAGATGAGTGGGCGGCCAACTACATAGGAGGGGCATACACGGCCTGCTTGTATTCCTCCTTCGTTGATTTTGTTCAGTTTCAAGATGCCTTTCGGAACAAAGTTGTACCTTTTTGTTGAAAAGCCTTGATCGACTTACACTCATTTAGTGGTCTGGAGATAACAACGTTCTGGGATTAAGCAATGGACGAAATGCCTTTAAGCGGATTGGAAAACAAAACTCTCCATACCAATAGATTCGTGCTTTTGGTATAAAGGCAACAATTATTTAAATCCTAAAAGCCTAAAAAACTTCTGTGTCTTTCTCTAAGAAACTAATCAGAAATTTGCAGCTCAAATCAAAGAGAAAGAATTCTTCAACCGTGAGCCGAATGCAAATCAAGCCTGAAAGCCTTCTTTAAGTCATACTCGCAGTTTAGTTACCCTAATTGCAAGGACTTTAAAAGCAAATGAAACGACTCACTTCATCAAGCGTTTGACAGAAAAGATATGCTTGCTTCCAATCATGAAATAAGAATAATAAACGTCTTGAAGGATTTCAAAAAACTTGCTTTGAATAATTTTGATTTAGCCTTTTCAGACTCACTTTCAATCATGGGTTACGAATAGAAGGATGTGCCGATGCTCTTGTTGTAGTTTACTCGAAAGGCCTTCAATTGGTATTATGTTGGGTCAAAGTTAGCTTGTGAACTTCTCAATCTTTTTGATTTCAGATGCATAAACTGTAGTGCAACTGCTGTCTTTAAACCAGGTCAGGCGAAGTTTCAATTGTACGAAAGAGCTAAATGCCTTTTCATTTACCGGGCCATCAGGGAGAAGCAAGGCCAGATGAAAGATCTTTCAATGTCATGGAATATAACATAGTTCAAATGTCCGACGTGGCTTCTCTGGTGTTCAATTTTCCATGACATCGGTCAGTCTGAATTTGACCGATGGCATAGATTTAAGGGCCGCTCTGGTTTGTGACTTATTCGCATAGACCTGCGACTTCAGAAAAGCGCATAAAAATGTCTAAGGGGGTCAAATAGCACGATCTCGGTGGCCGTTTTACATCACGTCCATCTTGTTAAAACCACATGTCGTTGGATTCCATATGATCCAATTCAGGTCATGGAATTATAGCGCTTGCCTTTATCGGTTATGGCCTTCGCAACGTCGTTCTCAAAGAAAAATGGACCGATGACGTCCAAAATCCACACCAAACATTGATGCATTAGACGCTCTTGAATTTAGTTTGATGACGCATTCATTCATCCAGAAAAAGCTTCATCGCTGAAGATGATTTTATGATGAAAATTAGGATCAGTTTACAATCGTCCCGAGCCCATTCACCGACCGAACGTCATTGTCTTTGGTCGTTGAACTTTGTACGGGTGCAGGCCCAAATCACGACGCAAAATTCGTCAAGTTGTGGTCTGCAAAAGACCGAGTTCTTGTGAAAGACTCGAGCCTCGGATTCTTCTTGTCACTCTCACGGACAGCGGCGAAACCAATATATTATTTGCACGTGTTTTTGAACGCTTTATCCGTCCATGGTGATTTAGGAATACAGACTGAATAAACTACAGCCAATTTGACAGATGAAACTTCAACAGTATGGTCGCCATTAACTGTCAAAGTTCGAAAGTCCCTCTGAGAAGATCCTTAAGTACCCTTATGGTTTTGATTCCCTTGCGGCATAAAAACCCGGACAACGAAGTGATTCTATTAGAGTTCTGTATTTCCTTTTGAGGAACGGAACCTTCAAAATCAACGAAATTCTTGGCTTGCCGGCTCTTTTTGGAAGCCACTTTCGAGCAATATCCAGAAGCTTTATCGTGATAGTAATACTCTTAAAAGCATTATCAATCTCTCGATAGAAGTGTGACATAGAATGCTAGATGTAAAACCACTGACGTCCCCAAGATCCGAACGAATGGTCTGAAAATCACCTGAAAGTCGAACCGGAAGTTGTGCCGTCAAATCATCTTCAGTGATGAGTGAGAACAAGTGAGTGAGGCTTGCCTGCTGGTCATACACGTTTGGTTTATTTTCAAATCTAAAGATGGAGGCAGCATTACCACAAATGATGGACAATTTTTTTGATTCCCTGTGTCAACTGCAATGGTTCCAGAGTTATCATACAGTTCAGCGAGTCAAACTTATAAGTTATAAAGACCAACATATTCGTACAGTGAGCATTCGGGTCGGCTCATGCCATTGACTCCTTTGGAACATGTTTCGAAGGATCTGTAAAACCACTCAGGAGTGTTGGCAAATAAGCTGACGACTGAAAAGCAAACATTCGGCTCGTAACTGACGAAATAAGGTTGACAATGATAGGAAAGTTGCACAAAATTTAACTTGATAGGAAGACCCTCATAAGACAAAGCTGTGGTGGCCAAAAAAATTGCACATTTCGTTAATTTCTTAGTGTTTTAAAGTCTCTTAAAAAACACACACATTTTGTAAGTGCGAAAAACACGTAATAGATTGATTGACCGGTTTTATGCTGAATTTTTTAGAGTCACAATAAATGAATAGTCTTATTTGAAGCAGAAAACAAATACGTTCAATTTATCTTATCAATATTTTCCAAGCTTATCGCTATTTCTGCTATCCAAAGACAGTATCTTTAAGAAATTGACTAATCGCTAGAACGCATAAAATTCCACTTACTTCGCGACACTCTCGCTGACCAATATTCTATTCGACGAAGTTCCCCCATAAACAGTGAAACCATTGTACAAGTTCACTTGAGATTACAACTTTTAATTGAAAAAAAAAATATAAATAAATAAATACTTTCCGCTACCATTCCCAGCACATATTCGTAATGAGGTTTTGAAAGGTTTTTGGTTTTTTATCACTCGATTTATTTCGGGAAACGCTGTAGCGACGTCTTTAGATAAAATATGCAGGCGTTGCGCGAGACAAACGAAAACAGAAAACCAGTCGGATATCTACGAGTATTGACTTGAAGCTTTCTTAACAACTGATAGCGTCGATGACAGCAGCCCAACCACCTTATGACTTCATCGGCTAATTTTGCAATTCAAACTAAATTGTTTGATTATTTTTTTTTTTTGAACAAAACTTCAATTGTAATAAGAGAACAAAAAAAAAAAGAAGTTTACCTAGCTGGACGTAAGCTTATGCTAAAGCCGAAGTATGATGATTCAAGTCTTGGCATTCCAGTCGTTAGTTTTGGATCCCTGATGACAAAGTTGGCCTTCGGTGACAGGTTGTAACCTATGACACAGTTTGTCACGTAACAAAGAACCAAAACGGCCAAAACGGTTGCCAAATTTTGGTATTTTAACATTTTTGAGTTTATTTATCCCGACTTCTAAAGAATTGAATTGTGTTTGATACCGCCACGCTACCGTACCGTATATTTAGAGAACGTCCCACCTGTTGGGGCTTGAATTACAGACTGAGGTGTGTCGAGAATTATATTATTTTCTATGTCAAGATTGTAAAACAAAAAACATGTTTACTGAAGAGAATACACAAAATTGATGTTGAAGAGTAAAATTATTTGTGTTTTTTGTTGTGTGAAAGGCCATTTGAAGAGATCGTTGAAGTTACGTCATAGAATAAAAGTCAATTGAGGATCGTTTTTTTTTTTTGTGTGTGTTTTGTAAAGCTTCTGGTGTTTTGTGGTTTCACACGTTGACACGAAATTAATCACTCTGACATGACAAACATGTTGTTCGGTTTGAATATTAAAATTGAAAGCGAAATTATTATCGAGAGAGTAATTTGGCGCAAGTATTTTTTTTTGATGATCTCTCAAATTCATAGGAAATGAAAATGAACTTTCTTATTCATGACATTCTTAAAATTCGCATTTGAAAGTTTTTGGAATTCAAAATTGCTGATCTCTGATCTCTTGAAAACAGAAATCATGCCAAGTGCGAGTTAAACTCTCACACGAAGGGTCCTGCACCACCCTCCAGTGTGCAAAACTTTACATTTATACGAGTAAACCAATTTATGATTGGTAATGTTGTGATGGTGGTGATTTTCGAAACCTAAAGTGAAAGCTCTCAATGAGAAATTAAATAAATGCATTTTTCAAACGAAGGATTTAACAATTATGAATTAAAAGGGTCACAATTTAAAGGTTTTTTTGAAGCAGACTTACTGTAGACATATGTGCTTCTATAACTCCGATTTTTATTCGACAATTTCCTGCGAAAAATGTATTCCAATGCGACTGCAAATTCATTCGGAATTTCTGTAATGAATATCAAAATGTAGGGGTGCGATGAAAACGAACATGAAGATTTACATTCAACCGTAAAATTTATATATTTATATAACAAATATTTGTAATTTCGATAATTCACCGACTCCAAAGATTAAGTTGAGATTTTTAAGAAACAAGTTTCTTGTTATGAAGGGGGAGGCAGTCCACCTTTATTTTTAACTTTCTATATTTTTCTAACTATTCTTTGTTGTTTTGGCCATAGTAGTTCACATTATGCGAAAATTGCGGCTCTTCCTCTTCCAAAAGATACAGTACGGTGACTGAATACGGATGGATAGACGGGAAGACGGGCGGACAATAATGCCTTGAAAATAGGTTTCAGTTGGCACCCTCTCGGTACGGAGCCCTTAAAATTTATTACTCGCTAATACTCTCATTAGTTACAGGTGAATGAATCATATTCTTTGAAAACTGAATTCAGTCTTAAGAAAAAGAAAGAAACGACATAGGCGAATCGGACTCGCGCAACGAAGGTTCCATGCAAACTTGTAAAATATGTAAAAAGTTCGTCAATCACGGAAATCGAGTCTCGAAGAGTTTTTCCGCTTTAATTTGTTTGATGTACTTTTAAGGTTTTGATTATGATTCCCTTACGAGTATTATTATACAATACGTATGAGACAGTCTACTGCTTCGATCTACATATAAGCTTTATTCTTTTTACAGCTTTAAGGGACCGCATACATAAATATTCGGAATTTATTTCAATTTGATACCTCTAAGAGTTCTTGAGAATACTGGTGGTGACGGGCAGAAGGACAACAAAGTGATTCTATAACGGTTCCCTAAAACTGTCTACAAAAGAAATTATTGTCGACTTGGCAAAAACATTGTCGGCCTCTGCTTCTCCATATTTCACATTTACTCGATGGTTTAAGAAGCCAAAGCTGGGAAGAATTTCCACAGAAGGCGACAGCGGAGAAAATATGAAGGGCTTGTGTCAGCTGGTTGAAGAAAGATCATCTGACATTAAGTTGATGTCTTAGGGTTCATCACAGAGGATCCTATCTTAGGATCTCCACTAACGCCGGCGCGATGAATACCTAGAATGTTAGCCGCGAACAAAGGAAGAAAGGAGTTCGAAAAGCCGTCGTTTGAGGCTTCAGCACTGTAATCTCAAGATAGTCTATGACTATCCGTATTTTGGGATGCCGAAGGAATTTTATTGGAAGATAGCCTAGAAAAGAAAGTTAACATTGTTAGATTGCGGGATCGCTTTTCTGTATTCTGTTTTTTTTTTTTTAAGTCAGGTGGATAATTTGATTTTTCAGCACTTTGCTGAACTTTTAAAGCTTTCAGAGGCAATACAAGTGAAGACGGAATAACTATAATTTTTAATCCGACGAGTTCAAGATCGATTGAAGATCTTCCTCCGATAAAGAAGCGAGATTAAATAAATGATCATCATTAAACTCAGTGAAACCGAGGTTTTCCGATCGCCTTTTTGAAATTCTGTTTCGTGGGTACAGCTCGTTGAAGAGGACCAAATTTTCTCGAGTGGAGTATGGGACAATTTTCGACGACAAAGAAGGTGTCACCATCGATTGCTTTATTGCAAACCACTGTGAGATATTCTCAAGTTTTTAAAGCAGAGGACGATTGGCTAACAGGTTTTTAATGCCAGGCAGTACTCTGACAGACCTTTCCAAATTTATGTGTTTACCCAACTTGAATGCATTGTCATAGCTGGAGTGCCATAAAATACCATAATCCCTCTACAGAGTAAAAATAATATTTAAATATTCGTCAACTTTAAGTAATTTTTATTTATTTACTTTGTTTATTTACAACTGATTTTTTAAGTGCTTTATTCGGTAAATTCCATCGTCAGCAATCGTCTAATCGAAATAAAAACCGACAAGACTCAAATCCAACTTTAACTATTTTGGTGAGTATATCACTAGAAGCAGACAAAAAAAAACGCACACCAAAATTAAAAGCAATAAATTATTTTATATTTCCACTCAGCTAAAGTCTTTATTTGATTATCCAATGTGTCAGCCCATTGAGGTCATAATAAAAACTCAATTGCCAAAGCCTCGGCGAGCATAAAAAAAAATAAAAAAAACACCACTCCACAATAAGTAGACTCCCTTGCTGCCAAAGGTTGTGCTCATTGCTTGTTCCTCAAGAGCCGCCATCGGCATCTACTTGTATGTACATTCCATAAGCAATTCATAACTCAAATTTGGCAAATTTATTTCAAATAATTATTATTAAACAAACGTCCATAGAAATAGTAGCACGCGAATTATTGCCAATTGAAGGAATAGCACTGGAATGACATCATGTCGTCTAGAGCCCGTCCGTTGTATAATTCCAGAGCATCAGCAAAATCACAACAAAAATTCAATTAAGATTTGTTTAATTAAGCGACTCTTTGGCCATTTTGACAATCCCAAGATACTACGGCGGCCTGTCGTCTGATTTTTGAAAACAAATTCAATACGGCATTGTTAAATAGATAAATAACGAGTACGAGTACAAATAGCCGGAAGTAATTTTGCAGAGTTACTAGGTCAGTGGTTGTGCTTGGATTGTGTCCCATTCGAAATGACATTTGATGACAGGCAGCGCTAGTCAATGTCAAAGTTTAGCCGGTGAATACTTATAGAATGAGTCAGACAAAACTACGGGGAAAAATGAAGTGACTAACTTATGCATCACTGGTTTGCATTGCTGAATAAATCGTGAGTCAAAGTATTGGAATCAATAAAGGTGGTTATTTGCTGGTTGTCATCGACCTTACACAACAATTGTCTTGTCAATTGACAGTATACACTGACGCGGAGCGAGTGGATTAAAGATTATATTTATTTATTTTCATTTGTAAGATGTAGATTGTTGATTATTCATTGCAAATAAGGATGTGAGGCGTGGATTGAATTGAAGTGACCTGGAATATGTGGTCATGTGATCGAAATAATGGAGTCGTTTTACAAGGTGACGGCCAATCGATGCAGCCATAGAGTTCAGGTTACTTTAAACGTGAAACGATCAGTGTTTTTGTTTACTTTGATAATTGCCGGCCATTATGGAAATCAAAGTGTCATTCGCAAGCGTCTTATCGTGACAGTCATCGGGAATGAATTAATTGAAGGTTGTGACAAAGGAGGTTTCAATGCAATTTTGATTATCTTTGTCATCTGCTAACGAAGACAATCTGGAAAGATGTGCTGCGAAGCAGACACAAACATTTCCGTGATATGAATTCTTCGAAATCTCAAGGACTAAGCATTTTTTGGAAATATTTTCTCCTAAACAAAAAAAATGCATAAACCTGTGAAGACGTGAAGACTTCGATGAGCCTGAGACATGGCAACCTTCTGCCTTCCAATTGATCCCTATACCGATTGTTTTTTCTTTCACAGCATAGCTGGATCAGTTTTTTTGCGATCCCTGCGAGATACCGTGTATCGATTTGAAGTTCGCCTGTAGCTTTCAAGAGTGTGAAAATTTGATCGATCATCTATCTACCGAAAGCCACACTGCGCATGCCAAAATGCTTCAGTCATTCACAAGTAACGTCGGTAACGATATCTCTCGTGAAGATACCGCTGGTAGACCATCAGAGCCGACGAGCAATGACGCAAGTTTTCGAAAACATCGAAATTGAACTTGCTTGCAACTACTGACGAAAAAATTACTGCGAACTAAGTGAATGCTATTAAAACTTATAACATGTCTGATTGGGAAACTTATTAAACGTTTCGTAATGATAATAAACAATCAATTCAAAACTCAATCTTTCAATCTTTATATCAAGCAAAATAGACAAATCTAATACTTAAAAAGACATGTGGAGACAACTGAAGAATTAATATATTCAAAACGCAATAACACGATATTGCTGTGGTTAAATTTGACGACAAAAGTGAGACTTTAATTATTATAATTTGCCCATAGTCTTAACGAACTAAGTCACTTTGTGATATTTTTCGAATATGTTAATATTATTGAAGAGTGCAATATTGATTTAATATTTCGTCCAGTCACTGATAATGACATAATGGTTTTCCAATGGGGACTTGACAACTTTGAATTAAATTTGTGAACGCACCCTTTCACTTATCACCGAACTGTCACTGTCAATTTATTCAGTAAACTCTGTCAATTTATTCCGTAAACTCAACATTTTCGTCATGGTAAACTGCACGACCGCGCAACGTCTGCAATTTGGAGTCGGTGACCGCAACTTGAAGAGCGTTAACTCCAATTTTCGGTCGTAATTCTCGCCCTAGTAGACAGGCAATAACAAGTTTAGAGCAAAAATTTGAATCCACATATTCGTTGTGTATTTTTGCCGTGTCAAGTGGGACAACGGGTTGATCGAAGTGTCAAAAATATCGTTGCCGTTCAGGTGTCCGTAGCAAACGATCCAAATCAGTCAATTCCACGGTGTTCACCCAATCAAGATCAAGCTGACTCAAGAATTGAAGCCGAAGAACCATTTGAAGCGACGAACGTTCTCCGATTGGGCTCTGGAGAAAATGCACCAAGATGATGGATTTCATCGCAAAATCATCTTCAGTGACAAAGCTCATATTTGGCTCAATGGGTTCGTCTATAAGCAAAATATGCATTATTGGCCGGTTGAAAATCCACATTTGATTCATGAATCCCCACTTCTTCCACAAAAAATAACGGTGCGATTTGCATGCCGGCGGCGTTATTGGGCCATACTACCGATTATTTTTGGTCCGAATCGGAAGATATGGACATGGACGACATATGGTTTTAAAAGGATGATTCCACAAGCCACACAGCACACCTTACAATCAATATACATATCTTCAATATAGTAAGTTTGATGAGCGCGTTTTGTCAAGAAATGGTCCAGTCGATTGGCCGCCTCGTTCGAGTGAATTAACGTCTCTTTCTTTGGGGCTACGTTAAGTCATTGGCTTATGCCAACAAGCCGACGACGTAAGAATAACTTGTTTCGACCGAAATTTATGGCCGAGTCATCGAAAAATGGGTCCAACGAATCGACTGCCGCAAACGTGCCCGCGATGACCATTTGAACGAAGTCGAGTTCCATTCATTAATGTTTTGATTGTACTTCAAGCCGATAATAATGTTTTTGAAATATCTTAAATATTTGCATTTGCAACCTTAGATCCCGTGCTCCTCCGTATGACAAATTTGTCGCTAAGTAATGGCATATTTCCAAATTCTTGGAAAGAGTCAAGAATTATACCAACAAAAAAAAAGTGCAAATGCTACCGACTGTAGTGAATATCGACCAATAAATATGGTACCAACGTATTAAAATTCAATAGAAAAAGTGATTAACTTTACAACTTTTAGAACATTTAGATATTGAAAATCTTATTAGTATTAATCAGTCCGACAGCGTTACGTCAAGAAAAAGTATAGACATAGGTATACCACAGGGCACAATCTTAGGTGTTCTCCTATTTTTGCTGTTCATAAATATTATGGAAAAAGTAGTCAAATTAATCAAGTTGGTCCTTTTCGCAGACGATGCTCTATTGTTCATAATGAATTAGTTTAAGTTTAATTATTTGATTAGATTTATTATATCTAGCTTCATCGAAGCTAATCAGATTTCTTCTACAATTATTTAACGTTCTTAAAACTTAGATCTAGCGAATTCTATACATTTTTTTGAAATTCTTTAATATTAATTCATTCCTGGTTGAAACTCTCAGTTCATTCATTACCTAATTTAAAACCTTTATATATTAGTGAATTATATGAACTAGCTGTTAACAAATTTGGTAATCTGAGGTTATTATTATTTCTAAGTAAATACGGCTAAACAAAGTTTCTTAAATAATATGGTAGAACATTTTCTTGATTTTATTAAAGTACATTCATCACAATTCTTTGTTTTACAGACAACCACTTTAGCGAATTCAACATGAAATATATGGAAACATATCTATTGCATTTCAGAATACAATGCATAGCCTTATTTTGCAATAATTGAAGTCTTTGTATTATACTATCACTAAATTGAAACAGAATTATCGAACAGTATTCAAAATGTGGCTTAATAACTATGTTATAAATATTTATTGCACTTTAAGTTGAAACATCTTTTCCTATACGTCTTTAAAATACTACTTTCTTAGCTATTTTTTTTTTAAAAAAGTAGTCAATATATTTTCCAAAATTAAGTTTGTTGTCAATAATAATCCCTAGGTATTTCACAACGTCCACTTTCTCTACAGCTTCATCATTTACTATCAGCTTTATATCCTCTCCTTGCGTTTCATTCATTTTCACACGTTTGGTTTTAGTTACATTAAGTTTGAGTCTAATCAATTATCAACACATTCATTCATATTCTCCTCAGCAATGTACATATAACACCACAATACAAGTTGGCAATATTTTAAATATTTTTTATGAAAATAAAGAACAATAACGTTCCCAGAATCGAACCCTGCGGCACACCAAATGGCACTTCCTTAGATTCAGAAAATATTCCGTTCACTTTGACTGCTTGCGATCTTTTTTCTAAATATGATCTTAACCATTTCATTTCCCTTGAAACATATTTTTCAAATTTTTTCAAAAGTAATGATCTATCTAAAGTCTCAAATGCTCGTTTTTAGTCAAGAAAAGCACAATACACACGCTTTTTTAGCAATTTGTTCTTTCCAGCTGGTCAAAACAAGGTTAATTGCGCTTTCACATGAGTGGTTCTTCCTGAATCCCGACTGAATATTTGTTAATAAGTTTTTACTTTCAAAATATTCATTTAACTGACTGAAAACTATTTTCGAAACTCTTCACAATTTTTTTGAATTTGGTACTTTTTCATTTGGTGTAGCGACGGTTTCTTTCCATGTTTTCGGAAATATGGCCGTTTCGAAGGACTTGTTTGTTAATTTAAACATAATGAGTGAAAATCTGCAAGATTGTGTAAACAATATAAACTATGTAGTGCAATAAATAGGTGGAAACATACGGACAGACTAGTTTCAAATACTGAAAAAAACCAAATACATGATTTTGAATTGAGATCCAAGTCAGTCCCCATTAATAATTATGGTGGATAACGAGCAAAAATGGAGAAGTTTCGAAAATAAAAAAATGTTGGTGTTGTTCTTGACAGTAAACTTTCACTTAAATGTCACATTGACCTTATTTAAAAAAAAAGTGTCCAAAAAGATGGATTTTCTAAGACAAACTCGTCGGTATGTTTCACAAGCAAATGCTATTTAAGTTTACTTTTAAACCCCTCTTCAAGTATTGCTGAAGTATACTATAGATGTGTAACCAAACCCTTAAAAGTATGTTGGCTTCAAAATCTACAAAAAAAAAGGAATCCGAATCATATTCAAATTCAATAGAAACATCCCGATAGTGCACTGCTATTCAAACGTAACCAGCCCTACAACCTACGAAATGTGGAAGAATTCAGTGTTGAACGGACAAGAATAGTACGAGCGCAAAAACCAAAGTAAATCTGGGTTTTACATCACTTAACAATATTTCAATTCACCTACCAATCCTTCTTGTCACTGTGTGCACATTGCATCATAAGGGGAGTCATAATCCCTTGGGAACACTCTAACACTTTACGTTAAAAATCTTCCCAAAATTTTGATGCTGGCTTGTTATGAGATTTGAACAATTGACTCGCTATGCCCACCAAGGAAAGAGTTTTTACTACCTTTATTTTCTAATTGTTTAAAGTGAATAATTATCAAAAAGCTCGGACTAATTATGAAAGTTCAACGAACTTAAAAACGACACTGCATCATTTGCGTATTTGTCAAGGTTCAAGGTAAGAAATGTTGTCAAGATGCCGGCAGCTGCCGGCCAAATTGATATTTTAAGGAAGTAAGTGAACAATTGGAAATCGTTATTGAAATGAATGAATGCACTTTCGAAATATCAGATCCGTCGCGTCGCCTTTAGGCTTACAATTTCCGCCATTGGTAAAGATCTTTTCATGTCAAATTTGACAAAACTCTCACGCCCTTGACATCACAAGACGGCCTTCATCTCTGCCATATCAACTGTAAATAAAATTTGCACATTCACTTAAACATCTGTCAGTTTGAGTTTTCCCCCTGGCAGTTTTTTGTTTACGCAAAAGTCACAATCGCCGATAGATACGATCACTTAATTGATATCTGTTAATTAAATGAGAAATACAATCAAATGTGCCGCGCCAACACTTAAGGACTTCCCTATGCCTATTCCGTAGCAATTAAAATGATAAATTTTAATAATAACGAAACCACATCGTGACTTCGTGACATTTCCATACCCCGCTCATTTTTGGAAAACAAAATTAACGTTTAATAACGCATTTGATTAATTTACTCAGAAGTCCAAAAATAAAGGTTTACCGTCAACGACCGATCGTATAAATTTCGTTGACCTTTCGGCATACACAAAAAAACATACACAAGGATTAATAACGGTCACAACGGGTTTGGCAGGCGGAATTTAGTCCTAAAAGAGAATCAAATTACGAAGAATGCAGAGAATGCACAAAAAAATTACGAAACAAAACCAAAAAGTCAATGACATTAACAAAATTTGCATCGTTTTAAGATGGATAGTTTGACGTAAGCCAAATGTCACAACAGATGACATCTCCATGTAGTTTCGTTTTGCTTTTTTGACATTGACCTATGACTCCTGTCATTAAGATTTCAAATTAACACGCTTAATGCGCTATTAGTACCCTAAATGTTCGGCCTAAAAATTGATATCATTGGAATCACGTACGCAAGACGTTAAATCTATTTAAGATTTATTTTTTACGATCTTAAGTTAAGTGCCAGCCTATATTTGGTTGATTCGTGTCATTTCATTATCGTTCTTATGGGAGCATTGCGGTTTAATGACTTCTTGTTTTATGAGCCTTTGTGGTGCACTTAAATGTTTTCTGATATGCAACGTGAGTAGATTTATTAAATAAAATACTCATTAACATTCGATAGCAGGAAGGTAGCGTCAATTGGCTGGTGACAGTTCTAGTGATTTAAAATAACAATCAATCGAATATAAATGACAGGAGAAAATGATTGTTTGATGGCTCGACGAAATTCGATTTCGCAAAGTTTTAAAAGAGGATTAGAAGGTTTTAGAAGTTTTTTTAATGGAGATCATCTTTTGTTTTAAATAAGTAAACAGTGTCAATAGCCGGTGCGTACAGACATCATTTAAGCGAAAGTGTTTCGTTAATTACAGAAAACAGCTAACAGCTCCCTTGTAATTCACAGAGTCCAGTTAACTGACATGGTCTAAATCTGTTACTGGTAACGAATCGTTGGTCAAAATGGCTCTCCCTTTCAGGCTTCTTCGGTGACTTATGTTAAGGGTTTAGGGAGATCTGCGGATTTTGACGCAATTAATCTCATCATTTTAAAGGTTCCGTTCCTCAAAAGGAAAAACAGAACCAAAACTTTGTTGTCCGTCTAACTGTTATCAGTCTTTTTCTTAGGAACCCGCGGACGCAACAAATTTGTTCTAATTCGACTTTGTCATCTCAAGAAAAGAAAAGCAAGTGGTCTTTTGCAATCATTATCAGGTATACCACAAGGTTCAGTTTTAGGCACACTTCTTCTCATGCCATTCATGAACTCATTGAAATATTGAGTGGTGTAGTACGAGTATAACCGCGAATGTATACGGCATACAATTGTATAATAGCTTTGGCTCCAATCAAAGCGTCATAATGGTGACTGGGAAAAAGTATGACTTTCGAAAAAAAAACTGTCGGTGCCGCAAAACATAAAACCTAGAACTAGACTCATGCCTACAAAATCTTAACTACACAACTGAAACTCCGACGGAGGCTTATCCTATAAATCGAATGTGCTTCGGTTTGTCCAAACAACTATAATCAAAACTCCTTCCTCATTTGTCAATTGAAATTTAATGTTTTCTAAATTTTTCAAAGCTTGTCGGGATTTCAAATTTTTTAAATGAGCGTCCAAGAAGTCGAAATCCCTGTTTAGTGCAAGGATAGTTTTCACCACATGTGAGACCGGGGTTTGAGTACTGCTGTAAGGTTCGGAGTTTGGTCCTAGAACATGAATTCACGCGGCGATATAAATAAGCCAGCGGTACGTTAATTCTACAAAAATTGACGCATCGAAGTGAAAAAAAATGTTTCAGCTAAAGTAGCAGTTGGTCATTTTGCTTCTCAGCTAGCTTTGGTCCTCGGGTTAGGGCACACACTCGCGATATTCTTTTTTCAGTTGAGCGCACAGGATGAAGAGGAAATATCTCAGGATTTCAATCGGTAAACCAGTCTCACAAACTTGCTAACAGTAAGCACATAACAGTCTGAAATTTCTTTGCAAAACTCACTTTTTTTTTTTGCCTTTTTTACCAAGTTTGTCAAGCGTATATCAACCCATTTCAG
Organism: Orthonevra nobilis; assembly: GCA_963555765.1. Classification (NCBI taxonomy): domain Eukaryota; kingdom Metazoa; phylum Arthropoda; class Insecta; order Diptera; family Syrphidae; genus Orthonevra; species Orthonevra nobilis. Next base: position 28,400,479 of record OY743226.1, on the reverse strand, counting down.
TTTGCTCAGTTTGTGTATATTTTTTGAGCCCATATGAGCTGTAAGAGTTCAAATGAAAAATGATTTAAAAAGCAACCGGCAAATGGCCCAACGATCAACGTCATCAATCTTCGAAATTTCTGGCTTCAGCATTTAAATCCAACCTTAGCAGATCGCCAATTGCCGCCTTCCAAAAAATAAGCCTGTAAGTTTTGCGGAACAACTTGCATGTAACTCGGGGCTCGTCTTTCACAGTTAAAAAAAATAATTCTGCAACGGATTCCTTATCAAAGGTACATACAGTAGAACCTTGTTTATCCGGGAAAAACATCGTAAAGCAGTTGGCGCAAAATTGAAAAATTAATAAAAGTATCTCTACAGAACTTTGTCATCTTCTGATGGAATTTCTTCATTGAACGTGTCTTCCTCTGAAGCTCCATCAACTTGAGCAGACGGTGAGGCTATTGCCAGGTCTGAGTTCAACTATTTTTAAAACTGGTTTTAAAACGGCGTTTTGCACAACATTCAGAAGTTAAGAAGGGAATATTCGCCAGTTCAGGCCGAAGTTCAGACCATGATCTTTGTAGAACAATCCAGCTCTTATCCGCTTTCTAAAAGGCATCTTTAGTTTTTTCGAAAACGTCTTTTTTGTGTCTCCATAATGTTCCGATCCGATGGCAGCACATTTGTAGGAACTGCACAAAAATGTGTCCGTCCAAAGTTTTTAATGAGTCTTCATCAGGATGTGAAGGCGCGATTCCGACTCGAAATGTGATCTCACCAAAGGCACAGATTCATTGAAAATAAACATGAAAATGTGGGATCACTTTACCATAAAACGATTTTGGATTTTTAGATTTTCCAATGCAAACAAGCTTTGTCTCATGTACTTAACCACTGTCTGCCTCTCAAACGTACAGAAATGTAAATGGTTGAACAATATCCAAAAGCAAATACAAAGGCTTATGGTACCGAAAAATACAGTCGTTAAAAATATGAATCCCAAAATACTTGTCCCGCATAATTAAGCTACAATCAGAGGATTTCCAAGGATAGCAGAGAAACACGGATTTTCCGAACACGGAGGTTCTACTGTATTTCTGATAAGAAATCTTCTCACTTGACAATTTATTCCATTCAGTTTTCCAAAAAAAAAAACCAAGTTCAAATCAATTAACACTTAAATTTGTGTTAAATATTTCCACTGAAAGAAAAAAAAAGCCAACTTATCTCACTCACGAACTCAGGCGCCTCGCAGCGAAATCAAAGCCAATAAACAACAACTCCGCGGAAACGAGATAAACTTGAAGACTCCATTAATAGAAAATGCAATTCTCCCGACCGACCATATAAATAAAAGTCATGCTCACGTCGTCAAACGTGTCTTATGCTGCCATGCATGCCTAATTGAATGCAATCCGCCCGCTGATAACCCGAAACGTGCAACACCACCATCCACAGCATGTCTCAGCTGTCGTTCTTTTTTTTCGAGTAGATTTGCTCGTTCTCCAACTCTGACTAGTCATCGAAACGTTTTATTTAAAAAAGAGTTATCACCCTAATTACAACAGACTTAGTCACCCTCTGGTGTGGTCCATTAAGTGATCCAAATGAATCAGTCAAAGAATTCGTCAAGATACATCCGGCTTACCTTGTTTCCCGCAGATTTAGTGTAAATCCAAAATATGAACTCTCGACTTTTGGCATCAAAGTCTTCAGGTTTGGCTCCTTTAGGACCACATTGGGCATTGGCGAGAAGTTAAATCCATTCGATGTGCAAATGACAATAGTCAGCAGAAGTATTTTCACAAAAAAACTAGAACGTTGCACCATTTTTTGACAATTTTTTTTTATTTGTTAAACACTACACGCAGGTACAATTTGTAAGACTCAAGAAATAGAAACACACACAAAAAAATGAGGCTTAAATAATTTTGTTAATTCGCTTTCCTCCCGGGGAAGCCACTTAATCACTTTAAATTAATTTAATAATAATAAATAAAAAAAAAAAATAGAAGTTGGTTTGGTTCGCGATCCGCACGCACATTTCCAGCACACAGAAGCTAGCTGATGTGTTCACGTTGAAATACTCTCGAAGACTGTAGTATCTTTCAGATACTTACTGCTGACTGGCGAAGGCTACGACGGCGGGGAACAGAGACAGACTGAGACAAGAAACAACAACACAACAACGACTTTGGGTGATTAAGCTTGAGTTCGACGAAATAAAGTCGATTTAGTGGTAAACTCTACGCTCTGCTTTCGTAATGACGCAGGGAAACTCTTGTTCTGGCTTTTGTGGTTAGTACACGATTTGGATGAATCATCGGACACTTTTACTGAACTCCATGTTCGGGTCATCATCGCATCTGCTTGAGTTAACCGACAGAGAAGCTGTAACATGGTCCATGGAAAAAAAATAAAAATATATTTTAAGCCAAGTCTTGAGTAAAGCTTCGTTGTAAAATCTGGTTTCGAACAGAGAGACTCACCTTCCTGGCTTGCAGTGGTATTTTTTTTTCCACCGAATACACTGAAAGAATTTCTCTTTTTTTGTTTTCATTTTTAATGCAATTTATTAAAAAAAAAAATCGTATCTTATTCAAAAAAATTTAACTAACGAGCCTCGTTTAGGATGCTTTTTTGGCTCAAAAAGTTTGACAAGATGAGTCGATTTATGCTCAAATAACTTTGGGGAACTTTTTTTGTTCGAAAAAGGAACCAAGTCTCTGGAATTGAGCAAGAAAAGAATTTTGAAAAAATAAAACGCTTTTCTGTTTTCAAAATTGATGATAATTTTGCTCGAAAAATCATCTTCTCAGATGAGGCGCATTTGCATATCGGCGGCTACGTTAATAAGCTAAATTGCGTCACTTGGGGTTTGGAAAATTAACACTTATTCCAATGTGTACAAATCGTGTGACGGTTGGGTGAATTAAACAGAGCTTCATAAGACAGGTTTTTTAAAACAATGCCGATTCAGATTACGTAGGCTGCTAGATATATTTCTGGCCTAATAATGAAAATGCGAATATTTATCATCAATAGTGCTTTTATTGCTTTTCAAAGTAAGTATTTATACACTTTTGCATGCGCTCAAACCAATTGTCGAAACACTTTTTCCACTCCGATTGAGACACCTCCAAAACATGGTTTTTGAACGCTTCAACAGCATGTTCTGGCGACGAAAATCGTTGACCACGCTTTTTTTTCTTGATGTGCGGGAATAAAAAGAAGTCATTGGGTGCCAAGTCAGGACTGTACGGCAGATGACTCATCAATTCGACATTTTGGCCGGTCAAAAAGGCGCTGGTTTGAGCCGATGTGTGAGAGCTCGCATTGTCATAGTGTTGATTCGTCTTCTCTTGTTCGTTTCTCAAATTTCTCCGAAGACTTCAGGCAAACAAATTGTGGTGTACCACTCAGAATTGACCGTCCTATGTTGCTCAAGCGGAACAGTCGCCACATGACTAGTTTTGCCGAAGAAACAGGCGACCATTTGCTTCGAAGTGCTTCTTCCACGAAAAACTTTTGTTGGATTTGGCTCGTCTTCGAAGACCCACACGGTCGATAGTTGTTTGTATGCATAGTTCCATGTTTCGTCACCTGTGACAATCTTATAAACGTCTTTTGAAGCACCGCGATCGTATTTTTTTAAAATTTCTTTGCACCAATCGACACGAGCCTTTTTTTGAGCCATTGTCAAATTGTGAGGGATCCAACGAGAACAAACCTTTTTTACGGCGAGGTGTTCATGCAATATCAAATGTATGCTGGTGGAAGAAATGCCCAGGGATGCCTCTATCTCGCGATATGTCAAATGATGATCTTGCATTATCAGTTCACGCACGGCATCAATGTTCTCTGGCACAACGGCCGTTTTTGGACGACCTTCACGGAATTCGTCTTTGAGCGAGCGTCGGCCATGACTGAACTCCTTAAAACAGTTTTTCACAGTGCTATAGGATGGTGCTTCATCGCCATACAAAAATTTAAGTTCATCTATGCACTCTTGTCGTGATAATCCACGTCGAAAGTTGTGAAAAATGATCGCACGAAAGTGTTCACGAGTTAATTCCATTTTTATGCCGAGATGAATTTTTCAAGTCTCTGTAAATAAAACAATTCACGTTTAAATGACAACACGTTCTGAGTGATGTTATGCTAAAAAAATGTCGAACTTTCCAATGCAATTGTCAGATTGCACCTGGCCAGAAATATATCTAGCAGCCTACGTATGACCCGGGAATCTTCCTTAATTACCGATGAAAACATAAGCCAAATTTTCGGTAATAGAGGTGGCACTAATAACTCCGACTTTATCCTGGAGATCTTCGCTGACCTGCTTCCACATCATTCAATCCTGTCAAAGTAAAGGGTGTTTTTTAAGGGCACATGCGCTGCACGGTTTGCTCAAATGAAGCGCAATCGTAAAGTCCCATTTTCGACAATTTAATCGAGCAACTGTAGCCGTATATCAGCAATAACAAGGCGAATGTTGACTTCTAAATAGTCCAACGTCTCTGGTTTATCGGCATCTAGTGACTTCACATACCCCAAAGAAAGTTATGCAAAGGTGTGAGATCATAGGATAGTGGAGGCCAACTCACAGGTTCATTAGACGAAATTATGCGCTCAGCTAATGTAACCTGCATCTTGTTAATGCATTGTATTGAAACCAAAGCTCTGTCATGTCAATGTCAGCCCATTAAGCACACTGAACAGTGCGTTTTTATGGATGTTAGGACGTTTCGATAAGGACTCCTTGGTTTTCTCCACTCCAAATTTGGAAATTTTGCTTGATTACATATACATTTAACCAAAATTGGGCCTCATCATGTTTTCGGCCTACTCACCGGATCTACGACGCGTATATTGGTCACGCGGTTTCAACTCTTACACAAGCTGCTTTTAAGCCAACGTCGTTTCATAAAATTTTCAAAAAAAAGGACTCCAATTACTGTGCACTATGGCGAATCGATCATCGATCGTTCGGATCCTCCACTGTGCTCCACAACGGTAATAACTTCTCTGTTCGCACTGTTTGTCGTCTTTGGGAATGCATATTATCCACTAGAGTGGATGTGGTGCAAATACGATTCATCGTGTTTCGAATAACTTGCTCAGATGGGCGATTATATCGACCTTAAGATGTTTTTCAAAATAAGTTTCCACGATGTTCTTAAAATGGTAAAACGTATTAATCTCAAATCAACTTTCAATTGTCAATCTGTAGAAACAGTGTTGTCCAAACTTCTAAAAATAAACAGCCCTCTACAGGCCGCCATAATGTCGTGTGTTATGGATAAACTCTCAGAACTGATTTCAGACTGATGTTGATGATGTTGTTCTTGCGATAATAAAGTCTTAGAGATCTTTTAATTATTCCAAGATGGCGTAAGAGAGAGAGAGGCAAACTTGGAGAAATAAAAGGTTCAAAATGCCATCACAACTTATCTCGTATCTTCATCCTCTCTGACAATCGTATTCGTCTGAGGTCCCTTAAATCGAATTATGTTAGCTTAAAGTAACAAAATACTAGACAGGGTAGCATGGATTTACAAGGGTTCGATTGATAAGAGATAAAATGATCGATCCGGAACTGTTCTGCATATCACCGCTGACTAATCTTATTCCACCATGACCAAATGGGAAGATGCCAGCCTTACCAACTGCTGGACTCAAGAGAGAAACAAAACATCAAGCCTGATCGAAATAAAGACAAGAAGTTACTTGTCCTCAATAAAAATCATCTTTGCCGTTTTCCTAACTTGGCACAGACTATTTAGGCAAAAACTTAATAAAAAATAGGACTTTCTAACGATTTTTTCGACAATTAGTTTACTAAGATGACAAGATGCACTTCGATTAATCTGCTAGGGTACAGAGAAATACGATTTTTATGGATAAGAAATCACTTAAACTGAAGCTTTGTCCCTCCGAAGAGGCTTAACCATTCATCTTCCACATAGATCTTTCAGCTGAAGATAGGCGATTCGACTACAATCGAGACACGGCACACAGTTCCAACAGTTCCGAAACAGCACCGATAATTTTCATGGCTATAAGAAAATTTTTAGGGAACTCTATAGTCGATACCCTTCAAAGTCAGGTCATTGTACGATGAAAAGTCGGCTTCTTTTTCTGTTAGCCTTGGCTGGCTAATTTAAGTTTCTAAGTCTGTTGAAATCATATCAATGGTCGTTTTTAATGCATACCTACCTAACTAAAGTTCTCCAAAACTTACCTTGAAAATCGGGGCCCACCATCAAAATGAACAAGTTGTAATAAATGAGGTAAATTTATGAGACCATTTATAAGTTCGAAAATGAAAACAATGGTTCAGAAAACAGTCAATCAAAACACGTACGTCGACGAAACGCAAGACCTGCCTAAAACATCGCCGCTGTCCGTAAGAGTGTGCAGGAGAATCCTAGGCTCGCGTCATTCACACGAACTCGGCTTTTCGCAGGCCATAACTTAGCGAGTTTTATCGTTATGATTTAAGCCTGCAAACGTTCAAATTTCAACTGATCCAGCAGCTGGAGGTAAACGACCATAGACAACGACGTGAGTTCGTTAAATCGGCTCTGGAGCAGTTGGAAACTGACACTTATTTTCATCGAAAAATCATTTTTACCAATGAGGCCCATTTTTCGATGAATGCGTAAGTCAACAAGATCCAAGAGCGTCCAATGAATCCGAAATAGTCATAGTTTGGTGTGGTGTATGGCTGGTGGTGACCGTCAATGGCAAGCTCTTAAGATCGATGATTAACAACTTCTTTTGACCTTTATTGAATCATATGTAAAACCAAAGATATGTGATTTCAACATCGATGGCGCTAGGTGCCACACGTGATGTGAACTGGCCGCCGAGTCTTGCGAATTGATCTTGTTAGACTATGTGACTCTATTCTACGATCTTTCTTCTAAAAGACATGACAGGACTTGAGCCCTGTTTGATGAGTTACTCTTAATCCATCGAATAAACCAATTGGGAAGGCCAAATTTGTATAGTTTGGAAAGGAGAAAACGATGATTAAAGTGATCAAAGTCTAGGTAAATTACATCAGTTTGAAATAGTTTATCATTTTGAGTTATAATATGGTTCATGAATTCCAGTAAGTTAGTGCTCGTGGATTACTTTTTGACAAAGCCATGTTGTTTGAGAAGAAACTAAAGCGGATAAAGAAAATTCGATACGGTTTGATACAATACTCTTAACTATCCTTCTCATCTTCTTCTCATTTGTTCGTTCTAGACAAATGTCCTAAAAAAATTTATACACAAGTTTAAATATTCAAGATGATTTTTGCACCGCTCACTTACTGTGATTAGCCGTAAAAAATGATCGTGAAATGATCTTAAACTATTCATAGTCTTAAAATAAATAATCTTTTTTTCATTTCCTTTTTTTTATAAATTAACATTGCATTTTTTTTCAGTGCATTTGATACTTTTCATTTCTGTGTGTCTCCCTCAATGCGAAGGCATTAAACATAAGCATCGTGGAGGAAGACTTCACTTTTATACCGCATTCCAATGCGATGATTGTAAAGCTCCGAACAAAGACACCATCACATAACCAGGTGAACGCATTACATTAAAATTACGACGCGACGCTCGTAACGATGCAATCCGAGAATTGTCATTCCGCTGCAATGTTGCTCCAACAACAAACGTTGACCCACAGCAATCGATTTGGAAACAAAGGACAAAAACAAAAAAAAAATCATGTACCCTCGGTTGCTAATGCAGTGTAATGCGCTTCTGATAGCTCATATAGAACTCCAGCCTAAGCCCAAGTCCGGGCGAATGCATACCAGACACAGTCCCACTGATAAGGGCCACTTGTGTTACCCCACTGGCTTCACCGCAGGGCTGATGTCTGCCTTTGTTAGTTTTATTGTGCGTTTGGTTTTATTATTATCGGCTCCGCGTAAAGCTGATAGCAGGTCATGCCCTTAGGAACTTGAACTTCTATTGGCTTCCTAAACGAGACACCTAAGAGCGGGGGAGAGATGCGCGATGTGCCGTCAACGGAAGTGAGTGGTTTGAGCGCACAAGTGGACGATCCCTTCAATTAAGATCCGAAATAGATCTAATTTTTGGGCAACCGCCTCGGTAACCGGGTTTGTGTGTCTCGACGTTTTATGAAATTTTCTCATGCGATCTGATGAAACCGAATCAAAATGATAAAATTGTTTAAATGAAGTCATGCCAATGAGAATCGAATCCGTTTGCGGTTGGGTGATAAGACTGCACTTGGACTGCTAATTGCATCCTCACTTTAGATTTGTTTGCGATAATTAGGCTTTAATTATTTGTTCTAAGATGATATCTTTATTTGTTGGTGACGAATTGGCGCCTACTTGAAACTTAAATTGGATTCGTTCGCAAATGGTGACGAATTTTTCACCAAGAGTCTTGTGATGCAGCGTTTCTAGTTGCGTTTGTTTGCCTCTTCCTTGAACAACACAAAAAAGAGTTAAATTTGACAGACTTTATTGTGTATTGTGAGGCAAACGTTACAGTTAGATATTTTTTTTTAACTCGAAAATTACAAAAGAAATTACTGGTTAGCAAATTAAAAAAAAAATGTGAGTCTGGTCACCCTGTAAAATTTTAAATGACTTTTATTTGAGAAATATCACGAAATTTCGTTTTACCAATTTTATATGACCCGGCTATCGCCTGGGCCTAGAATTCCTGACTGGATTATATCAAAAGACCCTTTCAGACAGAAATATAAGCAAATATCAAATTGTTTTACGCCACCAACGGTCAGCAAAAATAGCTTACGTGGGGTACCACGAGGCTCAAAAATAGGGCCATTGTTATTTATAATTTTTTTCAAATGAGTTTCTGCACATCTTTGAACGAGGAACGGCCTATGAATATGAAGATTACAAGGCGAACAAGTTTATTGCTTTAGTTTTACGGTAACAAACCAACGTCATATTGTCGAAGTCCCCTTACACTTGTGTGCGTGACCTGAGTCGCATTCGTCCTCTACTGTGCCGTCTCTCGGGGTAGGATTCGTAGACATTCCGGGCCGGAGCATTGCCGTCCAATCGCTCTACATGATCTAACCATCTCAGTCGTTGAGCTTTTATCCTCTTGGCTAGATCGATGTTGCTGTTTAACACGTATATTTAGTCCTTTCACCTCTCATATGGATTTTATTGGTTGATGAACTCATTAAAACGTTGGTGAAGGAAGTGTAGCCGAATACTCGGACGATGTGACCATCCTTATTTCAGGTAAGTTTCCTCAACACAAAGCCAACGTCTCAGACATGGCCTAATGTTTATTAATAACGACGCAGATCCGAGGATGCAAGTATGCTGCTAATTTTACTAAGAAGAGGAACTTTTCTGAGCTCATCCGTCCAGCCAAACTCCCAAAGACAGCAAAATACTTGATACAAAAACTCATTTTGAAGGAAAGCATGGAGGACCTTATTAAGAAAACTTTTGTCGAGTTCTATACATACAAAACGAGTCTTCTGTAAAATGCGAAGTCACCATGATAGTAAGACCCATCATGACTTACGGCTCTCTGGTATGGTGAAAAGTATTGGAACAGAAATATATCCTTACACGATCCAAAGATCGGCTTGCCTACTCGAGGTCATCCTCTTCCTCAATCCCCTCGACTGACACTGCAACAACAGTGCAGCCTCATTGGCCATGAAGCTCAGAGAGGCGGGTAAAGGCGCGGGGGTCTTCGGTGATGTCTTCGTCAAATCCCTGGTACAAAAAGACGACTGCAGCGATTACCATTTTCTCTGATAGCCAAGCGGCAATAAAGGCCATGGCATCAGACATTCTGACACCGAAGCTGGTTAGGTTATGTTAGCAAAGCATCTGTGCGAGCATCTGCTGGGTACCGGGGACAATCCCGCCAAAAAGGGTTCCGAGATAGGAAAATCTCTAGAAAAGTGGTTTTAGTCGCATGATAATAGAAGTCTTTACTGGACACTGTGTGCAAAGATACACATGCAATGCGTCTGAACAAACTGTACTGGTTAAGAAAGAATCTATTCAGAATTTGCTCTGTGATTGCCAAGTTCTAGCAAAGAAAAGGGGGCAATTCATACGAAAGCACTTCTTCATAGAGCTGGAAAACTAAAGCGTTGTTGAGCTGAAACACCTAATATTTATATGTGGATCTGGCTGGTTTAAGGACTATAGTAGTTCACACGATGGAATGCCATTCCCTAGCAAGGGCCAAAAGTCGCAAGTGGACCCAATTACTTTCCTACCTACCTTGCTTCAAACGTTAAATTGTTGATTAGAATGATACCTCTTTTAGCAGTTAAGAGGGTTCCCTTCTTCAGAATCGGGCAAAACATACTGAGGTTCCATGCATCAGGCATGCTCTCCTTCGACTCTGGTATAGTCTTATATGTGCAGAAAAGCACATCTTGATAAGCTTTCAGAGATAATAGCCATGGGAGATATTAACATAAATATCTCTGATACAAAAAAAGGGGGTGTGCTACACAACTTAGAAATGTTAGCGTTGAAGGGCTTAACAAACGTAGTAAAGGCATACACTCGAATTGATTTGAAGAAAAAATCAAATACACTAATTGATCAAACAAAACATACGAAATGGCCTACAAGCTCTTTCGGAACCAGACTAATAAGAAAATATTACTTTTCTACATAAAATTTAAAATTAATATCTATCACACATATCATACTTAAACTTTTACTCGTAAAGACTCTTAGCCTATTGTAAAAGATGAATATTGAATTAATAAAAACAAACAAACAAACAAACAAAAGTCACATTATTACAAAACTAAGTTCACTGAATCGAAATCAGATCCAAGAAAGACTAGAAGAACGTGGCCATCAGTGGATGAATTCGTAACAAAGCATTTTTCTGCAGAAAATGATTTAAATGTGTTAGCAAACAAATATGCCAAATATTTTTCAAAGCAAGCCACAGAAATTATCCACAATTGTAGGGTCATTACTTCAGATCATAAATGTAAACAAATCACCAGGTTAAGAAGGCATAAGACCTTAAAACAAATGCTAATGTTTTCGCGCCGATAATAACGAAGATTATAAATCTAAGCTTACGACAGTGCTAAGTCCCCAGTCTGCACAAAACGGCTATTGTAAGACCTATTTTTGAAGGAGGAATAAAAAACCAGATAAGTAATTACAGACCATTCTCCATTTTACCGACAGTCGACAAATGTCTGGAACAAATTAAAGTTGAAAAGCTGTGTAACTTCCTCGAGAAAAACAAAATAATCAACCAAAACCAATATGGATTTCAAAAACTTAAAAGTACGAACAAGTTACTTGGCGAATTTTCGAACACAATTAATCAAAGCCTCAACAAAAACCACCACATGTACTAGTCCTTTACTTGGATTTCAGTAAAGCATTTGATACGCAAAGCCACAATAAGCTAATGGATGTACTGCACTAGCTAGCTGGCTTCAGGACTAGAAGCTTTAAAGTAAAAGTTGGTGATAAACTTAGCCAGGAACAGTTCGTCAACTTTGGAGTGCCGCAAGGCTCAAAACTGAGACCAATACTATTTATACTATACACGAATGAACTTCTACATGTGCTGAAAAAGAGTATTTTATTCGCGTACGCAGACGACACCGCAATCATTGTTCGTCACATATCTCTAGAAACAGACGCAATCATTATGCAAGCAGAATTTAATGAGGCGGTCAAATGGTGCCGTGATATGGGTTTGTTTCTAAACGTGTCTAAAACAAAACTGATGCACATCCGTGCATCAAAACACAAACCACCAAAATTTAACATTACATTCGAAAATAAGAAGTGTCCAAAAGCAAAGGTGCAAAATATCGAGATCGTCGAGGAATATAAATATCTTGGCATAATCATCGACAGTAAGTTCAGATGGCACAGTCAAATTCAAAAAATTAGATCAGACATAAAGAAGGCAATCTTTGGAATGGTGCACAAGTTCTGAAACAGGTGCACTACTCACTCGTGGTGTCTTGGCGTGGAGTAACGCTGCCAGGAGTTACATAGAAAATCTGCATAAGCTACAAAACTCTGCAATACGCAATACGAAATTCAAGGTGTTTTATCGAAATGCGTCTAAAAATCATAATTTCAAAGCACTAAACACACTAATGGTATTTTCAAAATAATAGTTTTGCTAGAGTATTATGAAAACCCGTGATATAAGCAGCCAACCCTTCAAGAGACGACGGGCACAGGATCTCATTGAAGTGCTTACAATCCTCAGTTACGACAGTCAATATTTCCGTTGTGTACTAAAATGTAGTAACTCAATGAACTTTATCATCGTAATAGCTGTTCAGAGAATGCCACTGCGGGGTGATGATGTGTTTTTACCCGCCAGTCGATGGGTCCTCCTCCACTCTATGAGCGGAAGTTGTAATCTCACGATGTCTTCTTCCACTGTGATACAAAAAAAAACTCGCTAAGAAGACACTCATGCTTTATTTTAAAATGTCCCCTTGCCGATCCAACTCGAGATAACCAAGTGCGAATCGCTACTCATTGTGAGTGCAGTTGTGACCTTGGTGCATTCAAGTTGACTGCATGGACAGCAACTTTGTTATTCGAAACGCCTCAACGCTGACCTATCTTAACCAGCAAATAAGTACGACAAGCATCTCGGCCATTCACTTAGGGACATACAAACAGATAGCAGCGCGCCCATTCCCATATTCATCCGTTCCAAGTGCGATCAAGCCCCATTCTCTCCAGCTCGTGACCGTTATTAATAATTGAGCCTGATTGCGACTGACTGGTGTAACCATTTGATCCCATTGATCATGCGAGACAGCCTGCGGGGTTCTCCTCAATTACATTTATGGCTTAATTAAATTGAATAATATCTGATGAATGGAACGTGAACGCGAATCGCATTCATGATTTGGGACGCGTCCAAATTTGGTTGCCACAGGAAAACACCTGCGCCTCAACGTGGACGTTTGTTTTCACACTCCACCAATCCAAGAGATACAAATCACGAAGAGTGTCAAAAGTCCACGCAAAATAAAAAGGAAATAAAAAAAAAATTAATTAACAAAAACAAAAGAGAAATTGTTTATGGATTTTCGCGTTGCGATTTTATCGTCACTTTTACTTTTGCTTAGCCCGGCGTCCGTCGAGTCTTGTGTCTACGACTATGATTCATCTTGGTTGGATTTTTGGTGATAGAGATTGTGGCGGCGTGGGCCAGCAGGTGAGCCAACAATGGAAGAGGTTTTTGGAACCGTCGTGGATGGCGGATGACGTACAAATCTTTTATTCATGATGAATGAAGTTGGAGGAAAGGGAAACCTATTGAAATATGTGCCACCACATCCCAGTGAAACGGGGTCAAGCCGCTCTCGGGACATTAAATCGCATGGTTAATTAAAGTTGTGTAAAATTTGCGAGATCTGACTTTAAGCTGTTGTTGGCCACTTGGAAGCCGAAAAATTAATTTTAATCATGGAAAGGGAAAGTGAAGACAGTGGCTTTTATGGGACACTATTCTAGTGAGACGTTTCGAAAGTAAAAAGATAAGAAGGCGGGTAATTAGTAAAACTGTTCTTAAACTACTCGTAACCGGTTTGGTTGAGAAGCCAAAAGAAGAACCCAAAAACCTTAGGTCTATGTGAATACAAAATACTAAGGTTGGTTATGCTTGGTGTTAATTGACGAAACCGTGGCAGGAATACAATCATTGTGATTAATGAATTCAATCACTAATCATTTAACGTGGAAAAGATTGCATTCACTTTCTGACCATTCAATTGAATGCAATGATTTCAGTATGTTTGATTCCTTTTACATTCATTTGCATTCAGTGTGTTCTTTATATACATACATATTTATTTACTTATTTATTTTATTAATGCATATCGCTTTGTTCGTTAGCTTTAGACAACTTTTAAGTTTTTTAAAGATGCATAGGGTTATTATCATGAGGCTTCTAAAATTCAGATAAAATTGACAAAACTTGATGCCAAAGGTAAATGAGAGCTGATCGAAGGACTTTTGGACATTTTTCAAGTCTCGTCTTAACTTTATTTTTATCAGTCTACGAACCTTTGTATGTCGAAGATAGAGCTTCTAGTCGCAAAAAAATCCGAATATAAATTTTTTACTACGATGCTATTCAGCAAATATGTCAAAGCTTTGAACTACCGGAAATACCTGCAGTCGCGTAAGCAGCAATATCATTTTTTTGGTTCATTTCAGGAGATCCAAGACCTAAAGATTCCCAATAAACACATATTTGTATTTCAATTTATGCAACAGAACAAAAAGAAAGTAAATGAAAAAAATATTCATGCATTTTTGGATTTTTGCATATTTTTAAATGGTGATTAAATGAATGGAACCTTTCTTGTATGGATGCTGAATTTTCGAAGAATGTTTTTAGTTAAATAATTTCTTTTTTAGGGTTCCATTCGCAAAGGGTCCAAAAGAACTCTATTACTAAGCCTCCGCCGTCCGTTCGTCTGTCCATCTATCACAGAGCTGTATTTCCTAAAACGTAAAAGTGCGACACTTGCAATTTTTACAGAAGCTCACAGAATCACATGATACACTTGTCTTTAGTTATTCATGTTCAAGCAAATAACATAATAGCCAAGATCTTAAGCTGTGACGCGCGTAAGGGTGGGATATTGGAGTTCGCACTCACACCACTACATTTTGACGTTCATCAACGAATTCTGAACGAATTTGGACTCGGTTTGAGATGAATTCCTTGCTTGAATTTGCCAATAAAATGTCAGAATCACTGATTCACACATGTCTACAGTAAGTCTGTATCAAATAATCTCTTAAACTTATTTTTAAACTTATTAATTTCCCATCTGGAAGTTTTTATTCTTTTTGGAATTACAAGTTATCTGATAACGATGTTTAACTTTGTCTGGCTTACTGAACAAAAATGAGTTTCGCTAAGTTAAATGAAAACTCTTCACTCACACATTTTGACAGTTGAGGGATCCCACCAATTTGTGAATAAAACAACGTTTAATCGAGGCTTAACTCTTAGAAGTTTAGGGTACTTAGAAGCAGGCTAAAATCGAAAAAATAGGATCTACGAAAAACAATAAAAAAAAAAGATTTGGCGTAGATGAAGCGGATTTCAATAATGTTTTAAAATGTCATTCTTGCCAAATGGAAAAAAGTCAGCCACCACATGAAGATGAAGAAAATAATTAGAAGTGTTAGAAGCTGTGGAGAAGCAAATCAAAAAACATCAATTAAGATTCCAGGAACCCTCTCAGTAGCGTGTCGAACTCGGTCTCGGCAAGCCAATGAAGGGAATCTTCGTTTTACTTCTCAAGAAATCCATTCAATAATTACTTTTTCACATGGCCACATCTTCATCTGAAAGGTTTAAACTAATTCCTTGATATCACACATTCAATAGAAAAAGAAATCCTTGAGATTGAGGTACTCATTGTCGATACGTGTGCAATCCAGAGCATCAATTGAACTAGGAAAACTGTTTGCCTTCCCTATTTTCGTCGATAGATTACAGAAATTTTATCCATTTGTACATTTGTACATCCTTTTGTAAATTTGTTACAAATTTGGATTTATGAATCCTGATGTCCTCGCCAACTCCAACAAAAACTAGGCTATGGGTAATTTAAAATAAAATAAGTGGTGTTTAACACAGTGGTACGGAACCCTTCGTGATAGTTTCCTTTTCGCATTTGGTCGCTTTTTCAATCGCGTAAACTTCTTTTTGAGTGTCAATGGCTCAGTGGGTTGACAAATGAGCATAAATTGCTGGGTTCAAACTTTTGTGAGTGTTTTACAATTAACCCATGCCATAATAAATCGTCCTCTGCGCTTCAAATCCGGCAATACACTGAAAGGTTCATCTGATGCCATTTGGGGGAAAAACATAACGCGTCAGCATAAAGGATCAGGTTGGTTGAATTTGTGGTGTTTTATTTTTTGGTGTGGCACTAGAGACTAAAGACCTTCGAGTTGTACCACATTAGCATATGAGTAGTAGAAATGCTGAAGTGTTTTACCTAACAGAGAATACTGGGCAATAGTGCAAGTCCTCAAGGGATTGGGAGTACCCTTAAATTGATTGTCAGCACGAGCAGAAGGAAAAGTGAAAGAGAGCGAAAGTTAAAGGTTGCGAAGCGGAGGAAAAATAAAGCCAGGTAACTCATTCCACATGAGCAGTGTTCGGATAGTAGAAGAATCTCAAAATTTCATAGTACCCCCGAAAGTAGCTAAAGGGTAAACTGATTTGCATTCGATGATGATCGGGTATAGGGAAATAAATGTAAAAGTGGTGGAGTTCAATAAGGTACTTCGTTGGAGCATTGATGGAATGGGCAGCAATAAAACAACGAGCGTGAAACATTTCTAAAATGTTCCAGCGCGTGTATTGATTCCGCTTCGTTCAAGGTAGTTTAGGGGGCACCTGCCCAGATGTGAGCGTTCTACGTCTCTTTAGGTCAAATTAAATCCACATAACTTTTAAATAAGTCAGACGGGGTAAAGAATTTATTGGAAAGCTTTAGGAACCCTTTCGCATTTTACTGCATTCTTGACAACATCCAATATGTTGTCATTTCAGCGTGGGTAAGAATTAACGCGCATAGAGAATTGAAATCCTATGAGCGGAGACGATACGCAGACCTTTTCTGTCTTATAAATGATTCAAAGGACTTCCAAGTTTATTGATGTTCAGGATGAAATCTAAGCTCTAGAAAAAGAAGCCACGGCTACAATGACTATTTTTCCGAAGTGGAAAAAGTTTGATTTTGGAAACGTTCACACTCTTATTCTGTCGAAAAGGAAGATTGAGAATTACCTTGAAAAGATGGATAACAGAATTAAACAAAGGATTGAGGTGTATGCAAATTGCAATACAACGCCATTGTCTGTGGCCTTTTGCGTATCCCACTAGCCCATTAGTGAAAGCTTCAAAACGTGAAACAAATTGGCAGTCATTGACGAGTCGAAGTGGAGCCAGATATCTTGGAGACAGGCTATATCAGTATATACGTTTGTGAGGAATACTCAGACTGATTGTTAAAGCAAACAAAAAATGACAAAAAACGAAAGCTCTTGGACAGTTTGGTTTATTAAAAAATTAAACTCAAAAGTGGGTTCATCGCTGGTTTCATCGGCGGTGTTCAGCTGACACATTTAAGCGAACATTTAACCCAGAAGGGTTATGTTTCCATTTGGAAGCATGTATTGGAACTTTGTCGGTATTTCCCTGGTTGTTCTAGTATGCTTCTCTTGAGAATAAAATAAAATTGCAAACTCTGCCAGCCTGGTTGAGATGCATAAGATAATAGGTCAAGTAAGCTTGAAAACATTTAAAAGAAAATAATAATAATAAATAAAAAAAATAATGTTAAAAGCCTACAGTCTTTCAGTCGTTTCACTTTCCCTTGTCCAAGCAATGATGATTATTTTCCCTTAACTGATGAGCCATTGGATCGCCCCTCATTAGGTCTGGATGGCTTACATATTTTTCCAGAACTCAGAGGATAGTTCATCTAAATTTTATTCATTTCCCAAAGGAAATACCATTTTGAACTGAAAATAGAATTTCGAATTGATTGCAATGCTCCACAATACACAAAATATTAATACCTTAAGCATTTCCGATGCTATCATATATGTTGAATATTTGTCCTAGTACTGCAGTGAGTTGCCGCTATCTCCATAAATATCATCAGTAAGGCGATACTTCACCGGCCTTCACTTTTAAAAAAAGTAATTTATTTCTTTTTGAATATAAATTTTGGCAGACGTGTGAATACTTTTCACCCAGAAAGCTAAGTTTATTTGAAATTATTCTAAGCTTCAAACCAAACAATTCCATGGTGAAAACCTGTGCTTATATCGTTTACGGTATCAAGCTGTTTGTTGTAGCGATGGTATGTGTCTTCACTAAGTTTTGTCGTGGTGAATTAATTATCAGTTAAATTTTTGAATTTTACCGAATTTTACCAGCGGACAATTATTTTAATTCTTATGTTATTTTTTGAGAGGGGAAAAAGTGACGATAAAGCGCTCAAGACGTAGACCAGATTGGCTTCAGAATTTGGGTTCATAGAAGCAATTTATTTTTTATTGACGATTCTACCTTTGCTCCTAGCAGCCAGTTTAACTTTTAATGCTTCACATAAAGCTCCATGGCTTTTTTCTTTATAAGTTCCTCCCATCTTAGTTTGGAGTCGAGTGTTATGCCAAGACATTTTGTTTTGTTAGCAAATGGTATTTGATTGTTTCAAGTATGTCTAGATTATATGACTTGATTTTTCTTCATTAAGCTTGATTCTCCACTTCTTTGGCCACTCTATTATAACGTTAGTGGCCCTGTGCAGTCCTAACAATATTTCGAAAATGTAACTAGACAAAATTCCTTCTCTAAGGACCTGAAGTAAGACATTTAACAAACGAACACTGACACTGAAAACTTGTCCTCAATCGATGAGTCACTGGAAAAAAGTTGAGATTATTGGAGATACTTTTCAGGAAGTGCAAATGCTTGTGTTGGCCCGAACCGTAACTTGTAAAATCGCTTTCTTTTCCACAACTTCTAACTATGAACTTATATAAAGGGTCTTTCAATAAGCTCTCACTATTTTTAAATTTAAATAAAACATAGCGTGTGTGAGATGTCACCGATGTTTTTTATTCGTTTGAAAGGCCTATCGATGCCATAATGTCCGCTGCGGCTTCTCTGGCTGGCGTGCATCCGAAATGTCCAATTATCCATGACTCTGGCGCATAAGTCAGATGGCATGGGCTCTTGAGACTTTAGAAAACCCCACAAAACAGAGTCAAACGAGTTCAATTCGCACGACTCGGTGGCCAGTTCACATCAGCTCAACGTGAGAAAACCATGCCCTCGAAACCGCTCGCTCGAATCCAATGTGGCGGGGGCTGTGTGGCACGTAGCGCCACCATGCAAAAAACACATGTTTTCGCCGCTCGCCGTTGACGGTTGTGGCCTGGGCAACGTCGTTCTCAAGGAAAAATGGACCGATGACGCCGCCAATACAAAATCCACACCAAACAGTAACTTTTTTGGGGTGCATTGGACGCTTCTTGGATCTCACGTGGGCAGTTATCATGCCAAATTCTACAATTTTGGTTGCTGACGTACCCATTCATCCAGAAATGGGCCTCATCGCTGAAGATGATTTTTCAATGAAAATAAGGGTCAGTTTCCAACTGCTCCAGAGTCCATTCACCGAACACACGTCGTTAGCAATGGTCATTTAACTTCATCTCCTAGGTCATTTGAATTTTGTACGGATGCAGGCTCAAATTACGGCGCAAAATTCGCAAAGTTGTGGTCTGCGAAAGGCCGAGTTCTTGTGAACTTGCGTTTTGTCGACGTACGTGTGTGGGTTGACCGTTGATTGAACCAGTTGACTCAAATTTATCCATCACAGTGCGAAAAGTAAAGTGGTTGAAGTCCCCCGAACCTTGCTCGAACAGAACACCTTTTTTAATTAAACAATTTCATTATTTGCACGTGTTGTTGGACGCACTATCCATCCATGGTGATTTGACAAAACAGACTAAATAAATGACATCCGATTTGACAGATGTAACTTCAACAATATGGATGCTATCAACTGTCAAAGTTTGAAAGTCTCTATTGGAAGACCCTTAAGAGCTTCTATTTTATTTCAATTATGTTCTGTACAATCGGGCCCATCGGATCAGAGTGGATAGTGTCCTCGTAAAGCTTCTCCGACCATTCATGGCTTTGACCCTCCAGAATCGTTTCTCTATTTCGATTAAAAAGGTCTGATCAAATGGAGGCTTGCGGTACCGCTTTATCTTCCAAGTTTCCCTTGGCAATGTAGTCAGGCGGCACCGTCTCCGTTGATTTCAGCTTTAACCAACAACAAGGATTAGCATTATGACTATAAGGCTCCCTGATGAGGCTCTCAAGACTGCGGCAATAGCTGAAAAAGAAACAAGTCATTCCTGATTGTCAAAATTCATAAGAAGCCTAGAAACGCTTTCAGAGTTCTATGAGGAATCACAGTGGACTAGAGAACCTCCGTTTGGTCAGGCTCTTTTTAATCTTATTGTAAGGCAAAAATCTTTTGTTTGTTTGCTGCATTACCCGGGCACACGCTTCCGTATCCAAAAGCTTTCCAAATAAATCAACGATAAAAAAAACCAACGCAACCCAACTCAAATATTTCGATTTCGATAAGCTTGCCTTGCTTTAATCTTTTGGCAATGTCAATTTATAGTAAAGCCTTCCTTATTTCGATCTGAGCCAATGCCTCCATCATTCTAAACAGTTAATATCGTCTCTCGTACACCAAGGGAAGTCCCGCAAGCATTATCCCTTTGACATTACAATGGCCTAACCTTCCGCTAAGAAATGCCCAGACATCCTTTACGGGATCAACTTGGATTTAATCATATTCGCAGACAATTCCTTTTTCCCGCATAAGAATATCCTTTCATTCCCATCTAAAACCATTTAACAGTCATTCCATTACACCCGATATGCCATCTAAAGGTGCTGCTGCTGGCCCCCTCGCCGAAGACCCGCTGAAAAGGGCGTATTAATTCTGAATCAACAAAGGGATTAACATGTAATTCGATCGGGTATCAAATAAAACAGATGACCAAACAAATCCAATTCCTGTGACTTCAAAGGGGACCCCACAGCGCGCACCAACAAACAATAACCCAACAAAAAGCCTGTATCGCGATCCACGTGCTTGTCAACTGTTGTCAACGCTCCGTTGGCGGTACGGTGTTTCCTCAATAGAAGCTTCAACCAGTCGCGCCACCCCCCCACCCCAATCGTCTATATAGGCTTCAACTCAATTACATAATATAATAACCTTTACGTGTGTCCGTCGTCCCCTGTCAACTTATCTAATGACACTTTGCCGTCTGTTGACATCGAAATCCGAAACCATCGAGGGAATGGACAAAAAAAAAAGGAAATACGTGAAAAGGCAATGCCGCCCGCATATTGTTGGCGGAAGGCCGCTCAGACATATACTAAAGGATCAATTGGATTTGTGGGAATCAATTTGTTTAGGGTTATTCCTCCTCCATTTTGTGATTTTTGTTTCCGGACCTACCTCTACTGGGGTCTGTTTTAGGCAGCGGGCAGTGGGATTTAATTAAGGTGTAGCGTTGTTTTTTGACTTGTGGGACATGCATTCAGATGGCTCTGAATGATTCCAATAGAAGTTTTTTGTTGGCTTGAGAGGTCAAACAGGATGAACTGCTGCTGACTTACAATTGCGCAAAAAACGCTGTCGCGAATCCTGTTCAAGTTTGTATTCAGTCTTTGCGTAGCGGCCATGGGCAACCGTGGTAACAAACGTTGAATGGTGTACTGAGGTATGCAGCGAAACAAAACCCTTTCAACGTAAAACTGGACAACGATATATGAGTATGTTCCTAAAATGTAAGAACACTCCGCAGGATCTGCTTCAAATAATGTGGATAACTGAGGTCCAGGGAGTATGCTGGAAAGGACTGGGAATAATGAAGAGGAAACAGATTTGTTGTTTAATTTAAGTATTTAGATCTTTTGGTGTACTTTAAAGAAATTTGATAGTTCCAGACATTGACAAGTCTACAAAGAAGGCTCTCTAAAATTTTCAGGTGAATCGGCCCACAAGTACCTGAGACATCGTGGGTATCGTTTTGAAAAAGAGTTTCGCGTAAAGTTTTTCGCAATCTAAGTCATGAAATGATATTTTAGACTTACATTTATTCAATCGGACATCGGACCTTCCTCGAACTATTTTCAGCTATTCTCTCTTCATATCGAGCAGTTCTGGCCTCCTTTGATGAGTTGGATGCTCGTATCTGGGAGCGGTCAAACCGGGCGTTGTCTTGTTTCACAGCAAATGAATGTGCTTCCGGGCCAATTTTCATTCCAATTAGCCCCATCATTTTTAAAATAGAAATGAAGCCTTCATTAAAAATACAAACGGCAAAAAATGTCGCTAACTCAATTATCTGACGTCCGGAATGAATATGTTTTGGATCGAAAGTCCAAGTACACAATACATATAAAGGAACAAAAGGTTTTACTGAGAAATATGGGTTCAGGCAGACGGAGAATCCC
Source organism: Orthonevra nobilis (assembly GCA_963555765.1). Classification (NCBI taxonomy): domain Eukaryota; kingdom Metazoa; phylum Arthropoda; class Insecta; order Diptera; family Syrphidae; genus Orthonevra; species Orthonevra nobilis. The sequence goes on along the minus strand of OY743226.1, from coordinate 28,378,382 downwards.
TTATGTCTTCTGATCAATTAGTTCCGGCGGAACCAGTTTGGATGCCGGGTCAGAAAAATACCTATGACTCCGAAACAAATTAGAATTTTGAAAAATCGTATTCTAGACATATTCTTGTATGTAGTTTAACTTTGACAATATAAAAAAAAGTCGGTTTTATTAAATTTCTAGACAAGAATACCCCCTTGAGAGTTATCTGCTTCTAAGACGGCCCCTGTCTTGCGTAAAAACACTAACGATTATATCCTACCTACGTTGCAGAGAAAATAATATTTTGATACATTTTGTTTTAATATTTTCATTCAATAATTCAATAAGTTGATTGAATTTGCTTCCTATTTTTATAAGCTGTTGCTAAGGGCTATTTTATAGGTAATTGAAACGGTTACCATTAAGTTAAAAAGATTGAACATTTCTAAAGTTTCTAACATTGATATTGAAATTTATTTACAACCATTTAATTAAAACGACAATCTTGACTACACGATTAAGCAAACTTGGTCCTATTAATAAAGCCGAGCATAAGTGGCGTGTAAGACTGATTTATTTATGTTAAACAACTAACATTATTGGGCCAAGACACAAAATCACAGTCAATAAAGGTATGTAAAGTCTAAAATATCATTTTATATCAAGGAGCCAATAAAGGTGTACTTGGAAGATCATTCATAAATAGTACAAACAAAATAAGACCGGTCCTAAATTGGACTTCGTATAAAAAAAGTTTCCGAAGCAAAACAAAATATGAAAACTCATCGAAAGGTTTGCTGAAGTCTGTTAAAAGGCAGTCTACTTGTAGCTTTTTGAGAAAAATTCAAAGCAATTAGTGCTGAATTTTAAAAGGTTTGTAGTCGTTGACCTATTCTTAACATGACCATGCTGATTGGCATTAAATACGAACAATTCACAGATAAGGGATTCACCATGTTATCCTCGGTTTTTTTCACTCAAAAAGACAACACAGTGACTCAATTTTTTGATCACATAATCGATACAAAACAATTTTTTTCTTGTCAGTTTTTTATTTATAAAGATATGATTTTGTAATTTTTAGCTGACAATAAAATGAATGTTTTTTATTTAGCTATTCAAAAAAAAATTGGTTTGGGTGCGAGTAGACCTGCCCATACCACGAACTTCCCATCTCATGATAATAAAAAAAAACATTTATGTGCTATTTAATTTGCTCCCAACATCAACTTTAAGATACTCAATTTTTTAGCTCCCTAAGCTAAGTTTATATTTGTTTTTGCATCTTTGAATCATATAAAAAACGATTTGCGTCTTAAGTATAGATTAAAGGGTATACTTATTTTTTACATGCTAACACAGTAAGAAATACTTATAAATCTGTGAAAGTAATAAATTAAAAATATAAATATAAAGATTAAAACTAAATCAAAACAAATTCATGATGAAATGAGATTATAATAATTGAGTTGAATCATTAGCAAATTTATCTAGTTCAGTTAAAATCCTATAAAATTAAAATCACATTTATTACTTGAAATGGGGACAAGTAGGGGAATGGTAAGCTACTACGAAGGTAAAGTTGAGTATTCAACAATAATTTTAATACAACATTTCGGTAATTACTTACTTACGAAAATATTCTTTTAAGTGATCAGGACAACACTTTGGAAACAATCGTGTTTGATTTAGTAACATTTGTCTAATGTTGTGCACAAGATTGAAAAGTTTGATAGATTAACATATTTAAATTTGGAAATACTTTTTTTCTGATTGAGTTACCGTTCTATGATACTAAAGGAAAATTAGATTTTTAGTTTGACTGCAGAAATAATTTAATTTTTACCGTTTTTTTAAATATGTCAGCTGGTTGGACATTTTTGGACATTAATCATTTAATTATTAACTTGAGGTGGCGCTACAGTCCACATAGGATTGGCATTGTATCCTTTTGGCTAAGTCAATTGGTTGTTGAATCTTTTCCTCCACTCACCGTCAATGCAGATGGGACAAAAGATCACACTTTTCTCTCGAAACAACATTGCCTTCATCCGCTTCTACACCATATAGTAGGACGGGCATGATATTGGTCTCATAGAGCGACACTTCAGTTCTTCAAAAGAGGGCTTAGCTTTAATAGCCAGAGTTATTCTTCGTTTGATCGCAGCGCTGATGAAGAAATCGCATAATAGTACATTATCTTGTCTAAAATTTTGTTTGACATCATCATCAAACCAACCTTGAAATTGATGAAAATTTGGTGCGTACTGACTTGGCGCTTCTGGGTTTTTTCCAAGATCTGCCGTTATGTTAATATTTGGTTTATGGTGGACTTTTCTGACCGAAAACCACATTTATACGGACCTATCAGGATGTTGACGAACTGCTTCAGACGTTCACATCATACGGCGGAAAAGATGTTAAAGGCAATTTTGAGGAGATTGACACCTCTATAATTGGCTTCCTTCCTTCAGGATTGGGAAACCAATACTGAGATTCCATTCATCTCGCATGCTTTCTTCTGACCATGTATTGCAGATGAGTTGGTGCATACTCCCAACTAAGTCATCGCCGCCGCTTTTAGAAGTTCTATTTTTCTATCTGTACTTCGTCTAGGTCAGGTAGATGCCATTGTTGGTTCTTCCATGTCCTCAGCATTTACTGCAATTCTCCTATGATATTTTTCCATTTCAAATTTTGCAGGCTTCGGTTTGGGGTGTGTAACCTTGAGATAATTGTTTTTGCTGGCTGGCTGCCCATGGCTTGCATTAACTTTAACATTGGAAGATAAATTTGTATTTGCTTTTGGCAGTTGTTTTTCAACTTCTTCAATAAAGTGTTATAAATCAGACAGCCAGAATTATCAAATATTATAAAACTTAGTTTCAAAAGTATTACATTTTGTAAGAACTCTGTTTATAGGGATTCATATTTTACAAGTTTGAGGACCAACTGCTTATCTCAACTTCATGTTTTTTTCGATTTATTTTTAATCAATCAAATTTTTTTGATTGCTTTTCTTAGGAAGATATTAACCACTGCTCGGAATATTAAAGCGTGATTAACTTTATGTCCTTTTTGAAAGGGTTCGAAAGTACATAGTTTCAATCCAGAGATTTCCACCACCTCTTCCTTCCGAGCTGGTAACTGCTCAGCAAAGGATCTTTTTCTGTCTGGTAAATATATGGCTTAAAGAGTATCACATTCAGTCCTCTTTGCAGATTCTGATAGGATTTTCCACGCCGATTCCGGGAGATTTTTTTTTATCTCTGTGTCATTTTCTGGAAAGACCTCTAGGATTGGGTTCATGATATGAAACCACAACAGTGGAAAGCAAACTAAATCGGATGTTATGGTCTTCCTTGCAATATACGAGCAATGCAGTTTTATCCATGTTTTTTAACTTTGTCATTAAGGTTTCTCTCGATGCTTTTGCTTTAAATTCAATTGCCTCATGTAATTTGCGCCATGAGCTTCTTTTTGCTACTATAAATTTTAACTATAAAAAAACGTCAAGCTACAGCCGAGCAGGTTTTGAACAAAAAAACTGGTGGCTCCATAATTTTCTAAAGATCTTTTCTTGTGTCAGTGTTGCAGACGTCACTCTGAGTCTTGAAAAATGGGAAAGACCTACAGGATTCTCATTTCTGAAACAATTTTCAAACAACTTCCGAGGAAATTTGGATCATGAAATAGAGAAAGGGGCACATCAACGTATGAAATGGCGTCAACTAAATACTGTTTTAGTCTTTTTGGTAGTCTCTATAGTTAGTAAGTTACTTAGTTCAACAGTCAATTGGCTAAATAAACATAATATTGATGAAACTTTTGGCATTACAATTGAACAAAAAAAAAATGTTTTATGAATTTGTCCGGAAACTTATGAACGGCAGTGTATTTATTTATGCATATTTTTTTATCTGATTAGGTAGCTATAAACTATAAATTTAGTTAATTTTGAACTTTTTTTATTGGAAAACTAAATTGATTTTGATTGAAGAAGTCAAATTGTCCCTTTTTTTGACAGTTTTTTCGTCATAAAATTCAAACCACCCCGTGAAATTTTCAGGTGATCTTTATGCGCACACTCTCGAATGAAACCAATTTGGCTTCGATAGCTTGATTTGTTCTCGAGTTAGGCTGTACGAAAGAATCCGCACAAACGTACGTACACACACACACACAGACATCTTTCTACAAATAATGGAATCCGACTACTGGGACCGCCAAACGTGCAGAAATGTAAAAATTTTGAATTTCGAAAATCGGACCGATTACAAGAACTTCCTGATGGGAAGTTAATAAACTTCAAAATCTTCGTTAGTTAAGTTGCACTTTAAAAATTAAAACTATATTATTTAATAAATAAATTGACTTTGGCAATCGTTTGAGATTTGATACTTAGTCTTAACTCTTAGAACAGTTGTGATTCTATTTGGCATAGAATCCACAAGCGTTCTACACTTGCTAGAGATTAAACTCTTCTAAGCAGTTTGGAACCGGGCTAAATAGATTTAGACAAGTTCCTGGCATTTCTGAAATTGCACATATGACCACCAACCCAATATAATCGGATTGAGATCGGGAGATTATGGTAGCCAATCAGGCATGATGATGATGTATAATGTCCGACACGTTCTTTGCAGCAGTCCTTGTTCAAGTCTGCTGACAGGTTATGTGACATTCGCTTCACCTTTCTACTCAATTCAATTCAATTCAATTTCATTGAGACAATATACAATGTACAAGCTTTAAATGAGGATATTTACAATACTATCTTTTATTTTTGTGCAACATTTCATTTTCTTATTTAAAACTTGTACATATATGCTTGTTCTCGGCATACTAAGACATACATACCAGAGTTGTAAAAGACTGCAATCTTTTGTAATGCAATCCCTGAATTCTCAGAAAGTATTTCATGATTTGTGATTCATTCAATTTACTTCATATGATTACTAAGACTCCAGCATTGAAATCTCTCATTCTTTTTGAAGTCTTGATTGGATCAATCTTTACGACCAGTCTTTTGATTTGAAAACAATTGAATGCAGTTCTATCGACTGACAGTGCATTCACCGAAGTCACTTTGATTGCAGTCTTTGGGACTTCAAAAAATTTACATTGCAGTCTTTGGGACTTCAACAAATTTTCATTGCAGTCTTTGGGACTTCAAAGTTTTTTGTTGCAGTCTTTGGGATTTCAGCATGTGAACGGGTTTGAAACAGAAAGAATCACGAATCACACTTTTATATGGAGTATGATGGGCTTTTAGGTTTAGAGGAAGAGGAGTACGCTGTGTTCGCGTCGGGAGGAGGGGATGGGGATGGGGACGGAATCGTACTAAGAGCAATTAATAAAATGAAAGTAAATAAATTAAATTTATTTCAATTAAGAATTAACATATTTTAAATTACATATTTAACAATTTTCCAAACTATTAACTTTCCGAAGCAACAATTTTTTTCAAAATTGGAGTCCGAAAGGGCTCCTCGCCGAGGCGTATTCAGCAGACCAGCAACTGAAAACAGCCTTTCCACAGCTGCTGAGGCAGGTAGTGGAGTGTTAAACCTGAAAAATGTTTTTTTCAAGGCTGGATATTGGCAGAGGAGTTCTATGGATGTCGATGGATTGGCAAGATATGCATGATATTCGTTATCTACAGATGAACAGCAGTTATTAGATGATTCTAATAGCTGATCTGGAATGTGAAGTAATTAAAGTCTTTCTAAATGGTTGCTTTCATTTTGTTGCCTGCATTGCCGAAATTAAAATATGGAATTTTACGTTCACTGCTTGTTTTTTCATTTTCAGAGTTTTGATCATTTTCGGAAGCAATTCTTTTTCTCACTAGTGAACTTAATTCCGCTATTTTGGTGTCATTAAACTCTGAATTTAGTGCTGACACCCAATTGAGTTTTGCCAATGGACAAAGTACCGAAGCAACAATCGCCATATAAAAGTGTGATTCGTGATTCTTTCTGTTTCAAACCTGTTCACATGCTGAAATCCCAAAGACTGCAACAAAAAACTTTGAAGTCCCAAAAACTGCAATGAAAATTTGTTGAAGTCCCAAAGACTGCAATGTAAATTTTTTGAAGTCCCAAAGACTTCAACTGAATGCAGGAGACTTCAAGAGAATGGTAAGGACTTCAAAGTGACTTCGGTGAATGCACTGTCAGTCGATAGAATTGCATTCAATTGTTTTCAAATCAAAAGACTGGTCGTAAAGATTGATCCAATCAAGACTTAAAAGAGAAAGATGATTTAAATATTGAAGTCTGGTTCGTAGAGTTAATTTATGAATTGAAAAGTCAGAGATATGAAGTCAATTGATTTTTAAAGTCAAAAGATTTAAATCTTTCACATCTCTGATACATACACTAAGAGGCTCTTGACAGCCACTAAGAATCTAATGACTAGATATTCAGACAGAACTAATTCATGAAAAACAGTTTTTACATTTTTATTAACAGTTTTTTGTTTATATCAACTTCTAGGAGGAGCGTTGTAAAATTTTTTTGAAATGACTTCCTTAATTTGCTTTATTAATGTGTATTTATATAGGAATGAGGAAGCTAAACATTTTACAAGTTATCTTCTTAGGTTAGGTTGAAAGGTGAACCGTAGTATTGGTCGTAAGCACTTTCGCTGACATTTAGATCTCAAAGCGCTTTGATGAACCGATTGGTGTGGGAGGCAGCACTATTGAGTCTTTTTTTTAAGGTCTCCATCGTCTATAGAAAAAGTGGTGTGACTCTTGTCGTTACATAAAGTGTATTATTAGAAAACCATTTTTTGTTTGATCTTCTTAATTTTCCACAACAATATCTTAAAATGCGTCTTTCGAACAACTTTGCTACTGTAGGTGAGATACTGAACCAACAGCTAAAACTATATGTTAGTATCGGTCTGATGTGCGTATTGTATATTAAAACTTTCGTCTTCATTGAAACGTCTTTGGAGGATAACAATTGCATTAGAGTAGAAGAAGAATTTCTAAAACAAAGTAATTCACATTTTTGCGTATGAATATTTAAGCCCCAAGATTTAAAATAGGAATTCAGAACAGGTAATGAGTTCTTTACATTATCTAAAGCGGTGTCTGGCCTTGTTCCACTTGCTTAAATAATTGTGTCATCAGCGTATAAAATAGCACCAGGTTCGTTAAAGACAGGATCGTCTATTGGGAAGTCGTAGATAGAGACTTTGTACAGCTTAGGACCGATAATTGTTCCTTGCGCAATACATGAGAGTATTGGAAATTCTTCTAAAACTCCGAACCAATGAAAATTGAAGCGGTTCGCAAATTCAAAAAACAGATTATTATTTTGATAATTGATGGAGGAACTTTAAGATTTAATAGTTTATATATTAAACTTTTGCGCTAGATGGAATCGAAGGCTGCTTGGATATCAATCGCAAGTGTGACGGTACACATTTTCTCCCTTAGATCTCCCTTAGTAATCTTGTTTCCCAAAAGTAATAGAGAGTGTTCTGCTAAGTGACCTTTTTTAAGCCCAAACTGTTTTTTGGGGATTATGTTGAAGTCTTCGCAAATCTTAACCAAGGTTTCAGACAAAACCCGCTCAAATAATTTGCCTATATTTGAGAGTAATGGAAAAGGTCGGAAGTCTTTAACGTCCCTTGATGTACATTTTTGGGGTATGGGAATTATTTTTGATTTTTTCCAGACTGTTGTGAAGTATCCATTGTTGATGCAGTGGTTGGATACGCGTGAAAGTGACACATCCAATGAGAAGGGGCACTATCTTAGGACAAAGTTAGAAACCCAGTCAGGTCCACCTTTCTATTTCGACAAATTCACAAAGACCTTTCATGATCAAGCACCGCCATATCATTTAATTTTCGCCGTGGCGGTCCTTGATTAGTTTACTTGGCCTTTTCCAGGTCCATTGGCGACCATTAGACGCAAAACAATTCATTTGGTTTCGTCCGACCACACAACTTTTGCACAGTCACTTATCGCACAGTTTTTGTATTTTAAAATGTTACTTCGTAAAAAGTGTTTGTTTTTTTCACTTTTACACAAACGTGGAAATAGCACCCACAATTGAAACATTTATTCCGTTGTCCAGTTGCAATTTTTTTTTTTAATATGCTGTGTCTTGCACTCCAAAACCATGCCTCAAAACGCGCTTTATTACAATGGTTTAAAAAAAATCTTTCTTAAAATAATGAAATCCGATTCCTTGGGCCTCGTTTACATTTTGAATTCAGTGCGGATTCGTCGTGAGAAAACAGCTTGAAACAAATATAATTGATTAAAAGCCGTTTAACCAATGTCAATGTATGAAAGAGGAGTTTTTGGAACTCTTTATTTTAATGCTCAAGTGTTTAGTCAAAATAATGTTTGCATATTTTTTGGTTGGAAAGTACAGCCTCCACGAAATGCATAACGATGTCTGTCTCACAGACTCGGAAACCTGGCTTTCCTCAGACGGTCGAATTGAAGACGCCCGTGAAACATTCTGGATGTGCAAAGGTTCGGTGGGGCTAATGTTTACTCAGACTGTTAAAAGTCTGACTGTCCAATGCTAGAAAAGCTACACCCGACAACAATATACTGGTTCATTGGATGGCGCAGCTCACTGCAAACAGACAGAGCTAACATAAGGAAAGACTCGGAAAAGATTCATTTAGCCACAAAAATTTCAAAAACATGTCACATTCCAGGAAAAAGACTGGACTCATCTAGGCTACGAGAGAATAACTCGAGAATTGATAAGTACCAAGCTTAAAAAGTGCACGTGATAAAATAAATGCGGAAGATGGAAAAAACTTACTCAGTCTTCCAACTCAAGGATGTCGAAGAGTTTAGGAATAGATATACCAACAGTTTATTTCTGACTCCGAACGTCCTGAGTGCACTTTTTTAACAATTCGTACTCATCGAAGTGATTATCAGTTACGGTCGGCCCGTGAAAAAAATCCAGATCTTCTTATACGAATTTGAAACCGGGTCCTCATGATCAGCAGCAGACGCACTTTCCACTGAACCACGGACACTTAAATGCAACCAGTTTGGACCAAGAAGCTCCGACTAATTTCAAACATGCTTCGGATTCCGGCGAAAAGGCGCAACATAGGAAGAAACCAGAAAAGTTAATCCTTAAATTTTAAGGGATACATAATAACAAATAACGAAATATATGCTGTTGAAAAGACATCGATTGACAATTGACAGCTATAACATAGACGTAGTAACGGAGTTTCTATCTGGGAACAAAGTCCACAAACGACTCTTCGGAAGAAATCCAATGAAGACTGATCTTTCTACTGCCAAACAACAAGGATCAAAACTCATAATCAAAATCAAGCTCCACGAAACACTTATCTTGGCAGTTCTTCTATATGAAGCCGAATAATAGACGATAGCAAAATAGTGCAATAAAGCTTATGGACCTTTGCATGAAAGCCGAAAAAATAGAAGAAAATTCCACGAGATTTATAAAGAAAAAACAAAAGATGCCAAGAAGGTTGTGCTTACCAACTGGAACCAACGTGGTTGGAATCCTGAAGAATGGAAAATAGCTTTATCTCAAGCTTAAATTCCCCAGAGACCGATGGTCTGATAAGTAAGTAGGCTAGGTCAGCAAAATTCTTGTCAGTCTGCGTCTCACTTCCGGCTTTATTTCAAGACCCTGGTGTTTAGAATGACCATATGACTTGCTAGAGGATGTGTTTTCATAAACCTCCATTGTGAAAAACCAAGCCAGCATTAATTTTTTGCTCTCTGCCCACATTCCACTTGGTTAGTAGGCGCACTAGCAAACCTCATCCTCGATCACCTACTTCTACAGATTCAGCTCTGAAATTGAACTTCGTGTAAGTCTTCAAAAAACGTTCAATGCAAATTTCATTTCTTGAACAAACGCCTTGTTTTCATCAGTTTTTCTTAATCATAGCTGAGACATCAAAAAAATCCTACCATCCAACTCACTTAGGATTTGAAATATGCTTGAGCAGTTGCTTGTTTTCTGTTTCATTACGTACACTGCAGTTTCCGGATAATACACTGTAAGTGGAACTCAAAGGATTTGGGTAATGAACAAGACCTTTTTTTTGTCCAACAATCCAACTCATATTTGCACCACTTTGGCCCTCAATCTACACATACTTTTTTCCAACTTCTCAATGGTTTCCAATGTTATTAATCTCCATGCTTGTCTGTCTGATTGGGAAGGACATTTCATCATATTTAAGTAAACTCGTTCGTCCATTCGGTCATCCGAATGGTATTCAATCCGGGTTCTGTTTTTCCAATCTATGTCGATCCCTCGTGCTAACTTAATTTGTTTCCAGGTCCTTCCATTCTGATGTAAAATTTTACCTTTTATTTGACCTTTCCGTTCGTCGTTCGTCCGTTCGTCCGTTTGTTCTTCTGAATCAAATACAAAATGTATACCCACTATGGCCGCTTAAAACAACAAATAATAAAAATTATATTAAGTTAAAAAAAGGGGGTTCCCATATAAATAGTGATCCAGAACCCTTCGTGTGCTACTTTCACTTGCACTTGACGAATTTTTTCTTTAGACCATTTTTATTTTTGGTTCAGAGATCTATGGATGGCAGTGTACATGCTCCCCAGTCCTGTCAATCCACGAACTAGCGATAGAGTTTCAGATCTTACAAGAGCAGCTAGGCTTCCCTGAATGTTAAAATTGCGCATCCTTTCTTTGAATATTTGAATAAAGTGTCTCGAAAGTAATTTGACTTAAAATCAGTTCGATTTCCGGCTCTTACAACCCGCTTTGATCCTTGCACTGGTTGCCTAATTTCGCATAAAGACCCATTCCTGGTAAAAGGTTTATAATCAGTTAAAAATATTTATTGCAATCCCATTTAAGCTTGAATTAATATATAAAAAAAATATTTAATGGACTTCGAGGCATGGCCGAGTCAAAGAAGCATTCATTAACTTGGTCAATAAAATGATGATCTAAGAAACATTAATGGCGAATCAAAGTTTTATTGATCTTTAACAAGGCTTCGTTGCATTTGGCGCGGATTTTAAAAGATTTCCATTCGGATTCAATCTAATAAAACTAATTGATTCAGATGGGCGGATTAGTTGCGCTTTAAACGCATTTTAAATGCGTTTAACTCGTTAAATTAGTTTTGTATTGGTTTCCAGATGTTTAATTGAGTGCTTTTTAAGTGAATGAATTCACAAATTTAGACATAAATTATTCTCTGCCAAGAGTGGAAGGATGCTTAGCATAGATCCTATTGGCGGTATTTAAACTTGTATGCTTTTGCAGATTGGTTTTCAAATATAATTCAGAGAAAGTTTCCATCTAACAGATTAAACATTTACAAAACTCATGACAAGAGGAGTAGAATGAAAATGGCTTAGACAACTTAACTATTAATCGTTGCTATTTAGAGATGGTAAATGAGATATCTCAAGTCATTTCCAAGTCCAAAAATAAGTTGAAAATCAAACATTGAAAAAAAAATGTTACTACTGATGACAGCACATCGATTTGCGGATATGCACGTAAAAGATTAGGATCCTTTACAGACCAAAGCAAACGGAATAACTAGCGCACGCCTTGGACTAAAAAAGAGCTAACATCACCGCCTTCCAAGAGACGCGATGTAAGATTTAGGCAAAAAATGATGAAAAATTGTCATGGAGCAAAAGCAACGCCCATTTGCACGTGGAATCGTAATCAGAGGAATTTTAAGGCAACGAGTCTTGAATTGTTAGAATTATGAATTTGTGAATTTGTGAAAATGACGAGGTACTCGACAAGCGGTATCTAAGTTCACGATATGAAAATCCAAGTCGCCGATTTAAAGGCGAAAAATGACAAGCAAAGACAACATTGACTCAACCCATTACCTATTTGCAATCAGGGATTTCCGGGACTCTGAAAAGCTGCTAGAAACCGCCAAACACACTTGCCAATCTTTTATCCTATTACCTCTCGAGAGACCCTTTGCCGCCAGCATTAAGTGCAGAGGACCATTGGCAACACTGCCAGACTGATTGCACTGAAATGAAGTATATTTTAAATCTCGGAAGTACTAAGATGCGAAGGATCGTTTTGTTAGCCTCACAGTGATACTTATAAAATCCAACCGAATCGACGGGTCTTTAACCTGTGGTGGGCTTACGCTTCCGCTCTTATTACGCAGACTTATTTTGGTTATGTCCTCTTCCATTTTTATGCGTCATCGAAGGTAAGGATTTCGTTGAAGATTCATTGAATCTTCGTGCCGAAGAGTTGATGTCGACCCGTTCTACATGTGGTGGTTGCCCTTAAAACCAACAGGCCAGACCCATGTAAATATTTTAACTGAACCTTCTCCCTCGCACACTTTCAATGTAAAGAGAACCAAAAATAACCTGAAGGATTTTCTCTCAACTAATTGAGACCATTCTTGGATTGGCTTGGTTTTTCGAGATAGGACTTCATTAGTGAACAACATTCTACCCCAAAAAAATTTGCGGTTTGTTTTAATTTTGCTCTGCATTCGTGACGTTAATTTACTGCGGATCTTATGTAGACGAGGTCCTTGACTACCTTAAAGTTTTATCTGATTAGTTTGACTTTTAATGCCTTGCATCGAATGTTATGTTTCCTGTTTTGATAGCAGCGTAGACTCATGCTTCGTATTGCCTTCAACCATCTCGTGATCCTTTTTTTAAGCTGTTGTTTCGGTGCTTTCGAATGCACTCTTTACTGGTCGTTAAATGCTTCCCACGATGCTTAAAAAATCGCATGCCATTGCCTTGTCTAAAGTTTGACAGAGTTTGACATGGATTAAGAAAAAAAAACATTGCTCCTTGCACCTCCTTTCTATAAATGATTTCATTCGTTACTTCAAAAACGACGAATCGGGGTGGGTTACTTTTTGGAAATTCTTTGTGAACTTTCTTACCAAAAAACCCCACTGACCTAAGTAGTAATATTCTCAATAACTTAGATTGTTGAGTCCTAATTTCGGTTGACAGTCTTTCCATATGGTCAGTATCAAAATGTTTATACGAAAACCTTTGGATAAGTAAGGATAAAGTTTTCCCGGTAGTGCATTTCGACACTCTGTAATCTCTGACAAGAAGTTAGCTTCTTGGAAAACAGGGTTTACTCATGTTTTAATGATCAAGCTGTTTGTTGCCTTGGACCATATTCAAGTGGTGCAATTACAAATTCAATTCTAGCTTTGGCTACCACGATTTGCTGCCAAACTTTTTTGATCGATATTTTCTCTTCTCAGCCCGCACAGCCATGTCTTTAGGTTGCTTTTGTTTTTACCTCACCGCCAAAAAATTCTTCGGGTTCTTAGACTTTTGTCGATGTGCTCATGGACCGAGGTGATTTTTTGCTGTCTTGATTGTCACCAGACGTGCGCTTTTATGAGGAAGTTTTACGAATTCAATCTCTTTTTGACAGGCTCGGCCTATGGAATCTCGTAGATGGTGGCAACGTTCGTTTTGACTCGCGCGAGTTTTCCGGCTGTCCAACCACCGTGCAGGTGAGAACGACAATGTCCTCTTCTATTTCGTACTCCTTTATAAAATTTTTGATGATATCTCATTCCGATGATTAATTGCTAACCGCTTAGGTGAATAATTCAGCTGATGTAGTCTATAAGAGCTTGACTACAGTGTGATGGGAAAATGACAATTTTAATTCTTAGTTACTCAAAGGCCAGTAGAACTTTCCCAACTGCGGAGGAACCAGAATCGTTTTTATCGGACATCATGTTTGATTTCGCACAAAAATTTCTAAAAAGCCAAAAGCAGCATTCCCGAAGCAGTATTTTGATTTCAATAGAATAAAATAAATTTTGAATCTATGTAAATACAAACTACAGACTTGGATGGATAATTTTATTATTGTATGAAGATAACATAACTCTTGTCGCACAATTTACACAGCGATTCGACACATAAATAACTTAAATGACGGATTGAAATTCATTTAAAACTTTTTTTTTTCATATTTTTACAATTTATTCGTTAAACTTAGAGATATATCATCGCGGACTTTTTTAGAGATCTTTTTGAGTTCTACAACTTTTCTATAGAAAGTTATTAAACATCTTTTACCGTTAAGGCAGTATAAGTAAGGAACGATTTCGAACGACTGTTTTTTCCAAATTGTTCATCACAAAATTCGTTTTTTTGTTCACCCTGAAGGTCCATTATAAATATTCTTGAAGGAATTTTAGAAAATGGATAGGCAGTTTTGAAGATCACCTCATACATAAAAACTTGCAAACTAACAAACTTAACCTCTTTATAATGGACTACCGGTTGAAAATGTGTTTTTTTTTTTTCAAAAATCAATGCTTTTTTGAGGAAAAATTGATATAAATTCAATATTCAAAGTATTGTCCATCGCTGGCCACACATTTTTCCCATTTTTCTGGCAATTCATGGATACCCGTTCTGAAAAATTCGACCGGTTTGGTCGCAATCCGCGAATCGATCCATTTTTGACATCATCGAAATGACGGAAGTGCTGGTCAGCCAGGCCATGTTGCATCGATCGGAAGAGATAGTAATCGGATGGCGCAAGGTCTGGACTATACGGCGGTTGGGGTAGGACATCCCATTTGAGCGTTTCAAGGTAAGTTTTGACGACATTTGCAACATGTGGCCGAGCATTGTCATGTTGCAAAATAACTTTATCGTGTCTTGCGACCGTTTCCGGCCGTTTTTCCTTCAGTGCTCGGCTCAAACGCATCAATTGTCGTCGGTAGACCTCGCCTGTGATTGTTTCATTCGGTTTTAGCAGCTCATAATACACAACACCCTTCTGGTCCCACCAAATGCACAGCATAACCTTCAGGCCATGAATATTCTGAACGGCCATCGATGTTGAGGCATGTCCGACGTTTTGGATTATCGTAATGTACCCATTTTTCATCACCAGTGACGATTCTATGCAAAAAAGACTTCTTTTTGTGGCGTTCAAGCAGCATTTCGGACATGCAAAAACGGCGTTCGACGTCTCGTGGCTTAAATTCATACGGCACCCAATGTCCTATCTTTCGGATCATTTCTATTCCTTTCAAACGATCGCAAATGGTTTGCTGAGCGACGCCAAGTGATTTTGCAAGTTCTTCTTGCGTTTGTGACGGATCTTGATCAAGCAATGCCTCCAATTCATGGTCTTCAAACTTTTTCACCTGGCCGGGCCAGTGTCGAAATCACCCTCTTTGAACCGCTTAAACCACCGCTGACACATTCTAACGTCTATAGTAAAGCCCGGGTAAGCTTCGGTAAGCAATTGATGCGCTTCGGTTGCTTTTTTCTTTAAATGAAAGAAGCATATTAAAACTTCGCGCAAATGTTGTTTTCATGGCACGAATGTAGATATTTTACGGCTTTACAAGAACTTGTGTGTTTTCACTAATGACCAATAACCTAGACTGAAATAATTAGACAATGACATGAAGTTTCTGATGTGACAGCTGTCATGGTCAAAATTCACCTCAGAGTAATAGATATGAAGTTGTCTGCAATAACGACATTTTCAACCGGTAGTCCTATTAATTTTTTATGGAGACAAACTATAAAAACAGTTAAATAAATTAACAGTTTCCTGAAAAGATGACAGTAATTAATAAATTTAAGTTTTACAGAAAAAAAAGAGTGTAATGTTCGTGTTTTCAAAATGGCGGTTTGTGTAGATTGTGTGTAGATGGCTCTGCTGTGAAAGCATAACACTGACAGTGGGGTGTTTAAGCTAAATCTTCCAAACTTTCAAAGTTCATAGATCAAAAATAATGTCGAATAAAATCCTGCGAATTAGGTTAAAGCAAATAGGTCGATATCAAAATCCTCCGTCCCTTTTCGTGCTCCACTCACGGAAGTGAGTTGAGCCCGAGATGCTCAGACCACTACACAATCTTTCATTCTTCTCCTAATTCTTCCGCTCGCTATGTGCTACTCGCATTATAAGAGTCTTAATTTCCTCTTGAAGAGCGAGCAAAAAATTAAAAAAAAAGACAGGATAAAAAAAACTAAGGCATTTATCAGAGGGCTACCGGAATATACACATTTATACAAGAAGTTATCTTTAAGCTTGAAAAAAGGGTCGAATATCAATTCAACGCTTAAGTGTGAATGTAGATCAGGAGTTGAATGATAAGTTCAGCCAGGTTGTCAGATCAAAACCACATAAAACTCCCAATCCAAAAATAACTTCATTGCGGAACTCGACACAAAGGTTAGTACTTTTGTAAAGGCTTTTAAAACAGCTTGGAAAGTCTCGTTTGTAGCTCGTATCCTCCCTGGCGGAAAGTAAATCTTTAAAATCTCAGAAAGTTTATCAGAGAGACGTTCAATAAATGCTCGCAATCATATAAATTTTGCCCGAAAGTATTCAAACAAGTATTCAGAGAGGCTAAGAAGCAATCCTGTTGAGATTTCTGCCAAAATATTGAAACCCTGAAAGATTCTGCCAGGCTTAGTTAAATCCTGTCAAAAGAACACTGCAATCCGTGTTCTTAAAGAAATAAGACGGAGTTTGTGCTGAATTAGCTTCAGAATCTTATGAAAAAAATTCTTGGACCATTAACCGTTTCGCTCCTTATAAATCTCCAGGCTTTGGGCGGAATACTGCCCATTATGCTTTCGGACATAGTCTAATATTTTCAAGATCTGTATTTAGTCTCCACACCCCATCCTCGATCATTCCGAGCTTGCAGCTCAGGTGAATTTGAAAATCATCAGCATAAATATGCTTTGATGAGTTTTTTAAAACATTTGGCAGATCATTTAGGAACATAATAAACAAAAACGGCCCTTATATGGATCCTTGTGGTACACCGGATTTAAGATCTAGAAAGCGCGATACGTCTTTTCCTGCAACAAGTGCCGGGGGCTTTCCGGTGAGTTAAGTAAAGATTAAGTTAGCAGTAAATATATTTTAAGTTTATGGAACAGAATTGCGTGATCGACTGTATCAAACGCCTTTGAAAAATCTAGGAGACAAAGGAACCATGCTAAGTCATGTTCCATAGAGTTTCGAAGATCATCCGAAACTTTTACAAAAACTGACCGTGCTTCGCTCTAAATTCTGACTGAAAATGCAGTATTTGTCTGTGAGGAAGCTTTTCGAGATCCTTCGACAAAAAACGGCAAAATTCCTCATCAATTCCGATAGCATTCGAACGTATATCTAGAACAGCCTCAGCTCTCTGAAAATAAAATTTTTCGTGTTCATTTACCGGAGATGTCAAAGCTTCTGGTAACTTCTGAGACGGTGGTTTACAATGGGCCCGAGTGAAGTCCGCATTAAGAGCATCAGGATCAGCGCATTTATTTCTGTGCCTTCCGACACCGAGTGCTCCCGAATATTTCTCCATAGTTTTTTAGCTGGCAGATTTGGGTTGGATTGGCGCTTGATAAATACTGTGAAACTTCTGAAGCTTGAAACGCTTCCACCGTTAGAAGCCATTTGCAATTAGGCTTATTGCTTCACAAATTTCGCGCGTGAACTAGGAATCCGGAGGGATCTCGGTCACAGTGACATCCCAGGTAATGAGATGGCCGATAAACTTGCTAGCTAGGGATCTGCCCTTTAGCGCTCGCAGACAGGGGAGGTTTTCATCTCACTAAATGCAGATAAGGACCCTCATACTTCCTCGAAGCAGTAAACCTAAGATGGGCCAGTCTGACGAACTGTGCAAAATCAAGAACAATTAAAAACAAAAGATCGCATTCGGCGAAACCGTCATGATATTGCTAGACTATTGGCTGTCTGCACAGGACACTGGCCGATTAGAGATCATGCTGAGAGGGAGACCCTAATACACTTGGCTTGCGCCTATCCAGCTCTTGCTAGAGCCAGACAGCGAGCGCCGACAGACAGACAAACAGAACGAGATATAGTGCTCATTAGGTTCTCACAGAACCACCCTCATTTCCCTCATGAGAGTCGTAGGTGGACCAGCTGTTGTTCTCTTCCTCTGGCCTTAACAAATTTTCAATCAAGCCATTCACATTAACCGCAGCTTGTTCTTCGTTTTCGAAAAAAATATGGTCCAATTCCAATTCGACACCATACTTTGCATCGCCTTCTATGATTTACTCTCTCTTTCATAGACTTCCAAGACTGTCCAAGCTTCTTATATAAATTTTTTAAAAATTTTTAAATGATGTATCGCAAGGGGAACTCGAAATTCATTCAAGCTCTGGCCAATAAAAATCACATTGTTTTCATTCTTTCAGAAGACAGCATGTTAACCAATCGATGAAGAATCATTCGAAAAAAACAAGACCAATAACCTTCGATGACATGACACCAGTTCGATGACAAATGTAAACAGTGTAATCGAATCTGTTGTTGTTTACAACTCGTTACCCTGCGCGTCCGGTTGTTAGTCTCAATTGAAGCACTACATCTCTAGTAAATTTTAAAATTGTTCTTCGGTTTCGCCATACAGTCTACACCAACGAGCGGAATTGCAATCCGTCAAAGCCGCTTAACCCAAAGCTCCACTCTGTCTACTCGTTATAACCAATGGCCACTAGCCGATGTGGCCCACTGGCGGCACTACTTGTGCAATTCCACATTGCACTGCAAATGATTATTACTGTTTGATTAAAAATGAATCAGGCAGAGCACCACTCCATGTCCACTAATTACCAATTCGAAATTGGATTTATATTTCGATGATTGCGGGCCGAAGCCCACAGATATGATTACTTTGCCAGAGCCGCGGACTCGTCATCGTCCAGCTCTCACTCACACACGACATGAGATAGTGCAGCCGCTGACGTGCTCGTGATTGGATTTGACGGCTGACTCGTGTTTCATTCGCCGCTGCAAAAAAACAAAGTAAAAAATCCTCTAGCCTCCTCGGAGTGGCCAATTCGATTTTAATTACATTGAATCCTGAATCTCTGCCGCTCTGCTCTGCGTTGTAACTGGGTTAAATAATTTCATGGAACTACATATATCCCCTCAGCTTCAGCGCCGCTAGTTTTGGTATTTCCGATGACTATAATAATCGCCTGGCCAAGTGGGGGCCTTGAGCTATTTGCCGGAAGCCAGAACTTTGTGAGAAAATCTACGGCGAATTTCCTGTATTTCCCAATAATTCGCCGGAAATTTGAATAAATTTAATTATCCCCGTTTCCGATTTCGCATGACTTGCATTTGGATGGTGGGGTGGAATGGCGGCAACAGGCGGCACGGCGCGTTGTGTATTTATGAAATCACGGTTCAGATGCGCCACGGATTTGAAATAGAAAATGCAATTGAGTCGTCGTTGTCAGATGAGGTTGACGGATGTGGTGGGTGGTGGGCGGTGTGGCGTTGGGCGGTGGTATAAAGTATGCAAACATGAATAATTGGGGTCAAGAGGAAATGAAAACCGATACTGGGTTAGTCAGCGGGTAGGTATGCATTTTGCCATGTAATTACATGAAAGTCTGGCTAAGTGCAGGTGCTTTTGTGTCACTCGAGTAGAAACGAGCGAATGCGGTTATTAGTCGGTGAATCGTAATTAATCTGGAAATGTAGGTAACCGTATCTCCTGGTAGTGGCTGCTGCTGCTTCCTATTACGTTCATTGCATTTTTTTCTATTAATATTGAATCTGTACATCTATAAGCCTAAAGATAGTTTATGAAAGTTTTTGCATTAAATGGTGTATAAAAATTGCCCAAGTATACGTGATCATCGATCATCATAGATCCTTTATAAAAGATCTTATATGTCTGTCCATAAAAATATGATTGTATCCATCCAACGAGGGATTCTAGAAAACCAAAAGAATTAATTTTTAACCGTGAAAAATTACATGAGTCTTACAAAAAAATGTTTTCGACGAGCTCGAAATGCCCGCAATACTAACCTATTTATTTTCTTATCATGCCATTGATCCTTGCAGGATCTGAGCTTGAACAGCTTAAGCTGCTTTCCATCGTTCGCATCATTGTACAGTGCGTTGAGGTGGAGATTATATTTGTGTTGAGAGAGGTAAACTCCTTTACTGTCACCATGTCTCATCTGTCGATTGAACATGCATAAAAGTGAGGGCTTGGATGAAGGCACTTAACTCTACAGAGGAGTTTGCCTCGATTCTGCGGTACTATAGTATTTCGTTTTCTTTGAAACTTAGTCTATCAATCAACGGGAAGAGGGGCAAATCCAAAAGTTAGCATTCATAACGTAATTTTCAGCCAAAAAGTTATGAAATTACTTTTTCAAATTTATCAACTTTATTTACAATAGACCTTCAGAATGAACAAAGGCAAAGTGTTGACCAATTATAAATCTTAAAAATAGTCGAATGGTAATAGGACATTTTATTACTTTCAATGGAAAAGTTTTAGAATTGAAAAAGTTCTACAAAAAAGTCCGCGAGGACACATCTCTATCTATTAAGGTAGACACACAATATTATAAAAAGTAAAAATTTGTAAGTTTCTAAGTTTACATGTCGGAGGTGATCTTGGAAGCTGCTTATCCAATTTCAAAAATTCTTTTGACAATATTTAAACTGGACCTTCAGGGTAAACAAAGGCTATATACGTTTCCGTTTACAAAAAAGGGAACTTCGTGGTTACCAATTTTGTAACTTATTTCGATGAAAAAATGATCGAGCGAAAGTGTTTTGTGCTTACACTACCTTAACGGTAAGAAATTTTTAAATACTGTCTGAAGAGAAGTTGTAGAACTCTAAAAATTCTATAAAAAAGTCCGCGATGATATAGCTCTATCTAGTAAGGTACACACGATATTATGAAAAGTAAAATTTTGTAAGTTTCTTAGTTTACATGAAGGAGGTGATCTCGGAAGCTGCTTATCTAATTTCAAAAATTCTTTAAACAATATTTATACTGCACCTTCAGGGTTACCTAAGGCTATATAAACTTCCGTTTACAAAACATGATCGAGCGAAAGTGTTTTGTGCTTACACTACCTTAACGGTACGAAATTTTTAATTACTTTCTAAAGAGAAGTTGTAGAACTCTAAAAGTTCTATAAAAAAGTCCGCGATGATATATCTCTAAATTTAATGCACAAATTATCAAAATATAAATAAAAATTAATTTAAGTCCGGCAAAAGTTATTTTTTTTCGGAAGGCTTATTTCGTACCAAATAATTTGCTTTGGAGGAAATTGTATGCAGATAAAAATTGACATTATTTGGACAATAACGGCTTAGTTTCTTCAAGCCAATCTGCGCAATCAATTCGAAAAATGTCAAGACGTCAAACTCCTATTCAGATTCACTGAACCTTGCCTGAACTCTTGTTAAAAATTGATTAACAAGTTAAACTCTTCACTTTGGTTTATCAATCGGTATACATATGTAAAGTTGGCATGTTGCCAAGTCGTGTTGCGGGAACATCAGTCTGGACGCTCTGTTCCAGCACACTAGTTGCATGATAACTTAAGACGACGGACGCCGACGGTCAGTCTACTACTGTTTTATAAAAAAACATAACAAAAAAACAACCCACTCGTATAATGTCTCACTTAGACAAATTAATAAATAATTCGCCTATATATCATGAGGAAAATACGCAGGCAGCGCGTTCCGGTTGGGTGTGCGTTCGAGACTGGCAGTCTTTTCCAGCAGCCCTCAAGTCGAGGAGCCCCGCGAGATTTTGTAAACACTAAGCGGTCGCTTGATTTTATTATAAATTCCCAGACTAGACGCCCCTCGCTCCGTTGAACATTCCGGCCCTCGGTCGGACAAATGTACATATGGCTAACTCTTCTGTTTATGAGCGGTCATAAATCATTGAGGTACAACTTGCAACAACAACAACAGCAACGCTAGTTACTAGTC
This sequence comes from Orthonevra nobilis, assembly GCA_963555765.1. Taxonomy (NCBI): domain Eukaryota; kingdom Metazoa; phylum Arthropoda; class Insecta; order Diptera; family Syrphidae; genus Orthonevra; species Orthonevra nobilis. The sequence goes on along the minus strand of OY743226.1, from coordinate 28,356,612 downwards.
AGCCAGATGCTTGAGTTGGAGCAGCAGCACAGCGGTGGCGGCTGGACGGCTAATTATTATAAAGTTGTGCGCTTTGACCATTGGAATTAATTTGTGGACTTGTTTGGGGGCGCAGAGCGCCTTGAAATGACGCACGGTCGATCGGGTTCGGGTTGTGTGAACTCGTCGCTCATGAGATTGTGTGAAGCAATTAATTAGAGTTATCGCCGGAACAGCGACAATCAATCACAATCACCGGGCTTGAAGATGGATGCGATGACAAGATGGTCAAATGGCGACGTGACTAGGATGCTTAATAGGAACTGCTGATTCTAAGTCTAGATGTTGGACGAGTTTCGAGAATCTGTAGGAGACATTTGTTTGTAATTTATTTGAGCTAATTTCGGCTACGCTCAATGGTGATTGACTTTAAGCTGATCAGCGATCGCCTAGCTGTGATCGGCTTTATGGCCGAACATCAGCAAATCTGAAAACTCTATCAAGGAGGAGTTTTATGAACTCCATGACAGAATCATACTCGGAGACTTCGATGCCAAAATCGGTAAGGAAAACATTTTTGGCGGATAAGTCGGAGAGCAGAGCCTCCACGACATGGCAACAGACAACGGCATCTGGTAGCTCGTAACATGGTGATAAATAACACAAGGTTTCCAGGATTACGAATTCACACAGCAACCGAGACCATGTGCTAAGGTATCCGAGGCACGCGTCCAATATCCTGAACGTTCAGACGTTTAGAGGGACAAACGCCGAGTCTGACCATTTTCTTGTTGCAGCCAAATTCAAAGCTCAACTATCCAACGAGAAGAAGCTGCGAACCGCCCAGAAAAAGAAATTCAACGTTGGATGACTAAGCACACCTGGATAAGCCGGAGCCTACAACTCTCCGCTGTGCATTCACCATCCACAAACGTCAACAATTTGTGGAACCAGCAGAGCGACATCGTCAAGGTCGTAGCCGAGACAAAGAGCCCTTGGTATGATGGAAAAAGGTGACAGAACATGCACACATGCAACAAGGATAGCGAGGGAAGAAAACCCAGCTAGAAGAAGGTAGGAGAAGGAAACCCTGCGTTTAAAAAAGCCAAACAGCTAGCAGCCTCTTTGAAACAGTGAAGGAAACCTAGTCACCGAAGCACAGGGAAAAGTTGATGTATTTAAGCAGCTGCTTTGTGAGCATCAGCAAGAAGAGAATCCGCACCCATTCAATACAGAACCCATCCTCCGTCCCAGTTTGGAAGAGGCTGGCTTAGCTTTCAAAAAGCTGAAGAACAGCAAGACCGCCGGTTGTGATGGTCTTCCAATAGAACTTTTTCAGCATGGTGGCGATACTTTGGTAGGGCGCATGCACCAAATTATCAGCCAAGTATGAAGCTATGTCCGATGACCGGACTTTCAGGCCCTAAGATCCTATCCGACGTACTGCATGAACTTCTGAAGTTTTTATGTTATAAAGATCTTCACAAATGTTAAAATGAAAACTCATTTAATTATCTCGCTTCGTTTAAAAGTTATAGCAGATTAAAATCAGGTGAGTACTTTTGGGCCATATACGATAGATGAATGTCTCTTTAACAATGTGTAGAAAATTTTTCACATTCTCCTTGGACGATAAGATATCGCTCAGCAGATGGCAGCACCACTATTCACTATGACTCAATTTATGGATATCTTCTCTAGCATTCAAGGTTTCCCCATAAATTCTAAAGCATCAAAGAAATGTATCTCTGCTCATGTATCTGGGAAGCGTGCAGCATCACCGTGCCAAATAAATTGCATTCAATTACCCTTTTGTTCTAGCTGCATCCATTGTGGTATATCTGGTCTTGTGCATCAGCGTCTCGAGCTGTTTCCAGTAGCCGCAAAAGTTCTTATTTATTCAACTTGCCCAGCAACGAGTGGTAAATTTCAAGTCAAGCAAGCAGCTAGCTGACATCACGCAGTAACTCATTGATTCCTCTACCGGCGGCAGCGACCTAACCGACTCATAATTTAGATCTAATTACCTCGATACACACGCTTTCGCCGCAGAGAGCTGCGGAATGCAATGCGACTGCAGGCCGTACGGTCAACGTGAGGTGCAATAATTTCCAAAACTCTCCGACTAGGATTTTATTGACTGTTTGCGTGTTCGCCGCTTATTAAAAATCCCACTCCCTGCCATGGCATACCATCTGGGCCATCTAATGAGATTTTTCAAATTTTCCAAGGAAAACCATTTATTTGACGTGCCGGAGAATGATGTCACCTGGCACAGCGTGTTCCCGCTTTATTGAATTCACTTCGGGGCATAAGTCAGTCGTTCCATCAGATACCTTTGATCTCAACTTCATTCGCGTACTCGTACTCTAATCGAATTACTCTGATGCAATGCTTAACAAACAGAATGGAACTTCTGGTGGTGGTGCAATCGCAGACAGTGTGGCTAGAAGCAGACGGCGGCATTTGTGCTCAGTGAGATTTCTATGAATGGAAATACGGCTTCGTAGCCGGGGCAAGTAAGCCACAGCCAACCATGGCACTTTAACCCAAAACGAGGTTTTGCACCCTGATTCGGAAGGGATGAATCCAATCATTGAAGATTCTGTCCAAACAAGGCTTGCGAAGTGCTAATCCACCCACGATGATGCATTAGCTTAGCTTGGCTGCATTTGCAACAAAAGCATTGATCATCAACAACATTGTACGCTTTAGGGCCTAATTGGATTTAAATTGGTAATGGTAAGTTGGTGCTACATACATACACATTTATATTTGTCTTGTAAGCTGGATTCATTGTAAGCTTGTGATTTGATGTGTCATTTGAAAAGAAAATTTATGTTGGTGAGTGTCAACCTTGAGGGAACAGCTTACACAGGGATTTTGTTGTTGTTGAGGTTTTAGCGAAATAAATTTAGTCTAGTTTGGGCAGCTTAAGGGATGTTTAAATAAGCAAAAATTTGGTTGTTGTTGTTGTTCAACAAAAACGCTGTTTTCGGGGCTTATGGGGTTTTCGTAACTAAATCGTAGGGTTTCACATTCTTTGATAAATGTTTATTTCAATCGCGACTTATGCTCGCAAAATGCAAATAAAAAAGTGAGAACAACAATTTAATTTAATTAATTAGTTTTTTTTTAATAACAAGCAAAATATTCAGTGTGAATTAAAACTAAGGAAAAATAATAAAAAAAGATATACAAGGAAAAATATGAAAAGCAATAAATAAAAATTAAGTTAAAGTTCATGGGTTAGGTATGCAGGCCCCTTAATGCATGATTTTTTATTTTCTAAAAAAAAAATAGGAATGGAAAATGTTTTAAAAGACTCAAAAAAAAAAACAAGTTGTTCCAATTTTAATACAACATGCACTTAAACCTTCATTGAGATCTAGATTATGAGAATTGAAAAATTATGTAAAAATTTTTGATTTAATTAAAAAAATAAGAAATTTATAAAAACAATCAGAATTTTTGACACAAGTAAACGCCACTAATGAGTTTATATCCTGACATCATACACCGCATAAGGTTGCTCTCTCGTGTTTACTTATGATCAGTGCCATCATGTTCACATTACATCTCTTGATGGCACAACCTGCAAAACGATCCACCGCTTTGGAGCTGGTTCCTCTGAAGAGTGGCTTAATGTGTACTTTATCTTTACAAAGCGTATCAGTATGTTGGCTGCTTAAATCAAATAGACTCATAGTTTCTTGCTTATACAACACCTGCGAGTTTATCATCGTTAAGTCCAGGACGTGATAGATAAGTCCCATGTCCATCATCAGCTCCCTTGAAAACACAAATTCGAAAGGAATTGATGGCTTTTCAAATTCATTTCTTAAACGTATTGGTCCAACGTTAGTTGATGTCTTGGCTTTTCTCTTCAATTCGAATATCTTATCCGGAACTTTTCCAGATGACCTGAAATTTGCCTTGGTTATCCCTCTGCATAAAAAAGAAAATAAATCTGATATTTCAAACTACAGGCCAATTTCATTGTTGTCATCAATTTCTAAAGTTTTTGAAAAAGTCATAAAAGTTAGAATGCTTTCATATTTAAACAAAATTAATTATTTTAGTACTTTGCAATTTGGCTTCAGAACTGGTCTTTCAACTGAAGCCGCATTATTGGACTTTTGTTGCATTCTGCAAAAAGGTCTAGATAACAAAAACTGTTGTGCTGGCCTATTTGTTGATATAATGAAAGCCTTTGACATGGTCAGTCAAAAAATTCTTTTGAATTCATTGCAAAAAGTGATCTTCAGAGGGTTCATGTACAAATGGTTTGAGTCTTACCCTTAAAACAGGAAACAGTATGTGAGGGTTCGTAGCAATTTTAGTAGACCAACAACAAATATCATTGGTGTTCCCCAGGGTTCCGTTCTTGGTCCCATTTTATTCCTCATATTTATCAACTCTCTGTTTAAGCTTCCATAAAGCTGTGGCAGATGACTTTGGGATTGCCTACTGCTCTGATAGTAAATTGAATCTTATTGCAGAGTTAAATCATGATGTTCACTTGTTAAGATGTTGGTTTTCCGAACACGAACTTTTTGTAAGTTATAAGACTAAAGTAATGTTTTTTAATCTATTGGGTGCTAAAAATCCAGATTTGGATATAAAATTTCATTCATTTGACTGTAAAAATTTTATCCTCACAGTGCCCATCGCGTTCAATCGTTCAATAGTAACGCCATCTGCAGTGACAGTTGTTTTAATATCGAATGTGTTAATGAGTTTAGTAACCTTGGTGTTACTATAGACCGAAATATGAAATGGTCCGCACATATTTTAAACTAAAAACAATATCTGCTCAATACTACTCGTTGCTTTTACAGGTTGCAAAAATATTGCTCTATAAATCTGTTAAAGAGAGTTTATTATGGCATCTTTCAAGCAAAGCTACAGTACGGTCTCTGCTGCTGCGGAGGTGCTCATTAAAACAGACTCCAACCACTCTCAATTATCCGAAAATCCGTAGTCAGAAAAATTTGTAAGACTTATCGATATGCTCATTCAATAAATCTTTTTAGAAACTTAAAAATTCTTCCACTGCGACATTTATATTACTTCAAAGTCTTAAAAGTGTTCTTCATTAGAGGTGGTTATTTGCAGAGCCCTATTTCTAATGCAAGGAACCTTCGAAGTTACTCCAGCTTATCTAAAGTATAAAAATTTTAATTTCTTTTAGTCTCTTTATATTCTTTTTACATATACTTTATTTTATTTATTTTTTTGTTCCCTTTCATCCTTCTGTATTCACCCCACAAATGAAATTACATTTTAATGTGGCACCATCTCAAGCAACATATTGTTAACAGATGCCACTAGCTATTCTCATCTAGTATATTATATGCTAAGCTATGAATTTTGTATATGATATTTTAAGTGAGAATAAAGAAAATAATTGAATTGAATTGAATTGAATTGAATTGAATTAAATTGTATCATTTTCTTCTTTTCATCCGGATTCTGTACCGGCGCAAATAAAGGGTCCGCCATCTAACTTTTTTTTTCAACTAGTGCTTATTTCGTGAATGGTAACTCTTAGCTCATGTCTGATTTAACTGATAATTAGTTTTATCCTTCCGCTGAACGAATATGGTTGTGTGTACGCTTGAACAACGCTGGGAAATATTGCGACATTACTTTGAAAATCATGGTAATGTTGCAGAATGTGTACGAAAATTGCGTACGGATTTTGGAAGAAGAGAAGCACCGTCAGCTCCGTATGTTCATTATCTTGTGAAAAAAGTGAAAGAAACTGGCATCCTCATCGATAAACCAAAGCGTGAAAAGCCAAAAACAGTGCGTATATCCGAGAATATTGCTGCTGTGGCAGAAAGTGTGCGTGAAGCGCCATCAACATCAATTCACCGTCGTTCTCAACAATTGAACATTTCGGAGACATCATTGAGACGCCATACAAAGTCAAATTGGTTCAGGAGTTGAAGTCAACTGACCATCCAATGCGTTATCGTTTCGCTAAGTGGGCCTGCGATCGCCTTACGGAAGATGCCGATTTTGCCAAAAAAAATCATCTTTTCAGATGAAGCTCATTTTGATCTTGGCGGGTATGTTAACAAGCAAAATTGTCGCATTTGGGGCACAGAGAACCCGCACGCATACATTGAAAAGCGGATGCACCCAAAACGAGTCACTGATTGGTGCGGATTTTGGTCCAGAAGCATAATTGGGCCATTTTTCTTCGAAAATGAACAAGGATTGGCCGTTACCGGGACATGTTGAACAAATTTTTGTTCACAAAAATTGAAGAGGAGGATATTGGCAACATTTGGTTTCAACAGGACGGCGCTACGTGCCACACAGCCGAAGCTACACTCGATGTTTTGCGCACTGTTTTTGAAGATCGCATTATCAGCCGCAAAGCTGATATCGTTTGGCCAACTCGGAGCTGCGCTTTGACACCGTTGGACTATTATTTGTGGGGTGCCCTCAAAGATAAGTGTTACGCCGACAAGCCAGACCCAATTGATGCCTTAAAGGACAATATTCGTGAAGCCATTGGTGAAATACAGCTGCACACAATCGATAATGTGCTTAAAAATTGGACCGATCGTGTAGGCTAATGCATGGCCAGCCGAGGCAGCCATTTGAATGAAATTATTTTCCATTATTAACCGGAAGGATTGTACTTTCAAATAAAAAAAGAAATTTGAGAAAATATTCAGCAGTTTCTTTTTTATAGCATTTTCAAAACAAAAGAAGTTATTTGGCGGACCCTTTTCAAATCCATCAAATTTAGCCAGCCCATATGAGCGTTGCATTCTATGAACATTTTTAGACATGGTATAGTCTATCTTTTATTTAAGGTGTTGCCTTACCTTTCAATAGTTCCAACAGGATCTGCACCTGCATATATAGGTTGACAAGAAAGTTACTAAAAAGATTCTCCTGCCACCTTGCCAAAACTTTTTTCCAAGATGGTTTCTTTGTACTGTCCTCAAGCAAAAAATTCCTTCCTTGGCCATGTTATATAAGAGTAGCAAGGAGCTTTAAAATTGTCAAAATAAACAATGTGGTTCACTCTTTTTCTGGATGCCTGTGGTACTTTTATACATCCATCTCATTTCTCAACGTAAGATCGTTGTTCTTCTCTGAATAGATAATGAACAGTTAACACAGCTAACACAATTTTGAGAATCCACTTGTGTAATTTCATAGGCAAATTTAGTTTCATAAAGTGTCCAATTTTTGTTACGCACATTTGCTTATCTTTAGAAATTCACTGATCCATGATCATTTTAGAATATCTTTTGTTGAGGTGATCTATTACCTGACGAAGTCTGTCATGATTGGGATTATTTACCGGCCTGTCCATGTCTAAGTTCATTATTCCACCAAGACCGAACGATTGGGTAATGATACACTGACAGAAAATACTTGCGCAATTCACAAGCACTAACATGATCAGTGTGATCAGGCTTAGTCTAATAGATTCTTCAGTCATTTTATTAATAAAATGTAGAGAAAAAAAAGAGAAGAGTTCCATTACTTTTGAAGAAAACCCTTTAAACTATATTTTCTCTTCATCAATCGCAAATGATTTTTGTTTAATTCGTTGCGTTTGTAAGATCGACGATAGCTTGCTCTTGTTTTTCAGTGGAAACAATTTCCCAAGGTCATCTTCGTCTTGCTCATCACCATCTTCTCACAAACAATCAAAAACTTCACAGATTGTCATTGTTGATTTTATTTTTTTAATACAATGTCTCCAAAAATTTATTTTAAAACAAAAAAGTTGCCAAGTGAGAGTTAACTCTCACACGAAGGGTTCCGCGCCTCTTAAGAGTTTGCAATACTATGATATACTATTTCATTTTAAATTTCTCATCGCACATTCAAATGTATAAGTAAGCCAGACAAATAAAAGCTCGATATCAAGTTTATCATGTGATTTTGGAGCGGGTTTAAGTTTAAGTTGTCAGCTTTGAAGAAGGGATTGGTAAGTATTGCGAAATAGAAAAAAACGTATCTTAAGATTGAGTATCCTTATATGCCTTCAATGCGACATCACAACACATAACGTCATTCTTCATTTGAAGTGATTTATTGAAATGGTGGGGCAATCATAATTCAAACACAAAAATTACATGAAATTATTTATTTTTAAAAAACTACATTGAAATTATTTTTTCAGATTGAGAAATACATATACATGGATGTGACGCTTTGTTTTGTTGGGTAGAAAACTATACAATATTCAATTTGCACTAATACCACTACATTTTGACATTCATTGTTATGTTGCAGAACTTTTTTATTTTTCCATTTTTCTTATTAGATTGTGGGCAAAGTAAGTACAATTTGATTTTTCTTTACAAAATATAGTACGTTTGAGGATTTGGTTTACATACCTTACAACTAAAATATTCGTATAAAGCTTAAATATATATCACAGAATAATAGTTTTGAAAGAAAAGCCACTAGAAAAACCTCCATCACATTTAAGTTGCCCGGGGCAGGAGAGAAGAGGATTCAGATCAGTTGCTGAGATAAGTACAACTTGATTCCAATCACAAAGTTGGTAAAAAATTAAATAAATAAATTAATAAATAAATAAATATATAAATAAATATATATATGAATAAATAAATAAATAAATAAATAAATAAATAAACAAATAAATAAATAAATAAATAGACAATATAGCAAAAAATTGATTAGGAATATACTAAAAGACTAGATGATAAAAGTTTTACAAAGCTAGATTTGAAATCAAGTCGTTATCAGCTGATAAACAAGAAATATTGTATTTAGCGGCGAATTTTGCAATTCTCGCTTCCACAGTTTCAATTTGCGCCCGGTAGTGTAATTCATTTGTTGAGAAATGCCAAGGAAGGTTCAAGATCATTTTTAGGGTCTTAGCACATTTGCCCCATACAGGGGATCCATAAAACATAATTGCTTTGAAAATCAGTTCTCGTTGCCGAGCTTAGATTTTCTGTTGATAAAAGGATAAAGAGTCTTAAAAGTGGTGTTAGCCTTGTTAACGACTTCTTGTATGTGGAGATTATAGGTCAAGCGTTTGTCCAAGTGAACTCCAAGATACTTCGCTCGCGATTACCACTCGCCCTGGGTACCGTCTATTGAAAGTCTGTTGCTTGGAAGCAGACAAGCTTTTCTTTTACAAGTTAAAAAGATAGCTTGAGTCTTAGAAGCTTGGACTGTAATTAAGGCGGATTGTAGGTTGGTTTCAATTTTAAGACCAATTACATCCGACGAAAATATACAGGTATCGTCTGCAAAAAGCGCAAAATCACAGTTACTCAGATGAGGAAAATCAGAGGTATACACATTGGAGAGAACAGGACTTAGCATTGATCCTTGAGGAGCTCCATATGGAATATGGAAAATGTTTGAAAGGACATTATTTAATGAAACTTTGAAGCTGCGAGAACATAAAAAGGATTGGATGATTCTAACAAGGTACATCGGAAATTTAAGATTGAGCATCTTATGTAGTAACCTATTGTGCCAGACAGTGTCGAAGGCTTTTTCAACGTCAATCATTACCATTCCAGTTCTTTTGCCTGTATTAAGATTTTGTTTTACGTATCTTGTCAAACGGTGCACTTAGTGGACAGCACTGTGAAAAAATCTGAACCCGAATTGTTCACAATGTAAAATGTTTTTTGTGTCTATATAAGACCCAATTCGATTTTTAATTATTTTCTCGAAGCACTTGCTTAACGAACTTAATAAGCTTATGGGCCTGTAATTTGAGGGGGAAGTAGCTTCCTTACATGGCTTCAAGATGGGTATGACTTTTGCTACCTTCCATAGTGGGGGAAAGAAGCAACTGCAGCAAAAATCACAGTGTCATTCCTGATGGCACTTTTCCGAATAGATCCTGGCAATAGTTGGCAGAAGACCCGGTCCCAACTTTGTTCGTAGAAGACGCCGATGAAGATGTAAGCCACCAAAAATTCAATTACAGGAGGCAATATCGGCATTCAATACATTAATAGATTGGGTCTTAGAAAATGATTATCCCTATGAAGAACTATTGATGCTGAGATAAGATGCGTGAAAAAACCATTCAACAAGGATTAAAAAAGACAACCCAAACAAAAATTTCAATTTTTTTGCACGAAATTGACAACTTTTAAATTGTTTGGTTCTTTTAATTTTCATTGTTTTGTTCTTTGCTCACTTCTATTTTTTGTTTTTTGTAAGAATCTTAAATTAACATAATTTTAATGTACTGTATACGTTCCTTCGATTTTATGAACTTTTCGATTATAAATATGAACCTGTCTCTTACAAATCGAGAATCAATTTTAGTTAACTGAGTTTCTGTCAACCTTTTTGCAGGTTGTATTTTTTCACAAACGGCGGAGGTTGGACCTAGAGTTCATTGTTGACTCCAGATGCCCCCAGAAGCATTACTATCACAGTTGTTCTCCTCGGATGATGGCCAATCACACGCGAGAGGTGGCGCCGTGTAAAATGACTAACTGACTCAGCAGCACAATTGATGTACAGTACAAGTTAGCCATCGTACAGGACGCACCAAAAAAAAACTTAATTACGTAAAAAAAAAATTGACTTACTTCTGACATCAGTACGTGTGATATGTTTCTGAAACAAGGAAATATAAATCTAGTATACTTCCTTGCGCAAGTTCTCTTAACATCCTCACCTGAAGACATTGTAACATTTCCTGGAGCACACGAAAAAAAAAACAAAAAACTAACTAACATGACAGCAACAATATTCGTCCACTTAGTCACGAGCCCACTGTTCAGCAATTTCATATTCATAACTGAGTTAACAACAAAATCAAATAAGTTCTCCTCAGACGAAGGCAGCAACGGAAAATAACCCAAAATCTCTGCGGTTAACATACAAAATTCAACCACCACCATCACCACGAGCAGCATCGCCCACCACCAGCCGAAAACGGATTTCCTGCGCTCACATTGTGTTCCCAAATTATTCATTCATCGACTCCGAATGCCAAATGAGTTCCTTCCATGCCATTACTAACGCTGTTGACCTCATTTCCGCCGATCTAAATGTCATTCAAAAACATCCTGAAAGAATACCGAGTCCAATTAAAAATAAATACATATTCTTAAAACTACTACTACTCCTGCAGTTAACATCTGACATTCTTCGCCTTTTTCGCGTGCATTTTATTATTTTCTTTTGTATTTTTCCTGTGTTTTTTTGTTTTTTTGCTGCGCCCAACCAACCCCCTAGCTAGACACCCTCAATCGTTGGTTCCACTTTGCGCGCTATTTACTTCGCCAGTAAGTGTTGCAGTTGCACATTGCATCTGCACGGCTGTACGTACCCTGAACACGAATTAACCTCGTAAACATGTGTCGCCACAGCTCGTTTTGGGGGGTTGTATCTGCAGCCCATGTATCTGCAGCATGTTGCTGGCAACAATTAACTGCTCACAATGCATAGATACATTCAATAAGCATTCAACATTTTAACAGATACTCCAACTCCATGTCCGATGCCACTCTGACTGGGGAGCCAAACAAAATGTTGCCATCAAATGTATCTGCAACATGGGGCTGCTTGTGAACAAGAATCCAACAGTCGCTTCGCTAGCAGAGTACGCTACGTCGCGGTAGTCGCTACGTGAGGAAATTTATTCGCTTGTCCGTTGTCGAGTGTGGATTCAGTTCGTTTTCGATCATCAAATGCAGTGAACGCAGTTGGCTGCTTCCTTTTGGTGTTTTCCCAGTCGTTTTCTTCGTTTCAATTCGAAAAGGAATTTTTTTTCAAAGAAAAAACAAAAACTTTTTTGTGACCCGCAAAACACAAAAATCAACGTACTTGTATCAATTTATTGTTTGTTGTTGCATTTTCATTTTAGTTTCCCAAAGTTTTTTTTTTTTTTGGTTTTAGTTTTGTTTGCATGAATTTCGAATTTCGGTGTCAGATTCGTAGTGCACCTGCATTCAAAAAGCGTGAAGTCTGTTTTTTTGTTTTTTTATGTTTTGTAATTGTTTTTCTGATTATTCGGCGAAATCTTTCCGCGTTGTTTTCAAATTTTTATCGTGATATTATCTTCGTCCTAGTTTTTTTTTTTCTCAGATACAAACTGATCTTTATCGTAGCGTAGATCGTATACCGTGCATTTTAAGATTTGACTAACCGTTAATTTGCATAAAAAAAAATAATACACTATCGATAGGGAGTTTTATTTTTGTTTGAATATCTTCAACCTTCCATGTCCCATGTGTCCAGTGTCCATGTCCATTCATCATTCTTCGTCGTCTGGCGTGTGATGTACGAGTATTGTACGCGTGTGGAGCGACGCACTCCATAAAGTTTAACTTGCCGGTCTTTAAACATTTATTTAAATATTTTTTTGTTGTTTTAGTTTTCCTTTTGTTTTTTTTTTTTAAAAAGCAACTCACGCGCACATTTCTGTGACGTTTTGGCGGCTCTTTTTAGTGAATGCAAAAAAAAAAATAAAGAGTGAAATAAAAAAGAGTAAATATCTTTCAGACGATAAGTCAGCATATTGATGTTTTTAATAAAATAATAATAAATTGTAACTAAATACAGAATTAATCAGAATAAAATACGAATAAAAAAAAAAAGGAAAGGAGAGAAAAGAGCGAGTCTCGGGAGTTGTCGCCAGGCTTAAAAGTTGATTGATTTGCAGATCGTGCTGCACATTTTTAAATGGTTACGAGTTTTTTGGAAATTTATTCGTATTTGTGTTTGTGTTGATTTTGCTGCTGCACTCGGAGGACAGATAATAAGGTAAATAAATATTATTTTGCTTACTTTTGTTTATTTGGAATTAAACGTGATTTAGACGAACGTTTCTGGTTTGATGTGTGCTCGTCTGTCTGATTGTCGGTTTCGCGACACAAAATGCAGATCAGTTTAGTTGGATGACGTTTTTAGATCGCTTCATTTGTTTGTGTCGTTCTGATCACATTTATTTTAATCTTTTCGATATTGTGATTATTTCCTGTTAAACAGCTTTAAGTGTTTTGAATGTTTTAATTGAGTAGTTTGATAAACTTTTTTGTTATGCTAATGCATTTCAAATTTGACAGTATACAAGTCAAATAATGAAAGTAGAGAAAAGGTTTCAGAAAATATTTTTTCTGTGGAAATTGACAATTCTTGAACGGAAGAAGTTTGCCAAAGCCCAATGGGTCAACTATCAAAAACTCCTCTTGACGCTAAATGCCTTTTTCTTTTGGGGACCTGATGGAATACCTCCAGTAATTTTGCAGCTAGTTTATAATAGCCAGTCGTCCATTTAACAAAAAGTAATTCCAATGCACAAGCCGTGGAGATGTTAAAAACTATAAATCTATAGCCAAGCTGTCTTGTTTGCCCAAAATCTTTGAGGCTATTACCTTTGACAGCGTTAATTTCAGTTGTAAGCATTTTCTTACTGACAAATAGCACGGTTTCGTAGGTAATTAACAAATCCACTGTGATTTATTTGTTTGAGTTTGAGTTTAGGACTTAGAAGATGGAAATCAAGTCGACTGCGTTAACACTGACTTCAATAAGACTTTTGATAAGTTTTCGCACTTTTGTGAATGGCTGAACCCATAAACTTTGGCTTTGGGGATCGACCTCTAAAGCAATAAACGCTATTTCAGGTGTGCCTCAGGATAGCCATCTATGTCCTCTTTTGTTCATTAAATGGTCAATAGAAGTAGGCTGCTTGGATTTCATGAAACGCTATAGTAATGCTTTTCATGCCCATAAATAACAAGTATCCTGGACACTTCATTTGTCTGACCACAGCTTGAATATGCATCCACTGGGCACCGTAATACTCAACACAAATTAATACATTGAGTCCTTGTAGCGCAAAATTGTTCGTTTGGTCAGTCGACCTTTAAACTCGAGTGATCCTTTTCGTCTTCTACCTTGTAAGGACCGTCTTCCTCTTATCAGCTTTGACTCTTTGAGGTGATTGTGTTTTTACATCACCTCTCTGTTGGAAATATTTAAACTTTTTAATTAAGAAAATTCAAGTGTAAAATCATTTAATTTTAGAAATACCAAAATTTTTGACAATCCACCGTACGAACTACCCTATGAGGAGAACTTTCATTTATAATCCTTTTTTTTAAGGCAGTACTGATAGCGTGAAAAATGTTTACCAATTTATATTTTTCTTCAGCCTGTTCCCTTGGCAGTCCGTCGGTTATGGACATTTTCATAACAAATCCACCTTCGCAGGTATCCAAGTCGATTGACGACGTCTGTAAGCGCGCTTTCATTGGACCATAATCCATCGGCTGTGGTGTTCAAAAATTGCAATATTTTCAAATTTCAAAAATTGAAATTGAATACTAGATAAAAAAGGAATTATTAAGAAGACTTCATGACCTCTCGACAAACTTGGATATTATAAAAAGTTATCCGTCTTTAGAAAACTGTTCCTCATATGTTTTGGAAAAAATCACTGTAAAAATTGGCAAAAATATCCTCAACTTTCGAACAAAATTTTAAGAAAGGACTTCTTGAACATAACTTTGTGTAACAATCAGAAGAGAATCGAAAGCTAAATTTACTTTATAAAAAGCCTCAAACCATTCTGGAACTTAGTTCAAATTATTTAATTTAAGAAAACGTTACTGATCTTGACAAGGCCAAAAAAGCACATTCCTTCTCAATATTTAGGCCTAGATAATGCGGCATGAATTACCAACGAGTTTGGAACTGAAACATGTATAAGTTTTAATACAATAAAAAAAAACGAATAAACAGCAGGGAGCCTTGATCAAGTAGTGAATATTTATTACGAATTCTTTCCTTGTTGATAAATGCGTGCCTAAAAATGCAGAAAGATTTCACAACTGCCTGGCAAAAAGCTAAGACTGAATTATTCCTCAAGAAAACTTACTTTAAGTCCAGTGACCTAGTAATATACCAATAAGCATTAAGAATCGTTAATACAATTCTTAATTAATTGTGAATGAAAAGCTGCTGTCACGATTTCGAAATAGTTTGATTTTAGGTATCACCATTCCATTCATTAATTACAAAAATTCTGGAGTATAATATAAATGGAAATGGGATTTAATTTCTTGGAAGTATTCCCTGATATCATTCCACAGTGGAGTTATAGAGATTCGCCAATGTTGAATTGATCTCAAGTGGAACACAGCAGCCCAAATTTTTTATAGGATTAGATTTTCCTGAAAACCCAATAACTATCCAACTATTTATTCATTTTTTTTTAAATTTATAAACATACTTATTTATTTAATTTTTTCACTTTTTAAATTTATTTAGTTATATTTATTTATTTATCAACTAAGAGTTTTTTTAATAAGGTAAGCAACTAAGTCCGCCTTGTTTTTTTATGATAATGTTATTTAATTGTGAAATAATGGTTCAAATGAATTATTCAAAGTATTGCCCAAAGTTGCTAGCTGCAACTTTTCCCATCTCCCTAGCAGAGCTCGAATACCATTACAAGAAAACTGTTCATCCTTGTATCAAGCCATTTTTTCTTGTCTTCATAAAAGCAGAAATGCTGATCAGCCATTAAGAAATAGTCGAATGGTGCAATATATGGGGAATATGGCGGAAGGGGTAGGACTTTCCATTTGAGTGTTTTCAGGAAGGTTTTTAAGGGATAAGCAACGTGAGGCCGAGCGTTGTCATGCTCTAGAATCACTTTTTCGATTCAAGTGTTTCAATAAATAACACCGACCTGGTCTCACTAAATACGCATGATAAGCATGACTAACCCGTCCCCATGATGTTTTTTCTTTGGATGTTGTACTGTCCAATCCATCGTCGAAGCGATGAAGAACAGCCTTCCTTTTTTGCCACAGTGCAGTTTCAAACAGCCGACAAAAACGACGCTCAACGTCCCTTGGCTTCACATCATAAGGAACCTAAGTTCCTTGTTTTTGAATCATTCCCAATGCATGCAATCGTTTGGAAATGGCTTAGCGGGTAACTCCAAATGCTGAAGCAAGCTGCTCTAACGTTTGGCATGGATCCTCATCGAACAATGCCTCCGATTCAGGGCCTTCGAAGAATTTTTGCACGCGGACGGTCGTCAACAGTGAAATCATCGTCTTTAAAAGACGGAACCAATCACGACACGTTGATTCGCTTATAACAGTATCTCTATGAACTTTTGGACCTCTCGATGTGTCAGCCGCATTTTTCTTCGAATGGAAGGAAGAAAATCAACACCAGTGCAAATGACGATTATTTTGCACATAATCAGACATTTTCACACCGCCAAAAGTATCAAAACAGTTTTTTTTACCTTATGCCATTAGCTCGGTTAATGACGTTTTGGATATGTCAAAAACAACCAGCACTTACTGCTGGAGCCATTTATTGACAAGCAGCGAGAACTTGGTTGCGCATCTAATAAAAATTTTATTCTTATTTGTTATTTAATTGAAGCTATATTTTTTTTGAGTCAGGCCTTCCCTAGTTTTAACCCGATGTCATTTTGCTAGCTACTCTTTGAGAGTTAAGTTCCTTCTATCATTTCGGGCAATTCGCTCTCAGATGGTTATTAAATTCTTCTGTGAATCCGATATTGCTTCATCATCACACCGGAGGTTCTATCTTCCTTTTTATAGTTTACCGGGGTGGTTGGGCTGCGAGACATTCTTGGCAAGTAAATATTTGCCCACTCTCTGAATGCAGCCATTGCTGATGATGGATTAGTACCTTCTGGAGTAGATCCACATGATTTTACTGCTCGTAGAATCCACAATTAGATTGTCAAGGCGCTTGAATTCAGTTCTGTTGACTTGCTCCCGTCCAACTTTCGACTCCATATACAGGAATTGGCAATATGAGTGCTTTGTTGAGCACGATTTTTGTCTCTTTTTTTTTTTTGTATATGATAAGCCTTCGTCGGATCTCCACCAAGGTGTCATTTGTGGCTTTCATATTTGTCCCCAAGATAGATAAACTTCTTTTCTAACTCGACGTTTTTAGCTGTCGATTGTGGTGTTTTGCCTGAGCTGATTTCCAATGAATTGATTGCAAGACCAAGCATACTGAAATTCGTTGCACGCCTGAAATAGTTCAGAAGTTCTTGGTCAAAACTGAACAGTTCAGTTTGTTTGGTTTTCCAAATTCTACAATCGCTTTCTACAGTTAAGTGCAATTGTATATTTGTATAGTTGAAATGTACTTGAAAAATCGTTCGTCTTTTTTAAGAAAAAATTGGTTTGCGACGACTACCATCCGATGGGAAGAAGCTTAATCTTTCACAACTGGCGGCATCAGTCAGTTCTGTTTTGATATATCGATATGATCGTGATGAAAAAAAATGCAGACTACAAGTCGACTAGCAAAATCCTGCATTGGTATTTTTCAGCTATTTCTGTCGTGTTTCCCTCTGTCGAAAAAAGCTCCACCAATTATTTTTCCATCTTTTCATTTGAACATGCACACTGTCCTTGTACATTGTCCATCTATTGGACTGCCTCTTCGATAACATCGAGAGCCCCTCAAAGATCTTTGCTCAAAAGTAGTTTCTGTTCCGGACCCACATTTGAGTTCGCTTGCGTTCGTGTTTTGGTTGTGAATTTTTTGTCAAATTCTGAAATCCGCTCGGTCTACACATCAAGAGTACAGTTATTCGATCAAATTTTCATTCTTTTTCCATATTTCATTAAAAATTTAACGAAATATTACGAAGTTAGTGCTCAGAACAAGCATTCCAAATGTTCCTTCTTATTGATTCTCATAATTTCAAAGCGCCTACGATTTCACACAAAACATTTTTTTTTTTCAACTGTTCAAAATATGAGTATACGAAAATAAAGTTGGTGCGTACCTGAAAATATAAAATTTTTCAATGATAATCTTTTGCCAGTGACTCTCGCGGAAGGTGAGTTCGTTAAAAAAAGTTCAGTGATTTCAGTAGAAATGAACACGGGACCTCACGCAAAATACTTCTACGCACCAATCAATTTAACGTCAGCCACGGACGCTTACATTAAAAGTCCATAGGAGACATATGTTTGAATATTTTCGTGATCGATCTTTGCGCGCCTTCCGAGAACTGCGTAGATGCGTAAATTTCAAACTTCTCAACACACGATGCCGACTTGTAAAAAAAAAAAGAAAATTTAAAAAATATCTGCGTCGCAATTGATACCAAACTCTTTTCAAAGGCGCCTACCAAAGAAGCTTTGCCCGCGAAACTTGTGATTCAGGTTTTACCAAGTAGCCAAAGCCTTAAAACCAAACCCTTCCCCGTTTCTACGAACCACTTTGCAACCGATAAAAAAAAAACAAGAATCACCCACCAAAAAGTATCTCTTTCTAGAGACCCGCAGCGCAAATTTTAGCGCCAATTCAGCCAAGATTAGTTCGGTTATCTTTTGTTTTGTTCATCGCGGAAACCACTCCAAAGATAAATATTCCGAATGACAATTTGTCAATCAGAATATGACTCACAAGTCGGGAATTCGCATGCTCTTCCTTTCTAAGTGGATGGGAATCATCATGGGGCCTACTACTGCAATTCTTCTTTCCGAGTTCAAAGAGAAACCAATAAAAACAGTAACAAAAAAAAAACCGCCCCCAGGTGATATCCCAAAAAAAAAAACAAAATAATTATCATCATTTCTAGCCACAAAGTAAAAGTACCAAAGCCAAAGAACAACAACTATTTTGATTCAGCATCCGAAAGCAGGAAGTGAACACGCTGAAGTAGAATTATCGTCATCAACGTCCCAGATGCTGGTGACTGTTGTTACCTAACCGCACTACTAAACAAGAAACAAAACAAGGAATTCCAAAAAAGAACAAAATTTCCAAAAAAAAAAAAAAAACAGAAGAAAAAGAACGAACGCCACGACAAGATAACAACGAGCCGCGCAGCGTCTCGCCGCCATCGCCACCACCTCCGACAACATCGAAGAGGAGGACTTGATTATGTCATTCTAAGCCGGGTCTTCTTCTGGTCGGTCTTGCCGTTCATCGCGCTCGTTTTGGTCTCTTTGGTTGTTCCCTTGCGCTCGTGGTATTGTCACATTTTTTTTTTTTACCTTATTATTATTTCCCGTCCATTGATGCGAAGGTTGTCTATGTCTGGCGTCAAGGCAAGAGATGCGACCAGCAAAAAAAAAGCTTGAAAACAAGCAAAATAAAAACAATAAAAAACAAAAAGTAGAAGTCTCTGTCGAAAACTGCAGGAGCACCAGATCTTGAGTTAAGGGAATAAAATATAAAGGTAGACACTAACCTGGTCCTGGACTCCATTCTATGTGGTGTGCATCCGCGAGACGGGGACTTCCACTGCAACTATTATTATCAAAGTGAACGGAACAGCATCAAAAGCAAAGGAACTCTCGCGCGACACGATGAACAAGAGAGACCTTGTAAAAGGGATGTGGTTGCTTGCGCTTGCTGGTGCTGGTGCTTCTGGCGGATTTCGAAGTTCGCCTTTGGTTGGAGACACTCTGCGGGAAATAGATGACTCAGGAGGAACGAAAATTCCCTTCGAATTGTTGTTTTTTGTCTTGTGCCCTCGTGACGTTTTATAGTTCGTAAAGGTTCGCTGTAGCCAAGATTAAAGATACTCGTGGCTATTACTGCGAATAGATTACTTCCTGGCGAAATAACATAATGGGACATGCACTGCCGCTGTGAAATAGTTCCTTTTCTTCGTTGTGTCTTCTTGTTCTTAAGCGTTCTTCTTTTCTTTTCTTTTTTATTCGAACACGAGTTGTGAATGAACGCCAAAGTTACTACTTCCTATGGAGCAGCAATAAAGTCGATTAATGAAATCGTTGTTGTTGCATCTTGGTGCGGAACTCTCGAATATACCCTACAAGCGATTTCTTATTTATTATGGTCATTTTGGTACATTGTTCGAGCACTGCTTTGATCATTTGAACCTTGTGGCTGGCTTACATTGTTGCAGTAGACGTTGTTCGTTCGTTGTCTGTCTTGGCAACAGGTAATTGCACTTTGAATTGGCGAAGACGTCGTCGTCATAACTCTTGGATTCCATTAATCAAGGCAAGGAGCAATTTAACCAGAACTTGTAACGTTCATGCTCTTTGAATTTTGTGCTTATAACTTTTTACTTTTCAATGGAAATGATCGAATTTATGAGTTGAGTTAGTCATGCATAAGGGTCTTCAATTCAAGGCCAATATTGACGCATCTAAGCTTGATGACTCTGCAGTGAGGCATTTATAAAAAAAAAATTCCAAGAATATACTCTTAGCCAAAAAAGGAGATGGTAATTCAGTTGAAATTTCAGTTTGATGACTAATAAGTCAGCACGAGGTAAAGTTTCGTGAGGCTAAAGAAGAAGGATTTCTATCGGTGTTAAAGAGCACAGCCAGAGTCTGAAAATTTGAATAAATCATTTTCACGCAGATTTTTCCAAAAACTGTGTGATGTCAACAGTCCGATGTGAACCTGCGGCTCAAACTACAAATTAAGCCACCCAATCCAATCCTTGTCTAGTTACTTTATCTTGCGAATATTAAATTGCTCCTCACTAAAGGTGTGGTACTCACCGCAACCCCGTCCAGTTTGAATCCAATGTGAATTCGGAGGATCTTTTAGTTGGTGCATTGATGTCCACATCACCAGAAATGTTTTAACCACCTGACCTTATTCGGCCAACGATCCTGGGAGGATAAGGGCCTGAAATAGAGCTGGGTCCAACTTTGACGGTCCAGCTGCTTCCAGTTGAATAGAACGAGCTTTCTAGCGTCCGCTATTGAATTCTTCTTGAACCTGGTCCATTCTCTCGATGTGACCAAGCCTTTTTGCCTTCCGGGCTTTGTCCACATCTTTGTACATTTCTTGACGTTGGTGATTTTTCTGGCTATGCGTTCTCCTCCATTCGCCCTCCTCGCAGATTTAACCAAATATACGACGAAAGATTTTTCTTTGCAAGGATTCCAACATTTGCTCAGCTGCTTTGCTTATCGTCCCACATTCGGCTCCATAAAGAAGGACTGGCAAAATCACAAGACAATGACTTTCCTTCGTGTTAGGAGTTTAGATCCTAGTTGTTTCGACAAACAGAAGCAGCAGCGGTTCCCTAGGTTCATTCTACGTCGGATCTCGACTGCCGAAGTTGAACTGTTTACTATCTCAAAATTGTAGCTGTAGCTGCTTTTGGCCGATATGATGTTCGATGTCATTGGCATTGATCCGCAGCAAGCTGTTGGTGTATTATTGTTTCTTAATCGATTGAGTGGTAGGGTATGAGGAGTACTAAACTCAAGTCGATGAAGTAGTTTTCCCACCCGCTGCGGAAGAAGTTGACGAGGCCATAAAAATGTTGCGGGTTCAGACATTTTACAAGCTGAGCGAAGATGTTCCAAAAGTGTAAATGCCACAAGATCTCTATAGAACGACTGTAATTTCAGCTTTATCTATTCCAGTTACAAAGGCGATCATTTGACTCCTTGTGTGAAGATCTGAAGCCATTTGACTATTGGCCGCCATCAAATTTCGACCAAATTTTCATACTTTCTCACGTCGATACTTTCTTTATATTCATCGACTTCAACATGAAAGATAATATTTTTCTGAAATATGTCCAGTGTTTGGGATACGCAAACGAAATTGAAATAATCGTTACTGCCGTCATCGAAGCAACGGAAAAAGCGGTTCTTTAGTTCCTCTGCAGTTAAGGATTGAATGTGCCGAACATTGAAAAAACCCTCGGTCATCATTGGTCCCCATTTACGGTCCAATAATAGATATATTACGAAGCTTTATTCAAAATGCATTACAGAGAAGGAATTTATCTTTATTCACCATATATTTTATTCAGCAACGATCGATGGTAAATTTTTGAATTAAAAACTTCTTTCGGCGCGTTTGGCATTTTTGAGATGCACAAAAAAAAACATCTAACTCGCGACACTGTTACCGGAACCGACACCTCTGTGTATAACGTAGAAAACTAGTAAAGAAAAGGAATGTTTTTAGTCCTTCAGTTAATTCAACATAGACGTAGACAAAACCATCCAACCGAATAATTTTGTTCCTTGGAAATTGTTCGTTCTGTCGTGAATTTTCAAATCATTTTCGAGGCATACGTTCGAATGTTTAGTTATTTTTTAATTGCCTGGTCCGGGATAGATTAGCGGTGCCGTTAATCTTCTACGTGGCCCGTAAAGCTATGGACGGGCGAGTCAACTACAACCAAGACGTCGCAATTAGCTCAACGGAGACTTTTAGGTATAGTAGGGCGTTATCAGACCGCGACATAGCAGACGTTGTATGGCCACGTCGAAACTATTGGTGGTTAAACGAAGAGTAGAAGTCTGTGGTATGTGTAATTTTTATCTTGAGTGCCCTTAAGGCAATTGGATAGCATGTCATGTTAACCTTGGCCGGCTTATATATTTTCAAGATAGTGTAAGTAGTTAATAATTAATTGTTATTACGTTTTTAATGTTATTTTAAGTAAGGTTAAGATTTTAGGTTTTAATTTAGTTTATAGTTAGTATTTAGGTCTAGTATAAGGAAAACATAATAGGACTACCGGTTGAAAATGTCGTCAATGCAGACAACTTCATATCTATTACTCTGAGGTGAATTTTGACCATGACAGCTGTCACACCAGAAACTTCATGTCATTGTCTAATTATTTCAGTCTAGGTTATTGGTGATTAGTGAAAACACACAAGTTTTTGTAAAGCCGTAAAATGACTACATTCGTGCCATCGAAACAACATTTTCGGGAAGTTTTAATATTCTTCTTTCATTTGAAGAAGAAACCAACCGAAGCGCATCAATTGCTTACCGATGAAAAAGTTCGAAGACCATAAATTGGAGGCATTGATAGATCAAGATCCGTCACAAACGCAAGAATAACTTGCAAAATCAAATGGCATCGCTCAGCAAACCATTTCCGATCGCTTGAAAGCAATGGGAATGATCCGAAAGGTAGGACATTGGGTGCCGTATGAATTGTAGCCACGAGACGTCGAACGCCGATTTTGCATGTCCGAAATGCTGCTTGAACGCCACAAAAAGAAATCTTTTTTGCATCAAATCGTCACTGGTGATGGGTACATTACGATAATCCAAAACGTCGGGCAACGTACGACGACATTTGACGACATTTGCCACATGCTGCAAATGTCGTCAAAACTTACCTTGAAACGCTCAAATGGGATGTCCTACCCCACCCAACGTATAGTCCAGACCTTACGCAATCCGATTACTATCTCTTCCGATCGATGCAACTTGGCCTGGCTGACCAGCACTTCCGTCATTTCGATGATGTCAAACCGGTCGAATTTTTCAGAACGGGTATCCATGAATTGCCAGAAAAATGTGTGGCTAGCGATGGGCATTACTTTCAATATTGAATTTATATCAATTTTTCCTCAATAAAGCATTGATTTTTGAAAAAAACGACATTTTCAACCGGTAGTCCTATTAGTATAAAATCCATTGAAACATGTTTCCAGACTGAATTTTACATTAACTTAAGTCATATTTTTTTATTGGTGTACGCTCAGTTTTGGAATAAACGACTCATCGAGTGTTGAAAATTTGAACATCGAAAGAAAGTTGCTGAACTCGCAAACCAGTCAACTTTCGGACGTATAAACGTCTGTCGGGTCCTCAAGTTTTCGATTATTATTTTTAATTTTATTTTTTTTTATTTATTTATTTATATATTTTCGATTAATAAGTTCAGTAAGACGAAGTCTTTTTAAGTACAAAGTGCATAAGTATACAATACAAAACCAAAAACAAAAACTTAAATATAAAAATATAACAAATAATATAATTTAATTTAATTTTATAACTAAATATTTAAATTATGGTTAAGGAGAAAAAAAAAATAAATAGAGGAAAATAGGCGGAGTGAGAAAAAGTTAAAGAATATTGCAGACTTGAAACAAGGAAGATTGGACGCACTCCTGATGCGAATTGGCAAAGCATTCCACATCCATATAGCATGGATAAAAAAGAGACGAGAAGAGTTAAGACAGCGGTACGGTTGACTTACGAGATGGCGTGTTCTGTTTGAGATCGAGCAAATTGCCGTGCCTTATACAAAAAGTCGGGCGTTTTATTACAAATTAGGTTGTAGAGAAAAACGCAACATCTTATATTGTAGAAATTCTAAACGGAGTAATATTAAGTAAGTAAGTAATATTGAGATAACTGAGTTTCATTAAATCGTATGTAGAGATTCGGAATCAGGTTTACAAAAAACAATTTCAGAATACCTTAAAATTGGGACAATCAGCGTCTTTACAAATTTCAACCTGGTATCTATAGGCAAGACTTTAGATTTGTCAGGGTTTAAAAGCAGCCCATCAGCAATCGACCAGTTAGAAACAGCCAGCAAATCACTGTTTAAAAGCGCGTTAAGTTGTTCAATTTCAAATATAGGACGGGATATGTAAAGCTGAACATCGTCATATGAATAGAGACATTCCTACAAAAAGAAGGAAGATCGGGCCAAGTATAGAGCCAAACATTTTAAATGACAATGTTTTATAAAAACTTCAGTCACAATTCCGCTTCTGAAAATTGGTTTCGAGGGCTCCAACCATCAATACACCAGACTTGCGGCCCAAGTAGAATTTTAAAACTATAAATCAATCCAATCTTTGGTTATTTTGAAACCCAAAACCAAGATTGCATTATTTAATCAGTCTTTAAATTTGGATTTGGGGCTGTGTTCTTCACAAACAACATGTTTGAGTTATCTAATGGAAAGGTTGGTCTAAATATATAAAATCTCATCAACCATGAAGGTACTCCGCTTAGGGCGGAAAAGTTGTTGTTTTCGAAATCAACATCAATTCTTTGAAAATCAAGAATTTCGATTTGATTTTCGCCAAGGCACAAAGACGGAGCCTTGGAAATATATTTATGTATGTATCCTCGCACACATACACAAGACTTGGCTTCACGTTCAATAAAATCGGCCGACAAGAGTTTTCCTTCGAAGTTCGATAAGAAAATAACAAATTGATTTGCGCCAATTACATTGGAAGGGCTACACAACAGAGGAGCCCATGCCATATATGAGAAGCTCTACAGAGCACGTTCTGATACGCCCGGCAATGCCTACACAAATCAGTCTTTGCAGCTTACTTACATCAATCCGTGGTCTGCAGTGGTTTTCAATTAACCAAGCTAACATTGGTCGAAAAAGGTGGTTAAGGGAGCACAGATAAGTTTGAATTTGAGCTGCAAGTTTTGACATAAAATATTTGACACATTTTTCTAGAGCGTTTAATCTACACATTGGAGCTCACTCAAAGAACCGTTTTGGAAATCAACTTCGATGACCAATATTTTGTCTTCTGTCCGTGACAGTAATGTTTTCAGTTGTAAAGTAAAGAGCCTAAATTCCGCCCGTTTTCGTTGCAAGTGTTATTTTAAAAATTTCCAAATAAATACATTTATTCGCAGACAATTCTTATCCCTAAATCCTTAAACAATTTTTAATGGAACGCGATATCGACGAGATCCAAACTTAGCCCAATTGAAGACGTGACACGCCTTCAGCTGCTCCGGCCGACGTGACGTGACGTGACAGTGGTTGTCTGCCAAGCTTCCATTTCCTCGTAAACAATTAACGACCTACACGGGAAAATACCGAAAATTGTTGTTGGTGTATATGCAGTCGCAGCGATACGATGCGATGTCGTCTTCGCTTGCCTTCATGGACTTTTGTGATAATTTTCTGGTCAATCCGGTGATCGCGTGGCTATTTTTATCGCTGCGCTACACTCAAAGAGGGCGCGTTCACATTTGTCCTCTTGGCGTCTGTCGCGGTCGCGGTCGCCGTCGCGCTCGTATTCGCGCACAGCTTTACCTGGCACAACTGCATTTCCATCCGTGCCATGCCCATTCCATGTTGCACTTGTTGCACATGCTAAACAGGTATTGCAAGCCGAAAAAAGAGGATACGAAAAACGTCCGAATATGACCAAAAGACCAACAAAAAAAGGAACGCGAAAAAGTTCGTCTTTTTGTTTTTTTTTCTGTTTGCGCGCAATATGTCCTCCGAGCACAGACGACAGACTGCAGCAGGCTGGCCAGAGTTGCATATTCTGACGCGATGCATTCCACTCAGCCTTCTCTCGGAAAGAACAACAACAACAAAGTGCAAAGTATAGAACAGATGCACCAACACACAGACCAGTCTGGCCAAAAGACGCGACCGTAAAGGAAGCCCAAAACGCTGATACCAAAATCGGACCATGTGCCTTCTTCCTTGGTGCGTTTTGCCACTCTCTGCCTGCTTCTCTCCGTCTCCGGGGGGGGCAATTCAAAGCTCTGGACGGAAGTTTGTCTTGTGCCATCGTCGCGCCTACTGAGGGGCCGAAAGGGGGCCGTCTTGCAAGTCTTAGACATTTGCTAAAAAATTTTTTTTAAGAACGTTTTCCCCTTGCCCCGGCCGATGAAGTCAATTGCCGCCGCTGCCGCGTCGGTTCCCCTTTAAGGTTGATTTTGTCGTTTTTATTACTATTGCGCTTTGGTTTCGTTTTGTTTTGTTTTCGGTTTCTGTTCTGTTTATTTGTTTTGCCAAAGTTCTCCAGTGGAATGAACCTATTTATGTAGGTTTTCCTGTTGTTGCCTTGGCGATGGATGGAGGGAAACACCATAGCCAAGCAGCAAGCCATTACTGGCTCAACAAGTGTGGAAGTGCTATGTACTGCACCAGGCCGTCTGCCTGCGATATATCGTGTGCATGTGCATGTGCAGCTAGGAGTGAACGTCTGCGACTCTAGGGTATTACGACCTTTGGAAAATGTTCACACTCAGCAGAGTTAACCTCATAGACAGTGATTCGCCTCCGCATTCCTGCCAATCGTGGTTGCAAAACAAATTTAAAAAACATTTGCTTTTATTTTTTCGCTTTTGTTATTCTTGATTTTCTTAAAAACAAAAAAACAAACAAACAAACAATCAGTGATGTCGATTTCAAGTGATTGTACGCGTTTAGTATTATTTTGTATTGTTTCGTAGTTTGAGTAGTATTTTTGGTCTATGTTTAGGCAACACCTTCCTGTTTTAAGCGGTACTAAGAAGTTATCTCAGTGGGCAGAATAAAGCTGATTAATTAAGTAAGTTCTGTACACAAGGAAACAGAACAAGATACCTTTTCAGGCTTAAAACCTTAAAGATTTATACAATCTTTGACAGTGTCTTTTCATATAAGCCTTCTTTATTAAATTTATCAAGAAGTCAGTTACTCTCTTGATTTGTTCGCGTACATAAACATAGATCTATAATTAACTACCAAAGGAACCTGTCTAATAATGTCTTTGATGATCCAATTGAGAGTGAAGAAGACAAACTTGCATCGTTACGGAATCTTGAAGCCCTGGTTCGTGAGGTCGAAACTCTCGAAATTGAATCGAATGACTCTGACGGATTTTCGTAATCGGATAATGTTTCTCTCGCAGAATTGACTGGACTTTTAAATGTCCAAATACCACAATTTGGTCAAAAACCGAACCACCAGCAACTCGAACCTATAACATTCGACTAAGGCTACTTGGTCCAAAAGGAGAAGCAGCTAGGAATGCAAACGATTCGGTGTCCAGGTTTGAATATTTTGAACATTCTTGAAAGTTCCACTCCACTCCATAAAAAAAAAGACAACTTTTCAAAGAGACCGCGATGCTAAGTCCGCTAACGCTATTGAAATGAAAGCTTTTCTGTGGGTTGTTCTATGTTATGGGAGTAACACGAAAGGGACGTCGGAACTTTAATTGATTTTTCAAGGCATTGGTTTAGAAGTCAATTGATAGATTACGTTTCCTTTCAAGAACTTTAAGCTTTGATGACATCACTCATAGAGCTCAACACCGAGAATTCGATAAATTGGCTCATATAAGAAAAGTTGTTGAACGATTAACTCGTTTCCAGTGATTATTTGACGAACAACTTGTTGGTTTTCGCGGCCATTGCGGTTTTATAACGTGTAAACCAAAAAGACGAATTCTTTATAGAAGTGGATAGAAAGTTTCCTTATTTATAGAACTTTTAAAACTACGTTGGACCACAGCCAAAAGGTCTGTTTTAAGAAATCAAACAGGATGAATGATGTTGTCCATGGAGTTTTGGAGCCACTTTACGGTTTAAGCTATTTATGAATCTACCTCTCGTCTGAGAATTGATGCAGAAGGAAATCACTGTTGTTGGTACAATAAAAAAATAATAGACCTGAAATACCTAAGAACTTCAAAGCTTCCAAAGCTAGAATAATCAAGAACTCAATTTGCTGCTGTCAGAAGGACGCGACATTTGTATCCTATGTCCCAAGAAGAAACAAGTCTGTCACATTACCTACAACAATGCACAGCTATGCAACCACTGATGCCGATACATATGCCGCACAAAGTGGGGTGTTAATGTCCTTGATAAAATATGTAAGCCACGAGATTGCTCCAACGCTCTTGTCATCTTGTCAATCAGACAAACGTCAGCTGTGAAACAATTTTGATGTGTAACCTTTTGCACAAGTTATCCTTTAATCTGATAAAACTATTTGTAGTGGTTGTTGTATCGGCTTAGTGTTGTCGTGGTTGTTGTATCGGCTTAGTGTTGTAGTGGTTGTTATATCGGCTTATTTCCTAATTCGTGTTTTCAAAATAGTGGTTTGTGAAGATTGTGGGCAGATGGCTCCGTTGTGAAGGCATAACACTGATTGCGGGGTATTCAGCGAAATCTTCCAAACTACAGACATTCTCAATCAAACCCCTTTTTCGGTGAAAAAGATCGCTGTTTTTAGATTTAAGTTCGCTAAAGAATCCCATCATATTCAATATGAAATCTTATGTCATCTTGGCTTCAAGTGACGTCTTGTCACAGTCGGACGAGTACAACAAATTAAGTGGCTCCAAATTTCAAATGACATCCACTGACATTAGAAGTAGTTTTTTTTTGTTTTTTTTTTTTTTTTTGAAAAAATCACTTTGAAACAAGTGAATGATTTGAAAATTTGACACGGAAGTAGTGGCTCCACGGAGCTTCCTGTCAACAGCTAGCGTCTGTTTGTTTCAGTTGAAACGAATACACGAGCTCTTAAAACAAACACCAAAGAGCCAATAAAACTAAACAAACATGTGAATTCTTTTACGTTGTCTCGTTAGAACTGTAAACAAAAATTTCAGAAAGGCGACAAGGTACTCAATCTTTTCGGTAAGCGGCCAAAATGAATGCATGGCTCGGTATCTGAATGCCTTTCGGTTGTATCTAAATGCTTATTTATCTTGTCAAAATTATAGTCCGTTGGTGGTATGATTATTTCTTTTGTAGGCCGTGAGCTTCTTTCATGAATGAAATAGTCAAATTGTTTACATTCAGAAAACATTCTTTTTTTTTGACAGCTAACACCGGATGATAATTTATTGAACTTTTGTGGAATGTATGTAGGTGGCGCGGGAGGAGGGGAACATTTGTTAAATGTTTACTGCAAGACAACAAATTAATAAAAATCCATTCAAGTGGTCGTAAATAATACTTGTTTTGTTGTTGCTCTCGAGGGGGATTGTCTGGGAAGTTTTTTTATTTCTTCAAGTATATTTAGATTTCTATTTTGTTGTTTTTTTTTTATTTTTAATTCAACAGTGGCGAACTAATTTTGTAAAAATAATATTTTTTCTTGTTTCTGTGAGGTCAGGTGTTTTTTTCGGTGATTGAGTGAGTCAATTCCACATGCACAGTACGAGGTGGATTTTCGACCGTTGATCTTCTTCTTTCTTTTTCCTTTAAGGACTGTACTGTCGACTTATATGACTATGCGGCACGCGGGTAGAACCTTAAGAAGCTTCAGACGAATTCGCACGCTTGCCTCTATTATGTGATCGCATAGGAATATTGATTAATATTGTTCGTAGGATCGTTTCTTTGAACAAAACAGTACCAAACCCAACATCATTACAATCTTAACTGCGTTCAGTATGAGTCCTTAGGAAGCAGATAAATAATAATTCATGTAACATGTATGATCCTCCTTTACCTAAGCATCGTCTATATATATGTAAAAAAAAGCTTAGTTTTATCCAGACGCTCATAAATGAACTTGCAAAATATAATGGGCCACAATATAGACCCTTGTGGAATTCCTGCTTAAATGATTAGGGCTGAAACCCGATTGGTTAGGATATAACAAGACAAATCAATCGAGGTGACGAGTTATTTGACCCGATAGTAACTTCCCAAAGACTTTTCGAAAGCTCAGTAAAATACTTATGGGACGACAATCACTTTCAAGAGTTGCTTGTGTTTTTTTAGGCAGGGTAACATGTCCGATCACTTTTCTCGAATTTCTTACATTGTTTGGTTTTGCTCTAAAACAAGGGAATGTTATATTTCTTTCAACACAAAAATGGAAGAAACGGTTGAGACAATGGAAAGAATTTTCGTGGCCATTTAAATGGACAGAATTCGAGAATTTTTACTCGGGCCAATTCAGGAACCGGCAAAAAGGGCTACGAGTGAAAAAAGGAAGAAAATACTCTTAGAACGAAACGGACTAACTTTGTTTTAATCTGCCTGCTGATGTTACTTCTCATTACCAGTTGGAAAGTACTCTTAACCGAAATTCCTAAAAAATGGACGTGTGGGATTTAAAAAATACTTGATTCAATAACACCCCACCCTGTATTTCATTCTCATTTGAATTACATCGGTTAGGGGGAAGTGGCTGAAATTCAATAATGAGACCTTTGAGGAAAATTTTCTTTCTCTCTTTTCTTTCTTTTCATTTTAATAGAACCCGCTTCGTCTTCTAAGCCGACAACACTATCTTCAACTGAGTCTACGAGTATCTTCATTTCGAAGCGGCTATCTTAAAGCCATTCCGTCCTTGTACAAGGTATTTAAATCGCAGTTTCTGGGTGGCAGCTGCAATTTTCTTCCTATTACTACTGATACAGCTCTCTATTATTCTTGTGAGCACTGAACTGTTTTAGGGTTCCGTACACAATTGGTGCCAGCGACATATTATTACTTAGGCTTTGCTGTCCGTCCGTCCATCTATCTGTCACAAGGCTGTATCTTCTGAATCATGATAGGTTTACACTTTAACAGAATGCGTACTACAACGGCACCTATAACAAGATATAATACAAATCATGAACTGATTTTATTCAAAGAAGTAGGCTATGAGAAGTTTTTTATTAAAAAAACCGGTCAAGTGGGAGTCAGATTCGCGCAATGAATTTACTCTTTTTGGATTTATTGCTTTTTGCTTCTTGCCAGTTTTCATGATTCTTGGTCAACGAGAAGTAATCCATAGGTTTTGATTCCCTGTCGCGTATCAAAATAGTCGGAATAATCAGCCCTTTCTTTTGACTGCGTCGATTTTGAAGCTTGAAATTTTTTCAAAGGAATAAGGGACCGGTATTTGTCACTAGTTTCAACTTGATACCTCCACTCGTTCCTGAGAAATAAGGGTGGTGGCAGACAGGCGGACAATGAAGTGATCCCATAAATGGTTTCGTTTTCCGTTTTGAGGTACGGTGCCTTAAAAATACAAAGTGTTGCATATTGTATGGTGGTATGGAACCCTTCTTTTATAAGAGGAGTACTTAAGCCACTTTATCACCATCTTACCGTTCCTCTGACATCTTTCTGCAATTCTTTTGAAGGCTTAAACAATTCCTTAATTTCGTTAAAGGGAGTCCTTATTTTGATAGTCTTTTTCATAGAAACGTTTTTGGGCTTAAAAAGCTTTTTTTATTTCGATTATAAAAAACGTTTTTCGGGAAGCTAGCCAAATTTATTTTAAACAAAATTCACGACCGTGTTCTTTTTTAGCCGCTGAAATATTCATACTATTTTTTTTTTGTGTCTTTTTTTTTTGGTTTTCAGTTTTTTTTTTCCAAATATTCTCATGACTGCACTGTTTTTTTTTATTTTGGAATATTTCTTACGTGCCTGTTTGCTCGTACTCGTATATCGGCTTTGAGGGTTACTCACGTGATGTTGTTTAGTCTATCCGACATGCAACACTGTTTATTTACGTTTAGTTGGTATTTTTTAATTGTAATCGTTGTTTACGAAAACAAAAGCAGAACAAAAAAAACGAGTTGTCTTAGGATCCGATATGGTTTTCTGAATGTTGACAAAGTTCATTGAATTTGAATTCCAGAAAAAATGCATGCTGTCGTAATTCTAGACACATCGGCGCCATTGTATATGAAAACGGCAAACATAATAAGATGAATTTAGTAGACATTAAATTGGACTTAATATTTTGGAGCGATGGAAGTCGAAGTTTTTTTAAAAAAACAGAAATACTCGTATTTTAAACTTTAATGCCACAACTCCAATGCCCCACACAGCGCCAAAAAGTGTCATAAATTGGCAATTTTTGTTTGAATTGTTTAAATAGAAAAGGCTTCCAGTGGCCTATATTTTTCCATCTCTTAATCAAAAGTAAATGAAATTTGCGGAAGCTTTTGCTGAGAGATTATAATGGTACTGTGATGGAGCAAACAGGCAGGACCAGAGAATTTTATCATATTTTAACGATATGGAAACAATCGCTAAACTGCAGAAATGAATCCCTTCCAAGGACGAGGAAACCTACCTACTCCATCTCAGATCCTAAAAACACGACTCTTTTATTCAAAAACGATTAAAAGGTTTCTGGACACATAAATATGTGATGCTTCACTAAAAGAGATGAGTGACGTATTTGGTTGATTGGTTTTTTGGTCAGGGTGAGCTTTAACAGATCTTCACTTGAGCATCTGGTTAGGCCTTTTGTGTCCCCCGATTTTCTGCGTGGAGAAGATTTTAGTTAAAGTGGGGCGTTGTAGCCTGATTTGTATGGTCGAGAACTCTTTTTGTTCGTTTTGCGAACGCCATGATCTCACCGATGCGAATTTCCTTGAGTTAAACCTGCTTTTTCTCTCATTTTCTGCAATTTCTTCATCTTTTAAGTTCTGGTCTTCCATTATGACGCTGGGAATTGAAGACACTCTTAGCTGGGGAATTATTGTCCAATCGCAATCTCGTAGAAATCGCAGGTGTATCTTCGGAGAATTTTTGTTTCGCAGGACCCTAAATTTTTTTTTGCTGTTTTGTTTATCGTTCAATATTCGGGTTCATATAATAGAACTGGACGATGAGTGTTTTGATGAGCATCATTTTGGTCCCTCGAGTTACGAGCTATGATCCCAGTTATGTATTAACTGAAGTGCCTCGACTAAGTCTTCGCCGGATATCGAAAATGGTGTCATTTGGGGATTTGATATTTGTCCCGAGATATAGAAACTCCTTTACTACCTTAACGCCGTCGATTGCAATGTTTTGTCCAAGATGGTGTACAACGCAACGAAAGGTAGCGAATCTCAGATCCATTGCGCGAAAAATGTACTGAGATGACAGTTCTTCGCATAGCGAAAGGTAGCGACAGTCGCTCCGGGGACATTTGAGGGAAATTCAGCAAAGATTTCTTCGCTACGCAAGGAAATCTGTGAAACCCCATTTGATCTGCAGGTAAATATGACTTCATATTTTCTGTTGCCCCAAATGCGTTCCAGACATATTTCCCCGTGGCGGAGCAGAATACCAGTTTAGCAAAGGTGTGCTGGAACGGGGGCTATTAAGTGTTCTGCTTGAACATCTGGAATGATGTCAATATCGTATTCGAATCCAAACAGCTGGCCGGACTTGAAAATGATATTGTCTTCCATGTTGACATCTGCTTGTTTTCTTATAGATTTTGTATCCTCTCGAGAATTGATTGGAAAAGTCATATTCGAGTGAGTCTCCTTGTCGGAATCCGGCGTAGGTTAGGAGAAGTTCGAAAGTTCTTGTCCAAATTTTTGAGAACATGGCGATTAGTTTTCTCGGCAGGATGAATGCTGTCATATGCGGCTTTGAAATCGATGGAAAGTTAAGTATCGACTTGAATTATTTGCTCGCTCGTCAAGAGGATATAAAGACTCTTATAATGCGTGTAGCACAGAATTAGGGAGAAAAAATGAAAGATTTTGTAGTGGTTGAGAAACTCAGGTGTATTTGGTTTCAATTCTCTTCCGTGGGTGGAGCCCGAAACGGAATGGAGGATTTTGATTTCGACCTATTAGCTTCCACCTAATTCACAGGATTTTATTCAAAGTAAGTTGAATTTGAAAGTTTGGAAGATTTAGCTGAACACCCCGCTGTCAGTGTTACGCCTTCACAGCAGAACCATCTACACACAATCTACGAATTGGGCATTAAGCCGATACAACAACCACTACAACTACGCCGCCCAATAGTCAGACAACTATCGCTGAACGACCAATCCAGTGATATTGCAATTAACTTGATCCCAATGGCAAATGGTGACTGGACCAAATTCGAAAAACTAGACCACTCCATCAATCGAATCTGGCACCTATCAATTGAATCAATTGAAATTTTGGAAATTTCGGGAAAAGATTTATAAACATACACTAAATGAACTGGAGATCACTCGCCTTTTGGATTGAGGCGACAGAAATAGCTGATATTCAAGTCGTCGGGCATGCTTTCGTCGACCCGTACCTGGCAAAAGATCTGGCCGATGCTGCGTACTCGAACATCTTATCCATCAATTGGTCATCATCTTTTAGCAGCTGCTAGAGATTACACTGAATTGATTTTCTTTACTGGGAGACTGGGTATCACTTTTGTAGTCTGCAGCTACTCCGTTGACTCTGCAATGCCCTTTAGCTGAAAGACATCGTAGGCTCTTTATTTTTTCTGTATTCTTCATGTGCTGCACAAGATGAGTTGAATCCTCCAATCCACTCATAGATAAGCTAGCCTTTGAGGACATCGAATGAGTAGCTAATGCAAAGTTTGATAATGCCACCACAGAACATGAGTGGATGGGAAAAAATTAAATCAGAACCCATGATCACCTTACTGATCTTCCTGATATAAATCAAAACAAGTGAAAGTTAAGTCTTATGGAAGCAGCGTTAAAACAGAAACAAGTGGCCTTAGTGCTAAACCTGGTCAAATGGTTCCAATTTAAACTTTGCCAAGAAGCCAAATATTTATTGGGAGAGCTACAATAGACTCGAATTTACTTGAAATGGGAAAGAAAAACTTTATAGAAAAACTGGAAACTACGACCGATCGTAATCGAAAGCCAAAGATTAAGTTAAGATTTAAGCGATGAAAAGGGTCTATTCGAGCCACCATTCTTCGTAATTTGAAATGTTTCTCTGTTAGGCATGTGGTACCGTCTTGTCGAAACCACATAATGGTAAGATCCGTATATTGTAACTTGGGCAGTAAAAACTGGGTTATGATTTCACGATAACGACCATCATTGATGGTTGCTGCCTTACTAGCCGCATGTTCGAAGAGGAATGGTCCGACAATTTCTCCAGCCAAAAATCCGCACCAAATAGTCAGGCGTTGTGGATGTTTCACAACAACTACTCGTCGGTTCTCTGAACCCTAAATGCGACAATTTTGACAATTAACGAAGACATCAAGATGAAAATGAGCTTCATCACTGAAGATGATTTTGTTCGAAAAATTACCATCCACTTGTTTATGTTCCGGAATCTATTAAATGATCTCTCTTCGCGCTGCATGGTTAAGTTTCAAGTCTTTCATGAGAATTCCCTGTAGAAAGCTTCACGAAATGCCCAATTTTTGACTACGGTGCCGAATCGAGGTTCCTAGACTGTCAGCAATACTATCGCGAACTACTCTGTTGAACGACTTGTTACAGGACATCCAGTGTCTAAGATCACTAATTGATCCAGTCTTCTTGAATTTTTCAATTATTCTTCTCAATCTTCATTATTTTTCAAATATTGATCAACAATGAAAATGATTTGTTCT
This sequence comes from Orthonevra nobilis, assembly GCA_963555765.1. NCBI lineage: Eukaryota > Metazoa > Arthropoda > Insecta > Diptera > Syrphidae > Orthonevra > Orthonevra nobilis. Next base: position 28,320,843 of record OY743226.1, on the reverse strand, counting down.
TTTGTACAGCGCTTCATTTTTTCTAACACCGAACTGTCACCTGTCAAATTTTTATATTTTTTTCCGTTGGCAACACTGTACTATAAAATGGCGTAAAATTCAAAATTTGCCTGAATTTTGGAACACCCTTGGGAAGTCGAAAATCCGATCATGGACAACATGGCAGACAAGCCAATGTTCGCAAATGACAACGTCTGTCCGGTTCGCTAGTCCTTCGTATAAAGGAGGAAAGTCTGTCTGTTGTAGAATGAGTTGGTTTTCCAGCCTTGGGAATAAACTTCATTCTCCATCGAGGCGAGACGTATCCACAGTTCAGGCAATTTTATGAAAATAAGCTTAAGCTATGAGAGTTTATATAGGGTTTTCCAATAGGGACTTGACAACTTTGAATTTAATTTGTGAACGCACCTTTTCACTAATCATCAAACTGTTTATTCAGTAAACTCAACATTTTCATCATCGTAAAGTACACGAACGAGCAACGTCACCAAATTATAAAAATTTGCTACCGAAATTCGGAGTCGGTGACGCTAACTCCAATTTTCGAACGTAATTCTCCCTCTAGTAAACAGGCAATAATAAGTTAAGTGTAAAAATTTGAATCTACATGTTCCCGTGTCAGTGAGACGACGGGTTGGTCGAAGTGTCGCAAATATCGCGGCCGTTCAGGCGTCCGTAGCAAACGATCAAAATCAGTCAATTCCACGGCGTTTTCAAGAATCGAGCATCGCTCAGACCACAGTATTGCGTATTTTGCGTAAGGATCTTGATTTACACCCAGACACTATCAAGCTGACTCAAGAATTGAAGCCGATGGACCATTTGAAGTGACGAACATTCTCCGATTGGACTCTGGACAAGATGCGCCAAGATGATGAATTTCATCGCAAAATCATCGTCAGTGACGAAGCTCGTTTTTTGCTCAATGGGCAAAATTTGCGCTCTTGGTCGGGTGAAAATCCACATTTGCTTCATGAATCACCACTTCATCCACAAAAAATAACTGTTTAGAGCGGTTTTCATGCCGGCGGCGTTATTGGGCCATGTTTTTTCGTCGACGATAACGAACGTCTCGTTACTGTGAATGTCCAGCGTTATCGCGCCACGATTACCGATTACCTGAATTGGAAGATATGGACTTGAACGACATGTAGTTTCAATAGGATGGTGCCACAAACCAAACAGCACACCTTCCAATCGATTTATTGAAGACTAAATTTGATGAGCGTGTTATCTCAAGAAATGGGCCAGTCGATTGGCCGAATCGTTCGTGCGATTTAACGCCTCTAGATTCTTTTCTTTGCGGCTACGCTGAGTAATTGGCTTATGCCAATAAGCCGATGACGTTGGAAGAGCTCAGAGCCAACATTGAACGCGAAATAGCGGCCGTTCCGGCCAAAATATGTGGTTGATCATCTAAAATCGGGTCCAACGAATCGACCGCTGCAAACGTGCCCGCGGTGGCCATATGAACAAAGTCGAGTTCCATTCATAAATGTGCTTGCGTTTTATTAAAAAAAAAAATTGTCAAGTCCTAATTGGAAAACCCGGGATAAAATGCCAAAGTGTCTCTCGATGAAATGTAACTCATTTGGTTTTGACTAAGAAATGGATTGAGTAACTTCTCGCAGTTTGAAGCTTTAATAGGGCCCCATCCTTGATGGCCTTTGCGGAAAACGAACCTTTAACTATGTCAACCCTTCCAAAAATCAAGACCAAGTCTTTTTTACATTCGAAAGCGCTGATGCCAGGCTCTGAATGAAGAAGTATGGGGTTGGGTTCGATATCCCGCTTTTTATAATGCCGATTTTTAAAATCCCGCTATTAAAATCCTGCTTTTTAAAATCCCGCCTCTTATAATCCCGTTTCTTATTATCCCGCTTTTACAATCAAAAGTAGTTGTTTTATTTTAAAAAATCGCGGCGATTTTTTAAAATAAGCAACTACTTTTGATTGTAAAAGCGGGATAATAAGAAAATTAAAATAAATAAGCAATGAGTGTTTTTTTGAAATGCAGTTTATTTTTACATTTATTATTTTTAGAGGAAGTAACAAAATAAGAAATAAATAATATCAAAAAAAATTCTTAGGGAATAAATATGACAATCTTCAATAATTTAAAAAAAAAATACAATAAAGTAATGTAATAAAATATTCTGCCAAAGGGAACAAAAAAAACTTCAAGCCATTAACAACATTTTTTATTTTATTAGCTTAAGTGTATGTTATAAGCAATACGGATGCATTTGCTTTTTGGTCGAGTACTTTGAATATTTTTAAATATATAATAATATAATGAAAAAGCTCACAATAACCAACATCTATTTTTTTGATAACAATGCTTTGTAAAAAAAAAACGGGATTAGCGGGATTTGGCGGGATTTTAAAAAGCGGGATTATAATAAACGAGATTTTAAAACATTTTTTTCGGGATTTTTGAAAAGCGGGATTTCAAAAAGCGGGATTCCGATACGCTCCCAGAAGTATGATTTGCAAATCCGAGTACACTTACACGCTTTTCCCGTGGAACGCACTTTTGTGCGTGAAATTCTTTCATGTTGCCGATGAAAATTTGTTCCATATCCGTGCACCGTTCATGCCCACCCAAACCAATTTCCCATATCCTAGTCTTGAGTTAAATATAGACAAATCATTTATGGACTGCATCTCCATTCCCAGGATGCATTAAAGAGACTGAAGTAGATGAATTAACTCAAAAAAAAAAACAATATAAATGAAAGTGGTAATTATAAGTGAAGAACTGGGATGCCGCGACGACGACAACTTCCAACTTCGCCGGTTAGATACTTCGAGAAGAACAAAAAAAAAATTTACCAATCTTGAGTCACGTACATGGGGCGAAAGCATTTTACAGACTCGACCCTTCAAGTCTGATGTTTCGTTGATGGGAGAAGAGCAACAACACAAATAATAATAATAATAATCAGCTGAAGGATGACTGGCGGGCCAGCCGATGATGCAGCCCTCTTAAGGAGACACTTCTGTGCAGTGTGCAACCATCAACCAGCAACAGGTACCCTCCACCTCAAAAATGGGGTAGGTTTTAAGCAAAACATCTTCTCTTTGCATCTGAAGTACATTACCTACTGTGCTCAGCAGCAACTTGTATCTGCTCAAATGAAGTTGATTACCAATAAGAGTCGAGAGTGCGCTTCTATTTTTCATCCTGGTTCTTTTTTTTCTGATATGCAAGTGTGTAGTGTATGGACACATCTGCTGCGGCTTCTGTGTACGAGTGTACGAGTATTTGCTTTTCTTCAATCCTCAATGACAGACCGGAGTTATGTTAAGTTATTTTTGGCAAAAAAAAATCAAGAACGACAGAAGATGTGGAAAATTGTTTACACGAATCTCGTAATCCGTAATCTGGGAAAGGTCAGTAACTTGGGCGCGCGGGTTGATAAGCATTATTTACTGCGGTTGTGGCGGCAGCAACGGCGACAGCGGTAGTTTGTCAAGATGGGGTCAATGAATTGTCGAATGGGGGGGGCTTTCATTTATTTGAATGGAAATCCATTCAGATACAATGGAGCTACGTGCCCAAATGTGAAGCAGTCGAGTTCACGAATAAATCACGAATAGAGTGGCTTTTTAGCTAAGTTTGATAGCTAGTTGATAGCTGAGCCCATGGGCTCTTAAACTTGTGCAACTCTAGACTAGACACTTAAGATTAAGGATGTTCTTGGTTTGGAAACTTCTTCTCAGAGTTAAGGCAAAAGACCTGTACGACTTTTCTTATCGTCAAACACTGGCGAATGTGTTCTTGCCAAAAGTTTTGATCAAAGATTTCACCCTCAAGAGGATTGAAGTAGCATTGTAGGTTGTCCAGCGCAGCATTGATTGCAGTTTCGAACTTGTCTGTAGCAACGTCTATTTCCCTTCACGTCCGTGTCCTTGCATATGGAATTATAAGTCGGCATGAATGCAGTGTCCTTCCAGGCGCTCCTCCGTGAAAATCGGCTGATTCACTTTTATTGTAAGCTGCACCGCTTCTTGGTCTGAATAGCTGAGAATGGTCTTGCACTCGTAGTTCTGCAGGGAGAACATTAATTAAGTCGGTCGTCACTACGAAGAAGTCCAGGTAGGATGATGACAGTGCAAATGTTTTTATTAACAGAGCCGACTCTGCATTCGTTTTTTTTATTTCAATTTTAAGCATTTTTATTCCATTCAATTCATTATCCTTGCAACCTAGACAAAAACGCTTAAAGCTAGCTTAATTAACTTAACTATATTTAACTTAACTTACTGGCCCTCTACGGGCGCTCTCAGCGAAACCTTGCAACTTAAATAATGTCTGTCGACTACTGTATATATGTCATCTTCTCTGTCGCGGTCTCCGGTGAGCTAATTCCGCCCGTCCACAGTTTTCCGACGTGGAAGATAAACGGCAGCGCTAATCTATCCTGGACCAGACCTTTTCTAACAAGATAGAGGAAAGCTTCGGGGGAAATATGGCCGTTAAGGCGCACTGTCTCATGGTGTATATCATTAAGTTGTGTATGAATTTTTTGTACTCAGACTCTGGAGTTCTATATAAGTTGAGACAGGCCCTAAAGGCATCGTCTCTCGAAAGCCCGAATCTATTCCATTAAGCTTGTTCCGAAGTTGAAACAAACGGGACACCCATAGGCAAGGACAGGCCGAATGAGGGCCGTGTAGCAGATAACCTTTACCTTGGCATCGAGTTGTGAAACAGTCTCTTTATTGAGGCAAAGGCTGCTTTGGCATGGGCTAGAGCAGTATCTAAAGGGTCCGCCAAATAACTTCTTTTTTTTTTGAAAATGCTATTAAAAAAAAACTGCAGAATATTTTCTCAAATTTCTTTTTTTAATTGAAAGTACAATAATTTAATTTATTTTTTTAATTTATAATTTAATTGAAAGAAAATAAAAGCGGTTAATAATGGAAAATAATTTCATTCAAATGGCTGCCTCGACTGGCCATGCAGTAGCCTACACGATCGGTCCAATTTTTAAGCACATTATCGATTGTGTGCAGCTGTATTTCATTAATGGCTTCACGAATATTGTCCTTAAAAGCGTCAATTGTCTCTGGCTTGTCGGCGTAACACTTATCTTTGAGGGCACCCCACAAATAATAGTCCAACGGTGTCAAATCGCAGCTCCGGATCGGCCAAACGACATCAGCTCTACGGTTGATAATGCGATCTTCAAAAACAGGGCGCAAAGCATCGAGTGTAGCTTCGGCTGTGAGGCACGTAGCGCCGTCCTGTTGAAACCAAATATTGTCAATATCCTCCTCTTCAATTTTTGTGAACAAAAATTCGTTCAACATGGCCGATAACGATCGCCATTGACTGTAACGGCCACTCCTTGCTCATATTCGAAGAAAAATGGCCCAATTATGCCTCTGGACCAAAATCCGCATCAAACAGTGACTCGTTTTGGGTGCGGGTTTTCTGTGCCCCAAATGCGACAATTTTGCTTGTTTACATACCCGCCAAGATCAAAATGAGCTTCATCTGAAAAGATGTTTTTTTTTTTGGCAAAATTGGCATCTTCTGTAATTCGATCGCAGGCCCACTTAGCGAAGCGAAAACGCATTGGATGGTGAGTTGGCTTCAACTCCTGAACCAATAGGACTTTGTATGGCATCATACCAAGGTCTTTATGCAAAATTCGTCTCAATGATGTCTCCGGAATGTTCAATTGTTGAGAACGGCGGCGCACTGTTTTTGGCTTTTCACGCTTTGGTTTATCGATGAGGATGCCAGTTTCTTTCAGATAACGAACATACGGAGCTGACGGTGCTTCTCTTCTTCCAAAATCCGTACGCAATTTTCGCACACATTCAGCAACATTACCATGATTTTCAAAGTAATGTCGCAATATTTCCCAGCGTTGTTCATTATCTGTCAAATCAGACATGAGCTAAGTGTTACCATTCACGAAATAAGCACTAGTTGAAAAAAAAAGTTAGATGGCGGACCCGTTATTTCTCGAGGCCCCAGACAACGGAGTCCTGAACAGAATGGTCTCGCACTTTTGGAAATTGATCTTCAACTTTCAATCATCGTAATATTCCTGAATCTTTTCGAAGTCACGTTGCAAAAGACATACGATGACCTCGATCTTCGGACTTGACCTACACGCGATCAAGTCATCTGCAAACGCTATTGAGTGGTGGAGAGATCCTACAAGATCACTTGTTAAGATCGTAAATAAAAGCGGCGAAATAGCTACACCCTGTTGTAGACCGTTGTCAGCTTCAAAAGTCCCAGCAGACGTCACACTGTCATTTTTAACATTGAACTGTCTGCTGGTGAGCATATCGAAGATTATGTACAGCAGCGGTTTGCTTATGCCGAGTTGGTCAAGCTTGAAAAACTCTGCATTCGTCTGTGTAAACCGATGGCCAAAGGAGTTTTTAAACCCCCTTTCTGACCAATTCTCTTTGTTGCACTTTTGTTGGACCCATTCTTGCTTCCTAAGTCTGATTTGTTTGTGTCATCCTCACCAATTTTAGTAAATTTCGCATTCAGAATGAATATGTTCTCAAAGCGGCCTAACCTAAAATCGCCAAACTGTTAGCCAAGCCGTTTAAAAATGCGTAAAACATCAATCCACTTTGTATTGCGATATAATTAATTGCCTCAAAAATGTGTATCGTCAATTAAAATGCGCCAAAAAAAAAAGAAAAAAAATTCCATGCCAACATTTTTGGCGCCTTAAATTCCACGCTCGTCTGGACACACTCCATAAACTAGCGTGGGCGCTGGCGACGATCTGTTTCACTTTTAGCGGTGTACGGATAGAATATGCCAGCAACCATCAGTCTATTTATTTTTTATTTTTTTTTTTTTGTAGTTTTTAAAGCGCCATCTTTCTTGTGTTGCCCACATTCCGTTCGCGTTGCGTACACGGCAGTGCTTCTCCAAAAAACAAAAAGCGTCCAGGTCATGTGTTGATGCGTGCGTATTTTTAGAAATTCCATTTGTATGATTGACATGTCATATGTATAGTACGCGTCTTATTCATGGCTGTTTTTTCGTTTCAGGTTCTAGGAGCTACTCCATGATATAATGCGCCAACGCGATCTCTTGCGGTACGCCTCCAATCATTGCCATGGAGCCGCTTTCGCTGTCCACCTATGATGCGTGCGACTCTGAATCGGAACGGCAAGCGCAACCGTTTGACACGACGACAACAACGACAACGACGACGCTACTGCTCGACGGGATTAATGCAGCGAATCGGTGTGATATCCATGACAACAGAAACCGAAAGAACATGGTTCCGTTTCTTAAGTCAAACTATAAGTACAAAAGAAGAGTACCGCAGCAGATGTGCACGGGACGCGATCACCCCCAATTGAACTGCTCGGCGATGGCAGCGTCACCAAAGTCAGTCGAAGTTGATGTGGACGCGCAACGCTCCCGCCATCTAGTGTCAGCGCTAAGTGATCGTTACGAGTATTTTGAAGTTGTTGCGGTCGGGTTTATTGGAAGCGCTGTTGTTATATTTCGTGATATTTTGTTAAATTTCTTGAGGCGGGTCGCACGTGAGTCGCGGGTTTGGTGGTGTATAAATAGCAATAAAACTGATTATCGTCGCGTAAGTGAGATGTCGGACAATATGAAGAGATTCGCATCGGATTCGGATGGTAGTGGCGGTAGATGGTGGATGAGGAGGAAGCATGGCGCGGCGACATCGTCGTCCTCGTTTGGCTGGATCAAATCGCTCGGTCTGGAGTATGTCAGTGCGAGCTTCAAGTTAATTTACTTGACACTTTTTATTGTCCTCTGGATGACTGTGTACGAAGTGGAAGGTGAGTTAGTACGTGTTAAGTTTAAGGTGCTGAGTAATTCATTGATTTTACTTTTATTATTATTTTTACAAAGTGATCAAGTATCTGCGAGAGAAATGATCATTTCGATGGAAATTGTAAATGAGTTAAAATTAAGTGATTTTGGGGCCCAATCGAACTGATGAAGTCTTATGAGGCTTCTTGTCTATGTTAGTTCGCTTGGTTGAAATTGAAGCACAGAAATCTACAGCAGAAATAAAAGAACGTAGTTCTGATACGGAAAAAGCATTAGGGGAGGTCTTGTGCCCGTCTAGTGCCCATCAACTCGAGAATTAAGCTCGCCAACAGCATCTGATCACAATAGACTTACTGGACTCTTTTCCGGTCTATGTTTTACCATTTTCTATTTATTACATCCCATGGCTTAAGGCTTTCTTAAGCAGCAACACTCCAAAACTATGGAGGAAAACTTAAGTGGTATTCATATCAAAGTGATGGAAAGCTACACACATCTTACTAAAAGACTTCAGACCCATGATCCTCCATTCATTCCTTCTGAAACAATGGAAAGGCTGGTGGATCTTCATATTAGAGACTCTTGTAGTAGAGATATTATAGACTGGATTAAGAACGTCTTATCCTCGTTCCATAGTTTCTGCAGCCATGGAATCTTTAAATCTGGAATCTTTAAACCTGATCTGATACAAAATACTGATCCTAGAGAATTGAGCAAAAGATAAAGTCTGGAAATCTGCCAATCTGGAGGTTCCAAGACGGACGAAGGCACCGGACTTGGAGCAATAGTATTGACGGTAACGTTGTTCTCACGGTCTTCCTTGAAATCATGCGGGCACATTATTCCGCTGGACTAGAGTAGGGTGCATTGACAGCTCTTGAATTGCCGGAGGATGCTCATCGGACCAAATACGGCAGTTTTGTTTTTCAACATAACCATCCAACAGGAAATGAGCATCAATGGTGAAGATGATTTTTCGATAAAAAAACAGCGGATCTTCCTCCAGCTTTTCCAAGGCTCACTCACTTAAAATTCGACGCTTTGACCTGTCGTTCGGCGTCAGGTCTTGGACAAGCTGCATTTTCTAAGATTTTAAACCAAGTTCCGTGCGTTCAATCGTCCACGTAGTCGAGTAACACAATCCCAATATTCATTTACACTGGTGTATATCGGCCCTAAATTTACCTACGCTAACAGGAAGGTGGCTTGATTTCAAATAGCGTGAAATTGGTACAAAATTTGGTCACAATAGCTTGAATTTCTCGCTCGACAGATCGATAAAGCGCCTGTGCCTTGTGCCTAACTCTTAAACATTGTTCTTAGGCCTCATGACAGAAGTTATCAGAGAAATGTGAAGATCACCTTGCATCGTCTCATTTAAGAACAGTTTTTGAACTTCACATACGAATGCACTCGATCAAGCAAAAAGTCACAGTAAATAATGAAAACGATGAATAATATTTACCAAGCAATTAAATTTCACATACTTATCACGTATGGCGGAGAGACGTACGAACCAAGTGCATTTGAAATACATTTGCAATCATTTGCCGTAGAAAAGATGCAGCGACCTGTTTTAAGTGGCAAAGCAAACTTTAGTTCAGACTAAACTGTTAACTAAATATTGTATGGCGAGGCGGATGGCAGCGCATGTAATTTATTCAATTTTACCATCAATTGTTAACTAAACATGAGAACATGCTTCAGAGACATAATTTACAAGCCTTTGAAAAGCCTGTTAAGATTACAGGGTGCTTCGTTATTTTGCAAAAGAAAAAAAAAACGCTTTTTTAGTCCAGTTCAATTTGTGTCTGGGTCTTCTTAGAATACGGCTTCTATTTATGTTGTTCGCAAAAGATTCTTCGAAATACTCTCCACCTTCATCAACACTATTTCGGAGGCGTGTGTGCCACGTCTGGAAGGCACCCTCAAACTCCTCGACAAGAATTTCTTTAAGGAAACTTGTTATCTGATCTTGGATGTTTTCAACGGACTTCTAATGTGTTCCTTTCAGCTCTGTTTTCAGAAAAAGTCGCACTGAGCCAAGTCTGAACTTTATGGGGGCTTGAGGACCCACATTGTCATGATGGAGTTGGGAAACAAGAAAAAGTCGCAAGGAGCCAAGTCGGGACTTTAAGGGGGCTGTGGGACCCGCATTGTCATGGTGGAGTTTTATCATGTCCTTGATGTCAGTCCACACGCGAGTGATCCGGCGTTTCAATATCTTAAGCAACTCGAGGAAAGGAGCTGAGTTGACAGTTTCTCCCTGCGTTGTTTGGCGTCCAGAATGAGACTCGTCGGCGACCTACTTCCGGCCCTTCATGAACTCTTTTTGGCCCCCTCCTCTCCCTGACTTTGACCTTTTCATAATGCATCCCGAATAAGTTGTTACTTGAATGACAGAAATTTAAAGTTCTTCTAGCGGCTTAAACATTTTTTACTTTGGCGTACAACAGGGTTCTGTTTTTGGTCCGATATCGGTCCCTATTTATTTTAAGTCATTATAAAGTAAACCACGTGGAGGAAGGGAAAAGTTACGACCTATGCTGATGTTCTTACAATTGATTGAGGGTTGTCTCTTAAGACTTTGGGGCGCAAGGCACGAGCGAGTTGTCAGAAAAACAACAAGTGCCCCGAGCTGTTTGTTTAAAAGCGTTCGCTGATTTCGATATTAAATTCCGTTTGCAAAATTTAATCAATTGATGGCCGTCCAATGGCGAATATCTCAAAAATTTATAAATGGTTCGGGGTGGTATAGCATGGAACTGGGGCCCAGTAAAGCCCAGTAAGGAAAATGTGTGAAAATTTCACATATCTGAAGGGAACTGCAATTTGTTCATCCTTAAAAATTATTGTTTAAAAAATTTTAAAGAATGGAAGAAAAAAATTTGTAAAGTCTGAAAGTTTGCCCGGTGAGTAAAATATGCCTTGAAGCAACTATCGAGGCATAACCCTGCTTAGCGTCGCAAACAAAACCATTTTCAGTGTTTTTTTTTGTTTGGAGAAAGTCTTAACCCTTTTCACGATACAAAAATGAACAAGTCAATAACAGAGGGATTACCACGGGAACCGGATGGGTAAAATGACGGGTGGGGTGGGGATAAAACATTAGTTAGGAGTAATGACGAAGTACATACTTGAAAGAACGTTACCCCAAGAGTTGGCTCCAGAGCAACCCCAAACCCGATGTCTTAAATTCAGGTCCCCACCGATCAAAAAATGTCCGAACATACAGAAAAGTTTTCTTAAATCGGTTCTAAAACCTACACACCAAAACTCCAAGTTCAGTGCTTTCTCCAGACGAATATTCGATTCGGATTGTAAAATATTTAATTTTCTTTAGTCTGAAAACAGTACTTGACTCCAAATTTCATTTTTTTTATTTGTAAAGCACTGAGAAAATTCGAACCTCGAATTTTTATTCTCTTAACTTACTTAAGGTTTTCTTCGACCAACACTTGAACCATGAAAAATATACCCAGCACGGTGGAGAGTCTTTCGTATATGTTTTGAATGAACTTGCATTTTAGCATTTTTTATTTTTACTTCAACTTGCATCTCTTCTGAATAAACTTGACATTAAAACTTTCTTAAAAACCAAGACAATGCAAGCGAGTACAATAGAGAGCTACGTTCACTACGCAATCGCAGAAATTATGGCTCATTTAACGGCATACTCTGCGAGATTTTAACAACTACCATCAGTTGTAGATCCGTTTTTCCAAACAGTGCGAATCACTGTATCATCGTTCTATCACCCGAATGCAAGTCAACTTCTGCAAAAAAATCTGATGGCTTCCCTTCTGCACTCAAATGTTCGGATACTTCTTCCTCAGACCCTAAAGTAGTTGCGAACCTCTTCGCAAATTTTTTTAGTCAATCGATCATCAATCATGATCTACATCTTAGTATGAATTATTTTTTCCTACCTAAATCAATGCCCATAAACATCCTTCATGTCCTTGAATATAGCAAATAACGATGTCATAGAAAAAATTAAAAGCCTGAAAGACCGGACGGGCCGTAATATCTCAGACCCTAAGCACTCTCTTCCAACTTTCGCTTGCACAATCAGTTTTTCCGAAAGCTTAGTATATTCTCCCCGTTCACAAGAAAGGACTTAAAGAAGATCGTCCCATTGCTAAACTCTCTTCCATCTCAATATACTTTCATTGTAAATCCACTCTCTCAAAGCAACAAGGGAAGATCCACAACCATAGGCCTCATCGAATTCACATCTAAAGCAATTGCAAGCTATGCAAGAAGGGAAAGAAGTCGATGCTTTATCCACCGACTTTAGTAAAGCATTCTATAAAATCTCAGAAAATCGAATCATCTATCATCACTATCGCTACTACCTACTACTACACTACTACCTCAGGCGTTCCCCAAGGCAGTCACTTAGGTCCTATTATCTTTATATTAATAATTAACGATGTTGAAGGTTGCTTATGTTGATGTGGCCAAATGTAGTACCACCACTTTTTCTAGTAAATGTCTGCTTCTACAAACGCGTTTTTACTTTTATAGCGGCGAGCTTATCCCCACAGTTGACTCCGACCTTGGAGTTCTATAATTCAATCCTGCGCAAGGCTAATTCTGAAATCCATACATCACAAGGTCCCTCTATATTACGTAAGCCAGAACAACTCTTGTTTGATTTGGTCCTTCTTTTACGACACCCATTCCCTTAGAATCAAACCAGTCCAACGTAGGTTTATACGTTTTGCCCTTCGCTGTCTTCAATGGACTGTCTATTATACGAGAACCGAATCAAACTGATTAACTTTCAAGTCGGGTTGCCGCCGATGCTCTTGTTCAACAACCTTTGTAATCTCTGATCAGCGCCCCTTTTTCGTCCCTCTAATCATCACACAAAATATGGGTACTTCGAGCCAATGTCCAGAGTGCTTCGCACGGCAAATCACACCCTTCCAAATAGTCCTTGAAAAACATATCACATATTTACGCAGGACTTTTTAATCGCAGTTAACAATTAAAATTTAGTGTGCCACGAATTTTGTCCATGCACTGTAAATTAATGTCTGGAAATAAAATACTTCGAATTCGAACGAATGAAAAAAAAAAAGAATGCATGCCTTTGTCTTTCTTGGGTGTCAAAGATTCGATTTTCCTGGCATCTGTATTCTCTGAAATTCCCAAAGAAGGCTGAAATTTCTTACAGCATATAGAATAGGACCTAACTAGAGCTTTGGACGCCATCATCGATTTCATCCTGAGAAATTCTTCCGCTGTCATCTGAAACGTCAATCGTTATAAAAGTTGACAGACAAAGAATATTTTACTGCCATTCGGAATGTAAAGAGTTCCATTATTGAAGTAGCTCGGAAACTATGCATCATGCAAGGCAGCTGTCATTCGAGACAATTCGCTTGCTTGCACCAACCAAATGCTTGCGTTCGCGTTCCAAATCTATTAAAATCCGTTCGGTTAGTTCCTCGAAAATAAGTCAAATCTGACATCAAAGCAGCATCCTCTAATGAATAACAAATCGCAGAGCTGCCGTCTCGTCGAGTAATGACAAAATTTATTTCTTGGCCAAGATCCATGGCTGCCGCCAAAATTGCTCTTTCTCATAATTTTCTTTCAAAAATAAGCTATACAACCAGTGCGATGCAGATTTTCGTAAGTGAACCTTGAAGGAGGCTGCCAAAGGAGCACCCGAGCTGACTGGCATCAATATTGAACCTGTTGGCAATCAATGCCAAGGTGCCGCTTAAAAATACCATTAAAACCATTAAAAACACACCACAGTTCCTTGCATCGTTCCTCAACGAGTAGATGAGAGTAATAGAGAGGGAGGCATGGCCCGATTACGATCGACAACTCTCGAGCTCGAGATGATCCAAGTGATCCGCAATAGAAAATTACCAGAACTGCGGGTCGTTGATCGTTTAAGATACAACCGACTGTGATCGGCCCTAGTGCGGCGCCCAGTGTAAGTGAACGATACGGATCGATCACTGCACTATTTTGCTGGTTGGTTGGCTGCTTGGCTTCTGGCTTCTGGCTATTTTAGGTCATTCCGCCAGAGATGCATGCTTCATCGTCCAGCACCTTCGTCGTCGTCGTCGTCGAGGCGATCGTAAATCTTGCTCATCCACATCAAGTGTAGACGGGGGTGTGTTTGCTTCTTAGTATCGTTTTTGTTTTTTTATAGCAACAACAAAGTACAGCATTTCCGCCCCCGCGTAGACGTTGACGTTAGCTTGGAGTAATTTAATAATTTATCGACGTTTAATGAGCGCGTTCGTCTCGGTTGGTTTGGTTTTAACGATCAACACACAAACGCTCGACGAGTGGGATGTGATTCAATTGCATGCCAAAGCGAGATGGAGCAGCGGTGGCAAACTCGACAACAACAGCAACAACAACAACAAGAACGTCTGGCAAGACTGACTAACAATTTTTTTTAAAAATTGTTTTTTTAATAAAATAATTGAATTCCAATTGGTGTCGTGCAGCCAGCAAGAGAAGCCACCAGACGACAGAGACGTGACAAATTAAATACGCGCTCATTTAGAGGACGTTAGACGTCAGACGTCAGACGGTTGCGGCGGCAAAACAAAACGCTTGTTAAATGGGAGTTTTGTTTGTTGGCTCGTTAGCCTGTTGTGGGTGCTTACTCATCGCATCTTGGAGTGATGTGATATAAGCGAACGAGCGAAAATTCAATTGCATAACAGAGCGCAGAACAGTTGTCAGAATTTTTATGATTAATGATTGCGATAATTTAAAAGAGTCTCTGATAGCTCAGCAACAATGTTGCAGCAACATTTCGATCGTGTGTCGTTGTCGGTGATCTTGTTCGGTGAACAGCTGTGAGTCAGGTCGTTTCTTTTACTTTCTGTTTTCGAAAAGTAATAAAATTTTAAAATTGGCAAACGGAAATTCGTTCAACTTGCGAGTACACTGCGGGTAAAAACGTTGAGTCTGAAGTGTGAAGAAAAATGGAAAAAGTTTCACGTCGACGAAAACGTCAATAAAATCCAAAAAGCGCAAATCGATGCTCAGAGAACTTAAAGGGGACTTGAATATTGCTGATGGACTCTTTCCAGACCAGAATCTCACGCCTTGACAACACGAAATGCACGTTCTTAGTAAGGGTGTCCTGCGAATAACTTAGACCACATTAAGAAAATATTCGGCTAACGTTTGAGGCTAGGATCAGCATTACCCAGGTCGTCCAGCCAATTAAAAAAGAGTTCTCAATCGTGTAGTGGTTAGTGCAGATAGTACAGATTCTATTTCGAGTCGCTTCGCGTGAGTTTATTAGATCTCTGCATTTTTTCAACATCGATGACTGGCCACGAAAGTCTGGCTTTTGTACATAATTCGGTTTGATTACAGCCCTGCCTATTGTTGCCAAGTCAATAATTTTGTGGATTTTGATTATCTTACAATTCTTCCGTGTTTAGCAGATTCGTCCGCCCTCTCAGTCCCTATTATAACGTGGTGACCTGGCCCATATCCGTATTGACCGCTCATATAATATTCAGTTGTTGTTCGCACATCTTAACAAAGCTTGGATTTTATCGAGTGCGAGTTCAGAGCCTAAATGACCACCTGACTGTCAATGTAGATAGTTACGCCCTTGCCAACTTTATAATCTCAAATGATCATTTCCGCGGCTTGAACTATGGCTGTAACCTCGGCTTGAAACACGGAGCAACTATCTCTTATACGAAAGAAGCCATTTAGCTAAATGGAGCAGTTTTTGATCCATCAGTACAGGAAGCTAGCTCGGTATCAGAATAGACAGCACCATTTTGCCACTCCTTCCTACTAGGAATTTCATTACAAAATTTCCTACTAGAGTCTGTTGCGGGATGATAACGTCTCTTTTAGTATTTTAATTTAAGGTTTCCCATTGCTGTAGGATAGAGGCGTGCCTTAAGGCACTGACTACTTAAAGAGCATTAAGGTCCAGTGGTAGCAGATTCAGCATTGTCTCCAGTGCTGCGGTTGGTGTCGATCTCATAGATCCGTTCACGTCTAAGCAACCAAGTCATTGAACTCTTGTGACTCGTTTAAGGTTTGAGTCCCCAGGTGCACATGCCTTTCCGACGCGGCTTTTAATGTTGTCTTTGTGAGATTTTAACAAACGCTTGAAAGTTTCTTCTTGGATTTCTGTCGAAAACACCATTCTCTCTCTTTAAGGATGAGATTTGCATTAGGGCCATGGTCTCACGTTCCATCAAGGTGTGTGTTTGTTTTTGTTCATGCGGCTTTTCAGTCAGTTTTACTAGTGACCATCTTCTCGATGTCCTCAGAGGTTGCTGGACTCTTTTTGGGATCGGAACCTATCGACTTCCTAATATCATCTCTAAACTTAAAAAAGTTTGTTTTTCTTGGATTGCGAAATGACAGATCTTTTTTCGTGACGATTGAAAGTACTTCAAAGAGTATCCAGCAATGATCAGATACTCCCTTGTCAAATAGTCTCCAGTTAATCACATTAAAAGGACAGTTGCACGATGCCAGTGTAACGTCTAAAACTCTTTTTCTACTTTGCTGAAGGTAGGAGTGCTACCTCGGTTACAAATTAGGAGATTAGAGTCTAAAATGTATTGAAAGACAGCCACACCTCTACTGTTAATATCGGTACTTGCCCAAATTACTATGATGGGCGTAAGCATTCTAGCCCAGGATTTAGTTCTTCTTACCTTGTTGAGCAGCTGTTTCTAGTGCCCGAACTTTCTCAACGGGGAATAACGATGCCGTCTTCTTCCCACTTTACCTCCACCGTCGTAATGTCTCCGGAGCTGAAATAAGGACGCATTAGAATATGAAGATTATTCTTGGCAGCGATACAAGATCCAACCTTACCTTCCGACATATAAATGATAGTTTATTGGCGCCAAGCAGCTTGTGCTTCTGTTCGAGCATTAGGCTGGCAGAATCTGCCTTCCTATGGTGGAGGTTTATTTGCATTTCCTTCTTCGATTGCATTATCATCCACCATAGATTATTGGCCTGATTTTTGATGTGAAGTAAATTCTCTTTTTTTTCTAACTTGCTCGCTTTCAAGAGAATATTCTTATCATGCAAGAAGCAAGAAGAGTGGAAGAGTTAAAAGAAGAACGAACGATTTCCATAGTGGTTTAAAAAACTCAGATGTGTTTAGTTTCAATTCAATTCTGTGGTGGAGCCCGACTTATTGAAAGTATGGACAATAAATGCAGGCCATCTACACATAAATCTTCACAAACCACAAGACGTACTTAGAGTTCTAGCCGATACAACAACCACTACAATAACGCTCAGTCAGACGAGTACAGAGAGAGTGCCATTAATTTTATTCCAATGACCAATGGTGGCTTGACTACGAGCTGAACCCAGGACTTTTCAATGAAAGGCAGGCGCTTAAGCAAATGCGCCACCCAGCCTACTCCTTATTGTTTTTGAGGGGATCGGGTTGATCGGTCAACAAAAAAGTGAAACCAAAGAAGCCTTTGATCGTTCTCTCCGACAATCTTCCATTTATCCATAGGGACCAAGGAATTTTTTGCCTTATGGAAAAGGATCTCATTCTTAGCTATATCCAAATCCGGTAGGATGATTTTGGTCTTCTTCCTTTGGGGTATCTTGTCCAGCGGGACTGCTTGTAGAGCAGCTCCTTCTCAAGGCTTAAGCAATGAAACCGTGTTTATGGCGAAGTCGAAGGAGGCATTATTTGCATCATACCTAGCTCTGAAACCGAATCGATAATCCAGGATAACATTTTGGCCCTCAACCCAATTATGGTGTTCGAAAGAAGACTTATCGACCTGAGATTTTACAGGTTCACTGTTTCAAATGTTTTATATTATTTAAAATGATGAGTCAAAGCGCAAACCACAGACTCTTGCACTTGTATTCTCTGCAAAAATGATTCACTTGAATCTCGAGCAGTTCAAAGGATCAACCAGCTCAGCTGATAAATTCGTATAGATACTTCTGTTACAAGATTCCCGGCACTGGCCGACAGACCAGAGCCGGCACGATGATAAACGAAAAATAAATGAACACCGACAATGGCTGATAATTTATTGCATTGCCGGACGCTCTATCCACCATCGGTGGATTTGTGGCCAGCGCGCGACCTTGTCTTCCATTCCGTATGCGTTTACGGGAGCGTAAAACCCATAAATCGCCATGCACAACTGTGATTGGTGTGCCTCGCATTCAGCCACCAGTAGTTTGTTTCCGACCGACGCAACACGTCGTCGTTGTCGTCGTCCACATTTCCTACCATAAAACAATTTGTCTTCAGAATACCTATAGACAGACGCTTGTCGTCGTTGTCGTCGTCGTCATCGTAGACGTAGAGTTCCAATGCACGAGCAACAACTAGCCTCTAGACATTACGGCCAAAAAAAAATGCTGCATGCTCCAGAAGCAGTTAATAGTCAGAAGGCACAACTGCAACAAGGCCTTTCACTTTACAGTCGCGTGCTGCAATTGCCACCGCAATTATGTCACTTGAGTGGAGTGTGTTTCGGTTTTGTTGTACGAGTATCTCAGCAGCTAATTGATTACTTTAATTATGTTGACCTGGATTTCTTGCTTGAATTTAATCAAAACGTTTGGATTGTTTTTTTTTTTTCTTGTCATTTCCACAGCCGGATCATGTTGGATGGAGCGCATGGATAATGGTAAATGTGAGTCACTGTACTCGAAGAACATAACGAAGGCACAGTGCTGTGGCAAAAATCAAATGTTTTCGTACACCGAAAAGAATCTATCTAATGTGGAGTACTTTTTTGCGTTGGCACTCGGTGGTGGAACCGAATGTGCACCTTGTTTGGGTAAGTATGAAATTTTTATTATTTTTATTCACTCCTAGAATCCATTTTTTTTTAAATAACCTCATGGTCTGCATTCCTAACCGATTTGAAATTTGTGGTGTTTTGAATTTCACTTGAATTCGAAATTGCACATGGAAACGTCGAAAATGGTGTTTTAAATTTCGAACAATCCTTGTTTTAAGGTGAATTGACTTCACAAGAAAATCCTGCATGAAAAGAAAAGGGTCTGCACAGCCTCTCTGCTCAAGGAAATCGAAGTGTCCAGCGATAGGAAGCACAGCCGGATGTTTTTTTTTAGGAAACCAAGGCATCTGGTAGTTGGCTTCAAGTCCGAAACGCAGACTCTTCGAAAGAGTAAAAGAAGCCTAGAAATATTTAAGTAGCATTTCCAGCAGCAAAGAGCAAAACGAGAAACCAGCTCTCACAGTTTCGTAGGGTTTGGCTCAACTATCAAAAAGTATGGGTGAATGAAACCATAAGCCCGATGACTGGACTATTAGTTCTTTATGGCTCATCTTCTAGAAAGGCGATCTTTCGTCTTTTAGGAACTATCGAGGTACATTCAAACTTAATGCCGCATGTCAGATCCTATTCAACCTACTGTGTGAACGTCTGAAGCCTTCCTGCAACTTATTCATCGGCACGTACCAGTGTGACTTTCGGCTCGGCAAACAAATTTTAAGTCGAGACACTATATCTTTATCGACTTCAAAGCCGCATATAAAAGCAATTATCGTCTTGAACTCCAAAAAATTAATCCCGCTGTGCCGTGTGACGTTGGAAAATAATCAGCTCCTTCAAATCATTCCAAACTTGCGTCAGATTCCAGCAAGGAGATGCACTATCATGTGACTTCTTCAATCTCTTGCTGGTAAGGCACATAGCAGGTGTATACACGGAAGGTAGTCTCTTCAAGAAATCTGTCTAGCTATTGGGATATGCAGACGATATCGACATCATCGGTCGCCCCCGGAGCGACTTCATAGAGGCTTCTACGGCAACAAACAAATAAACAATTGTCCAACGCATAGGACAAAACGTCACTGTTAACAATAGTAATTTCGAGATAGTAAATGTTAAGGACCTACCTCGGTGTAAATATCGACTCCACGAATGACACCTTAGTGGAGATGCGGCGATGACTCACCGTAGGCAACCGCTTCTACTTCGTTTTGGCAAAGCAAATGGGTTCGAAAGTCCTTACTCGGTAGACGGAATGAATGCCCTACAGAACTGCCAAATGGAGTCGTGAGCTGGACGATGAGTAAAAAAAAAAAACATTGCAAATTTTGAGCATTTTCGAAAGAAAATTTCTTCGTCAAATATTTGGTCCCGTATTTATGGAGAACAAATGGAGGAGAAGATATAATCGCGAACTCTATGAGTTGAATCAAGATATGGAAGTAGTCCAAAAATACGACGACTTCACTGACTCATGGCCGACCGAATAGACAATAATGCTCCAGCAAAGCAACAAAAAAGACCGATCCTCCGTTTTAAGGATCAACCGTCGCGTATTCAAGAGCAACGTGCTCGCCATCAAAACGATGGAAGTGGAGCACCAATAGCTCCAGTATATAAAAAAAGTCCTTCAGCCCAATTTGGTGGGTCATAAGAATAGATGTTGGCTTCGTATTTGAATCGGCTGCCCCTAAAATGTCAATACATTTTTTTTCTTCTTACCTTTAACACGTGGAATGCCACATGTACCACCGATGTTTATTTTGATGGGCACCTAGTTTAAAGACTGATGTCTCAAAAATTCTTGATTTTACGGGCACTTTTATTAAAAAAAAAATAGTAAAAAAAATAGTTCTCGAACTTTTATCGAATAAATAAAAGTGTAAATACTTTTATTCTAAGAAACATAATAACGAGTTTTTCAACAGGGACTCTACAAAAGTAGAGCGACAGCGACAGCAAACGACGTCATATTTCTTGCCGCTCTTTGGACATTTCTCTTCAGTAAAGTTTGTCATTTCATGATGGAAAGATATACGAGCCAACAACGAGTCGAAATTATTAAAATTTACTACCGAAATTCGGAGTCAATGGCCTCAACGTTAAGAGTGCTACGTCCAATTTATGGTCTTCATAATCGTCCTAGCAGATCCACAATTGGGCCGCCCCGGTCGTGCGATTTGACGCCGTTAGACTATTTCCTGTGAGGCTACGTCAAGTCTATGGTCTATGCCAACAAGCCAGCGACGTTTGATGAACTTCGTACGAATAACGAACGTGAAATTGCAGCAATATCGCCCGATTTATGCTTGAAAACTGGGTTCAGCGTCTGGAATTCTGCAAGCGTGCCCGTGGTGGCCATGAAAAAGAAATCGAGTTCCATTCATAATGGCATCGACTTTAACAGGTGTAAAGAATTTCATTGATATCCAAAACCGTTTTTGTTTTATTTAAAAAAAACTTTTGTAGCGCTCTTATTGAAAAACCCGATATTAATCATAAAAATACATTTATTCAAGAAAAGTGCTGGTTTTTCTTCACAGGATTACAAAAAGTTGAAACTTTTGTAACATTTTTTTGGCTTTTTTTCCGGCCTCATTTCATTTCATAGTTTTTGAAAACTCCTCGTAATAGTTCGAACTACGTTTTTTTTTTAATTTGCGCTTGCTTAGGTCTCTTGTTTAAAATTCTTCGAGGGCATGAGAAGAAGAACGCAGGGATTCCACTTGTATGTTGGTGCTTCTTTGGTCACACGATGCTTCACAAATTGATGTTCGAAAACCGACGATTTGTATTTTATTTTTCGATTTTTTTCTTGTAACGGGTCCGCCAAATAACTTTTTTTTTTGAAAATGCTATAAAAAAATAACTGCTGAATATTTTCTCAAATTTCTCTTTTTATTTGAATGTACAATCCTTCCGGTTTATAATGGAAAATAATTTCATTCAAATGGCTGCCTCGGCTGGCCATGCAGTAGCCTACATGATCGGTCCAATTTTAACGCACATTATCGATTGTGTGCAGCTGTATTTAACCAATGCCTTCACGAATATTGTCCTTTAAAGCGTCAATTGTCTCTGGCTTGTCGGCGTAACACTTATCTTTGAGGGCACCCCACAAATAATACTCCAACGGTGTCAAATCGCAGCTCCGAGGTGGCCAAACGACATCAGCTCTGCGGCTGATAATGCGATCTTCAAAAACAGGGCGCAAAACATCGAGTGTAGCTTCGGCTGTGTGGCACGTAGCGCCCGCCGTCCTGTTGAAACCAAATGTTGCCAATATCATCCTCTTCAATTTTCGTGAACAAAAATTCGTTCAACATTCGATAACGATCGCCATTGACTGTAACGGTCACTCCTTGCTCATATTCGAAGAAATATGGCCCAATTATGCCTCTGGACCAAAATCCGCACCGAACAGTGACTCGTTTTGGGTGCATCGGCTTTTCAATGTATGCGTGCGGGTTTTCTGTGCCCCAAATGCGACAATTTTGCTTGTTTACATACTCACCAAGATCAAAATGAGCTTCATCTGAAAAGATGATTTTTTTGGCAAAATCGGCATCTTCTGTAAGTCGATCGCAGTCCCACTTAGCGAAGCGAAAACGCATTGGATGGTCAGTTGGCTTCAACTCCTGAACCAATTGGACTTTGTATGGCGTCATACCAAGGTCTTTTTGCAAAATTCGTCTCAATGATGTCTCCGAAATGTTCAATTGTTGAGAACGAAGGTGAATTGATGTTGATGGCGCTTCACGCACACTTTCTGCCACAGCAGCAATATTCTCGGATATACGCACTGTTTTTGGCTTTTCACGCTTTGGTTTATCGATGAGGATGCCAGTTTCTTTCACTTATTTCACAAGATAACGAACATACGGAGCTGACGGTGCTTCTCTTCTTCCAAAACCCGTACGCCATTTTCACGCCAAGTAATGTCGCAATATTTCCCAGCGTTGTTCAAGCGTATTCACAACCATATTCGTTCAGCGGAATGATAAAACTAATTATCTGTCAAATCAGACATGAGCTAAGCGTTACCATTCACGAAATAAGCACTAGTTGAAAAAAAAAGTTAGATGGCGGACCCTTTACATTACCAAGGCATCGACTATGGACGTATGGACAAAAAATATTCGAACGCAATTTTGTTGGACCACCTTATTGTTTTCCTCAACGGGGAGAAATAGCATGACATTTGGTCCGAGACGGGGTTATAGTCGACAACTACTTTTAGTTTTTGTATGGCTTCATTATTTTGGTTCCTTTTTCCGGTAGCTATCGCCTCAAGATCATGCTTTGTGCTCAGCATCAGAACTTCCCGCTTATCTCTCCATTTGGCTACAACTACAGAAGTATCCTTTCTTTAGCTTCACCCTTATTATGTCCATCGGATTTCCTTTTCGATGCTTACGCTGGGTTCCAATCAAATACATCTTACGGGCAAGCAGATTTCTTGCTAAAACGCCAGATGTATGAAAATTGTCAGTCGCTTTAGTTCTGCCTCTGTCCAGATAGCACTCTGCTAAATCTAGAACTATTTGGGTACTA
This sequence comes from Orthonevra nobilis, assembly GCA_963555765.1. NCBI lineage: Eukaryota > Metazoa > Arthropoda > Insecta > Diptera > Syrphidae > Orthonevra > Orthonevra nobilis. Next base: position 28,297,710 of record OY743226.1, on the reverse strand, counting down.
AGCGATGTTGATTACGATGCGAAACCTATTTGATTGAAACCGTTATTTTTTCAAGCATATACGGAACTTGTAAAGGTTCGTATTAGTGCGACTTACCAGGATTTTATTGGCGGAACTTAAGCCTAGAACCTCGCCTGGTGTTCGAGAATTTACAAAATTCTTTTCCAATACATCCAGAAGGACGCTGAGTTAACCCAGACGATTGTTACCAACAATCCCTTGAGTCACTGTGAGAGAAAAAAGTCGCAGGGTGCCTTTCTATGAAATTTTTTCAACAATCTTTTATATATCAGCAAAAGACTACTCTTATTCCTCCTCTTCATCTTCATCCGAAGACACTGGAAGGTTCATCGGAATCAGTTGGCATGCACTCATCAACTGACTCCGATGCTTCAAAGTCCACATCGTTTTCTTCTTCTGAGGCTCTTTTACTATCCATTCTTTAAATCCTAAGACAAATCAAAAAATTATCAAAAAACATAAAATGGTATGACCACCAGTGGGTCATGTGGCACTGTACACATCAGTATAATTTTCAAGGTACCACATGACCCATTGGTAGTCATGGAACAAGAATACTGAATAATGGCACAATTTCACTAAAAAAAACTATCAAACACAAAACAAACAATAAAATACACTTTATCACAAAAATACTTTATAATACAAACTTTAACAATATTTTTTTAATTGCACGTGGGCATTCAAAGTGTTAAATTGTTTTTTGAAAGTACACAGAATCATAATTTCTGGATTTAACTTTCACTCGATATCGAAATTTATATCGACCAAAATCGATTTTTGGTGCTCCAGGTTTCACTGCTATCGAATTCAAAATCACTTTTTCCGAAGCTAATTTCGAATTCACTGTTTTGCTGTTTGAAAGAAAACGTGTGAATTTGACATGATTGAAAAGCTGTCATCAGAAAAAAACTTGCCCACAATTAAATTGAGAGCAGAACAACTGGAGGTGGTTTTTTCAATAAGTTTATTTAAACTCCGAAGGAAGAACTGAATGCATGAGTCTGCGAATTGAATTAAGTCTCTTAAAGGTGTTAAGAGAAATTCCAATTCATATCCAGAGTCACCCACAAACTCAGAACCGCCTTCACCATTCAAATTTAAATCATTCAAATCACAACTTCAGCTTGAACCGAAGCTCCGTTTAAGGAATCAAGCTACCGCAGATACCAGGGTTATTGACTTAGACACTTAGAAGCAGCGACCCATGGATCGACCGAGGAAAGTGGAAACATGACTGGGTGATGGAGTTTTATATGCGCTTCCCTTTTAATTGAGAGTTCCGAGAGCTAGTCTTCGACTTTAATCTTGATTTGGAATCTATTCAAACCACCATTCTCCGTTGTTATCAAACTTGAGCTGCTATCACTCGGTACGATCGGTTTTCCGTGCTTGAGTTTCAAGTTCGCGTCGTCGTAATAAATTGTTTCTGAAGCTGATGTTATCTGCTCTACTGCGGGAATGAAGATGCAATCTTCCAAAACATCAGATATGCAGGCCATCGATCCTTCTTGGATCTGAGCACATGTTAAATCTGATTTACATCCTTAACGCTGAATTCAGTCGGTTGTACCTAAATCTCTGGCATCCAGTCGCTGTTTTAGTCTTACCATTCTCATTAAGTGCCATTCAATGAATGTGGTCAAGCCAAGAACCAAGAAATCTTTATTCAGCTTGTTGAGTTCTCGGTTGTACCTTTCGTCCTCCTCCTAAACAGGACTGTGTATCCGATGAGATATTTTTCCTGCAAACGACACTGAAATCGATTCTCCTGTCTTACTTCTCGTCTATAATTCGGCTCCATATAAAGGACCTGCAGTACGAGTGCTTTTTTAGAGCACGATTATGGTCCTTAGAATAATGAGTTTTCGTCGGATCTCTAACAAGGTGAGATACGATGGACCGATTTCTTGTGGGCAGTATGTGCTTCTGCATTTCATCGACTGTTATGTCTGGACTGCTTCATAACTTGGAGTAGGTTTTTGCATGTTTTGTCCCTCGCAGAATTGTCGCCACCGCATCATTTCTCTGTCGCCAAGTAGTTTTTTGAGGACATTTGTGTCAGCAACTCAAGGCTTGCTTTTTACTTGAATTTGATCGCGAGACCCTTGCAACTTATGTACTCAACTTTAAAGCGAATTATTTTTTCACAGGAACACTTTGGCCATGCTTTGAATGATTACCATTCTCATGTCATGCTGCATATTTCTTTCTAGCAGCTATTCAGCTTATATTCATACATGCTACGCATCCTTTATCCTTTATCCAAGTAACTCTGATTGATATTGTCCGCCACCTTCGTTTGCTTCTTTTTTTTTCTCTGTCATCTTTGTTGTTGGATGAATCTCCCGGGATCACTTTCTAATCTTTTTGAGACTCGTTACCAACTGGTAGTCCTTTTGGGTCTCATTTCCTCCGTGAGTATTCCTCCAAGACAGTCTTCGCTTGACTTCCCGATATATCCCTTCAAATCTATCCCAACAAATGAAAGCTCTTCCACTGGTACGTTCATGTACCAACAGTTTGAGAGACATCCAACGGTCGCTAAACTTTGAAATGGTAATAACGTTGTCTCAGTCCAGCTTGTTACCAAATACTATATTATGACCAGCTCAGTTTGAAGGTCCGTGTTTGCAGCGTTTCCTCGCGTCTTTAAACATTCGAATAACGCCATTTTCTGTTTCCTTTTCAGAAAGCTGCAAAGATGTCACCTGTGGTCCAAATAAACGCTGCGTAAAACGCAAGGGCCGCCCAAAATGCATATGCTCGCCACAGTGTGGCTCTGGCAAAAAACACAAAAAGTCCCAAAGGCGCAAGCAACAGCAGCAACAACAACAACAGCACATAAACCAACAGAACGGCTCCTTAAAGCCACCGCAAGTGATCGACGTCACAAGTCGCAACAAGGAGCATGTATCTTTAGTTAATTTTCATAGTCCAATAACCGTTAGAGATGTACGTAGTTTAAGTAGTGAAATTCATAACAATCCGTCCGCGGTCATGGTACTCACGAGTCCACAAGATCCCATCTCGCAATCCAATAGCCGAAGAAGAAACCAAAGAATAACCCCAACAACAACAACAACAATTCCCACCAAAAAGCAAGTCAACCCATCATCGATGGCTCACCAGCATCGACTTCATCGTCACAAGCAACAGCAAAAGCAGCTCGACCAACAGTTGCAAAATCAACATCACACAGCCGCAATGGCCAGACGCCATCATGACAGCACCGATCGGAATAAAGGCGACAAGCTGATTATAACAGCCGACGTCGTTCGGCCCAATTCAGACCACGATAACGATTTGGCCGAGAGCAATTCATTAAGAGACAGAACACCAAACTCGAGTTCCCGCCACCAGCACCAGCATCAGCACCAGCAGCATGGCAGGCATAATTTCAAAAAACATGCCAAACCGAAGCCCAAGATCAGCGATCCAAATGGAGCGACCAATAATTCTGTCCACAATGGGATAGGATCGCCAACAACACCGGCCAACCATAATGAAATGAGAATAGCAGAACGGCGTCGACAACGTACGCAAGCGCAGTCCTTCGATCCGTCCTCGTTCACTGCTCGTTCATTTGTTGGCGGATCCGAGCGACAGAAATTCATCCCACTGATCGCCGGCAGTGAGGCCAACAAAGACCAACCTTTACACCCCGGGCGATATTACGCTGATGATCTGACGACGACATTCGATGATAAAATTCACAATGGATTCTTTAGCAATGGCTTCCCGTATCCCCATCAGGAGCTGGCGGTGGTAAGTCTTAGATAAGTGTTCAGCTAGACGCAAGTTGCATGCAACCTCGACGGTGACCACAGCGCAGCGAAACATTGTTATTTACGACTCTATCTGAGTCGTAGTAGCTGCCGGTCACAGTCGTCCTGCCACAAATGTTAACTAGCTCGTTTATCTGTTGGATTAGACGTAAGGCTGCTTCGCAGGCACCTCTAACTTACAGGCTTTCCCTTTATCTAATTTGCATGTTCATCGGAATACATCGTGAAATCTTTGGCCTCTGGAACCAATCGCTATTTGGTGTATGGGGGGTAGATAGACGAAGGTCGTTACACTCATCCGGTATGTGGCAGCGATGGACGCACCTACAACAGCGAGTGTCAGCTGAAGAAACGAGCCTGCCGGACGGATAACACTGCTCTGGTCGTTGCCTATCGGGGACATTGTCAAAGTGAGTATTCAATTTTGATTGGTTGTTTTTTTTTTTGTCGTTCTAAATCAATTTGTAATTTTATTGACATTGACACAAATTTGGAAAAGCTGCGTTGCCGAGTTTTTGAAAATAAATTTCGGCCGAAATAAACTGCAGTTTTTCAAAAAAGTCCGTAAGACTGGTTTCCTGATTGATAACCAAACATATTTCCCAGCTCCGAATTACGTTACGAATCTGTTTCTAAAATGAGTTTTGACAGTATCCTTAAAGGAACTATTGAAATGGTGACGTGCAATATCAACTTGCTCGCCTTGGAACTGAAATCCCTTGGTTTCCCGGTGTCTTCTGTGCTCGTATCTTGACAGACGAACTTATTAAGATTTGTTTGTGGGATAGACATCTTATCCAATAAACGCTTCCTCAGGTGTGCCTAAAGGTAGCCACCTTGGTCCTCTATTATTCATGTGACGTTATAAGACTATTAAAGGGTATCCACAAACATTCCGAGTTCAGCACTTTGCAGGATGACCTTAATTAAATTCGAAAATATAACTTCAATAATTGTTAATCATTGAACATACCTAAATGTTGGAACATGTCCTTTTCGAGACGTCTAAATCCTTTGTCCTTTGTGTACACCATAAATTGTTCTGCGCTGGGGTCATGGTAAAACTCAGAAAGGACTAAGATGACCAATTCACTCAAAATCTCGACTTCTCAAGATCAGGCATCAGAACAACAATCTTTAAGCCTCTTCGTTATAGGTTCTCTGTTTGAATTCTAGAGTAGTTCAAAATTGACGATAATGTAACTCAATATTCCATCTTTTCAGATGAAGTTCAGAAAGTCCACACGTACGCCTGTACTCAGGCCGGCGACCCATGACCCATGTCCAAGTCGTATTACATCCGCGGTTCCTTGGTCCTTATACCAGAGGTTCGGTCTTCCTGTTCTTCTCAAACCAGGAAGCTCGGATTCGAAGATTTTTAGCTGGAGCGTTAGTGTTCATCCACTCTATTTGGACGAGCCTATTAAGTTAATAGACTTTTGCCTTCCGGACTAGTTCCACATCGTTTAAGAGCTCATAGAGATCGCGATAATGTCTTCTCCGCCTTTCTTTTCAAGGAGCCAAGAATCAGCTTTTGCATGACTGGCTGAAAAGATTCGAGTGAAAAGTTTATACTCAAGTTGTTTCGATGCACCGAAAATGCAAATAGCCTTGGAAACCAAGGGTAATTCTGCGCCGGATCTCCACGCTGTTGTCGTTTGTGGTGTTCACATTTGCCCCAAGGGAGAAAAAGTCCTTAACTATCTCGAAATTGAAGCTGTCGATTTTTATGTTTTGTCCTTGGTTATCGCATATAGCATAAACTTTGTTTTGTCCTCGTAAGCCCTCAGATCAGCTAGCTTCACGTGCTCTTCAATGGCGGTGAAAGCTTCGACAACAACACGTGGGGAACGGGCTTTAATATAAATTACGTCTGTGCATCCCAACAATTTAACTGACTTATCAAAGATAGTGCCGTCCGAGTTTATCCTCACTCTTCGCACTTTCTGACCGAGTTCCAGATTGAAAAAGTCATATGACACCGCACCTCCTTGACGAAAAGCGGTGCAGGTGTCGAACGGTTCAGAGGTCTTAGCACCGAAGAGCACATTGCTTTGCAAATATTTTTAAGTGTGATGCAACACAACATGATCCGACTTCCTGAGATCCCGAATTCGACCATCGCATCAAAATGTTCTGTGCGATGAATGCGGTCGCTGAAAAACTCGGAAAATTTTTCAGGTTTTTTCTCAGTTTGAAAATTCGGTCTATAGCCGGGTCAGAAGTCGCACCGGTACATGCCGATGAGTGCCAAACAAAACGCTCGATAGGATTTTGTAGGCAATATTAAGCAGCGATATAGAGGGAGATCGGTGCACGAGGTACGAACTCCCCCTCTCTACGAGAACATCGCTACCAGCCTTGGAGAGCTCTGATGGGAGGCCATGTTTTGTGCTTTTCAAGGGAATCTGCATTATCCTTTAGCTGGGAAGCTGCGAACTCTTTTTTCTTCCTTCTTGTCCTCCCTTCTTTTGGCGCGGTACTCTTCATGCGATTTCCTGGTTTTTCGTTACAGCGCCTTTCGGTATGCCTCATTAGTGGCTTATGTTTTGCGCTCGCGGTCGTTGTCATACTAAGGGTTCCTCGGCGGAGGCGGTCGGTAGCCTAATGTAAATCTCCGCTAAAGCTGAGCGGCAATGCAGCTGGAAATCTTGTGCTCCTTACCAACAAAGTCCGTCAGTCGGAAGCCGTTGTCTGTTGTCGTTCCATGAAGCCTGTGCTTACCGATCACGCCGCGAAAGATGTTTTCCTTATCATATTCAATATTGAAGTCCCCGAGTAAAATTTCTCAATGTACTCCGGACAAGCTCCGTAGGCACCGTCCACGAGGTCATAAAACTCCTTTTTGATGTGCTCTTTAGTCTTCAAATTTTGCGACGCTTGTTAGTTGAAAATCAATTTCCAAGAGTTCGAAACAAGACTCCGTTGTCTAAGGCCCTGTGTGGGCCTATATGGGCAGCCACTGACGAGTCGAAGATTAGTTGAGATCTGTATGGATCAGTATCTGGCCTTTGCCATGACATAGAGTCTGTTTCAGCAGCCAACTCGATGACAAGGTATATGTAGGCTGCTACACGACCCTTAAATGGCCAGCATAAGTGAGGGTTTTTAAGAGACGATTTCTTCGGGCTTATCTCCATGGTGCCCTACATTGGAGCATAGGGTAGTTTACTTGCTGATGAAGCTTGATCTCCGCGGCTTACTACCCTTTTATTTTATAAGTTCAGGATAGTTTAACTGTTCCGATAAATTTTGCTGACAACGCACGCAGCTCAACGGCGAATCTCTGTTCTTGTAGGCCAGTTTCAGATCGCGATAGAAGCGACGTCGAACGATGTATTGATCACGTACAGATCAGGTCCAATGATCAAGGGCATTATAAGCATTTTTTTGCAACATGACTGCATTGGAAGTTTTGAATGATGTATTCCCGAATTTTGTAAAAGTATTTCCTTCTTCTGGCACCTGATCTACATGAGATCGTCTGCATATCAATTGAAGATCACTGAGCTTTCAACACTCTTCAAATTGATTTTTTTTTTGAATCTTCAAACGCTCCAGTTTGTTATTATTTTCACGCCTTTCGATATAAATTGTTGATTTATAATTTGTTTTTGTGAAAATGGAAAATCTTTCAACCATTTAAGCATAAAATCGCATTTCCTGCGAAAGTGGTTGCATTTGGCAAGTTGCCTGTTGTTGTGAGGTTGCGGTGCGCTGTGGCGGTGTGGCGCGGCCGCGTTCGCATTTTCCTTGACGACAACAACAACAACGCAAAGGAAACGTCCGATGATGATGATAGCCGTGCTGACGTTGATGACGGCAATCCTGATGACTGATTTACACCGGGGGAGATGAGTTCTGTGAGCGTGAAAGCGTTTACGATTTGAATTATTTCGCGTGAATGAAAGCGAAATTGAAATGTTTTAAATGCAGAGAGAAAATGTGTTGTTTTTTTTTTGTCTTTCCCAAAATAAACAACAAGTTGTCATGGGAAAATTTGAAATTTTTTCATTTTCATTAAAAGAGTGACGAATGAGTTAACAGTGTTGCCATTGTAAAACAAAAATAAAGGATCAGAAATGAAAACATGTGCACATCAAATTTTGTCCGATGAACGATTATGGGCTATGAAAGTAGTTCAATAAGAAGTGGTTTGCAAGAATGATTCTTCTTTTGATTTCTGCGCTGGTTCCACTTTAACCGCTTCTGCTTAAGTTTCGAATTAACAGTCGTCTTGTATAAATCCTAACCTTTTTGGGGTCTTAAAGTTCTTAGTAAGTTAGTTTCCCACCTTGGAGATGAATTGTGCATGGATAGACAACAATACCTTTTTAATCATTACAATCACGATTCTACCATCGCCAATGGTGCATTGAACGTAGGTCTTGTCGAGGAGCTTGTTGAAACTATCCTTCCAAATGTCATTTGACTCAAATTTTTAAAGCGCAAGTCATCTAACATGAGTTTTCTTCTGATGTGAACGTAGTTTTTCATTCACTTTTTGCTGATGCTATCCACTGAGCATGGATAAAAGACCTCTCTTGCATGAAGTTTGCAAAGGGTCGAACATGGTTCGTCCTTTTTTTTTTTGATTGGCATCAGTTTTACTTTGGTTTATAACCATTAAAAGTGATTAAAGCTGTTCAGATTCTGAGATGCTGACTTTTGGATAAATCTTTCGTATATTGAAGCTTTGAAGTTATAATAAAAGGAGACAAACCATTTGTCATCGAACTTGTTCCCATGTTTTGCCTCATGTTAACGAGTTTTGTTGCTTTATTGGTCTTGCCAGCGTCTGGCCAGAAATGTGCAGGCGGGATATGTGCATACGCTTTTTAAGTTGCAACGATATCAGACGGATCGAAATACTTCTTCCCTTTGAAGACACGTAGGCATTCAGCGGCGTTTTTTTGTTTTTTTGTCTCGTTTAAAGCATCCGTGCTCCGCTCCGGGGAGTTTTCTCTGGAACGCATTTGTTTGTAGCGATTGAAAAATGGCGAACTAAGAAAAGAAATTCCCTTAAAAAAACATTTCAATTTCCGGACTGGCTATCCTTCGCTTTTTCCCGCTTAGCGAAGAGTTATCAATTGAATAAAAAAGAGTCTTTGACATGACACAATTCACTCCATCTCAGTTTATGTAGGCTGCTAGATCTAATTCTGGCCTTATGATGAAAATGCGAATATTTGTCATCAAAAGTGGTTTTATTGTTTTTCAAAGTATTCTCCAGCATGATCTATACACTTTTGCATGCGCTCAAACCAATTTGTCGAAACACTTTTTCCACTCCGATTGAGACACCTCCAAAACATGGTTTTTGAACGCTTCAACAGCATGTTCTGGTGACGAAAATCGTTGAACGCGCATTTTTTTCTTGATGTGCGGGAATAAAAAGAAGTCATTGGGTGCCAAGTCAGAGCGGTACGGCGGATGACTCATCAATTCAACGTTTTGGCCGGCCATATAGGCGCTGGTTTGAGCCGATGTGTGAGAGCTCGCATTGTCATGGTGAACAATGATTCGTCTTCTCTTGTTCGTTATCGAATTTCTTCGAAGACTTCAGGCAAACAAATTGTGGTGTAACACTCAGAATTCACCGTCCTACACTGTTCAAGCGGAACAGTCGCCACATGGGCAGGTTTGCCGAAGAAACAGGCGACCATTTGCTTCGTAGTGCTTCTTCCACGAGCAACTTTTGTTAGATTTGGCTCGTCTTCGAAGACCCACAAGGTCGATTGTTGTTTTGTTTCGGGCTCATACGCATAGATCCATAATTCGTCACCTGTGACAATCTTATAAACGTCTTTTGAAGCACCGCGATAGTATTTTTTTAACATTTCTTTGCACCAAGCGACACGAGCCTTTTTTTGAGCGATTGTCAAATTGTGAGGGATCCAACGAGAAGAAACCTTTTTAACGGCCAGGTGTTCATGCAATATCGATTGTTTGTTGGTGGGAAAAATGCCCAGGGATGCCTCTATCTCACGGTATGTCACATGACGATCTTGCATTATCAGTTCACGCACGGCATCAATGTTGTCGGGCACAATGGCCGTTTTTGACGACCTTCACGGAATTCGTCTTTGAGCGAGCGTCGGCCATGACTGAATTCCTTAAAACAGTTTTTCACAGTGCTATAGGATGGTGCTTCATCGTCATATAAAGATTTAAGTTCATAAATGCACTCTTGTCGTGATAATCCACGTCGAAATATGTGAAAAATGATCGCACGAAAGTGTTCACGAGTTAAATCCGAGTTATGCTAAAAAATGTCAAACTTTCCAATGGAAATGTCAGATTGCACCTGGCAACACTTACATAGGCCTAGCAGCCTACGTTAAACGGCTCTATGACATGAATGGCTTCGATGACACTCTCTTTCGCCACCTAACAGCTAATAATAAAGAATATTATTTGCAACACAAAACTAGAAGTTTATCAACGTTTGTGTTTTTATTTGGGAAGATAAGCTGGCAACTCGGTGACATGTTTGCAAATTGACTGTCAAAGTGGATTGAAATGATGTGACGTTGTCGGAAGGATTCCTCCAAGAAACACTGGTCCGGTGAAATTTTAAATGCTCTGTCAGTCTTCCAAGGGATTTTCCATTCTATTTTTGCATATGAATACTCTACAGAGCGATATTTTAATCCCTTTGCTCTAGCAACACTTAAGACCATTAAAATTGCAATTACCTCCTCCTACGATCGGTTCAAGAACACGAAACATTCGTATTACAGCAGCCAACCCATCAGCAGCGATCTTCAAGCGTAACACTCGCATTCGCATTCGCATCCAGCGTCAACCGCAAGACCCCAGATCGCGCAGATCGTTATGTGTTCAACATCGGTCCGATCTTGTTGTGATCTTGTTCTCGGCTAATTAATAGCCGGGATGAAAATGTTCACGCTGCTCCTCATTTTAAATGAGATGTGATTTGCATGATAAATACCACGACATGTGAGCCAACATGCTTCCAACTGTTGAATCTTGCCGTGCGGTGCGGTAAGCCAATAAAGAAGATGCAGAATCCCCCCAACTTGATGTAGTCACATATGTACGAGTATGTTTTTTGATGTCGTAAACATTGCGTGGGACCGTGGCAGAAATGCCCCTAATTCGTCCACTGTGGTGAGCGCCATCTGACGGGGGTTTGTGGTGGAACAAAATTTTAGATCGTTTTATTATGAAGCAATCTCAGAGCACTCACCGGAACTATGCCACGATCAGCCAAATGTGGCGCCACCATCTAACTGACTAAGTCTCTCCCGGATTCAGGTTTTTCCCTACGGGGAGTGGGTGTCCACCATCTGACGATGGCTTCTTGTATTTTCTCCAAACGAGTTTTTTTCACATCTGTCCACGACTGCAGAGAACCAGCTAATCCTAGGTCAAGATTGCTCAAATGAATCGAATGTCTTATTGAATTTGACAGCTGGTTTGGCGCGCTTGTAGTTCTGTTCTGAAACGCGACAGAAACGAATTTCTAAATATTAGTTGGCGGTATAGATGGCTGAAACACGCGTACCTGTTGTCGTTAATGTCATGGCGTATAATAAAGTTGATGAAAATATTTTGACAGAACACACATTGGGAATGGCGCGCAGGCAATTCGTGTAATGGTGGCGCCATAGCAATTGACAGTTCGAGGCGCCATACTAAATTAATTTCCAGTTAAATGACACAGCTTAGAGTCAAATCGATGCAGCCGCGATGGTTAGCATAGAACCGCCGTGTCGGTCGATGCATCAATTCTGATGAGGGGGCACTGAATTGCTTCCGCAATCCAAAGTAGATGATTGCACTCCTTGGACTGGTAATTTTCGATTGTAGTTATTAGCGTGGAAAATTGATAACTTCCTAGGCTGTACGAGAAACAGTGAACAGTGTTAGCAAACTGGAGTGTGACAAGTAATACAATACCAAACTAATTGCAAACGAAGGGAGTCAAAATTTTAGCTTGAAATCCGAGCTCAGAGGTATCTTGAGATCCAGATGACGAAACAAATGATAGATTTTTATGCATTTTTTTCAGTTAAATCGTAAAAAATATCAAAATAAATAAATCAACGTGAACATCACGTTTAATAGCGCAAGATACGTGCAGCTGAAAATATCCAAAATTTTACAAGTTAAAAAACCTTAAAGAAAAAATTAACTGAAAAAAAAGAAAGCAATGACTTTGAACTAATATCATGCAAGAATGCGTTGATGGGGGTTAATCTTGCATATAATGTTGCATACTCTTAGAAGGCGTGGAACCCTTCGTGTTTGAGTCAAATCTAACTTCGCTACTTTTTTACTCGCCAGTCTGACTCTTCTTCCTTTATCGATCGACTTGAATGAAAAGGACTCTATAGCTTTTCTTGCTTTTGCAATAGCGTTCCACTCAACTTCAGTCCAAATGAAGGGAAACCAGGACCGCTCGAACTTTAATAGAATGCTAGTAAAAGTCAACTTGGATATTATCAATACCAGTGAAGTTTTGGGTGTCATCGAATTGCGTGCCACGATCGTCAACATTTATCCCAAAACCGTCAACAAGCAGGGCGAATGCGCTAATGTAAGTAACATCCAAAAACCAAAGTTCGCGGTACGAAAAAATATTTGTTTTCAAACGAAATCGACAACGGGGTAAAGCGAATTTTCCCTTTAAGGGAGTATTCCAGTCTAGAGGCATGAATTTCATGTAATTTTTGAAGTTTCATAAAAAAATGCGATTAATATTAATATTTTTTATTTTTTAATTTACATAACAAGAATACAGAAACAAATCAAAAAATAAAAATAGTGGAAAATTTCAAAAATTAGCAGTTGAAGAAGTGGGGGTCTCAAAAATTGGTGCGTAACCATACCCACGATTTCAACACTCCTAGCAATCTGAAACCAAAAAAAGAGAGATTATTAATCTAATCATGTCGTACTGTCGCACAATGGCGACTGCCTAAAAAAAACATTTTTTTTTCCACATTTTTTGAGTGTTTCGAATTTAAAAAAAAAGGAATAGAAATTTGAGGATAAGGATAGTTCCAGACATAGACAAGTCTATAAAAAAGACTCTCTTAAAATTTCAGGTAAATCGATCCAGTAGAATCTAAGAAATCGTGGGTATTGTTTTGAAAAATATAGTTTCGAGAAAAACGCGTCTAAAATTTCGCGTAAATGTTTTCGCAGTCCAAGTCTTGAAATGATATTGTAGACTTACATTTATTCAATCTGCCATTCCTGCTTCATACATCGGACCTTCCTCGACTTCGAAAAAACTATTTTCCGCGTTTCTCTCTTCATATCGAGCAGTTCTGATGCGTTGGATGCTCGTATCTCGGAGCGGTCAATACGGGCGTTGTCTCGTTTCACAGCAAATGAATGAGCTTCCGGGCCAATTTTCATTCCCATAAGCTCCATCATTTTTAAAATATGAATAAAGCCTTCATTAAAAATACAAACAGCAATAAATGTACACATGCATATGTACGTCCACGTGGTTTAAAGGTTAGAATTCAACTGTTAGCAGCTTGACGTAAGTGAACACTAAATATTAAAGATACAAGTCACCTTGGGTTCTTGTATTACAATATATACAAAGGACCAAAGGTTTTACCGAGAAATATGGATTCAGGAAGACGGAGAATCCCTAATGTCTTTTGTTCGATTAGTTCCGGCCGAACCAGTTTGAATGCCGGGTCAGCAAGGTACCGATATCTTCGAAAATAATTTGCATTTTGAAAAATCCTCTTGTTGGTATATTCTTGAATAGTTAAACTGTGAAAATGTTAATAAAAAAATAGAATACCCCCTTAATGTTACAGTTGTCATGAAAGAGGCCATATTCGTATAAACTGTCCTCAAACGCCGCGAAAAGAACGCTGTGCTAAGTGTAAATGAGCCGAATATGAGTCGAATTGTATCAATCTCCAGTTATAGCATACGACCATCTCCTTTTTGGATTCTGGGCCAAATCGTTGATCGTCGTCATCTTAGTGTTTTTGTTCACTTTTCGTTTAATCTCTTTTCGTTTTATCACTTTCCGTTTTATCACTTTCCACTGCTCGCCGGTCTATCCGGCTCGAAGGACCAAATGTTCAAGTATTACTTTAGCAACCTTACCACTGGTGGGGGGATAGCTAATTTAATATAACTCGTCTTTTATTTAATTTGATTGAGCTATGTATTTATATTTACATAATATAAGCTGATGCAACGAACAGCAGGGCAAAGGTAAAGTCAATAATAATAATTATTGGTAAGCGTTGTCATCAGCGCGTTGACCTCAAAGTGCAAGCGGTGCAGTTATTGCTGCGGCAGGTTTTTGTGCTGTTGTTTCGATATTTTATGTACAACATTTGTACAGTTAGTTAGTCAGTTATTTTATTTGGTAAAATTTTACAAAATGGTATGTTACCGCACAAAACAATGAAAAGAGAAAAAAAGGAAAATTATTACAAAAACTTTCAATTTAATACATAAAAAAAGGAAAAAGAAAATAAATAAATAAATGATAATAACAATTTAGATAATTTATTGATGAGAAATTGACATGATCAAATAAATCAAAAAATGAATAAGTAAGCAAACAAAAAAGAGCATTAAAAAAACAAGTAGATGAATAAATAAATAAACCTGTCAATAAATAAGTTAATAAATAAAAAATAAATAAATTAATTAATTAATTTTTAAATAGATAAATTATTTAATTTATATTTAAATAAGCAAATAGATGAATAAATAAATAAATAATTAAATAAACCAAAAAATAACAAATACATACATGAATTAGAAAATAAATAAATAAAAAAATAAATAAATTACTAAATAAATAAATAGATAAATAAATAATTAATTTATTAAATTAATAATTTAATAAAAAAAATGAGCAAATAAATAAATAAGTAAAAAAATAAATAAATAAATATCCGGTTGGGAACTTAGTAATTGCGGATTTTTTTAGAATATAAAAGACAATTTTTTTATGGAACGAAATAACTTTATTCTGTAATGTATTGTAATGTAGTTTGAGGAATGACCTTTTGCCATCTTTCAGGCAGCATCATAATTTAAGTTCATGATTAAAACTTCTGGTTTTTATCAGCAAAAAACTGAACCAGGTACGATTTGACATCATCATTATTATGGAAATTTTTACCATTCAAGGAGTTTTGCAAAGATCGAAATAAAAAGTAAGCAGATGGTGCAACGTCAGGACTAAATGGTGGATGTGACAAAACATCCTTACCAAGCTCCAATAATTTTTGCCCAGTGACCAAAGATGTGTGTGGCTTTCCATTGTCTTGATTTGTCTTGATTCTCGATTTGTCAATTCGGGCCGCTTTTCTTCAACTACATTGTTCAATTTTGTTTGTTGTTCAATGTAGACAACTGAATTGATCGTTCGGTTGGGTGGTAAAAGTTCAAAGTCGACAATTCCTTTGTAATCCCACCCAACTGATAACAAAACTTTCTTTTGATGAATATCAGCTTTTAATGTTGTTTGAGCTGGTTCACCTGGCTTGCTCCACGATCTTTTTCGATTGACATTGTTGTAAACAACCCATTTTTCATCACCAGTTATCAATCGTTTTAAAAATGGAACATTTTCATTACGTTTCTTTAACAAATCGCAGATGTTAATGCGTGGTGGTCAATGATTTTCTTTCAGTTCACGAGGAACCCATATATCGAGTTTTCGAACATAGCGAAGTTGTTTTTAGGGATTTTCAATGCATGTATGTGATACACAAAGCTTCTCTGCAATCTCACGTGTTGTACTGTGATGATCCAAATCGATTATTGCTTTGATTTGGTCGTCATCAACTTGAACTGCACGACCAGAACGTTTTTCATCTTTGAGTGAAAAATCATCAGAACGAAATTTGGCAAACTAATTTTGACTCTTTCAAAGCTTCATCACCATAAACAGCACATAACTTTTTGTGAGCTAGCGATGCGTTTTTCCCTTTCCGGAAATAAAAAAGCAAATATGACGTTAATGTTCGTTTTGATGTTCCATTTTTCAACAGACGCCAAACAAAAATTATTATGATTGACAGTTGAAGTACCAACTTGCAAATAACAAAATGTGTTTGACATTTCGATTACGTCAGTAAACCTAAAAATTCAACTAAATCCATCTATGAGTGAAATCCGCAATTACTAAGTTGCCAATAAATATATAAAAAAAAAAACTATAATCACACTTGAACTTTATTTTAATCAATATCAATTAAATAAATAATATTAGACAGATGATTGATTAACCAAAATATTATCGGCCAATGCACAGCGGTTCATGAATTTATCTTTAAGTTTTTGGATTCTAGCGGAGATCAATTCAACATTTCCTTTTTTGTGTGGAGATCAGAGGTTGAATGATGACAGGTGAAATAACCGAAACCACGCTTTTAATAAAAATTACGAGATGTAGTTTTATCGTCTTTTATTCAGAATCAACTTACAACTAACACAACTTAGATATACTTAGACATAATAGGACTACCGGTTGAAAATGTCGTTATTGCAGACAACTTCATATCTAAAAATTACTCTGAGGTGAATTTTGACCATGACAGCTGTCACATCAGAAACTTCATGTCATTGTCTAATTATTTCAGTCTAGGTTATTGGTCATTAGTGAAAACACACAAGTTTTTGTTAAGCCGTAAAATGTCTACATTCGTGCCATCAAAACAACATTTGCGGGAAGTTTTAAAATGCTTCTTTCATTTAAAGAAAAAAGCAACCGAAGCGCATCAATTGCTTACCGAAGCTTACCCGGGCTATACTATAGACGTTAGAATGTGTCAGCGGTGGTTTAAGCGGTTCAAAGATGGTGATTTCGACACCAAAGAAGACCATGAATTGTAGGCATTGCACGATCAAGATCCGTCACAAACGCAAGTAGAACTTGCAAAATCAAATGGCGTCGCTCAGCAAACCATTTCCGATCGTTTGAAAGCAATGGGAATGATCCGAAAGGTAGGACATTGGGTGCCGTATGAATTGAAGCCACGAGACGTCGAACGCCGATTTTGCATGTCCGAGATGCTGCTTGAATACCACAAAAATAAGTCGTTTTTGCATCGAATCGTCACTGGTGATGAAAAATGGGTACATTACGATAATCCAAAACGTCGGGCAACATCGACGGCCGTTCAGAATATTCATGGCCTGAAGGTTATGCTGTGCATTTGGTGGAAGGGTGTTGTGTATTATGAGCTGCTAAAATCGAATGAAACAATCACAGGCGAGGTCTACCGACGACAATTGATGCGTTTGAGCCGAGCACTGAAGGAAAAACGACCGGAAACGGTCGCAAAACACGATAAAGTTATTTTGCAACTCGGCCACATGATGCAAATGTCGTCAAAACTTATGGGATGTTCTACCCCACCCGCCGTTAAGTCCAGACCTTGCGCCATCCGATTACTATCTCTTCCGATCGATGCAACATGGCGTGGCTGGCCAGCACTTCCGTCATTTCCATGATGTTAAAAAATTGATCGATTCGTGGATTACGGCCAAACCGGTCGAATTTTTCAGAACGGGTATCCATGAATTGCCAGAAAAATGGGAAAAATATGAGGCTAGCGATGGACAATACTTTGAATATTGAATTTACTCTGTGTACAAAAAATGAGGTGACATATGAATTTAAACTGCGCGCGTCGAAGGATTTGAAAACTTTTCTTTCTTTTTAGGTTGGAAGTACTGTCAGTGACATCTATGTGAAATTTCATGTCAAAATATATTCATAGTGTTTGAGATACGCGTCGTTTTGTGAGGTGCTAAAAGTGAGTTTTTCGTTTTTTGCGATGTTGAAATTTATTGAGCAAAGAATTTGCATTAAATTTTGTTTGCGGAATCAATTTTCTGCTGCGGATACGTTGAGGATGGTGCAGAAAGCCTTTGATGATGAGGCTTTGTCTAAAAAAAAATGTTTACAAGTGGTATAATGATTTCCAAGCCGGCCGTGAACGTGTCGAAGACGAAGGGCGTTCTGGGCGACCATCAACCTCAACCGATGAAGCTCACGTCCAACAAATCAAAGATTTGGTGTTGAAAAACCATCGATTAACGATTAGAGACCTTGCTGATGAAGTTGGCTTATCGAAGGCTCAGTCAATACCATTTTGAAGGGTGCTTTGGGCCTCAAGCGCGTCAAATCTCGACTGGTACCGAAAACATTGAATTTTTTGGAAAAAAGGCGTCGCGTTGAAGTGTGTGAAACAATGCTTTCACTATAACTGGCGATGAGACTTGGATCTATGCTTACGACCCCGAAACAACCGATCAATCGAGCGAATGTCTTGCCAAAAGAGAGCCGAGACCAAAAAAACCGCGCCAAAGTCGCTCAAAAATCAAGGTCATGTTGACTGTTTTCTTCGATTATCGTGGTGTTGTGCTTTATGAATTCCTTCCAACCGGCCAAACAGTCAACAAGGAATATTATTTGAACGTTATGCGTCGTTTGCGTAACGCTATCCGCCTAAAAAGGCCGGAATTATGGAAAGACAATTCTTGGTTTTTACACCATGATAATGCACCATCCCATACCGCACTCGTAATTCGTGATCATTTCGCCAAAAACTCAACCCATATCGTTCCGCAACCACCGTATTCACCTGATCTGGCGCCGTGCGACTTCTGGCTGTTCAACAAGCTCAAAAGACCGTTCCGGGGACACCGTTTTGATACGATGGAGGAGATTCAAGCCGCAGCGAAGACGGAACTGAAGGCCATCCCGGAATGTGACTACAACCAGTGTTTCAAAGATTGGAAAATCCGTTGGCATAAGTGCATTGCATCGGGAGGGGATTACTTTGAAGGGGATGAAATTGATTTGGAAGAATAAATAATGAATTTTCAAAATAAATACAATGTCACCTTATTTTTTGGACACAGTAGTATATCTATTTTTCCACAAAAAAGCATTGATTTTTGAAAAAAAAACGACATTTTCAACCGGTAGTCCTATTAACTTGCTCGAGATGCATGCCAAGGTATTTGATGAATGCTTCCCCAGTGAGCAAAACCCTGTTTATACAAATTTGGTTAAAAGGAACATAGGAACATTGCTTTCTTTTTTGTGTGAAAAAAAATGTGCATGCATCTTTTCCACATTAACGAAACCAAAGTGAACGTCACGTCGCGGTGGCGGGCGGCTCGGCGAAGGTTGTTGTTATCGCGTAAATAACCAAAAACAACAATCACGTTGACATTATTCCTATCGCTTCTAGTTGTGACTTTTAATTGAAAATCTGTCACCGCACCTTCAGAGTGTACCGGCAATTAGAGTCGAAAACACCCCTCATAAGCCGCCGGCATAAGCGCGCTAACAAGCCTCTTGGTTCATTAATCGATTAATCTGATTCTTGCATGTTCAATTTGTCCCATATTTGGAAACATTGTAATTATTGTATTCCAAGCAAGACTCTCGATTGCGTAACCCCTGCCGCCTTAGGTGACTAGAAAAATCCAATCTCCGGTTAAAGTTTGACGGTCCACTGGCTTCGGGCTTAAGCCGGCAACTACGCTCGACGACGAATTTCAATTAGTAAGCAAGATTTGTTGCCAATTGTTGGCCAATGCCTTAAAAAGCGCACAACAGATACAAAGATACAAAACATATTTGATTACACTGATTCTGTTAAATTTACAATCGATTGTTTTTTCTTACAGCGTCCTGCAAAAAGGTCAACTGTCTGAATGGGCTGCAGTGCGTCGAGGATCATTACGCAATACCACACTGCATTGTATGCTCGATTGAGTGTCCAATTGACGACGACGACGTCGATTCACAGCAGAGGATTGACCCAGCACGAGCTGTATGCGGCGTCGATGGAAACACGTACAAGAGTACATGCGACATAAATCGCATGGTCTGCAAGATCGGACGTTCGATTGCGGTGGCCTACCCGGGACCGTGCCGTGGTAAGTGCATTCTTTTTCGACGATGAATATTATTATGATTGTTATTGTAATTGGAGTTCATTGAGGGGATACGGCTGCGCTTGTTATCTCACTACCGCTCGATGGCTGTACAAATCAATCTTGTTAATTGAAACAAAGTCGCAAGGAAACGCAACCACAATTACGCTGATTGATCAGCAAATTGTATCGAATTACCATGCATGTTGTTGGCTTGCAACAAGACGTTGATATTTTATTACAAATTCAATTGGCTTGCGCTCTGTGTTCAGGCGCAACAATGTAAGCGTCACCGCGCTCGGTGACGTTCTTTAATACTACTGGAAATTATTTATAAAATCTTTCAAGCCGGTTTGATTGGGTTGCCCCGGGGTGTAGTCGTCGCCGCCGCAGAGAAGATTAAGACACGCGAATCCATCCATCATGGTTTATGCAAAAAAAAAAATAAAAGAAGTCTGTCTGCATGCTTCTTTTTGTGTATGGTGGAACAGTCAAATATGTTCTGTGAATGGGATTGAATCAGTGAGTAACAGGTCATGGAACGTGTCCTTACAATGTGTGATGTCTGAGGAATTGAAGATTGAGGAGAAGCTTCAGAAATTTACTGACTGACCAATGGAAGTTTTATTAACACAAAATCGAATGGTTTGAAAAGCCGGGACTTACAGCCATTGAGCCATTGACAACTAATTAGAAACGATCAAGACTTATTCTTAATAATCCTAATTGTCTGATTTATACCCGAAAATTTTAGTAAGTATTTATTATATGTGTTGAAATAAATACAAATTTTACAAAAAAATGTATTAGTAAGCTGTTTATAAGCAAACGCAAAAGTTGCACACCAGCGTTGCGAAAGGATATTGTTGAGCTGAGCCATGCTGGATTCTCGTATCAACGCATTGCAAGTCAATTGAATTGTTTTAAAAAGATGGTATTCAACGCATTTTCTCATTTTCGTAAATATGAGACCACAGAAGATGTTGCACGTCGAAAGAGGCCGCGTAAAACAACAGTCCACATTAACAAACAAGCTGTCTGATTGTCCAAAGCAGACCCTAGGAAAAGTGCCAAAGGAATTCAGCAGGAAATTTTGGATATGACTGACATCAGAATATCAACGAGAATCGTGGCACGTCGTTTGGTGGAAGCTGGACTTCACGGAAGACTCGCACGCACAAAACCGTTGGTTAAAACGACCAATAGAAAACGGCGCATTCAGTTTGCTAAAACACATATCGATTGGATGTCAAACCAATGGAAATTTACTATATATTGTGGAGCGACGAGACAAAGATAAATCATAGGGGCCCCGATGGCAGAAAGTACGTCCGACGCCCAAAAGGTAAAGAACTCGATCCCAGATACACCTCACCAGTAGTCAAACATGGTGGCGGATCAATTTTCGTTTGGGGATGCTTTTCATGGAACGGCGTTGGTCCAATTCATCGTATTGAGGGAACTATGAAGGCAGATCAATACGTCGATAGATTGAAAAATGTAATGCTAACGTGGGCCGAAGAAAACATGCCGGTTATTTGGTCATTCCAGCAAGACAGTTTTTTGATCGAAATGCCATGCGAGTACTTGAGTGGCCATCGCAAAGTCCCGACCTGAATCCCATCGAAAATTTATTGGCCGATATTAAAAATGCCGTCAGCCTCACAAAATATCACGAATTTAAACGATTTGTTTGAGAGAGTGAAGGAAGCCTGGTACGCGATTCCAGTGGAACGATGCCGAAACCTGATCATGTGGATCAGTGTTAAAGCAAAAAGGATTTCCGACAAAGTATTAGGCATTAAACCACACATGTTTGTATGTTTCTCTATTTTTTTTTAAGTTTTTCTTCCATTTTCTTTATTTTTTACTTGCGTTTCTTATTAGGTGTCTCAGGCAAATGTGGAGTCGTTTTATAAAAGGACATTTAAAACTACATTTACATGTAAAAACATCATAACTTTTTGTTATTTTTGTCAAAAAGACTATCAATAGCTATGTACAAAACAAATAAATATGAATAATAAGTGGAATTAGAAAAGAAGTACACAACATTGAAATAAAAAATATCGTAATTAGTTGTCAACGGCTGTATGTCTCATGGAATCGGAATATTAAACTTTTGAACAGGAGCAAGAGCAAAGCAAAGTTGGTTTAATCATAGCGACTTCGTGCCCTCGATCAATGGTGACCTCATAAAAGACGCATGGTGAGGTATTAGACTCAGTGACCTAAATGATATCTCAGTATATCCTGATTAAAATGGCTCCCATCTTGCTGATATTTTTTTTTTCTGTTGAGCCGAAGAAAAAACATTCGTTTTGTCGTTAATCACTTATGTGGAATAGTTGTCAAATTTTACCTGACAGCGGTACGTGGTTTCTTCTTACAAATTTAAAGCCTACATAATTCAATTCGACTTTACACCCACCAAGCGCGATTCTTCTCGCAGAGCTCGTAAGAAGTTCCCACTTATTTTTTTCTAAAATGTAGTGAATAGCTCCAAAAACTAGTGCTCACAGTAAATTAAAGTGATAAGCGAAATTATTTCGTTTCAAAATATATATTTTATAAAATGTTTTACAATTTTATTTTTTGTGGCATTTGACTTGTATTACTTAACATCGATTAGATAGGTATTACAGTATCAATTAAATATTTTGCTTTGCCGTGTCTTTTTGTTAATTTTTTTCTTATTGTTATTGGTTTACAAAAGATATTAATTTTGATGGTGGGTCAAACTTACTCTTATTTTCAAAAAGTAAACCTTCAGAAAGGTTGTTAACTGTTTTGAGATTTGAATTGTTTATTAATTTAGTCTCTCGGTTGCTGCACTGCTATTCAGCAAAATTGCAAAATAAAGAATATATTTTGAAAAGTTCGTTAACATATACGATCCTTAGTCGTTCTTTTGAAATTTTAAATCTGACCATAATTAAACAAGGTTGTTCTCAAAATCTGCATCGTGATACACTTGAAGGCCAACATTATTTTTAATTTCTTTTGGATTTATATACTTTAAAATTCTTATTTGTCTTTGAAAAGTCAAAACGTTGTTTTATTAAGCTTATGTGATAGTTTCTGAAACAAGTTCTCACAAAAATCAGTTCAGTGTCAAAAAATGTGTTTTGACTACTGTGTTGAATAAATTCTTCACCAAAAATGATGGACTCCAGCGGAAGATGAAAGCCAGCATCTCAAAAATCGCACTATTATTAAGTAAGGTTGAACTAACCATTTTGCACAAAAGTGGCTTTTTAAAATTGACAGAAATAGTTGGATGAGTGTTTTTTTCCGATTGAAATATTTTTTTCATTTTCATTCATGGCAACAAGTACAAATAACATTTATTGTTATTATTATAGTCTATAGTTGAAAGTAGTGAAAGCCATCGAATCGCGCATACATTTAACATTCTAGCTCTGAATTTTTGAAATATTTTTGAAACCCCTCAAACTCTGCCGGCCGCTTGAACTATATGCCGCATTCTACGATAATAACAATGACAACCGTAATTTGTATGATTGTACATATTTGAGTTGTTTGCAGCTTACACAATTTTCCACTGAACTGTAAAGCGAAAAATAGCTAAATGTCATCGTGAAATGGTTGCATTCTGATCTTTTTTAATAGATTCAGTCCGAAATATTGAATGGTTAAAACATTATACTAGAATTATTGCATTATTTGATATATGTTTTCTCAAATCGTAGTGTTTTGGAATTTTTCGAAGTAGTAGTAGAAGTATTGATAATGTTGAAATTTAGAAAAATGTAGTAAAACAATTCAATTGAAGTGGGCACGCTGCCTACAACAAACACATCAGAGGAAGCATTCCTTTTTGCTCTCCGACAGTCTTACCAATGCTGGTGACATAGAATCTGTTGCAAAACATTGTGCCATGCGGTCGGCAATGAATGCTGTTTATGATCTCTTTTGCATTTTCAGACCAGCGGCATTGGTATTCTTATGACGGATTTTCGGTGTCCGTGAAATCCTCAGCCGAATAAGTAGTGGGCCACATCCAGAAAGCTTAAAGAATGTCGATCGCAACGCTGTCAATTGGATTGGAAGTTTGCTTGTTTCAAGACCGAAAAATTCCCCTTGTAACTTGTTTCTATTGAATCAGCCGAATCTTTGATTTTAAGTCCGGCTTCAGAAGTGATTTTATGAAGATTTCTTCGTCTCTATGTCAGTATCGGGTATGATTTCAACAGAGGGTTAATAAAAAGTGTGTATTTTTTAGACGTTTGGTTTTTCAACTGGCAACACTGTTTCTACAAAATTTTAATCTGACAGTTGAAACTTTATTTGTAGTTAAAACATTTGGCTTTTTTACGATGAATTGATAAAACCGGAGTAAGAAAACTAATTTGATTTTAATTGAAGAAGCGAAATTGTCCTTGTTCTTAGACAATTTGTTTTGTTATAAAATTCAAACCACCCCGTTAAATGAAACAAATCTTTTCAGGTGTTCATTCCGCACAAACGCTTCGAATGAAACTAATTTTGAATCGATAGCTTCATTTCTTCTTGAGTTATGCGAGACGAAAAAATACGCACGCACGAACATACACACACACAAACACCAATTTTTTTCTAAAAACGAATAGTGGAGATATGTGAAAATTTTAATTTCAGAAAATAGAACTTGTTATAAGAACTTTCCTCTTAAGCTTGTACTTAAATTAAACCACAAGATGTCCATTATTCTCCATCAAGAGAAGATCGTGTTTGACACGATACGAGTTTTTTTTTCCCTCGGACACTGAAATCTTCTGGATCGGCAACCATTCTCAAAGGAGTTTCTTAGATCCAAAGAGCAACCAAAGTGTCTACTTAAGGCTTCAGGCTAAAAGGCCCAACTTTATTGGAAATCAACGATTTTTTTTTTAAGACTTAACCATAGAAGCCTACATTCAGATGTGGACTGCAATCTCGTCTCATTTTTTGCAAAAGAAAGGTCACATCCAAGCTCACATATCCACTTCCAAGCCAACCAACCGCCATTTATTGCACCTCGATTTAAACGCAGTTTCCATTACAACAGCATTCCTGACATTTTGCATATTGCAATGCTGCCTTCAGATCTTCTGTCCTACTTAACGCCTAGATGCAAAAGATCACACCTTTCCCATTCCCAGACACAAGGCGATCCCAAATCTCAAGGCAAGTTTTTCTTTATATTTCCAAAGCCCGCTCATGTCTTGAATGTACCCAAACCCCTTGTATGACATTTCCGCAGTAATTACATTATCACGATCGTCGGCTGCTCTGCGAGCACACAACTTGGCGCCGCTGCCGCAGGCTCTTTTTGGCCAGATTATTGCGTAAAGCATGTGTCATAGGTCGAGCTCTTCATGGCGGCTCATTTTATCAAATTCGTAATTGCTCACGACCTAGAAGTCAATGTGGTGGATCTTTTGACGCCACCGCTTGCATGGATGAACACAAGTCTAGCCATCATGAGAGTTGAGTGTAATCGAGCCTCAACACAACATGAAGGAGAACCCTATACGCGCTCGTTCGCAGCACGTCGTTCCTCAGAAGAACTCGTGTCAGAATCTATGTGTGAACATTGATGTTAATTACATTGTAAGACTATTTTTGTTATGCAATCGAGATGAGATGTGGCCCGAGAAACAGACAGACCTTCGCGAGTGTGGTTTCAAAGAATCTAGGTTTTGTTGCGGCCGCTCGCTAGATGCAGACGTTTACATTGTATGAAAACATTCAGCAACCACGGCTACCTGATCAGATGTGGCTTCATTTGGATTGACGGTTGATCAAGCCAAGATGATATTGGCTGTTGTTCTAGCGTCCGATTTCTATTCACAAACCACAATATTGAATCTAATTGATACGCCAGCTGCTAGTGTCTGGCTGCGCTTGCCCTGAGATTGAGTTACCTTTGAGGTTAACTGCACATAATGACTCGTGGATATCATTAAGAGATGTAATCCAAAATAATGGAAACACAATGTTATGCGGTTAGACATAGTTCATGGCGTTAGAATATAAATACGGTCATCCCACTGAGGGAACATCATGTTCGCCACACAAATCATTCAATGTGATCAAGCGGAAAGCCTGGACACGTCTGGCAGCGTTGCAAATGAGGACATCTTGTGGTTTAATTTTAGTACAAACTTAAGAGGAAAGTTCTTTTAACAAGTTCGATTTTCTGAAATTAAAATTTTCACATATCTCCACGTTTTGAGGTCCCAAGAGTCGGATTCCATTGTTTTTCGATAAATGTCCGTGTGTGTGTGTGTATGTTTGTGCGTGCGTATTTTTTCGTCTCTCATAATTCGAGAACAAATGAAGCTATAGAATCCAAATGCAGAATGAACACCTGAGAAGATTGGTTAAATTTACTGGTGTGGTTTGAATTTAAAAAAAAAATTGCACTTCCGATCAGAAGTCTCCAGACAAATTAGTATAACAATCTTTTTTCTTTTCAATTTTAATGTTAACATTTATTGCAATTGTTTCATCAA
Source organism: Orthonevra nobilis (assembly GCA_963555765.1). Taxonomy (NCBI): domain Eukaryota; kingdom Metazoa; phylum Arthropoda; class Insecta; order Diptera; family Syrphidae; genus Orthonevra; species Orthonevra nobilis. Next base: position 28,271,474 of record OY743226.1, on the reverse strand, counting down.
CATTATTTATTAAGTCTCATAAGTATTCATCATATCCAAATATTTATAACATTATTATAACAATTTATGATTGCGTATGATCTTAACTGGGTTTTTAAATTTTTATCCTTGTTTTCCAATTCGCTCTTTATTGTTTCGTCACGCACTTGAAACTCGTCTTTCTATCCGACCATTGTTGCAGCCAATTTGGCTGTCCAACAGATGTTAGACATCGCAGTATTATAAAACAAGCAGACCTTTAAGATGCCGGAAACTGGATTTTTTCACACGACGGCTGCTTGGTTTTAATTATTTCGAAAAGAAAAATGAGCGTGCGGAACTTAGGTAAACTTGCAAAGAACATGTTCACCTGGTGTTGAGCAAGATGTGAAATACGGTCATAACTTCTGAGACTAAAAACATACCGAATTGCGGTGTTAAAAACGTAACTTGAAGCTTCCTTTTGCTCTCGGTGTCACATCCATGAAAAATTTCACATCCATAGATAAGTTGAGGAAAAATAAGAGCCCTGGCTTGTAGCACTCTCGTTTTCAACGGTGTGAATTCTTGGGTACTCCACGGATTTCGAAGGACACCATATATTTTGCCAACTATAATGTTTACGTGATTCTTCCAAGAAAGGGTTCTATTGAATACAACTCCTAGATTTTTAAATGAATCGACAAATTCGATGTTTGAGTCATTTCAAAGCAATTCTCGAAAAATACGAAAGCTCTAGTTTTGTCTTGAAAATCACAAAACACTTGCATTTACTTGGGTTGAGACTCGTTTGATGGCAGTACAATCCTCAATTAGACCTTATGGATAGCTTCGATATATTTGAATATCATTAGCATAAATGTGCTCAGATGAGTTCAGCACAGCAGACACAATATCATTGATGTAGTGTGAGAACAAAAGAGGACCTAAGATTGATCCTTGGGGAACACCTTTAGTAACAGGAGGAAAGTCTGACAGTCTGAGTTTAATTGCTAGAGTAGAAATGGAGAAATTTCTAAGCTTTTTGAGAAGAACAGAGTGGTCTACCCCTCAATATTAACCTCTTTTTTGGCGGTCCCAACAAATGTCGTGGAATCGGACAGTTGGCATAAAATCTAAAAAAGGCTTTGGTTATAAAATATGGTTTGTCCTCATTTTCGTCTAAAATCTAACTTATCTATCAACTTTGTAGTGTATTCCAAAGTTATTAATCTCAAGACTAGTTGCAATTTTTTTTTTTTAAATTTATCTCTTGATGTTGGACAATGTTCGACGAGCCCGCCTGTCAAGTACCTCCCAAATCAATATAATGTTGAAGCCATTTCTCTATTTCTTAATTTGCACTGGTACCTTCATTATCTCACTTTAAGGGTACTCTCAACCCCTTGGGCACCATTTAAAAAAAAAAAAAGATGTGGTTTTGGAAATTTTGTTTTATCACTCAAGTAACAAAGCCAGTGACAGATTGAGGATTGACTCTACAATTCGGACCTGTGATCCAGCAATTGATCCAATTGAAAGACATGTGCTCAACAAACTGCTCTATCTAGCCCTATGTTGGAAGCATTACTATCAACCTTTTGTTTTAGGTTTCGTTCACAGGATTCATCTTGACTTGAATTTCTCGAAACGAAGCAGCGGATGAAACGATAGGATAAGGATCCAATTCACTTAAGCAGGCGATCTCATATCCATGCATAGTGACCCATACCTCTTTAAATAAGGAGGGCAACTTACATTGGCGTTCCAGAAACGACTGTGTCACTTCAGGTATATTGCACTAACCAAAAACGAGTAAAAAGACGCTCGGAAGTTACATAAGTCTAAGAATTCGTGCGAAAAGCCCATTCAATTTAGACTTTGCCTTGATCCAATAAGCTAACTGCTGTAGCTTATGTTTCCTCGTAAGGACTAAGGATCAATATTTTTAGCAATAAAAGCACCCTTGCACTGAGTTTACTTTTTTTCTTTTATTGGTCTCTGATTTCCGCAAGGCATGGTGGTGTCTTCTATTTGGCTCTTAAGTTTTGGAAAGCGTTTCTCTTTTCACGGTTTTTTCGAATTTTTAAGACTTTACTCATGCGGGTTTTTCTGGTCTTTTCCTCTCATGAGTACGCCTCTGTACGAAAAAGATAAGAAGGTTCCAATTATTATTGGCCCTGGTCTCACGGGCTTGAGTCTTTGAGGAAGCTATTGCACTTATGTATTCAGACTCTGTCCCTTTTTTCTTTTAGATTTCTTGCCTTACCTTTTGAAGTTATAAGAGCCTCATAGTCAAGGTGCGATCTTCGTTCATCGTCCAAAATTTCGATTTAATCTTTTATCTTGTCTAAGAAGCCTTGAGACTATATCAGTACAGTCATTGGTGGCTCGGAAGTCATACTTTTTTGTGACAAACTGGACCAAATTTTATTTCACTGGATTGGTAGGCGCCTTAACCATCTAGACATTTATAGTGAAATTATTTATTTGCAGGGAATGACTCACGAATTGTTGGAATGTTTCTAAAATGTTGGTTTCTCTCAAAATTTAAATAATTAAAAAATTGTATCAATAAAGAAAAAAAAACGGAAAAGCTTCATCGCAAAAACGTCACTTTCTATTCATCTCCTTCAGAATAATTTGTTTTGATTTCTCTGAAGAAATTTGACAGATCGATTGCTTAATCCCCACTGTCAAATGCATTCTAACAAATCCCATCGAATTCAAATGTCATATCATATGTACGGCAAACACGAAGCAGCTGTCACATCTTTTGACGGCCATCTGCAAACTGTCAGACATTGGCAGCAAGCCAATCTAACCTCACATTTAGATTGACACAAGTTGGAATCGGGCGGCAAACCCGTTGGTTGTCGGAACAAGACTGCAGTCGGCAGCCGCTCAATGCGGTGGCGTTGCCAATTATTTATTTTTTCATTTCGTGTTCTCGAACGATTGCCCTATTTGTCTCGCGCCTATTTTGTAGGCAAGACCGCTCCTTCGGTCATGTGTCGTGCCCTGTAATTACAATTTAATTGTCCATCTACTTGTATGTATATGTACTTGTATGTATGAATGATTAATGTGGGGAAACTCGTGGAGCAATAATTTGCATTCTTTTTAGATTTTATGTCCATTTAATCTGTAAATCTAATTGTGGCCATTTTAATCGTTGCCTGAGTGCTGCCGATGGATATGGGGGACGTGTGCTGTGCGGAGTTCAATAGAATGCAAGGCCTCTCAGAAATGAGGTTGAAATCATTTGTAAAACAGAAACTGACAAAAAAAAAAAATTGGTGACAATTTGCATGTTGATGCATTCATATTCATATCCTGGGCTTCTAAATCTAAGAAAAAGAAAAGATAAGAGGATTGTAAAGGGTCTTTCTTAAAGCGCTTATTTACAAACTAATCAGATATGAGTTTATTGGTAATCGTATCTATGATACGCGAGAAGAAATTCGTTGTAACAGATTAAAAGTACAAGACGGAAAACATTTTTGATGCCATCAATGGTCTGCTACAAGGCACAGTATCGGCACCAATACTCTTTAATATTTCCGTTTCTAAAATGCTGAGGGACTTGGGGCGTCATTCTGTATGCTAATGGTTCAAAAATTTGCGAAATTAAAATCGAACTTGATACCCTCGAAAAATTCTGCCAGAATTAGAAACTAAAAAAAAAACGATTCTCCATGCGAATCCATACCGTACCATAGTAGGACAGGGCAATTCAGACTTGCGACACAATTGAAGAAATTTGGTTATAACATCTTCAAATGGAGTTCGAATCGAATCAAAAACTCTTGTGATATTTTTAGGAGTTTACTTAGAGTTTTGCTTTTTTAGTTCAGAGTAGAGCTGTGAACAGAATTCGAACACATCGAGCCTGCTCTGAACCGAGCGTGTTCGGAGCGCTCTGATTTGTTTTTGAAACACAGTCGACCGCTTAGTTGTCTTTCGATTAAGCTGTCAAAATAATAAAGTTTTATTGTATAAATTTGTTTATTGTTAGTTAGCCAGAATAACAAATCTCGTGCTGCATTTTGATTGTTTTGGATTTAATTTTTGTTTGTTTTCCCCTCTTGTCACATAAAAAATGGCCGTGCTCAACCATTAGCTCTGAATACACGATCAATTTATTTTGAGCTCATAGAGTGCGCTCTGAGCATGCTCCGAACAGAAAAAGAAAGACGAATTCAGAGCTCTGATATGTCTGAGCTAAAAAAGAAACACGAACATTTTTTACACAACTCAGTCTCAGCTCTGAACGAAAAGGAAAAACCGCCAAATGATCATGTAAATATCCAGTTAAAAAATTGGTTTGGGTGCGAGTAGGTCTGCCTATACCATGAACTTCCCATCTCAAGATAAAAAAAATGTAGGTGCTGTTTTATTTGCCGCCATCATCAAATTCCATTTGGGTTATGAAAACATTATTAATTTCCTAGAAAAATGCATTGCAATAGAAAAAATAAAATACATACATATTTTATTCAGTTTTGAATCATTTAAAAAAACTTACGAATTTCATATAACATTTCTCTCTTTTGAAAGTTTTGAAAGTTTCCATGCTTCTGATGGATGGTAGGTCGATACGGGTATTCTCGGTTTGACCTCAACGCTTGTGTTATTATCTGTGTTTGCAGTGAAGCTTAAGCAAAGTCCCAACTACCAAAAAGTTATAGCTGTCTATGTTAACGTTCTGAACCAGACGTCGAATTTGGGTGTCCTTTCTTGATGACAGCATATATTTCTTTTTGCCCTATTATACAAAAGGGCGAGCTTGGATGGGATGCCAACCCTAGACATGGCTTCATACAACTCGTCTAAGCGGACAAAACAGAAACCATCTGCCGATATATTTATATTTAGTCTATAGTGGACTCTACAATTGGCACAGTTAAGATGGTCTCCTTTCTTTAAGAGCGGGCAAACCATACTGAGATTCCGTTTTCATCTTTGATGCTTTATTATTTCATTGCCGTCACATTGAAAAGTTCGACAGCTTAAGTTGCTTTATTAGATTTTAGCTTATATGTTATTGCTATCTACTTCGTCTAGGTCGGGTAGACGCTATTGGGCTGCGTCGTCTAATACAGTCCTCAGCATTGACTGCAATTCGACTATGATTTTTCCACTTTGAACTTTGCTGGCTTTGGTTTGGGGTCTGTAACCCTGAGATAATTGTTTTTTCGAACCTGTTTCCTGTTTCATTATATGTCAACATCGTCGATCGCGCTTTTCTCATACTTGAGAATATTGTGCACGAAATTAAAACTACCAATGAGAACACTTGAAAATTTGTCACGCATGGCAATTACAGCATATTTCTCGCATTTAGCTGTTTTACAATCCGTTTGTTCCAACTTACGGCCGATTGCATTTATTGTTCTGGTCAATAGAAAACAAGAGAGGGTAGTTTCTGAATTTCATTTAATGCTTATTTTCTTAGTGACCACTTTGTGTAGGAGTTTTGTTTGCCAAAAGAATGGAAATTTTGCAATCAGATTGTTATTGAAATTGTTTTGTCTGTGACCAAAATAACCAACTTATAACGAATCAAGTTAGAAAAAATATAGGACCAACGACACAAATTCTTAGCAAGTCTTCTGTAAACACAGGCATTGCCTTAAAAGAGCATAGTTAAGATAAGATGTGTCAAATTTGGAGTTATAATACGACAACTTTTACATTGAAAGTTGAATTTGTTATTGAAGTTGTTTTTCAACTTCACCAAATAGGTGTTTAAACTTCTAAGGGACAGGCATCCAGGAGTAAGTTAAAATTGATCTGAGCTAACAAGGAAACATCACTTACAAATTATTACTATTCTAGTAAAAAAAGTTTTGAAATGAGAAGATGAGAAAAAGTTAAATTTGTGACCAGAGTTTGGCTTTTGATTGCGGAATTTAAATCGTTGTTTCGATATTAACATTGTGAAAGATCGCTAATGTCAACTCGTTGTTCAATGCATTTTTGAAAATATTTTTACGACCTTGTACGATGCACTTGTCGTGCTCGGACTATTAAAGCGTGATTATCATTATGTCGATTAAGTTCAAAAGTGCATAATTTTAGTCCCGAGATTTCGACCGCCTCTTCCTTCCGAGCTGGGAACTGCTCAGCATAGTATCTTTTTGTTCTGGTTAATATATGGCTTTTAGAGGATCACATTCAGTTCGAGATTCAGATTTCGAGAGATTTTTTATCCATGTGTCATTTATGATAAGAAACCACAACAGGGCAAAACAAACTAAATCGGTTGTTATGATCTTCCTTGCAATATACGAGTCATGCAGTTTTAGCCATGTGTTTTAACCTTGTCATTTAGCTTTCTCTCGATGCTTTTTCTTTGAATTCAATTGCCTCATGTAAGTTGCACCATGAGCTTCTTTTTGCTAATATATTATAACGATAAAAAAGCATCAAGCTACAGCCGAGAAGTTTTTGAAAAAAAAAAACTGGTCGCTCCATAATTTTCTAAGGATGTTTTCATGTGTTAGTGTTAAAGACGTCATTCTCAGTCATGTAAAATGGGAAAGACTTACGGGATTCATATTTCTGAAATAATTTTTCAAGAACTTCCGTGGAAATTTGGATCAGGAAATTGAGAATGGGTCACATCAATGTATGAAATGGCCTCAACTTAATACTGTTTTAGTCTTTTTGGTAGTGTCTATAGTAAGTAGCTTACTAAGTTTATATAACCTTATATTATGGAAATTTTTGGCCTTAAAATTGAACAAAAAAAAAAGGGGGAATTTAACCAAAAGCTTTTCAAATGATCTTTATGTACACACACTTCGAATGAAACCAATTTGGCTTCGATAGCTTGATTTGTTCTCGAGTTAGGCTGTACGAAAGAATCCGCACAAACGTACGTACACACACACAGACATCTTACTAAAAATAATGGAATCCGACTACTGGGACCGCCAAACGTGGAGAAATGTAAAAATTTTGAATTTCGAAAATCGGACCGATTACAAGAACTTCCTGATGGGAAGTTAAAAAAGGAAGGGCAGCATTTGTGCCGTTAAGGAAACTTTTTTATTCCAACTATTTGAGATCAGATTTGAAGATCATTTGCTACCAAGCTTTTGTGCGTCCAATTTTGACTTTATGCGAGTCCAGTGTGGTGGAACATAAGCCCATCTGAGAGGAAATGCCTTCGAGCATGAAGGGGAATGCACAGAACCGCCCATTCCGACTTTCGGCATTTCGTTTCTAACAAAAGACTATTGGCTGCTTCCGGCGCGTCTAGAATTGATAGTGTCATCCTAGACCTTGCGAAGAATCATTTTGCGCGGTCGGCTAATTTTATTGAGAATGAATTCATGTTTTAGAAGTTCATTTATTAGTGGACATATACCACCTGAAGCATTTCTTTATCTGGATGCATATGGCTATCGTTCAAACTCGAGTAATGTCCTAATCGTGCTGGCAGAAGAGCAACAGATTAACGAATCCTCCATGTTCCTGCACACACAAGGGATGAAACCAATATTTGGTAATACTGATGTAAATAAGGACTATTGATCAAATTTAAATAAATGCTTGTGGCTAGATTGGGTAGAAGCTTAGGCAAAGTTAGGTTAAGTCATTTTTAATTTATCTTAATTTGTAAGTACTGTTTTTGTTTTTAAAATATATAAAGGGTTTTTCAACGCTACAAAAGTAGAGCGACAGGGACCTCAAACGACGCCATATTTCTTGCCGCTCTTTTGCCATTTCTCTTCAGTAAGGTTTGCCATTTAATGATGGAAAGATATACGAGCCAACAACGAATCGAAATCATTAAAATTTACTACCGAAATTCGGAGTCAGTGGCCTCAACGTTAAGAGCGCTACGTCCAATTTATTGTCGTCAAATCGTCATAGCAGATCAACAATTGAGTGTCTAGTGGAAAAATTTGAATCCACAGGCACAGTACAAAATGTTCCCGTACCAGTGAGACAAAGAAGTGCGTGTAGTGTCGAGAATATTGCTGCCGCTGAGGCTTCAGTTGCAGAAAGTCCAAATGTGTCTCTCACATGTCGTTCTTAAGCGTTGGGCATCTCTGTGACGTGGTTGTGTCGAATTTTGCGAAAAGATCTTGGCTTACATCCTTACAAGATTAAATTGACGCAAGAACTGAAGCCGCTTGACTACCCGAAGAATTGGGCTGAGCAACATCTTGAAATTGATTTGGATTTTCATCGAAAAATCATCTTCAGCGATGAGGCTTATTTCTGGCTGAATGGCTCCGTCAATAAATAAAATATGCGGTATTGGTCAGGCAGCAATCCACACGTACTCCGTTAGTCATCATTGCATCCCAAAAAAATTACGGTTTGGTGTGGTTGGTGTGGTGTGGCCTATAGGCGGCGTCATTGGGTCGTTCTTCTTTCGTGATGATCAAGACCAGCACGTTACTGTGAATGGGGATCGCTACCAATTGGATGGTATGAACTTGGAGGACATGTGGTTCCAACAGGACGGCGCCACAAGCCACACAGCGAATGTCTCAATCAATTTATTGGAAACCAAGTTTGGAGAACGTGTTATCTCACGAAAGGGTCCAGTCGCTTGGCCGCCTCAGTCGTGCGATTTGACGCCGTTAGACTATTTCCTGTGGGGCTATGTCAAGTCTATGGTCTATGCCAATAAGTCAGCGACGATTGATGAACTTAGTATGAATATCGAACGTGAAATTGCATCAGTATCGGCCGGTTTATGCTTGAAAACCGTCGAAAATTGGGTTCAGCGTCTGGACTTCTGCCAAGCGGTGGCCATGCAAATGAAATCGAGTTCCATACATAATGGCATCGAACGATCTTTCACAGGAATAAAGAAATAAACAAGTTTAAAAAAATGTGTAATTTGTGAAATGTAATTCGAGATTGCAAAAAAAAAAAACATTGGTCCTTTGAGCCGGATTTCACTTAATTATTATTATGCGATTTGTTCATTGGTTTTTTTGTATTAAACATATTCATATTATTGATTAACATTGTTATTAAATTAACGATTGATATGACGCCGAACTTAAAGCTCCACGATAAAAATGCATTTTTCACCATAACCATAAGTTTACCACCACACCCAGTTGGCCAGAGAAAATCCCCACCTTCAAGCCTCAAGTCTCAATTTGTATGTTAATCATTTTCTGTCCGTTCATATTGAATCAGCCAATTGAACCACATTCGTTGGAAGCGGCAATAGATCTGTAGTCCAAATGGGTAATTCCATATCATTGGATCGGCATCCTGTCGTCCTAATTCGAAATTCATCGCGAATATCGCAATGATCGGATGGCACTGCAGTACCGCGCCTTATCTAGACAGAGAGGATTAATTGCATCGAAATTACCATTTCTATTTATTTCATTCATTCCTGTCTGGAGGTAATGATCGGCTACCGAACTGGCTGGCATTGCCCCTCCGAGCTCATTTACCCAGATCACCCCAAACCCAAGTAGTTTAGTTTAGCATATCCGAGTGGTGTAAGTGGCGAGAAGGTATTCATACTCGTACTCGTACTCGTATTCGTATCTATTAAAATTTATTGATTTGCGCAGAGTTTTGCATTCGTAATAAGTATGTTTGAGTGAGAGTATTTATTTGTATACGTATTGGCAGCGATAGCGGCTGCGTCCTGGATGCGCTGGCTGCCAAAGGAGTGCGATGGACTTGCACGCGCGCGATTATTAATGCTGAATTAATGCGTGCTGGCAGTAATGGGATATCAGTTTATGACCGGCAATAAACTAAAGTGCTACCGGAGCTCCATCCAGCTCCAGGTCATGGTTTTGTGGTGCGCACTTTGATTAATTACATGGAACGACTGGACGAATGGTATTAATTGCAGGAGTAGCAGCATCTGCGATTATAATTTATGACTTTGGATGATTCTTTTAAACGGAAATAGATTATTCTATAACATGAGTTCTGGTTGTATGGCAGCAATTCTGATCGCAGAACCAGAATCAGAATCAGGCCTTTGTTTTATAATGCGCTATTTAGCCACTTGATTGGGTTTAACAAACAACTATGAGAAGAAAGGAAATTAGTTCATTTATTTTTATTATAAATAAACATTTAAAAATAACAACAAATCAGAGAAAAAAAAACACGCTAAAGCTAGATTAGTTTATTTGAATTCAACTATTCAACTTGCTTATTAAGCTATCAGGCCGTGTATCCTTAAGGTTGATATATATTGTGAGACTGAGCTAAAGCTGTCCATTTATTGCATCCGTCATTTAGCCTTTCGAAATAACTTGATCCATTTCTTTTTACCTCTCATATAGCTCGCATTTGTTTCTTCTTTTACATTCATCGGCTTCGTATGTCGAACGGAGCAAGAGCATTACTTTGGTCCTTCGAGTAAGGAGCTTCTATTCCGTTGGCTCAGACAAACCGAAGAACCATCGATTGTCAAGAATAAGCCTTCGTCGCATCTCCATGAAGGTATCGTTTGTCGAGGTTATATTTATGCTTGACTCTTTCGACGTTATTGCTCTGAATTGCGGTGTTTTTTTTTTTTGTCCTCTGGCCCAAACAGTATTTCCCCTATAGTTCTGAAGAGATGTTCTTCTAAAATGGCAAAACCACTGCGTAAGCCTTTTCATCTGTCCTCCTCTTCAGGTCTCTCTTTCGAGTTGATCGAAAACTGCATTAGTCCAGCCTGTCCCTAAAAAGATGCGAATCTCCTTTTCCCTCCAATAGCAGACTCATTGCAGTAACGTTCCTTAGTTCTAAGTTCATGAAAACGCTGGAAAATCGTCAGCTTGTCAAATATCTTGAATCACAAAACCTCCTTAAAGACCGGCAATACTGTTTTCATAGCAAAAAGTCCACAGCTGATTTGATGACCTGTCTCAACGAAAAGTGAGATTTCGGAGTCGAAGATAGTTGCACTTGATGTTTGGCATCCGGCTCTTTTGACGAAAATGCATTGAAAATAGTGCCCGACCGAAACATGATTTTCAGCCGAAATCGAAACCGTAACCGAGCATTCGGCCTCGGTCTAAGTTTCGGCCGAAATCGAAATCGAACCTATTTTAGACAAGTTGAAATTGATTATGTATTTTAATTTTTATTAATAGGACTACCGGTTGAAAATGTCGTTATTGCAGACAACTTCATATCTAAAAATTACTCTGAGGTGAATTTTGACCATGCCAGCTTAAAGCAAAAAGCAACCGAAGCGCATCAATTGCTTACCGAAGTTTACCCGGGCTATACTATAGACGTTAGAATGTGTCAGCGGTGGTTTAAGCGGTTCAAAGATGGTGATTTCAGCACCGAAGACAAAGAAAAAGTTTGAAGACCATGAATTGGAGGCATTGCTCGATTAAGATCCGTCACAAACGCAAGGAGAACTTGCAAAATCACTTGGCGTCGCTCAGCAAACCATTTACGATCGTTTGAAAGCAATGGGAATGATCCGAAAGGTAGGACATGTTTGCATGTCCGAAATGCTGCTTGAACGCCACAAAAAGAAGTCTTTTTGGCATCGAATCGTCACTGGTGATGAAAAATGGGTACATTGCGATTATCCAAAACGTCGGGCAACTTATGGATACCCCGGACATGCCTCAACATCGACGGCCGTTCAGAATATTCATGGCCTGAAGGTTATGCTGTGCATTTGGTGGGACCAGAAGGGTGTTGTGTATTTTGATCTGCTAAAACCGTTTGTGTTTGAGCCGAGCACTGAAGGAAAAACGGCCGGAAACGGTCGCAAGACACGATAAAGTTATTTTGAAACATGACAACGCTAGGCCACATGTTGCAAATGTCGTCAAAACTTACCTTGAAACCTTGGGATGTCCTACCCCACCCACCTTGCGCCATCCGATTACTATCTCTTCCGATCGATGCAACAAGGCCTGGTTGATCAGCAACTCCGTCATTTCCATGATGTTAAAAAATTGATCGATTCGTGGATTACGGCCAAACCGGTCGAATTTTTCAGAACGGGTATCCATGAATTGCCAGAAAAATCGGAAAAATGTGTGGCTAGCGATGGGCAATACTTTGAATATTGAATTTATATCTATTTTTCCTCGTTAAAGCATTGATTGACATTTTCAACCGGTAGTCCTATTGTATAAATTTAATTTATTTTTACACACACAGAAAGTTATCTCGTCCGAAGTCACCTGACAAGAAAATAAACAAATTAAAAAATACGACTCACTGACCAAACAGTGCCAGTCAAACAACAAAGTTTGTGTTGGTAAGACTCAATGCAATTGCGCCATGCACCAGAGTTGATTTTGATCAGTGCTCAATAATTTGAGTAGATTTCCCTTCCAACAGTTATACACTATATACTCTAAAAAACAAATTTTTCGATATCGGCCGACTCCATCACGATAACAACCGATGGGTCAGAACTCGAACGCTAAATTGGAAGTTTATCTTTTTTAGTAATCTTTATCTAGAACTCTCCTTCCATGTTTTACCACGACCGCGAAATCGCTGTTGTATAGTAACAATTTCTGGAAATATTCACTTCGACCGACATCCAAGCTGCCTTAAAATCTACATGTAAGCTTGTCAAGGAACGCCGCGCATCGCTTAAAGAGATAGCGGACTTTTTTGAGGTTCGCCTTTACGGGGTTCCAGGATCCAGGTTCCAGAGCAGATGATCTTGCCTTCAAAGGAACAATACACCCCCACAGATGCACCTCACATTATATTGGCATACAATTAGCTGCGGTCAAACTAAGCATAAAAAATAAATACATCAACCTACTTGCAACATCACCAGATAAACCTGGGCCTCCTTATCAAACAGAAAACCAGAAAGCTATACTAAATCTCCTCAATGAATGTCCGGTCATAGCAGTATCAAGACATAGAAAGCTTTGTTCCCATTTCTTCAAAGCTTTGCCCCAACTTTCTAAAGCAAACCTAAAAGACCTCGCTCAGGTTATTTGAAAAGCAAACTAGTTCTCCACACCTTCTCCTTCTTCACCGTCCGGGAGGAAAACCTCTCAATACCCTCAATGAGACTGAGCTTCGACACCGCCGAAGTTTCCGCCGTTTTTTTGCCGAAACCGAAACTGTGGCCGAAACCAATTTTTTTGCCGAATCTGGTCGAACCCGAACCCGAAACCGAATGTTCGGCCGGTCATTAATTCAAATGGGACCGGAAATTAATGACCGGAATTTCGATGGAAAAGAAACTACCTTTCGTGTCGTACAATGCAAGTTGTATTGGACGGTTTCAAGTCTAAAATTCATCATATTAATGCTGATGCTTCCCGAGGCTCATTATTTGTTGCCGACTCTCTTTTTTTACTTTCATTAACGATCTCTTGTCTATCACATCAAATCCAGTTTATTTTAACCTACGCTGGAATGACATGAATGAATGCGGCTAAATGCTTAGGTTTCCCTTTCTGATTAAGCCACAATTTAAAAGGCTTTTATTCGGCCTAAAATGGAGTACAAAGCTCACATTTGGGCAGGCACCTTGCAACTTCAAGGCGATAAAACTCACAGACGATGACAACGTATTGAAATCAATACACTAGCTGGAACAGTCTTGGTTTACCCAGGTAGCTGTGTGGATCTGTCTTTCTCCACTCCACTCAAGACTTATCTGCACCGGCCTTAGCATTGAACTCGCAATTACGTTTTTGAGGTCACATATCGAACTGGCTGTGTAAAGCTTTGATTACTAAGGCACAGTAGATCGTGCCTCGCTACAACATTAATATCAGCTATAAGCACTTTACTCTGCTTACCTGCTACAAAGCAAAGATAACCACCAGTATCTCAAACTGAATGCGTATTCCAAATTTCAGCTCTGAGATCCTTTTAATAACAAAAATATTGAAATACGAAATCCGAGGTTTTTTGCAAAATTCTGCTGGACTGTAGTCCATGATTTCAAAATGCACTTTTTTCGCGACATCGCAAATATCAACTTCTAAGATGCCGATAACCACGAGTATCCCAAACTGAGCGCGGATTTCAAATTTCAGCTCTGAGATCCTTTTAATAACAAAAATATTGAAATACGAAATCCGAGGTTTTTTGCAAAATTCTGCTGGACTGTAGTCCATGGTTTCAAAATGCACTTTTTTCGCGACATCGCAAATATGGTTTTCTGAGATGCCGATAATCACGAGTATCTCAAACTGAGTGCGTATTTCAAATTTCAGCTCTGAGATCCTTTTAATAACAAAAATATTGAAATACAAGATCTGAGGTTTTTCGCAAAATTTTGCTGGACTGTAGTCCATGGTTTCAAAATGCACTTTTTTCGCGACATCGCAAATATCATATTCTAAGGTATTGATAACCGCGAGTATCTCAAACTGAGTGCGTATTTCAAATTTCAGCTCTGAGATCCTTTTAATAACAAAAATATTGAAATACGAAATCCGAGGGTTTTTCGCAAAATTTTGCTGGACTGTAGTCCATGGTTTCAAAATGCACTTTTTTCGCGACATCGCAAATATGGTTTACTGAGATGCCGATAACCACGAGTATCCCAAACTGAGTGCGGATTGCAAATTTCAGCTCTGAGATCCTTTTAATAACAAAAATATTGAAATACGAATTCCGAGGTTTTTTTTCAAAATTCTGCTGGACTATAGCCCATGATTTCAAAATGCACTTTATGCACTTTTTTCGCGACATCGTAAATATGGTTTTCTGAGATGCCGATAACCACCAGTATCCCAAACTGAGTGCGTATTTCAAATTTCAGCTCTGAGATCCTTTTAATAACAAAAATATTGAAATACGAAATCCTAGGTTTTTTTTCAAAATTCTGCTGGACTATAGCCCATGATTTCAAAATGCACTTTTTTCGCGACATCGCAAATATCAACTTCTAAGATGCCGATAACCACGAGTATCCCAAACTGAGCGCGGATTTCAAATTTCAGCTCTGAGATCCTTTTAATAACAAAAATATTGAAATACGAAATCCGAGGGTTTTTCGCAAAATTTTGCTGGACTGTAGTCCATGGTTTCAAAATGCACTTTTTTCGCGACATCGCAAATATGGTTTACTGAGATGCCGATAACCGCGAGTATCTCAAACTGAGTGCGTATTTCAAATTTCAGCTCTGAGATCCTTTTAATAACAAAAATATTGAAATACGAAATCCGAGGGTTTTTCGCAAAATTTTGCTGGACTGTAGTCCATGGTTTCAAAACGCACTTTTTTCGCGACATCGCAAATATCACATTCAAAGGTATTGATAACCACGAGTATCTCAAACTGAGTGCGTATTTCAAATTTCAGCTCTGAGATCCTTTTAATAACAAAAATATTGAAATTCGAAATCCGAGGTTTTTTTGCAAAATTCTGCTGGACTGTAGTCCATGATTTCAAAATGCACTCTTTTCGCGACATCGCAAATATCAGTTTCTAATGTATTGATAACCAAGAGTGTCTCAAACTGAGTGCGTATTTCAAATTTCAGCTCTGAGATCCTTTTAATAACAAAAATATTGAAATACGAAATCCGAGGTTTTTTTGTCAAAATTCTGCTGGACTGTAGTCCATGATTTCAAAATGCACTTTTTTCGCGACATCGTAAATATGGTATTCTGAGATGTCGATAACCACCAGCATCCCAAACTGAGTGCGTATTTCAAATTTCAGCTCTGAGATCCTTTTAATAACAAAAATATTGAAATACGAAATCCGAGGTTTATTCGCAAAATTCTGCTGGACTGTAGTCCATGATTTAAAAACCCACTTTTTTCGCGACATCGCAAATATCATATTCTAAGGTATTAATAACCACGAGTATCTCAAACTGAGTGCGTATTTCAAATTTCAGCTCTGAGATCCTTTTAATAACAAAAATATTGAAATTCGAAATCCGAGGTTTTTTTGCAAAATTCTGCTGGACTGTAGTCCATGATTTCAAAATGCACTTTTTTCGCGACATCGCAAATATCATATTCTAAGGTATTAATAACCACGAGTATCTCAAACTGAGTGCGTATTTCAAATTTCAGCTCTGAGATCCTTTTAATAACAAAAATATTGAAATACGAAATCCGAGGTTTTTTGCAAAATTCTGCTGGACTGTAGTCCATGATTTCAAAATGCACTTTTTTCGCGACATCGCAAATATCATATTCTAAGGTATTAATAACCACGAGTATCTCAAACTGAGTGCGTATTTCAAATTTCAGCTCTGAAATCCTTTTAATAACAAAAATATTGAAATACGAAATCCGAGGTTTTTTTGTCAAAATTCTGCTGGACTGTAGTCCATGATTTAAAAACCCACTTTTTTCGCGACATCGCAAATAGGGTTTTCTGAGATGCCGATAACCACGAGTATCTCGAACTGAGTGCGGATTGCAAATTTCAGCTCTGAGATCCTTTTAATAACAAAAATATTGAAATACGAAATCCGAGGTTTTTTTGTCAAAATTCTGCTGGACTGTAGTCCATGATTTCAAAATGCACTTTTTTCGCGACATCGTAAATATGGTATTCTGAGATGTCGATAACCACCAGCATCCCAAACTGAGTGCGTATTTCAAATTTTAGCTCTGAGATCCTTTTAATAACAAAAATATTGAAATACGAAATCCGAGGGTTTTTTGCAAAATTCTGCTGGACTGTAGTCCATGATTTCAAAATGCACTTTTTTCGCGACATCGCAAATATCAGTTTCTAAGGTATTGATAACCAAGAGTGTCTCAAACTGAGTGCGTATTTCAAATTTCAGCTCTGAGATCCTTTTAATAACAAAAATATTGAAATACGAAATCCGAGTTTTTTTTGTCAAAATTCTGCTGGACTGTAGTCCATGATTTCAAAATGCACTTTTTTCGCGACATCGTAAATATGGTATTCTGAGATGTCGATAACCACCAGCATCCCAAACTGAGTGCGTATTTCAAATTTTAGCTCTGAGATCCTTTTAATAACAAAAATATTGAAATACGAAATCCGAGGGTTTTTTGCAAAATTCTGCTGGACTGTAGTCCATGATTCCAAAATGCACTTTTTTCGCGACATCGCAAATATCATATTCTAAGGTATTAATAACCACGAGTATCTCAAACTGAGTGCGTATTTCAAATTTCAGCTCTGAGATCCTTTTAATAACAAAAATATTGAAATACGAAATCCGAGGTTTTTTTGCAAAATTCTGCTGGACTGTAGTCCATGATTTCAAAATGCACTTTTTTCGCGACATCGCAAATATGGTTTTCTGAGATGCCGATAACCACGAGTATCTCGAACTGAGTGCGGATTGCAAATTTCAGCTCTGAGATCCTTTTAATAACAAAAATATTGAAATACGAAATCCGAGGGTTTTTTGCAAAATTCTGCTGGACTGTAGTCCATGATTCCAAAATGCACTTTTTTCGCGATATCGCAAATATCATATTCTAAGGTATTAATAACCACGAGTATCTCAAACTGAGTGCGTATTTCAAATTTCAGCTCTGAGATCCTTTTAATAACAAAAATATTGAAATACGAAATCCGAGGTTTTTTTGCAAAATTCTGCTGGACTGTAGTCCATGATTTCAAAATGCACTTTTTTCGCGACATCGCAAATATCAGTTTCTAATGTATTGATAACCAAGAGTGTCTCAAACTGAGTGCGTATTTCAAATTTCAGCTCTGAGATCCTTTTAATAACAAAAATATTGAAATACGAAATCCGAGGTTTTTTTGTCAAAATTCTGCTGGACTGTAGTCCATGATTTCAAAATGCACTTTTTTCGCGACATCGTAAATATGGTATTCTGAGATGTCGATAACCACCAGCATCCCAAACTGAGTGCGTATTTCAAATTTCAGCTCTGAGATCCTTTTAATAACAAAAATATTGAAATACGAAATCCGAGGTTTATTCGCAAAATTCTGCTGGACTGTAGTCCATGATTTAAAAACCCACTTTTTTCGCGACATCGCAAATATCATATTCTAAGGTATTAATAACCACGAGTATCTCAAACTGAGTGCGTATTTCAAATTTCAGCTCTGAGATCCTTTTAATAACAAAAATATTGAAATTCGAAATCCGAGGTTTTTTTGCAAAATTCTGCTGGACTGTAGTCCATGATTTCAAAATGCACTTTTTTCGCGACATCGCAAATATCATATTCTAAGGTATTAATAACCACGAGTATCTCAAACTGAGTGCGTATTTCAAATTTCAGCTCTGAAATCCTTTTAATAACAAAAATATTGAAATACGAAATCCGAGGTTTTTTTGCAAAATTCTGCTGGACTGTAGTCCATGATTTCAAAATGCACTTTTTTCGCGACATCGCAAATAGGGTTTTCTGAGATGCCGATAACCACGAGTATCTCGAACTGAGTGCGGATTGCAAATTTCAGCTCTGAGATCCTTTTAATAACAAAAATATTGAAATACGAAATCCGAGGGTTTTTTGCAAAATTCTGCTGGACTGTAGTCCATGATTCCAAAATGCACTTTTTTCGCGATATCGCAAATAGGGTTTTCTGAGATGCCGATAACCAAGAGTGTCTCAAACTGAGTGCGTATTTCAAATTTCAGCTCTGAGATCCTTTTAATAACAAAAATATTGAAATACGAAATCCGAGGTTTTTTTGCAAAATTCTGCTGGACTGTAGTCCATGATTTCAAAATGCACTTTTTTCGCGACATCGCAAATATCATATTCTAAGGTATTAATAACCACGAGTATCTCAAACTGAGTGCGTATTTCAAATTTCAGCTCTGAGATCCTTTTAATAACAAAAATATTGAAATACGAAATCCGAGGTTTTTTTGCAAAATTCTGCTGGACTGTAGTCCATGATTTCAAAATGCACTTTTTTCGCGACATCGCAAATATCAGTTTCTAATGTATTGATAACCAAGAGTGTCTCAAACTGAGTGCGTATTTCAAATTTCAGCTCTGAGATCCTTTTAATAACAAAAATATTGAAATACGAAATCCGAGGTTTTTTTGTCAAAATTCTGCTGGACTGTAGTCCATGATTTCAAAATGCACTTTTTTCGCGACATCGTAAATATGGTATTCTGAGATGTCGATAACCACCAGCATCCCAAACTGAGTGCGTATTTCAAATTTCAGCTCTGAGATCCTTTTAATAACAAAAATATTGAAATACGAAATCCGAGGTTTTTTTGTCAAAATTCTGCTGGACTGTAGTCCATGATTTCAAAATGCGCTTTTTTCGCGACATCGTAAATATGGTATTCTGAGATGTCGATAACCACCAGCATCCCAAACTGAGTGCGTATTTCAAATTTCAGCTCTGAGATCCTTTTAATAACAAAAATATTGAAATACGAAATCCGAGGTTTTTTTGTCAAAATTCTGCTGGACTGTAGTCCATGATTTCAAAATGCACTTTTTTCGCGACATCGTAAATATGGTATTCTGAGATGTCGATAACCACCAGCATCCCAAACTGAGTGCGTATTTCAAATTTTAGCTCTGAGATCCTTTTAATAACAAAAATATTGAAATACGAAATCCGAGGTTTATTCGCAAAATTCTGCTGGACTGTAGTCCATGATTTAAAAACCCACTTTTTTCGCGACATCGCAAATATCATATTCTAAGGTATTAATAACCACGAGTATCTCAAACTGAGTGCGTATTTCAAATTTCAGCTCTGAGATCCTTTTAATAACAAAAATATTGAAATACGAAATCCGAGGTTTATTCGCAAAATTCTGCTGGACTGTAGTCCATGATTTAAAAACCCACTTTTTTCGCGACATCGCAAATATCATATTCTAAGGTATTAATAACCACGAGTATCTCAAACTGAGTGCGTATTTCAAATTTCAGCTCTGAGATCCTTTTAATAACAAAAATATTGAAATACGAAATCCGAGGTTTTTTTGCAAAATTCTGCTGGACTGTAGTCCATGATTTCAAAATGCACTTTTTTTGCGACATCGCAAATATCATATTCTGGAGAGCTGAATTCTCCAATCCGCAGGTTGGCTATATGGAATTCCCAATTTTTAACGTCCTGTACATTTTCTGGTCTGCAAGAATGAAGTAAGCCAATTCTTTTTCATGTGAACACCTCAATCATCAAATCGGCCAGTGTCCCGAACCTCATCTTTACGATTTCGACAAATGTCAAATTGCTCAAAATAAAACAAGCCAAACTGTCTGGTATGAAAATCAATCAACAACCAGACTGCCCCCAAAGCCGTACAAAAAAAAAGCAGAAAATTAAGAGGAAATAATTTCCCAAAGGAAAACAAAAACGTCTGGCATCAGACACACAAACACATTTTTCTCCCGTCCAAAAAAAAAAAGAAAAAAACTTAATGTATGCAAATCACATTCTGCAGGCCATGTGGCGATGGTTGTGTAAAAGCTGACTCGACCTGGCCCCACAGTTCAGACAACTTGCTCTGCACTGCACCAATCCGCGAACTGGCGGGTTGCACACGCGCAACAGCTCTGCAACAGTCCCATAGTCCAGACACAACAATAAAACATTTCTCATGCACATAACTTTCCGGTGACTGCAGCGCGACGCAGAGGCCAAGGAAATCCAGCAGGAAGAGGTCGTGGCGCAATAGCAGCTCACAAAAAACAGCCTAAGCAAAGATTGGCAATAGCAGATATGCGCATAGATACTATGTTTCCGCCACCAAGATCGAATCAAGATTCAAACTACTGCACAGTAGCCGGCATGGCCCGGCTGCCAATGTTGTTCTCCTACTGTCTGTGGTGGCAGTCTGCTTGGAAACAAAAAGAACCCAAAGAAACCATCACAGACAGAAGTTCCCTCCTTTTTCCATGAGTTGGAAAGACGGCACCCCCAAGGGGAAGAGATACTCGTATGTGAAGCCGGGGGAAGTTGTTGGAACCAAAGACAACAACAGCAACTGATGACGATGACGATGATTGCCGCCAGCTTCAGTGTGCTGGAGAAGGCGGGAAGTCGGCAAGCGCTGCACTTCTTTGCAAAAGAGTGCCCGGAAAGCGGACGCGCAATAATTCTGAATGAATAAATCGTCCGCCACGCAAATCACTTTGCAACATAAACAAAGGTCGTTCCTTTTTTTCACATTCGCATTCGCATCTGTTTTGTTGTTTTTTTGTTGCTGTTGTTGATTTGTTGGGATTCCTTGGGGGCTTCTCGAAGACTGCAAGTATGTATGCCGTGACGATGTTCAAGGCGGCAGACACCTTGCTATGATAGCTACTGTGCAGCGACAGTTGACACGACTGACTGTGACGACCATGATGATGGGTTGCATCATTATCGTTGACGAATTTATGTTGAATTCCTGATGCTCACGACTGACGAGCATGACTACCAGTACTGAGGACAGAGCAGCGCAGCAATTTTGCAACCACAAATCCCGTACCGACCGATTAACGCATGAATGATGCAGCTAAGGGTCTGGGAATCACGCACATGCGCTTCATAGTTTGTCGCGTCGCCGTTGTTAACTTTTCTACGGAGATCGTCCTCCTCCTCATCGATTTTTTTTGCGCGTAGAACGTCTTCGATATGTGGGTTTAAAAATTAGCTCTAAAAATTCAGGCAAATTTCGAATAGCTTCAGAAACCTTCAGAAATTTAAACAGGGTGCTTTTTAAGCTTCAGTTTGGTTTGGATGACACTTGTCAGCTGGCATTTGACAGTTCTGGTGAGTAGAGCATCTTTCGTGTGTTCTTCTCTGAAAACCAAAGTAATGACGTCTACAAGTAAGCCTATGAAAAGCAGGAATTGTTGCGGAATGTCCTCTCATAGGAGCACATGATTTGGGAATGTCGGCTTCGTTTTTTTTTTTTAAATTCTGATAAAGTGGGAAAATGTCCACGGAGAGAAGTGAAATTGTATTACTCGATCTCTACAGCTGAGTTTAGACAACCAACGAGGCCCACTTCGACTTTATTTATTTGAAGGACCCAGATTCGATTCCTAGAGTGGTCTAGTTTTTCGAAGCTGGTCCAGTCACCATTTGCCATTGAGATAGAGTTAATGGCACTATCACTGGATTGGTCGACCAGCGATAGTAGTCTGACTAATGGGTGGAGTTGTTGCAGTGGTTGTTGTATCGGCTTAATTCCTAGCTCGTGTTGTTAAAACAGTGGTTTGTGTAGATGGTTCTTCTGAGAAGGCATACCACTGACAGCGTATGCCTAATAAAATAAAATCCTGTGAGTAAGGCGATATAAATATCCTCCGTTCCGTTTCAGTCTCCACCCACGGAAATGAGTTGAAACCAAATACATATTGAATGTATTTAAATATGTTTTAAGGAAATAATTTTGTTGATTGGCTCCTCTACGCCACCATGATGAGCCCCCCTCGATGTGTAACTTCACCTTGCGGAATATAAAAAAGTCGCAGCGGTTAATATCGGTGTTATAAGGCGGGTGCGACATCATAGGATGCAGGTAGGGTTGGCGAGTTATAGTATTGGTCGCATTCGCAACCTCTCCAGGACGCTTACATAGAACTGTTTAATCACTGTGATGTGATGAGCGTGCGCAAACGATCGACCACATCCATCCGTCGGTAGGAGCTTTCTCATGTGGATCGACTTTTACTGATTCATGCGCCGTCTTGACCCGTTCCGCTCATTAAAACTCGTGTTTTCGACATGCACATATTTCCGTAAAACATCTGCAAATCTGAGGACTTTTTTTTTTTTTTAATTATTTGCTCGCTCTTCAAGAGGATATAAGGACTCTTATAATGCGTGTAGCACAGAGCGAGCGGAAGAATTAGGAGAAGAATGTGTAGTGCATTGAGAAACTCAGGTGTAATTGGTTTCAACTCACTTCCGTGGGTGGAGCCCGAAACGGGACGGAGGATTTTGATATCGACCTATTAACTTTAACCTAATTCACAGGAATTTGTTCGACATTCAACAACTTTGAAAGTTTGGAAGATTTCCGAGGGTTTTCCGTCAGATTGCCCTTAAAATTGAATCACACCACGTTACTTGTAAGGCGAGTCAGTCGTTTTCACGGCGTCAAGAAAATGTTTCTTTTAAAAAATATGCTTAAAACACAAGCCAAACGTCCTTAGTTTTGAAACTAAACTGAAAGAGCGGAACTCCTTCTTGAATATGTTGAGAATAAGGTTGATACTTCCCAAACCAGCGAGAGTGTTTTGAAAAATTTGGTTGAAAGGACGGCTCAGTGTCAAGCCCTTTATGTGCATGCTCATCATTTTTGTTGATTGCAGGGTAATGATCCCCGAATTCCATACGGTGAGGTATTCCAGAGGCAGAATCATGTGGAATGACGTATATCAAGTCATAGTTACTCATCAGATGTGACAAGCCTTCAGGTGACAAAACCAAATATAATCATGGAACTATAAAACAAATGGGCACCACGATGACCTACACTAGAAAACATCAAGTTTATACTCACCAAAATTGAAGAAGTTTGAGCCTATAAAAATGCAGAACTAAGTATAACTCAATGCAGTCTCATCAAACCAACTCATAGCGTTTAAGATTTCTTTCGAAAGCTGCTAACTTTCACAACTTCAACTTTCCTTAAACTACCATCTTACACGGAAAGCCCTTCGAATTATCCCTCCCGAACATTCAATACAAATGATCCATTCAGTTGGCTAACAGAAATCCATTTCTCTTCCAGCGGAAAACAAATTATAGTGCCCCTATCAGGGAACTCTATCAACACCTGAAATGGTGTGTAGCCCGAGTCCGTCTAACTGTGAAAGAACCTCCAAGCCAAAGGAACACGACCGAACCCCAAATAAATTCAATTTAATTCACGAATCGTGTTGTGCCGTCCAAAATGCCCATGGAACCCATAAGCAAGCCACCAAAAAAGGGAAACAAACTGTTCCTCCACATGCCATGCTGCATCAGAACCACACTTCGTGTGCACCACCAGCAGCATCATGCAGGATGATTGGGGAATTTGTATAAAATATAAATGTTAACCTGGATACAATGTTGTGGGTGGCAATGTTGCCAGAATATAGCAGAATTAATTTTTCAATGTTCATATTGTTAAAAAAAAATTATAAAAAAAAAGAAAATAACATCATTTTAATATCATAGCTTTAAAAAATATTGAATGGTATATAGAATTATATAAATAAATAAGTAGATAAATAATTCAGTAAATAAATAAATGGATAATTAAATGAAAAGTGAAAAAATGTATAATCAGATAACGAAAAAATAAATAAACAAATGGATTAATAAAAAAATAAGTTGATAAATAAAAAAATCATTAAGTTAATAAATAAATATGATATAAATCGGCAGATAAATAAAATATATATAAAATTTCACATGAGTTAACATATCGACAAGTAGGTAAATTTACACAGTAGATTATTAATGAAAAATTGTGACATGCGTAAAATAAACATGCTGAATTATTTATCCAACTCAAGTGAAGAATTATTCAATTGTTATATTAATGGACTCACATCTGTCCATGAAAGTATCTAAGAGTTTTCGAATTCTGACAGAGATCAAATCTGCAACTTTTTTAAAAACACTTGACACAACTATCTCCACTCTTGACACGCGTACAGAAATATGGCTTGAAATATGACTTTGTGAATAATCGCTTTAGTTTTTCTGTTTAATTTACAATATTTTTTAGCTTTATGAATTTTTTTTACTCTATTTGAGGAATGTTCCTCTAGCGTTAATTTTGAATCCTTCCTATTGACTGGTCTTGACGAAGAGAGCACGGCTTTCTTTTGCCAGACTAAAAGATGGCTCTCTACCAATTGCCTATTCTCCTTCCTCCTTAAGACCTTGGAAAGGTTGGTTGACAATACATTGCATCTTACCAAATCACAAAATGCCTATGTCAGCATGATCGGATAATCTATCAACAACAAGGAGTTCACTCTCGAAGTATTCCTGGACATAGAGGAAGCCTTTAACAACGTGAGCATTAAAGCCATTCAAAATTATCTGAACCGCATAATGCTGCACTCAGTGCTATTTTCTGCAAAAATAAAGTCAACCAGGGCACAAGGAGAGGTTGTCGCAACGTTGACCTGGCTACTGGTTACAGACAAAATTATGGCAATGACATTGCAATTCTGGTCTCGGGCAGATTCGTTTCCTCCATCAGCAAAACGCTCAATCATACTTTCATTAGTACATGCATGGGCCAAAGGACGAGGACTGGACATCCTCGACCTGCTATTTACTAGGAGAAGATTCAAATGTTCGACCCCCGAAGATGCACGGCACAGCTCTGACCGTAAAAAAGACTGCAAAATTCGGAGTCCATCAAGACTCAAAAATGAGCTGGAGAGACAACATCGAAATACGCGTCAAAAGGCACGTATAGTTTTTACGTGCGTACAAAGATGTTCGGCAAAACCTGGGGACTCAAACCGAAAGTGGTTCACTGGCTGTGCACCGTGACCGTGAGAACAATCGTTACCTACGGCTTATCATCTTGCAAGAGTCACAAGCGTTCAAAGACTTAGTTGCTCAGGAGAGAGATCTATGATCTATGAGATAAACACCAACCGCAACTTTTTATTCTGTGATTCATACTGGTAAGCCGTTTGAAACAGAGTTCAACACCATTCCATCTGATGTACTCGGAGATTCGATGACTCTTCAGCCGGCCCGTTTAAATATGTGCATCCGCTCTGCATCAATTTCATTACACCCGCAACCTCAGTCACAAATACCTATCGTTGTATCGCTTTTTGTTGAACCTTCTCATCTAGAGTCAAAGGAACCGCCAAAAACAACCGAACGGTTTTTCACTTAAAGCTTCCGAGGGCAATTTTGATCCTCCTCTGATAAGGTCGATGATTCTTCGCCGTATAGCACAACCGCGATAATTGGATAATTGGTTCTTGTATGTCAGTTGAGTCGTTCAAGATACAGTTGGATGATGCATTTGGTGAAGCGACTCTCTTTCAATTATCCTTTGCTATCACTGGAGTCTTCGACCAGCGAAAGTAGTCGCAAGCTCTGTCGGCTTGTTAGGCTGATACTTAAATTTCGCGTCCTCAAAATAATGATTTATCAAGATGACATTATTGGCTAGGCTTATCACTGACAGCAAAATGAGGACGCAGTCCAGCAAAAACTCCATCTGCTTGCGCATCAATTGGGAATAAAATACTCCGAATTGAGCGAATGCAAATAAGTCGATACCGAATCCCCATACCTATTTCGAATCTACCAATATAAATCTCAGTTTGAACCAACTACAAATTCTGTAAATTCTTCCCCTATTCCTCCTGCTGTGAGCAGAAACTTTGTCTAATCGCTTGAAAGCGGGCAAATTAAAAAAGAAAACAGGCACAATCAGTTTTTTCGACATCCCGAATTCGGCGTGCGTCGCTTTGAAAAGATAAATGCTGTTACAGCCAATTTGAATGGAACGTTGTCTTCGTTTGTTCGCCTTCATAAGCTTTAATACTATATATTCAAATAAATTTGAATTCAGCATAAAAGGAGGCTTCACCTTACAATAAAAAATATTTTTTAAATACAAATAAAAAAAAAATATAATAATTGGCGCCCGAGCAGGGACCACGAATCGCTAAGTCGATTAAAAAAGTTTCGGTGTCTGGTTACATTAAATAATTCTCAAGTACGGCATGTGCTGTGACCCTGAGAATTAAAATTTAATTTGTAACAAGAAAAGAAATTTAATATAAAATTAATTAAGGAATTTTAAGTGAAGAGAAAAATAAATAAAATAATTTAGATAAATATCAAATATTCAGCTAAGAAGTTAAAGATGACAAAGATCCTAGCTTAGACCAAAAACAGTCACAAATAGTTTTTCTTTAAGGAAACACCTTTAATTTGTACCACAAACTGCTGCAGACACATTCGCATTAATCATGCTACTCAACACGCCGCAGCCACATAAAACCGCAAATAAAGTACGATTGCTGCGCAATCTCCACACACGTGATGAGTCAAAGGCAAATCACAAAATATAGCCAACGCCGCGTCGGGGCCGGGACAGCGGAAAAGAAAGAGTTAAAACAAAAAAAACAAGTCCAAGAATATCTAATGAAACCATGCACAGGCTGAACGAAGCCAAGCAAGACAGCAATCATAAAAATATTGATGGATCTTCGCACAAGGTCTTTGAAGGTCAGTCGTTACTTCACGTCCCTGTCGTTCGATTCTGCCCTCTGGGGTCGTATCATTCCCTCCGTTTATTCGCGTGACCGTGTTAGTTTGGATCACGCTCTAAGTCAGATCGATGTTTCCTGTTACCATGTCTGTCTGTGCCTCCTCTTTGATGTTGTCTTCAAGATGCATCCGCGAGTCGTTGTGCATCATCGCATGCAACTTAGCGATCATTATGTTTGTTACCATTGTGCAGACAGACAATGAGTTACCAAAAATGTGTTGGCAACGAGTCATCGTAGTGCCCAACGCTGGTTCATGGTCAAAATGCACGCGCCCACCATATAACCAGGAGGCAAGTTAGTCGTGCTATAGATAGAGACGGCCAAGTTGATGTTGCAGCCATTTAAATCATCCATGTTAGTCAATTGCATTTCTTTGCCTTCGGGACCTGTCTGCGCGTTGTTTAATGCTTTGACGAAGGACTTTTTTAACTAAAAAAAAGAAAGGATCACTGCGGAATTAGACATCCGCCCCGATCAAAGGATATTTCTCATCTTATTGTGGAATAAGATGTCTTTATGCAAAATCTTTTAACTACACCGTGGCTAAGTAAAGGCTCTTGATGAACGAAGACCACAAAGTGTCAAAACCATCGTCAACTTTATTTTTCATGTTTTTGATAATTAAATATTTTATGAATCAATCAGAAGATCCACTTACGGAGTCCTTTGGCCTTAAAAGACCAAACAAAAGACAGCATTATTAAGTATTGGGTTGACGAAACGATACAAACTGGAACCGTAAACGGTTTCATTGGAGAATTATTGGCAAAGAAGTTTGGAACATAAGGATCCGCTCATTGCTTTGAAAATGAGACCCATAAACTTAGATGACTTAGTCCATTTATTTACTCTCGATTTCGTCCTCGATTGACATTAAGAACCTCGCATTTATTCTCAAATCAATACTTGCTAGGAAAAGGCTCTCTAAGCCTGTTTACTGATAATCTACGTCAGCAAGAGTATGTTCGGCAAAACAAAGAGTTTTAATTCTAAAATTGTACATTATTAGACCCTTGGATGGGTTGTCTGTTGGAATTCACTTGAGACAAAATTCTATCTTGCGAATCCGATGAAGACTTATAGACTCAACTACCAGCTTAGCACAGGAATCAATATTCTAGTATAAACTGCTTCAAGTCTATGATCGACAATCTCATACACCACGCATCTTTCTCAGTTCCAAAAGGAATTCTAAAAGAAAATGACAACAATAACTAACATCAAAATTCCTAAAAGCAGGGAAAGATCATGCCAAAAGTCAACTCCTTGACCATGTAATGGATTCCAGGAAACAGAAGAGCTCACGCTTTACCAAGCTTTACAGTAAGATCGAATTTCGCGATCACTTCACTTGCCCGATTTCTGCAGAAGCTGCTGAAATGAAGAGGAAAAAGAGTCCTTTCTCCATCTGCTATAAAAATGTCTTGAACTAATCGCAAAAAGGAAGAATACTCTAGGAATTCTGAGATTCAGCTGTACTTATAATAAGACTAAGTCTAAGCGGGATTAGATTCTCAACAAACATAACATCAACTATCTTTTGCCTGATCACAACAAGCGGATAAGTCTTCTTTCGTGTCAATGAATGTGGTATTTTTCGTGTCAATGAAGGTGGTATTTTTTAGGTCTCGTCGTCAGATGAGAGAACTGGGTCCATGGACTGTCCATTCTAAAAAAAAAAACATCTCAAAAGATTTGCCTTTGAAATGTCAAGACGTTTCTACTTTTTTTGAGCAGTAAACATTATGGCACCACATTAATGTGAAGGTTCCACTGAACCACTGCAGCACGAGATCCCTGTGACATCAACTAAATGTCTGTACAACACTCTTCGGTCAGTAATCAAAAATGTTCCACTTTTGGAAGGATGGAAGTCTTTCACGACCAAGTTTAAGTTTCTTGCACATGAAGGAGAAGTATACCAAACTGCTGGTCCTGCAAAGCTCGACGAAGGTCCAAGGTTTCGGAAAAAATTCTTTCGCGACAGATATCAAATTACCAAGACCAAAACAGCCTTTGTCAGTCTGGTTGCAGAGCACATCTTAGTTGTACTATGACTATGGTTAAGGTCATCTGGTCACCCTTAAGATCCTTGCTAGAAAATCGAGTTATTACTTCCTCGCCTGGAAGCGTGTCAAAGTCAGTCACTGCAACCAGAGGTTGTCCCCAGAGAGGTGTTCTGGCACTTCTCCTCTGGTCATAGGTCATAGACAACTTCTTAGTGAACCTCAATGAGACAGGCTATGTCACAATACGCTATGCTGATGATCTGGCTATTGCCATAAGGGAACCTCTCTGGTATACTTCAGTTAAGTCAAGTATCTCGGTCTTATCTTAGATATTAAGGTAGGACTTGGGGTCTCAAACCTAAGATGCTTTACTGGCTGTACATCATGATAGTTAGACCTATTATTACGTACGCAGGCATAATTTGGTGGAGGAAAAACTTTAGAAGTAACAACTGCTAAAAAGCTGGAAAAAGTCCAACGCATAGCTTGTTTGGACATCACTGGTGCCATGAGCACCTGCCATTACGGCAGCACTGGAAGTTGTCGTTGGGTTGTCTCCTCTTCACAATTTCATAAGGAAAATAGCCAGCAGAAATGCCCTAAAGATGCAACTGGCAACGAAACACAAACCAGGTGACCAAATAGGACACTTGAAAAAAAATCAATTTCATCACGGATAAAGACTTGTTCTGCTCGATCCCAGATTAGATGAAGGCAACATACTGCTTTGGGCGTCTTTTTGAGGAAGACATTTCTAACCGGGATCAATGGTCGGCCAGCACACCTGCCCCCGACCCCAGAAACTTAATCTGGTATACTGATGATAGGAAAACATCCAAGTGTTTTCCAGACTGAACTGCAAGCCATTGAATCCTGTGCCATAGATAACCTTGCAAAAGGTCATAAAGAGGCGAAATATTAATATATGCAGGCAGACAAGTAGCTCTCAAGGCACTGTCATCCAATCTGGTGGACTCTGTTTTGAAGACGACGAAACGGCTATACACATTCTTTGTGAATGTCCAGCTCTTATTTGGTTAAGAAGGCGTGTCTTTTTCAAAGAGATATGCTCCCCATTGGACATAAGATAATCCAATGCTAAAGACATTCTGACTAAGGTCCTTGACGATAACTGTTCTGTGCCTCCTCGACTTTTCCGAGGCCTTTGAAGGGTTGTGATGTGTGAAAAGTACTCACTTTCTTAGGAATTATTTGCGGGAGTACCACAAGTGTCCTTTTTTGGGGCCATTACTTTTTTGTCTTTTCATAACTGACTTACCGAAAGTGTGCTCCGCTGTATCGATGCACCTATATGCAGACGATGCGCAAGTCTATCACTCGAGACCTATCGGACTAGTGGAGAATTTTGTCTATAAATTCAATGAGGAAAATTTGAAAATTGGTCGAACTGTAATAAGATCTTTTTAAATCCGACAAAATGTCAGTTAGTTCTTGTGTCGAAAAAACCGTACAAAACTGAACAAATTCCAAACATTTTCCCAAATTCTACAAGAATTCAGTTTGTGGAAACTGTGAAAAATCTAGGATTTAAAATTAATCAAACACTCTCCGCTGTGGATCAAATTAACCATGCAAACTTTGGTTGATTTCTAGTTTTACACCCATTGCCACAAAACTTAAGCTAGTAAAACTTTATTTGTTCCAAGTTTAGAATATGCCAAGTGGCCTTTAATGTAATGATCAGAGATGTTTTAGGGACTTCGTATATTTGATCATATAACGCGTTATCAAAAGGTCGTCCTTGGTTTTACGCTTCAGGAGTTCTGGAACCTAAGGTGTTGTATAATATGTTCGAACATAAAAAATACAGACACGAAAACCAGCTTATTTATTTGTATTTGTTCTGCAGTTCGTACAATCACCCAGAACCCTGAATCTCATCGTTCCTCAATCAAATTATTAAAATACTGCCCGCCTTTTTTATGTCCAGTGTACCAGACTTTGGAACTCACTACCGAGAGCTGTGAAACAAATAAATGGAGCCAGCCTATTTAAAAAAAAAAAAACAAATTTGTATCCATTTCAGTAATAGAATATAGAATGTGCATATTTTTGTCTTGAACGTTCTTCCTAATCCCTCTTCCTTATCCTATCCTTACACTGTTCTTTACTTCCTTTTTCGAGTATCTACTTAATTTTGTATTAAATTATAATTTAGTTTTAAATTATTACTTACATTTTTGAATAATAAAATTAATTTTCAATTTTTCCTTTTTATTGCCCACTGTCAAATGTACTGTAAAAGACTAAGTCCTCCTTGTACCCTTGTACTAGAATTAATAATAATAAATTTGAAATTTGAATTTGAGCGCTCTTCTGTAGTTCAAGTGGCACAAGACGAAGGCGAATGTTGGTCATTAACATCTGAAAGGGATATGCTGGCTGTCCCCTTTACAACGTCTAATTTTAATTATTTCTTGCTGTCCACCAAACCAATGTCCAATAGGCAGTTTATCATAGTTGGTTTTACTACCCATTTCTTCCCTGCGGTTCTTTTACATTCGGATCTTTGTCATTCTTTGATGTGTCTTTAGATTAGAATCTGGTTTGGAGAGATTTGGAAGATTGTAGATCTAGTTCGTTTTTCGCTGAATTGACTTCAATCAGAGTTTGTTTAGTGACTTCATGAAGACCATGAGGCCTCCAAAAATTCCATAGCTTTATTATGCTTCATCCTAGCTGTGCGCTGTTATACTTAATCGAATCTTGTGTTGATGAGAAAATCACTTGTTGCCTTTTAATCCATTGTCCTGTGCTCAAATCTCACCTCTCGCAAGTGATTGACAATCCTCCTCCAATGCTGGAGCTATGCCTTAGCTCGCAAGTGAACTGTCGCGCCAAGAATTTATTCATTTTATGATGAGCATCATTTTATCTTCTTGGAATTTTGGCATGATAGCCCTTAAATTCTGCGATTTCATTGTTTTGCAGGCATTTTTTTCCTTTTTATTTTTATAATTCAGAATAAAACTTAATTGCCGGAAAAAATGCTTAAAACAAGCCTTCTTAACAACTACTATTCTTAAGTAACTTACTGGCCCTATGCGGGCGCACAAAGCTAAACCTTATTCTTAACTGAGTCTTTCGATGTAATCGAACTAATCATACACGTTAAAAATTAGATCTAAATTTCATATTAGAACTTAGAAAAAAGTAAAGAAAACTTAGTAAAAGTACCTAAAAATACCTACAATACATACAACCCTCACTAAGACTGTGCTTTGCTATCTACCTAAGTAAATCTTAAACTACAGGGGGTAAACATATCTTAAAAACTATGCAGGCTGGTCAGGCTTTAAAGAAATTTCTACGCCCTTATTGAGCCATCTCAACAGAAGAAGAAGATGATGAACCCTTCGTTCTTTCTATTAACCACAAAAAATTTTGGTTCTGCCAACTAACATCCTTGTCGCGAACAAATACCGCCCTACTGAACCGGAGGCTTACCCCCTGAGCTTCTTGAGATGTCTCTGTTGTAGGCTAGTCGCCTATCTCAACTTTTACGAGCAACGTGGAAGATTAACGGCACCGCATGTTTATCCTGGATCAGTCCGTTAAGTTTATCCTGGATCAATCCGTGAAGGTCTTAGTAGGTGAAAGCCATTAAGGCGCATTGTTTCATGGTACATGAAGTTGGGGTAGTAAGCCCCGGAGATCAGGTAATTGCTCGAGGTCATTGCTTATCCACTCGGATTAGATTGGCCCCGTTTTGCAGGACCTCATAAAAGTTGAATTTTTTGTACTAAGACTCTGGAGTTCTAAACAAATAGAGACAGCCGATCAAATCCTCTGCATATGTTATGGAGAAGTGAAGAGAGCCTACAAGATCACTCGTGAAAATAGTGAATAAAATCGGCGAATGAACTACACCCTTTTGCAGACCGTTGTTAATTTGAAAGATTCCAGCGGAAGTAACACTGCCATTTTTCACAATAAAATTGCTACTGTCTAGCATAAGTCTAGTCTAGCTTGCAAAAGATCCACTGCAACCATACAGTTTCAAAGGCCTTTTCCAAGTGAATCAGGCAGGCACCCGAACATTGTTTCTTGCTTCTGTTCCATTGAATATCTGATATCAGTTTCGACGCGGTATGAATGGTCCCCGCTCTGAAACTGAATTGGTTATCCGGAATAATATTTTTGTCTTCAACCCACTCGGTCAGGGCTCCATTGATAATTTTTTTCAAAAACCTTGCTGATGTTGCGAAGGAGACTTATCGATCGGAGCTTGCGGGATTGGATGTGTGTTTGTTCCGTTCAGGAATTGGTTGTAACACCGCCGTCTTCCAATAAACTATACCGTCGATTCCTACGGATTTCTTACTTCTAAGTGAACCGAAGATAACCAAGAGATCTTCCTTTGATATAAAAGGAGGATGTGTCCCTTCATCGGCGGCGACATAATTTGCCAAGTCATCATCACTGAACATGATAAAACCAGTGTTCCCTGATCAACAATTCTAAATATCACTTTGAAGGTCGGAGTTGTGAAAAGGGCTGCAATAGGTTTTGCAGGCATTTCGACGAATGGATAGTCGGGTTCGTCTGGAAAAATTCACTTCTACCATGGCTCCATGCTTAGTTCCTTCCCAGTTCTCAATTCTGTTGGTGATCTTTTTCTGCGACTCTATTGACAGATGGTATTTTCAACTTACATGGTACCTTTTGTGTTGATTTTAAAAACCCATCTTGATAAAGTGATGTGTGTTCCAAAACGAATTTTCAGGTCTCCGGAACTTGGATTGTTTTGCCTTCTGCCGGAACTTTCCCATAAGACGAGTCTTTCTTGTAAAAGGCTCTTGCAAGAGGTCTGCTTCAAGTTTTGTCCATGTTTTTGACTTGGGAGTCTTCAAGAGCTCTTATCTCTTTACTTCTTAAATATATGTGTTCTTCAACAGAGTTATCGCCTCGGGTACTATTCCGCTGTTGGAAAAACAATTTTACAATAACAGAAAAATGTCAATGACTTTGCTGACGCCCTAAAAACTGCCGTCAACGTAACCCCGATCACTGCAATTAAAAAAATATTTAGCAAACGACGATATTGGAATCGTTAAAACCCAAAGGAAAGAGTGGATTTCCGACCATACTTGGAGACTCATTGAGGCTCGAAGTGAATAACACCCTCTTGGAAGACGTCCAGTCTTTTTGCTCCCTTGGTTGTTTCAGTTTTAAGCTCCTCCAGAGCTTGTGAAATAAATGTCGAGAATTGATTTCGTTAATTGATGTTTAAGGCGAACCTTAAAGATACCCACTGGCCAGAAATGATATCCTAAACACAGCTCTGGTCTTTAATGAACCACTTGCCTTTACGAGTACAAGGAAGTGGATCAAACATACGCTTAGAAAATCTCCCATGGGTATCCGAAGAGAGGCCATCGAGTGGAACCCTCAAGGAAGTCGTATAAGAAGGCGCCCGACATATACCTGCAGAAAAGGCAGCTTAACAAAGACCAGGAACATAGAATAATGTCATTCAAAAGATTGGCGTTACACAGCAGGGGATTTAACCATTTTGTTATGGCTCTATGCTCCTCAAAGGAGTGAGAGGAATCTGTATGAGGTCTGGCAGAAGACCAAATTTTATTTACCAAAGTTTTTATTTTTTAAAACATCAATGTTATCCCAATTAAAGTAGTTCCCTTGGGCACCTACACACCGATGGAGACGTTGTTTCCACTGTCGGGAGAAGCGCTGGAAGTTTTCAACCAGTATGGTCTTCAGCATGTCCGTGACACTCTTTTGGATGTTTTTAAAAGTCCCGAAATGACGTTTTTCAGTTTAGGAAAGGAAAAAGTCACAGGGACTGACGTCAGGTGAACGACTAAGGAAATCTTGCTCACTTGTGATTCTGTAATGAAGATCAGGATCAAGACACTTGTTTTTTCGAATGTCCTTCTGCATAACTGTGCGGTTTTTCGGCACCATTTTGGAACAAATCCTGCTCTATTAAAATTCAATAAATAGCTCAATATTCTTAATGTTAAACAATGATCCAATAATCCAACGTTCGATATTTTCATCGGTTATCGAAGTTGAAGGCCTTCCTGAACAGTATTCATCTTCAACTTGTTTTCTGCCTTCCAAAAATGATTTGTGCCAGTGAAAAACTTAAGCTGGGGATAAAGAGTGTTCCTCATTGGCCCGTTTTAACTTTTCCAACGTCACACTTGCTTATTCTCCAAGCTTAACACAAAATTTAATGTCACAACGTTGCTCCAACGGAAGAAGTTGAAACTCGCACTAAGCTGTGGGAGGATGGTACTGATACCCACTGGCCATATCTGTCCTCTGGTCCTTGTCAGCTTGTCAAATATAAGATGCAAGCTTACTGATAAAGCTCAAGATTACGAGTAAATCAATCCAATACAAATTACGAGCCATTTTTCGATTCACTCAACCAGATGGAAATCTCTACTTCAAGGGCATGTGAATCAAAGATTGTTTCGCATTCAACGTTCTTCTACACGTGCACTTCACTTTTATTTTTAACCTTTCACCTGCCTCACGAAATTGTAACATTTGAAGAGCGTCCGCCGCACCTGCTGAAATTCTCACGCCAACTTTATAAAAACCAAAAACATTATCCTGCCAGCGGTCGGGATCTTGAGATTTTTCGAGACATGCCAACAGCCAGAGCGGCTCTCACCCCCTAACGAACGCAGGTGCACTGACGTGTAGGACATGCACATGTGTGTGTATGTGTGGTATCCTTTCATGCCATAACACTTTATGGCATTTTAATTTTATTTTGCCAAATAACAACATGGCTAAATCGCATGCGCGTGTATACAGCGTATAAAGTCAAGGGTAGCCTTGGATCGGATGCATTTATTTGGGTCCTCTGCATTAGATACACCAACCTTTAAGGGCTATAAACATTGTTTTTGAGGCAAATCCAAAAAAAAAGAACTTGAGGCAATGTGTGTTAAAATTTCACAGATCGCTGCTCAAATATGCATTCGGGTTGCATTGCACACCACCACTACATCGATGAAAGGACGATGGGCAATGGGACGACGAACGACGTAAAGATGCCTCGTTCCGGGTCCCGCATGACCTAATGTGGCCAGGCTCTGTCCTCGCGTCCAGCTATTAACGAAAATAATCGAAAACAATAAAATTAGAGGTGGTGGTGGTGGGGGTGGTGACGGAGAAGGAGGAGGACCTGCAGGAATGGCAACTTTTTCTTTCACTCCTGTCGTCCGTCGTATTTTGTTGTGCATGCAATGCTGCGGCTCTTCTTGCTGGTGCTGGTGCATTTTTTCTCGGATGCGTCTGCGGTTAGTTTTTTGGTAGATGACGCGAGCACAACAAAAAAACCAAAAACATCCAAAGACGAGCTCTTGTTTTTTGTTTTTCGTTTCCCGCTTTTTTTTCCAACGCGTTGTTGCTTTGTTTTTAGGCTGCTGCGCAATTTTGCATCCATCCGCTGTTGGTTTTTTGGTGAGAATGCACTTTTGTGTTGCGCTGCATTCTTCTCCTTTTGAATGCACTTTTCGAATTTCTTCACTTATCAGCTAAACTTTGCATTTCTTTTTTTTTGTTTTTGTAGTTTGAATTTATACAAATGTTTTTGTTTTTTTTTTTTTTGCAGAGGATCGAACAAGTTGCAACAATGTGGGCTGTGGGCCAAAGATGACATGCTTGACAGATTTGGTTACCCATCGACCCAGGTGCGTTTCGTGCAAGTTCAAATGCTCCCGCAAACGAAGACCGACGGTAAGTTGAACAGAAATGTTTGAAATGTTAAATCTTAAATTAAGGATGAAAACTCAAACGCGAGTTGACTATACGCCTAAGGTGTATCTTGCACGTTTAATTATAACTTGGTAATCAGGTCCATGGGATTGGAATAGAATCAAATTTTATCAAATGTTCTAGACCTTCAAGGAGCTGCAAATTATCCTCAAATTTTGTCATTGATTAAGAAATGATCCACAGCAACAAGCCCGCAAATATTTCGAAAAGAAAGGTCTTGGCTCCTGCATTCCAGTGGCGACCGGAAGCATTGAAACACGTATGAGGCTTTCATTCGAAGCAGAGCTTCTCCGGCTAGGAACGATGTGTGCACGACAACTTCACACCCGAATTCTTATTGAAAAAATAAGACGTGCAACAAGTCGAATTGGCAAAGATATTTTCAACCCTAATAGATGCTGAGAAGAATAGCTCACTTTTTGGTATACCTCAAGGCTCACTTCTTGGACACATTTGGTTTTGCAGAATTATACATCATCTGACGCGCTCGGTCCGTATTAATTCCTAGCAGTAGCATTTGAAGACTTGAAGGTACTATGCGTTGCTCTCCTATTTTTCTTTGCAAAACACGCTGTTATCCTTCACCATCCGAGGCAAACTGCTTTCAATTGATTTGACCAAGCTTCATAGCATCCATGATTGTGTAATCTTTTTAATTTTTTTTCGTGATCTTTGTGGCTGGCATTCGAAACACTTAGCCGTCCTTACTCTGGAAAAGATCCCTTAAATCTTTAATGCTGTCACATCATCCAATATTTGGCTTCAAACAGAAAACCTGGCAAGCGGGGCGTTTCCTAGATCATGATTTTTATTCTTCCAGTTTAGGGGTTTTGATCTTAGTCGTTTTAGCCGTCAATTCACTGATCGATTTCTTTTTGAGAGCATGTCTTCTTCAACAGGATATCTTACCGGTGCGTGTGTTTTCGATCATGGAGACAAGTTCGGACATCACTTTGTATAGCTCAGTCCGATAATTGGTGTCTTTTAGGGCTTTGAAATCTGCGAACAAGTGATGAGAACTAACTTGAAACTCACTGATCTTTTGCCGGTTTCTGGTTCAATTTGCTGGATCGGAAATCTCACTGGTATTTGCCGAGTGTTGATCTTGCGCACAGCTTTCAATTGTCTTTTTTAATATAGAAGTCATTCTTTCAGCCTTCCAAACTGACCCACAGGTTGGCAAAACCAACTTCTTCCAAGAGTTGTGGGAGAAGAAGTTCATGATCTTATGAAGGGTTTTTTGTTGAACTATTTTCCCCACAATTACAGAGAGACTATGTGCCTACAGCATAAGCTTTTGGCTTATTTGTAGAACAAGAATATTCGATGTCCTTAAAATCCGTAGGCTCTTTTCTTTTTTGTAGTAATTTTTTCGTTTCTCCTCGTCTTAAGTAGTCTCGGCTTTTTCCAATAGCTCATTAGAGTGTGTTTCGCTTAGCCGCTCTGTAAGCTGCTGCGTCTTTCGAGCAATGGATAATTGGCTTCAAAGTCGAACCACATAAGCCGCTCTTAACATTCGCCTTTCCGGAATGTGTGACATTTATCTTGCGTCAATCAGCACGTAGTCAATTTAGTTGACAGTTCGAGTGTCAGCCGGGGTGTTGTGTGGATCCTTTTGTGATGAAATTTTGTCACGAGAGCAGTTGCCGTCTCGTGAATGCTGTACCTTTTGAGCTGTCCATTTCGACAATTTTAACTCTGAAGTCCTCAAACAGGCGGGAGAGGTTTCGTTCAACAGCTTGTAGTATTTCTCTTTCAAAGGGTTTCAGCATCGTCCGCCGATAGGGTCACCTGAAAATACATATAGCAGTCAGGCGACCACTTATATGCTTGGAATTGATGACCTTCATTTACGCCCGCATATACCGATAGATACGCTTCCTAATATGCGCAACGTTTTTTCCTAATTTTAAGTAGCTCGAGAGACTGAGAAAAAAGTTCTTACATTCTATGATCATAGTCGAATATTGTTGTTCTTTTTCACCCATTTTCACGTCGCTCATGGGGTTCCTTAAGGACTGAGATGGGGACTGACATCTGGATGGATGTTTGTGATTTTTAATTGGCTAAGCCTTAAGCTATTTTGTTCAATTTTAGCACTGATTTCACTTTCAACGAAAAAACACTTTCATAGTTGCC
Source organism: Orthonevra nobilis (assembly GCA_963555765.1). Taxonomy (NCBI): domain Eukaryota; kingdom Metazoa; phylum Arthropoda; class Insecta; order Diptera; family Syrphidae; genus Orthonevra; species Orthonevra nobilis. The sequence continues at coordinate 28,232,466 of OY743226.1, read as the reverse complement.
AGAATTTAGATAATCAATAAATCCTCTCCGCTCTCATTCTCATCCAATGATCTTTTGGCAGGTTTTGACTCGACACACAAAGACTTACAGTAGACATCCCGCCTCTCGATTATCAAAAACGATTTCTTCAGTATTTCAATTTCAAAATTTCTTTTCAGAATCTGCGCTACGAAGAAGGCAAATTGTGCGGCACCAATAATCGCACTTATTACTCGTGGTGTGAGATGAAAAAGGATTCTTGTCAGACTGGATTTTTCATTGACATCAAGTCCATAGGTGATTGCTCACAAAAAGGATAAAATCACAAAAATCCATCAGCAAATTCGAATTGTTTTTTTGTCTAAAGCACATGCACACACACACATACACACACACACACAGATACATAAGCCAACCAATATTAAAATACACTGTAAATGCCAAGTGAAGTCTCTTATATAATTATTGTTTTGTTTTTATTAATTTTTGTTCCTCAAAAAAAAAAAGAATATATATAAATATAATTGTATTTTTTTTAGAATTTAATTAAACTATTTATTTACAATTAATTACAAGTATAGTAGAATATTTATTTAAACTAGAGGCTTATCCTAATGAAACCCCTCCATTGGAATGATTTTTAAGGTACTTAATGATTTATTTTTTTTCTGTTATATAATGTTTTAATTTTATATATTTTTTTTTTTATCTCAAATACATGTCAATTTTTTTTTGTGCTAAGAACTTGGTAAAATAGAATTAAAAAAAAAAATGAAACACAGTGTAACCATGTCCAAGTGAAATCTAAAGTATTAAGCAACAAAAATCGTTTATATTTTTAATTTCGATTTTTAAATAAGAAAGTCACATATTTATCAATGTATGTATAGTGCGTAGTTTTCATTATCTAAACAAAAAAAACAAAGGCAAAACAAACAAAAAATAAATTCTTTATCTATTTTATGAATTAGTGTCAAATTCTTGCTGTTAATTGTAGTTATCTTGTGAAATTTAAAAAACACAGAAAATTAAATTTTAAATAAAAATCTAAAGGTATACAAAAAAAAATATTAAATAATAATACGTTCACATGTATTTTTTCTAGCCTTTATCTAACTCTTAGCAAATCCGACACAATATTGGTGATAAAATTTATTATATTATTTAATACTTAATATTATTATTATTATCTTTTTAGTTATACATATATTTTTTTTTTGGTCTTATTGAAACTGTTATAAAAATGTAATTAATTTATATAAATATATTGATAGTGTTTTATTGACTGATAGATTAACAACTTAGTAAACTCTGTTATTCATATTTAAATCAAATTGAATCTAATTAAAAGTCTAAAATTTAAAACAACAAAAAAAAGAGTTCAATTGTGTAGTGATAAAAATTAATTGTGCAAATAAAAAATAAAACAAAACAAAAAAGATTTCATGCGTTATAAATTTAGATCCTTTTCCAGCTATGAGCCGTTCGCGGTTGAACAATATTAAGTGCGATATCATTTTGACCAGTAGGTTGTTGTCCAAGCAAATAACTTTCACGATCATGAGTTCTAAAGCTAAGATGGGTTACAAAAAAAAATCCTCAATGTCAGCAGCAACGCGAAATTATGCGCAATCCGCGTTTATCCATAAAAAATAATGCGGTCTGCACTTGAGTAAAAAAAGAATTACCAACGCACGTTGCACCGTGAAAACGACATTGAACGCTGTAGTAACAGGATAGACACTCATTGGCGTCAATCTGACGATGCTTAATTTTCCTCCTCGTGGTAGCCATGGGGTTGATGTTCGTCTGGACCTGACTTACTAAACTTACAAGCGCGAGTGTAGAACAAGAGAAAACGCAGCACTATACGAGGATAAAAGCAAGTGAATGGCCCTGTTCCAGCACGCCGTAGCGCAAACCCGCTAGGCGAAAAATGTACTGAGATGACGGCACCTCGCGTAGCACCTGCTTCGCTACGGGTAAATTCCTCTGGAACGCATTTGGAGCAACAGAAAATATGACGTCACGTTTACCAGCAAATCAAATGGGGTTTGACAGCTTTCCTTGCGTAGCGAAGACATCTTTGCTAAATTCCCTTCAAATATCCCTTAAATTTCCCCGTAGCGACTCGCTACCCTTCGCTACCTTCCGCTACGCGACGAAATGTCATCTCAGTACATTTTTCGCGTAGCGGATCCGCGCTACGTTGTACTGGACCGGGGCCAATGTATTTGTGCATCTTTTGACAGTTACTCACCAAAGTTTCAGTCAATCTAGACGCGCTGTTTTTAGTTGACAGTCGCTTGAGTGAGGCGAAGTGAGTTTTTGTGAAAATGGCAAAAATTGAGTATAGTACTGTCAGAAAATTTTTATTTTTGAAAGGCAATACGCCTACGCAAATCAAAGATGAATTGGACTCTGTGTATCGGGACAGCATCATTTACAACAGTGAAATTTTGGGCAGCTGATTTTAAACGTGGCCGTAAAAGCTTGGGTGACGAAAAACGTTCGGACGTCCACAAACTGCAACTACTGACGATTACATCGCTTGAGTGAGAGAGATAGCAGAGGCTATAAAAATGTACAAATAACTTGTTTGTCATATATTAAATCAAAACTTAGGCATGAGAAAGTTTTCCGCGCTTTTGCTCACGTTAGACTAAAAACGTGTTCGAATGAGTATTTCTAACGCTCTGTTGGCGCAGATTTGGCGCTGATTAATTACCGTAGATGAAACTTGGATACACTATTATACGCCCGAAAAATACAGTCAAAACAGTGGACAACAAAGGGGGAATCGGCTCCAAAAAATAAGCGAAAACTGTTTTTTTCGGCTGGGCAAGGGATGGCGACTATTTTTTGTGGGCATAGTCACGGCGTCATCTAACACGCTTATCTTCAAAAAGTAAAAATCTTCACAGGAGCATACTACGCATTATTACTTCACTATCTGAAGGCAGAAAGTGAGAAAAGGTAAATCCTGTTTCACCAAGACGACGCACCGTCTCACACCTCAGCGGTTGCAATAGCGAAAATCCACGAATTACGGTATGAACTGCCGCCTTACTCAGCAGATCAAGCCCCAAGCGACTTCTTTTTGTTCTCCATCTAAAAACTGCGCTCGGAGAATAGAGATTTTCGTCAAATAAGGGGTCAATCAACTTCGTTAACTATTATTTTGCAGAGAAAAACGCCGAGTTCTATTTGGACGAGTTACAGAGATGGGAGCATCGCTGGGAGAAGTGTGTAAAGTTACAAGGAGGAAAAGGAAAAAAAAAATTCTTGTATCATTGTTAGGTTCGAAACACTTCTGACCACCCTGTTACTTTTTTTTGTGTGAAAATGTTTGATTTTGTGCCAAATAATCGTCATTAGCGGTAAGTGTTTACTGACGTCTTTCATTCGAAGAAAACGGCGACTTTGGCGCATCGAGAGCTCCACAGAGATGCTGCTCTAAGTGAAACAAAGTTCCGTCGAAGGCGCTGAATTGGAGGCATTGCTTGATGAGGATCCGAGCCAAAAGCAAGAACAGCTTCAGCATTAGGAGCTGAAGCTCCTAAGGAGGAGCCAAGCCACTTCAAAGCGATTGCATGTGTTAGGATTGATTCAAAACAAAGAACTTGGGTTCCTTTTGATTTGAAGCGAAGGGACGTTGAGCTTGTTTTTTTGCAACTGAACAACCGCTCCAGAGACAATAAAGGAAGGAAGGAATCGCATCGTAACTGTTGATGGAAAATGGTTCTTTGTTAAAAAATATATTATTATGAGGAGTTTTTTAACCTCCACCTTTTCTTCTCGAAAGTAAATTATATATAAATTATAAATATCACAAAACAAAATATGTTCTAGTAATTTAGTCTAAGTATATATTATAAAATTATAAGTAATGAGAGCCAATTTTGAGTTGGCCATTTACGAAAATGTAAATTTATTGATTTAGCGTTTATCTTGTTTCTCGTTAAAAAAATTGTTAAAATTATGGTGGAAATAAACAAGTTTGAAAAAAAAAAAAAAAAAAAAAAGAAAAGATTCATAGGAGGTCTACGTCTTCGGCTCGGTCGAATATCCACGCTGCGAAGGTATTGAGTGGGACTAGGTCGGTGTCATTTATTATGAACTGTTGGAACTCAACGAAACCATTACTGGGCAACAGTATTGACTTCAATTGATGCGGACACTGCGCGAAAAATGGCCACAATACAGAGGCGCGAAAATGTCCACAGCATTAAAACGCACGGTCTCAAGTTGTCAAACCCCTTAAACCTACCTGGAAACGGGAGACTTATTACTTATTTCTTGTTCCGTTCGATGGCATATGGTCTGGCTGATGAGCAGATCCACTCATAAGAAGACATCGAAAAAAATGACTTGATTCTTGTACAGCCTCTAAAGAAGAATTCGAGTACTCGAGCTCTTCCATGACAAAGTTGAAGCTAGCGAGGGGCAATAACTTGAATGATTTGTATTATAAAAAAAAAACAAAGAGGATTTATTTGTGCACCTTACAGAAACAAAAGAGCAAGACTTTAAAAATCAGTTAAAAACATTTTTTTCGGATTTTAAAATAAATTAATGCATTTTATTTATTTTTTTTTTAATTTTACTAAATAGCTAAATCTTCATCATCGCTGCTGCTAAATAAATTAACTTGTGATACTTTGTTGTATCTCTCTTGTGCCTTCTGCCACGTTTCAATCTTCTTTTTGTTCTGTTTTGATCGTACCACATTCGGTACATTCTCTTCACATCCCAGACCCTTGGTACCTTCATTGGAATTAACAAGAATCTAACAAATTGGAAGATTAGTCGAAAATTTCTTAAAAATAATTATTGCGAACAAACCGGTTCAAGAAGTCCACTAGAGCTCGTTTTGCCAAGTGCCTCGCCTTTGCTCCAACCAAGCTTGGAAAGCATCTTAAAGCCTTTGTTCTCACTCGATATTTCACTGTAAATTACATTTTTTTTTTTTTTATAAATTTTGAAAGCTAGTGAATAAGTATCTCAAGCATACGTTTCTATAGAAGCCACTTCAGTCTTTTCCTTGTCTGTGGAACTGCCAACTTCCACTCTTCGTGTAGCCGCCCTATCGTTATAGCCGACCGTTTTTCGATTTTCCAGAAATTCTATTTCAAAATCAAAACAAGTGAATGGTTAAATTTTGAGTTCTCGAAAAGTACGTTATCGGTTTTCTTACTTTCATTCTCGAGCCCGTATTTCTGTTGAATTTTCTTCAATTGCTGCTTGTGCGAGAGGACAACAGTCTTCGAGGTCTCGTCTTTGGTTTCCATCAATAGACCCGGTTCGCACTGGCCACAAGTACTGTTGCCAGGATGTACATGGCACAGGAGTTTCGTTTGTGATAATTGAACAACACTTCCATGAACCAAATCGATGGGATCACTCTCTTGTTGCGACGTCGACATTCGTTTGCCATTCAAGAACGTACCGTTTCTTGAGCCCAAATCCGTACAGGTGTAGACTTCTTTCTCTTCGTCGTAGGCAAATTTCAAATGATACTAAGGCACTGTTTTAGTCTTTTCATTTCATTCCTAAGATTTAATTTAATTTACCTTTGAGACATTCAAGTCGGGAATTATGACTTCATGGTCACCCTCGCGACCCAGGGTCCCACCTTTGAATGTGATCAATCGGAGGGTTCCCACTTGAAGCTTCTCCAAATTTGTCTCCTGAACAATTATCCTCAAAGATGGTGGGTATTTCCTCGCAATATCTACAACAAAATGTATACTCTGAATGACAAAGCTACTCCAAACACACAGAGAGCGAGTGAAACCGTAGATTTCTTTATTATTATTGGTTAGGTTAACGGTAACATACCCTGATACTGGCCATTCTCTTGGAGTTCCTCTACGGAATCGACACTCTCGCTGGCACTAGAATTCAATTCACCATCTTCAAGTTCCTCGGTCTTTTTTTTACACTCATTTGCATCTATTTCAGATGTTGGTTGTGGTGGCTTTCTCTTTCGCGGTTTTCTCTTTGTTTGCCTTCGGCCGCTATTCTCCGGCAAGAGTCCATTCTCTTCATTCTCCGTAGCCTGCAACGTTAAAAAGAAATCCACGTTTTCATCGCATATTCTGGCCACGGTTCTTACCCAATGCGGACGAGCGCATCTGGTCAAGTTTTAGATTCGAGAAATTGTCTAAAAGTTTACTAATTACGTAATTGTCATGAACCTGAAGAGAGAATTTAAAAAATAAAGAGAATCACATGTCCATTCCATTCGGTAGAGTGCGTGGGAGTAAATAAAGAGAACAAAAGAAGTTTGTGGTTATTTTTTAGTTTGGTTATTGTTAACTTGTGGATAAGGCTACCTTGTCAGCTTCTGTTGGCTGTGGTTCGACTTGGGAATGAAACTCAAACTTATTGGCTTCTTGGTCGTACTTGTAGTAACAGCCCGTGTTCCCATCGTAATAAAGACCGTACTCCTGTTTCAAACAAAAGAGAACATTTTAGAGTCGTATCTGAAAAGAGGACGTTTCTTTTACTTACAGCATTGTAGTAGTATCCAGTCCGTTGGTCGTAATAAAGTCCAGATGTGGGCTCATAAACGAAGCCGGTCTCATTTTGAGCAGCTTCTGCTGCTTCCCGGATTTCTTCTACTAGACTTAAAGGCGCTTTTGGTTCTAAAATAAAACGAAAATGCAAATCAGTATAAATATTAGGCAGAAGGTACTTAAAGTTATCAGGAAGAAGATGTAGAGAAAAAGAAGGGCAGGCATTCAACTCAAGGATCTCTAAAAAGTGTAGAAACAAAAAACGAAAAATAGCAGCACTTTCAGCCAATGAAGATCTACCACCCACTGTAAAAACTCAACCGTATAAAAAATACGTGACGGCCGCAATAACAGTCGTATATATTTAAATTATTTTTTTTGCAACAAGTAACCTACAGTAACGCCCTATTTTATGTAATGTTCGAAACTTGGGCAATTATTTCATAGCCTGCAATAAAAAACTAACGAATTTCGAATCGATACCCACCGATTTTCATCGACTTCAAAGCCGCGTATGACAGAATTCATTGCACTAAAGACTCCTGCCAAAACTGGCGCTCGAAAACACGCTGTTGAAACTGTATTCCGGCAACCTAAAAATCAACAATGCGAAAACAGCAGCACTGTAAATGCGACAAAAAAAACCTTCGTCGGAAAAGTGGATAAGCATATCCTTAATGATATTACGACAGAAAAGGGCTTCCAGCTTGTCGATTATGCACCATCTCGTAAGATGGTGATAAGTTGAACAAGGTTTTTTCAACAGAGAACTCCTGAGCAAAAAACTCGCCGCTGTGGAATCGTTATCCTCAAACACCTCGAGACCATCACCATAAAACAGCCCTTGGTATAAGGATAATGAGGCACACTATTAAAACTTCAGAACTGACCAAGAGCAGTATTGGAAGGCTATCAAGCAGAAGAAGGAGAAAAAGAAGATTCTGCGAATAAGGATAGACATACGAAGTGTAGCTGAAAAGTAATGAGACTGGAGGCACTGCAAGCGATCTGGTCACGTTGCGTTTTAACTCCTTCCGTTTACTACGAGATTTTTTTATTGGTTATACGTCAAGCAAAATGAAACAGCTGAATTTGGAGCAACGTTGTGCCATTAAATTTTTTGTTAAGCAAGTGTGACGTTTGAAAAGTTTAAACAGGTCAATGGGGAACACTCTTTATCCCGACCTCAAATTTTTCACTGGCACAAATCGTTTTTGAAAGGCAGAAAGCACGTTGAAGGTGAACACCGTTCAGGGAGGCCTTCAACTTCGATAACCGATGAAAACATCGAACGTTGGAGCTCTCTTGTGAGTTCAGATCATCGTTTAACTTTAGGAATATTGAGTGACCAATTAAATTTGAATTAAGCAGGGTCTGTGCCAAAATTGTGTCAAAAAACCTCACTATTGAACAGAAGGACATTCCAAAAAACAATTGTCGCTAATGAGCGATTCTGCCAAGAAAAGTTGTTCACCTGACCTCAGTCCCTGCGACTTTTTCCTTAACAGAAAAATGAACGTCAAGTCGGGATAGTGGTTAAAAACTTCCAGCGCTGCTCGCAACTGTGAAAACATTGAAGAGGATAACATTGATGTTTGAAAAAAAAAATAAAAACTTTGTATAATAAAAAATCAGTGTCATTAGTAAGCATTCTCCCAGCTCGAGTGCACTGAATTCTTGCAATAGTAACAACATACGAATGTTTTTTAGGAAAGCCAAGTGACTGGCAGAGTTACCGTGGATGCAAGAGCAGGAAATCTCATAGAAATTTTTCCCTTGTACCCATTGCCAAGTTCAATTCCATGCCACATTTAATCAGTAACCTTGACGGCAATTTAGGGCAGTTATAAGCCCAGCCCACAAGTTACACACAGAAATAAAGTCATTTGCAAAAAAACAAAAAAAAGTGTCAATCAGCGGAGCTTGTCATAATTTTCTTGACACATTTATCATTCAGGTAATGACAACTTTAGTGCCGGAAGATAACATTTATAACCACCGTTCTCTACCCAGTTATCCAAGTACATGTTCGGAAAATATAAAATAAAACAGATAAAAACAGTTTTATGACGTTTATAGGAGCAGATAAAGGTACAAAAAATATGTACAAGACTTTGTAGAAGTAATTTGAAATTGGCAGTTATTTTTTTAACCAAAGATATTCTCAAAAATGGCTGAGATGATCTTATTCGTTAAGTAGCGTTAGACCAAAGCAAGCCTAAAAGCATCCCATCTATTAAAATGTCCTGCAAGACTTATGAGAAGTTCTAAAGTCTTGCATTTCGCAAAAAGCGAGCAGAAGGATAGGAAAAAGAATGGAAATATTGTTTAGTGGTTTGAAACTAGGATATATTCTGGTTTCAATTGCTCTATGGTTGAAGTCCGAATTGAAATGGAGCATTTGACATTGATTTATTAGTATTCCCTTGATTCGCAGTATTTTCTTCGACATTAGTTTGCCTCATTAACCGGCTGCCTCTGCTATGTGCTTTCAGCAGAGCAAATAACGTACCATCAACACAATTCGTTATTTCAACATTATCACTACAGAAAAGCCGCACACTTTGTCAACATAGTGATAGCGTCATAAATTTTGTCACAGATCACCAAATGGTGACCAGACCGGACCTACTCTAAGATTCGAACCTGAGACTACCAATTGATACAATTGAAAGACAGGCTTAAAAAATTGTGTTAGTTGTTAGAAGTTAGACGACTTTTGAAAGTAATGTGCAATTACCCGATTATGGGACAGCTAGTGCGGTAGGTGGCTTTCTCTTGCTTGGATCATGATTCGCGCATGTTCAAATCTACAATTTCTGATCACAATATTCAGCTAATCGCGCCTCAATTTTTCAGCAACGTTGTTCAAACAGTGAATCAAAAACCAACCCGAGATCGTTATGCAAAATTCTCCTCGGACTAGTGCGATTGATATTCAGTTCTTCTGATTCTGATATTTGTGGCATATTGAGGTTCTCGGGCTTAAGCGCACACTCATGAGAATATGTTCGGTTGTCAATCAACAAATCAGTCTTACAAATTGTCTTCACGAACGCTTTGAGGTATCTTAAACGACGCAGCTTCTTAAACGACGCTGTCAAAAAGCATATTTTTCTTACTCATATGGGATTCATATACATTTGACGATGGTACGGAACCCTTCGTGTGCTTGTCCGATTCGCACTTGTCCAACCAAAAGAATTAAGTTAAAGTTATTTGAAAGGAAACTAACAGGCGCTCTGCAATACTTTTAACTTGTCAAATTTTAAGTCTCTAACTCGACAGGAAATGAAAATAAACTATTTTTATCTCAAACTACCGTCGATGTTAATCGAAAGCCATACCATGAACATTTTCAAGTTTAAAATTGCATTCAAACTGAAAAACCTCTCTTTCGAGACCCGGGTTAAATAACTATCGGCGATTCAACTGCAGAATTGTACTTTGCTAAAAAAAAAACTAATAAATTAGTTTGCCAATTATTTGAAATGTCGATAACAGAATTGACTTAACTATCCGAATCATCGGAATTCTTTTATCAACACAAATATAAAGATAATCGGCAAATCAAATGAAAAACAAATTATTGGGGTCTATTTTGGGCCATGATAAGCAAAATTGTAACACAACAAAAAATGTGTCAACACAACAACCGCTGATTGGATTGCAATTTTGTTATTTTTTAAGGCCCCAAGAAGATTCATCGACTGTTGTCACTTTAATCCTTGAATAGATTTGTAAAAAAAAAATCTTGAAGGTTTCTTTATTTGGACAAATTTCCCTCCGTCATTTTCAATGTTTCTCATCGTAAAGTAAAATTAATGGAGCCTTGTCGGCTATGCAATCAAATGAGAAGCTCAAACAAATTAATTGCAGCTTGTGACTGCAGTAAAATCAGTCTTGCAGCTATGACATTCGAACAATACATTGCATGACAATTTTATTGAAGATCAAAATCTAATCAAAATTGCAGTATCGGATAAGCCGTCTGTTGGAAAGGCTTAACTTATTGTTGTTAAGACCACATTCGAGTTGTTATCAGCTTGACGTTTGTCGTTGTCATTATGTCTAATATTTGCGATCGTAAAGATGCATAAGGTTTACATGCATGCCGGATTAGTACGCTTGGATAAGTCGATTATGCAATTCAAGGTTAGAGACACTTGAGTGTACCTGAGTGACGGGACAAGTCCCTCTTCAATCTAACCAGTATAGAATTTTGAATTTTATAAATGATCTGGAAGAGCAAGAATTAAATTGAAACTTGATTGCTTATTTTTTAGGAAAGAAGAAGTAAGCCAAGAGCAGAGTCTTTAACGTTGTCTGAAATGCATGCGAATAAAGGCACGGTGATTTTAATCATTTTTTGATACACTCCCGACAATTGACTGAAACGCCCACCTCAAAAGTTTTTTAAAGTATGTGTTGGGTGATCATTCGAAAAATTTCATTGCTGGCCCAATAGAACTAACCCGATGATGATTGGCTAAATCTTTTATATGAATCGACTTAATTTCATTATTTTGTTAATTTAGCTTTAACTTGGATCATGAAGTTTTTTTCAATTTATTTTTGAAGCCGTTATCGGTCATATTTTTTACTTTATTTTTACTATCTGTCTCATCTATCTATCAGACCTATATCAGACAGACGGGAGGAAAGCGGACTAAAAGTTATCTGTAATGGTTCCGTTGGCACCCTTTGCGTACGGAACCCTTAAAATGAAACACGATGACACAAATGGTTCACTCTGCAGTGCTCGTGCCTCGTTGAAGTTTATCCACCTCTTCAGCGACGATATTCTCGTTGGAACGAACAGTACGAAGACATTTGTCACGTGATGTGCCAGTTTCTTCGACACGAGCCTCTAATCTCTGAAGAACTATTTCGTACAAAATTGTCACGAGCATTCAGCGAGGGGAATAGCCTTCCATGGCTTGACGACGTTTATTCGGCATCTTCTGATAAAGTAAAACAATTTGGGCCGGATACAAATTGAATTAAAAACGTCCCAAAGGAAGCACGCAACTTTCTTCGTTCTTAACAAAACGCATAAAAATTGTTTTTCGTCTTCCCGACCCAGCACTCATTTGCAATAGAAGAGCTGTCAACTCTTTGGAGAGGCCTAATCTGCTCACGGTTCACTTTATTGCCAGCTGTACACTACCGGATTTTGCTTTGTCGTCTCCTGTATTCCAACCTTTTCACAGAGATTTTGCCTTATATACAATAGTAGAGATCGTATAGGCATTTTCCACAATCTCATCGAATCTTCTTCCTCCTCCGACTATCAACCCATTACAATAACAAGGCTCCCTTTTTGAATGTGCGTTCATTGAGAACCAAAGATTCACTTCCTCAATGAAATAGTAACCTCCTTTCGGACAGTTGAATTTAATTTATGTTGGGCGGTCTGCTCCACGGTCCACCAAAAAGTTAATGCTGGTGTGCCTCAGGGCTCCATTTTCTCTCCGACTCTCTTTATTTAATAATTATTTTTTTACATTTTATATGCGATTTCGGGCTCTGTGTTTCCTTATCATAACAATCTGCAGCAATTCAAGAACAATGTGACTAGAAACCTCTCCTTTCCTTCTATCTGATATCTCTTACACTCGGTTTGCTTAAGTAAACTGTGGAAGGACATTGATTAGCCTTGAACGACTGTAAATTATTCAAAAATAAAAATAAAAAAATATTGCTGGGAATCATGAGACGAATTCTAAGAAATTGAAATCGCAGTGATATGCCCATTACAGCCTTATTTTCGTGGAATATGCCCATAATCGACCCCGACAAGATTGAGGCAGGGTATTCTTGGCTATTTCAGTTGCGGGCGGCCTTATCGTAATGTGAGCTGAAAATAAGTTTTAGTGATTTATGAGATGAGGTAAACAAAATAAATGAGGTCTGGAAAGCTGTTCCACCAAACGAGATCCAACGTATACGGACAAAAGTTTAATTAGGTTTTGAAAAACATTTCTGTAGCTTGTAATCTTACAATATTTATTTATGAATTTCACAACAACAGGTACAAATGGAGACGAGAAGTAGAAAAATAAGTGACGTAATCTCGGTTGAGGTTCCACCGCCAACAGGGGAAGATATTCATTTTGCCATTCTCTTCGGATTTCGACGGATTTCAGGCCAGTCAAAATTCTGCACGAATGCCAAAATGCATATTCCGTTTGCTCTTCTCTTTTGTTACTATTTCAAAGCGGGTTTGGTCGTGAAGGTCGATGCAAATCCTCGAACAACGATACAAATGTGGCGCTCATGAAGGCCAAAATTGACGAAGATGGCAGGGTGACACAGGAGATGATAGCGAATGAACTGGGTTTGAAAGCCTTGCCGCATCTCGTACTATAAATCATCTCCTGAAATATTTGAAGAAATCAGCTCGATGAGGCTCGTGTTCGTATTGCTCAATATTTCCTGGATTAGTTTGAAAATGGAGAGTCAAGCTGCTTCAAAGAGATCATTTAAGATGATGAATCTTTGTTTTAAAAGTACGACCGGGAAACCAAACAGCGGTCCATGGTAAGGAGCCCAAAATCAGCATTTCCTCCAGTAAAGGCCAAACAATAAAACGAAGCGGAAATGGTCGCCGCAATCCCGCATAAAGCTGGCCAGACAGTCACTGCTAATTGGTGTACTGAAACTTGCCTTTCCACAAGTTTTCCTAAATTTACTAGGACACCGACGAAAAGCGGATCTTCGGGCGGAAGCCAGAAATGAAATAAATGCGATCCAAAAAGTACGCTGGATAGAATCGGGAGAGAAAACCACTTGACTGTTATCTGTATCGAGCGAAATTTCTTCACTTTTGGTTTCGTATACGCACAAGCCACCACTGTTCAACCTCAAGACTTTACGAACGAGGAATTTTCTAAAATTTTTGATGGCTCCAAAATCGTAATTAGGGACTTTATTTCTAAAATAAGGGAAACATATTTGGCGAAGTGGTCGGAAAGTCAGCCTTTGAGATATGGCCACAGTAAACAGCTTTCGACAGACTTTGTGACAGTCAAGGCAAGCTAGCCCAAACATCTCCAACAAGAAATATTTGATAAAATAAAATGCACGTCCAGAAGAAGCAACAGATGAATGAGACGCATGAGACACAAAATAGAGAGAAGAGTAAAACCCTTCAGTCTCCCGGCCCAAGTATTTTGAAGAATTAAGACTTTCCGTAGGCTTCAAAAGAGGCACCCAGTTCCTGCGTAATTGTTAAGGAAATCCTCTCAGCCTTCTCTCATTGGTAATCGATTCTATCTTCAATTTGACAATACAACTTGACAAAAATTATGCACAACAAAACGCTCATCCTGCCAGTCCTTCCAAATGGAACTGAATGCTGTATAAAAAGTTAAAAAGGGTGTACCTAGGTCAGGATGGCGAATGGAGATGAAGATAAACCTGGAGCTCAATGAGCTGTATCAAGATGTGGATGAGGTCCAAAAAGCATAAGCACGTCGAAGATACCGGCTCGGCTACATTGACGATAATGCTCTAGCTATGAGGAACTTCCAATTGCAGTTCGAGGCGACAAGAAGAATCGCATCTACGTCGACAGCAACATTGGTTGTACAAAATGATGGTGAGATCAATAACCACATATGCGGCCATCGTTTGGTGGCCATATACTTTCCAACAGACAAGGACAAATAAGTTAGAGAAATTGCAAAGAGTGCGTGTCTTGGGATAACAAGTGTCATGCGTACCTGCCCCACAACAGCTCTAGAAGCTATAGCCGGGCTAACTGCACTTCCATTAGGAAGATAGCTGTCAGATACGACATTAAACTGCAGCTAGAGTATTAATACAAGCCAAGCGACCTAGTGGGTCACCTTAGTGTACTCAACTCCATCCGTACAGAGAGACATGTTTTGTACGATGCCCGACATCATGGTCAGACAGCAGTCTTTCGGCAGGTCATTTGAAGTTGAAAGATTGGATCGGAAAAATTTGTCCAATGGTCTTCCTACACAAGACCCCAAAAGTTGGGTGTGATTCACACTAGGGTCAAAAATGGATTCTGGAGTCTTTGGTCCCCCCACTAATGGATTCTCTGTACCAATGGGTTCAGGTTTTACCGTGTTTCAAGCTGCAATCCATGCCATTGAGTTCAGTTCTGCACCAGACACAATACCTCAAGGTTATTAAAGGCGCTAGAAGCTCAGCATCATCATCAACACTTGGGGCATTATCACCCAACATAATGCACTCCAAAACTGTCAAATGTTGCTACGATGAACTGCAATCATTTTCCACAAAAAAGTGCAGCTGGATGGAGTCCCTGGACACAATGGGATTGCAGGAAACGAATCTGCAGATGAGCACGCTAGGGATGGCTCGGAAACTACATTCATAGATCCTGAACCTTTCTGTAGCGTCAATTGAACAGCAGCGAAAACGCTGATTAACGAATGGGAAAACAATCTTTGCCTGGATGTTCATATTTCAAAACATAAACATGTACGAAAGACTTCGGGTTCTCGAAAAAGTGTCTAGGACCTTATTGCTTCAAAGCTCATTTTTTTAAAGATCAGTGTTCTCTTATCACCGGCACCGGAAGACATGGTTCAGGCGACACATCCTGTTACACCATTCACCTAAATCTTAGAAGCCTGCATCTTGTTGTTCCAGTGGAAATTTATCCTAACACTCGAATGGTTCTATATGATTCTTCCAATTCAGTGATTCGACTCAAGCAACGCGCCTATGATGCATCCGGGACACATACATAGGTCTTACCACACCAAAACCCTTTGTTTCAATTTCACGAAGACCTCTGTTTCCGATTATATAACTGTTGATATAGGAATTGGACTCTGGTGTAAAGTTGCTTATTTTTTTTCTTATCGTATGCCAAATTTTCACACGTAACCATCGATTAGAACGACGCACGCAGCACAAGCCTATTCTTTCATTCATTGGTTTCTAGACAAGCGCTAGCTTATCAATTTTTTTCGGCAATAACGTGAAAAATTGATTGCAAGGTGTGGGAACCTCCGCAGCCTCCCCTTGTCCTCCAGAATATCTAAAAGGGTTGACAACATTTTCATTTTTTGTTTTTTGCGAATTGATAAGAATTTTACCGAAAGACAAAGCGATTAAAAAACCCAATGGTCGGGCATGCCCTTAACCCCGGTTGAACAACAACACCAACACCTTTGAAAACTCTTATCGGTTTATGACCATAATCTAGAACTAGAACTAGACTAGTGCACTTCTTTGATGTACGAGTATTCTGAGAAGTTCAACAATTCCGCTTCGGTATTTTCCCGGCAGCGAGCACACCAGGCAGTCAAAGCTTCGCAATTCTAGAATCATTATCTAGTTGACGGCAATTAGCGAAAACGTGTTCAGTTATTAGCCGAGTTGAAGCCGTCGACAGTTGCCTTTAAGAATCCAACGCATCAACATGTCTGTTGCAAGGCCCCGAGTAGGGCAGCTTATGGACGAGCTTGTTCTCACTAACACCCAGCTGGCGGAGGTGTGTAGGAGGTTCCTCAACGAGGTGAATCGTGGACTCAGCAAGCAGACGCACAATCAGGCGGACGTCAAATGTTTTGTCACCTACGTCCAAGATCTGCCCACGGGCGAGGAAGTGGGCAAATACTTGGCCTTGGACTTGGGCGGAACGAATTTCCGGGTGCTATTGATCACGCTCAAGGGACACCAGGAGGCCATGGACATGAAATCGAAAACCTATGCCATTCCGCACGAGATCATGACGGGTCCCGGTGAGCAACTGTTCGATCACATCGCCGAGTGTTTGGCCACATTTATGACCGATCACCACTTGCAAGAGGATCACCTGCACTTGGGCTTCACGTTCTCGTTCCCGCTTAAGCAGCTAGGACTAACCAAAGGATTACTGGTGCGCTGGACTAAGGGATTCAACTGCCCCGGCGTGGAGAACGAGGATGTCGTCAGATTGCTGAAGGAGGCATTAGATCGTCGTGGCGATGTACGCATATCGGTGATGGCCATTCTGAACGATACCACGGGTACACTTATGTCGTGCGCGCATAAAAATAAAAATTGCAAGATCGGAGTGATCATTGGAACTGGGTGCAATGCGTGCTACTTGGAACGGGTGGAAAATGTCGACATGTACGATGGCCCGGCGAACAAGTCGCACGTGATCATCAACACGGAAATGGGTGCTTTTGGTGAGAGTGGAACCTTGGACTTTGTCCGATCGCAGTTCGATCGCGCTGTGGATCGTGCTTCGATAAATCCTGGAAAGCAGCTCTATGAGAAAATGATCTCGGGCATGTATATGGGCGAAATTGTGCGGCTGGCAATTTTGAAGGCCATTGACCAGAAGCTTCTCTTCACCAGTAATGGAAGGAAGCCGCAGCGGCTGCAGATCGTTGATAGCTTTAAGACAGGATTCGTTTCGGACATTGAATCGGACAAAGATGGCGACTATACGAATTGTAGGAAAATTTTGGCCCAATTGGGGGTGCCTAGTGCCACAGATGAAGACTGTGCTGAGGTGAGTTTCATTTGTGAGTGCGTGTCGAAGAGGGCTGCATATTTGGTGGCATGCAGCATGGCTACCTTAATCAATAAAATGGATGAAAATCATGTGGTTGTGGGAGTAGACGGTACGGTTTATAGGATGCATCCAAAGTTCAGTGGATATATGAGGGAAAAAATGAGGCAGCTGGTGAAACCGAATATTGAATTTGATTTGATGCTGTCGGAGGATGGTTCAGGACGTGGAGCCGCGCTGGTCGCTGCTACAGTGAAGGAATAAGAATGCTCTTCGCTTAACTTGGTGGATTCCAAGACCTTTTGTTGAATATTTGTTGTACAAAATGGAGATTAAATAAAAATTAAATAAAAAGAGTGATCGACTGTTTGGTGGAAAATGTGTTTTTAATGTTAAAGCTTCGTCTAAAAAGACTGGTTTGAAGTCATAAAATATGTAATCTTGTTGGTTAGGTTAGAAACTTAACGTTCTTGAAAAAAGGTCATTTTAAAGTGAGGATCAATTGAAATGGAAATTTAAATATAGTTTATTACATTGGCCATACGACATTTATTCTTCGGAAACATAGTTGTTGCGGAATGGGTTTTGTTTGAAGCAGGACACAAAAATCTGAGGTTAGCAGGAAAGGTGCCCAAAACAGAACCGATTTAAAGTGGATTAATGAATGGAATATACGACACCACATTGCAATCAATTTGTAACGTGCTAGATTGAAGCTGTTCAAGCGATAAAGGGTGCCAAGTCCGAAAGGGAGAAATTGACGCTAAACAATCTCAATTCGGTTTCATAGGAGTAAAAAAATAACTCTTTGGACCCTCGCTTTACGCAACCAAGTTCGAATATAGATCGGCTTATATAATGGAATCGATGTAGATGGTGCGAAATTTGAATTTACTCTCCGATAAGATACTCGAATTCGAAAAGAAAGAGACTAAAGGAGCAGGCTCATTGAGGATACTCTGACATTTGATGTTGAGCTGTTCCGTGGCACACAGGGCGTACGTACAAGTTACAGATTCTTTTAAATTTGTGGTTGTTGATCCATAATTGAACGGATTGTACTAGAAATGCAGACGAGCTTCCCTAAGAACTTGCAATAGTTCAGCAAATGGTCTTTCGGTCCATCATTTTAAGAAACTCGTTTATGAATTGGGATTTTGGACGATTTTTTTTCTGATTGTGAAATGGACAATCAGGAAAGTTCTCCGCTCCAGTTCTTCCAGAAATTTGGGACATTTTTTTAGCCCTACTTAGAAAATCGTCTGGACTAGGGGAGAAATTAACTTACGCTTACTGTTATAGTTTTCCTTTAGCTCCGGCGTATGAGCACTATTGGGTGATTCTCGGAAGTAATAATGGCCGCGTTCTTCGCGGGAGACCGAAAATGATTTACGGAAGTAATTGCCGAAAAAATGGCAGGATCTGTTGACGAAGAATCAAGATATCCGAGAATAGAAGGAAGGAGGTCGAACTTATTTCGGGAGGTTAATAAAACTCGATTCTGTTTTTCATTCAATTTCAAATATAAATGGTTTAATAAACATGTATCCTTTAGTTCAAATAACTAGAGGCGGATATTAAGAGCTCAACTACCGGTTGAAAATGTCGTTTTTTTTTCAAAAATCAATGTTTTATTGAGGAAAAATAGATATTCTGAATTCGACCGGTTTGGCCGCAATCCACGAATCGATCCATTTTTTGACATCGTCGAAATGACGCAAGTGCTGGTCAGCCAGGCCATGATGCATCGATCGGAAGTGATAGTAATCGGATGGCGCAAGGTGGGTGTGGTAGGACGTCCCACTTGAGCGTTTCAAGGTAAGTTTTGACGACATTTGCATCATGTGGCCGAGCATTGTCATGTTGCAAAATAACTATCGTGTTTTGCGACGACCGTTTCCGGCCGTTTTTCCTTCAGTGCTCGGCTCAAACGCATCAATTGTCGTCGGTAGACCTCGCCTGTGATTGTTTCATTCGGTTTTAGCAGCTCATAACACACAACACCCTTCTGGTCCCACCAAATGCACAACATAACCTTCAGGCCATGAGTATTCTGAACGGCCGTCGATGTATCCATACGTTGCCCGACGTTTTGGATTATCGTAATGTACCCATTTTTCATCACCAGTGACGATTCGATGCAAAAAAGACTTCTTTTTGTGGCGTTCAAGCAGCATTTCGGACATGCAAAATCGGCGTTCGACGTCTCGTGGCTTCAATTCATACGACACTCAATGTCCTACCTTTCGGAACATTTCGATTGCTTTCAAACGATCGGAAATGGTTTGCTGAGCGACGCCAATTCATGGTCTTCAAACTTTTTCACCTGGCCGGTGCGTTCTTTGTCTTCGGTGTCGAAATCACCATCTTTGAACCGCTTAAACCACCGATGACACATTCTAACGTCTATAGTATAGCTTCGGTAAGCAATTGATGCGCTTCGGTTGCTTTTTCTTTAAATGAAAGAAGCATATTAAAACTTCCCGTAAATGTTGTTTTGATGGCACGAATGTTCCCATTTTACGGCTTTACAAAAACTTGTGTGCTTTCACTAATGACCAATAACCTAGACTGAAATAATAAGACAAAGAAATGAAGTTTCTGATGTGACAGCTGTCATGGTCAAAATTCACCTCAGAGTAATAGATATGAAGTTGTCTGCAATAACGACATTTTCAACCGGTAGTCCTATTACTTTCGCCTACTTTGGTTCTAAAACTCATTTGGAATGTATCGTTCAAAAAGGCATTAATTTTTACATTTTAAGACATATTTCCATTCTTTTAAGTTAAAAAAAGATTGCATTCATTTTCACACATTTTAATTGAATGCAATCATTTCAGAATGCATGAAATCATTTAGAGTCAATTGCATTCCTATGCATTCTTTTGTATTCTTTGCTGAATTCTTGAAAGAATGTGAAATAAAATGATTGCATTCTTTTGCGACTCTAAGCCCTTTTTGTCTTAGAATAACACACTCAAAACATAATTTTGCGCTGAATAGTATTATGTAAGTTTTAACGTCCGAGCTGGGGTAGGTTTGTTACAAATTTTTGCATATGATTTCTATAAAATATGCTTCAGACCATGTACAAATTTTCAAAAGAATCCGCGAAGCTTATAAACAGTTACCTGCGAGAGAGATTGCAATGTGTTGTGGTTAACGCCCGGTCTTCAAGCTTCCTTAAAGTTTCGAGCGGCGTACCACAAGGATCAATACTTGGACCTATTTTATTTTCCATGTAAACGATTATATAAACGATTTGTCACTTATTCCCCGTTGAATAAGTTGAATGAAATTCTTCTCTGGGCCCGATGCAACTTTCTGAGCTTGAATCCGAAAAAATCAAAAGCGCTCGCAATATACATATAGGAAAGCACTAAACACGTTTATATTGTCAAAAGTTTAACTTGGTCAAGAAATCATACCATATGTCAGAACTGCTAAGAACCTCGGTTTAGTTTTTAATGATACCCTCACATGGAACGACCATATTAATGCTGCCGTCGGAAAGGTTTGGGAAGGTCTTCGATTGCTTAGGGCAACAATAAAGAAAATGCTTGCGAAAACGCTCTAACTGCTAATCTTATTATATGGATGTGAGCTTTATGGCAAGGTTGATTGTGAGAGGAAAAGAAAGCTAAATGTTTTATACAATAATGTTGCTCGTTATGTTTATGGTCTCCGAAGACTTGATCACGTATCAGATTTTTCAAAACGTCTTGTAGACTGCTCGTTTGACAACCTCTTAGTTTTTTGTTGGTTATGTTGTTTGCATGATATCCTTCAGACACATCAACCTGAGTACCTATATAGTAGATTACTTTTCCCTCGTTCACAAAGGACTTTCGCCTTAATTCAAACAAAATACTCAAGTCTAACCTCAAAGCGCACATACTTCGTCCATGCTATCAGCCTGTGGAACTCCCTGCCCACCGAATTGAGAGGAGTGAGAAATGGGAAACACTTTAAATCCCTACTCTTGAATCACTTGGCCAGTTCGTATAGTTAGTAACCATTTAATGTTAGTTTTTTTTTTTATCTGTTTTCTAATTCCTCTTTTACTCAACAACGTTGAAAATTTTGCGGAAGGATTAAGGTGTGATGCCTTTCAAAATACAGCTGGTGCAAGAATTGAAGCCGAACGACCTACCGCAACGTTGAATTTTTGGTGAATGGGCTCTTGGAAAGTTGGCCGAAGATCCACTTTTTTACCGAAAAATTGTGTTCAGCGACGAAGCTCATTTTTGGCTCAATGGGTACGTAAATAAGCAGAATTCTCGATTTTGGAGTGAATATCAGCCAGAAGCAATGCAAGAGCTACAGAGCAATGCATCCAGAAAAAGTCACAGTTTGGTGCGGTTTATGGACTGGTGGCATCATTGGACCTTACTTCTTAAGACATGATGCGAATCGTAAAGTAACTGTGAATGGTGAGCGCTACCGTGTAATGATATCCAACTTTTTTTTGCCCAAAATGCAAGAGCTTGACTTGCATGACATGTGGTTTCAACAAGACGGTGCCACATGCCACACAGCACGCGCAACAATGGACTTATTGAGAGGCGAGTTCGGTGAACATTTTAATTCACGTTCGGGACCGGTCAATTGGCCGCCTAGATCGTGCGATTTAACGCCTTTAGACTATTTTTTGTGTGGCTATGTTAAAGCTCATGTCTAAACAGACAAGCCCGCTTCAATTGACGCATTGGAAGACAACATTGAAGCATTTATTCGTGAGATACCGGCCGAAATGTTGGAAAGAGTATGCCAAAATTGGACTAAGCGGATGGACCCATTTAAGGAGCAGTCAAGGTCAACATTTGCTTGAAATAATCTTCAAACATTAAATTATCTGGATCGATTCAAATAAAGATTTCATGCATTTTTCTGAATTTTATGTGTTTTTTTTTTTTGAAAAACTTTCCTACAGCTTTTAAAAATCACCCTTTATTTTGAAATTTGTGATGACAAGATAAGGGCAGAGTGATGTTTTTTTTTTTCAACTATAAACAATGTTCAAAGCTCAAACTTTTAATAATAATAAACCAGGTAAAGTCAAAGACCTCATCTAATTCACTTTCGTATGATTGACTAATGTAAGCACGCAATTCACTTGATGTAAGTACGCAAATGGTTCTACGTTGCCCGATTGTGTAATCAAAATGAATTTTTCTTATCGGTGTAAATGGGTCATTATCAATTGTCGAATCATTAACAAGGCACGACAAGGAAAAATAGAAATCCCTCCAGTTAAACATAAAACTGATTGGATGTGCGGGGACACAAAAAAAAAAAAACAATCGTTATCAGAAAAATCCCAAGATTAATTTGCTTGTGGCATCTTCATTCTCGCACTGTACGAGTGCGACTTTGTGACATTGTGTCGTGCAAAACTTTCAAAGCTGTGACTATCACTCGAAAATTAATTAAAAATGTTACATGTGCATTTCAGTATAATGGAATGACGTTTTCGACATAGTGTAAAGCAGTTGGAATGTCTTGAGAGTTGAAAATAAAAGTTCGCTTAGATAGATACACAGGCCGATATAATTTATCGTACGACAGGTGTAAATACTGTTGTTCGGTACCTACACAGTTTACTGAAAAAAGGACAAAGCTAAGAATGGTGTAAGCGTGAAGGACTCTCTGTGAATCCTTGCAAAACCGTTCTGGTTCCCTTCACAATGAGGAGACAACTGACTCTGTCTCCAATTGTTATTGAGGGAACCTCTCTGGTATACTATACTCCACTGAAGTCAAGTATCTCGGTCTTATCTTAAATATGAAACTGAACTGGACTTCACTTTTCAAGTCCATCACAGAACGCGCAACCAAGGCCATGTGGGCCTGTAAGCGGTTCTACGGTAGGACTTGGGGTCTCAAATTAAGGATGCTTTAATGACTATACATCATGATGGTTAGACTTATTATTACGTAAGCAGTCATAGTTTGCTGGTCGAAAAACTTTAGAAGTAACAACTCCTAAAATGCTGGAAAAAGTCCAACGTTTAGGTACTTTGGGCATCATCGATGCTATGAGCACCTGGTTTACGGAAGCACTGGAAGCTTTTCATAAAGAAAATAGCCGCCAGAAATGCCCTCAAGATGCAACTGACAATGAAACACAAACCAGGTGACCAAATGTGACACTTGAAAATAATCAATTTCATCACGGATAAAGACTTGTTCTGCTCGATCCCAGATTAGATGAAGGCAACATACTGCTTTGGGCGTCTTTTTGAGGTAGACATTTCTAACCGGGATCAATGGTCGGCCAGCACACCTGCCCCCAACCCCAGAAACTTAATCAGGAATACTGATGGAGTAGGTTCCGGTGTCTATGGACCAAACACTAAAATCTCCATTCCCATGGAAAAACATCTAAGTACGAATCCTGTGCTTTAGAAAACTTTGCAAAAGGCCACAAAGGGTTAGAATTTTAATATATTCAGACAGCCAAGCAGCGCTCAAGGCACTGTCATCCAATCTTATGGAAAACAAATGCGTCAAAAGCTGCTACGACGCCTTACAATCCGGCCCGACGTCACGAAGTTAGGTTAGGATTGGTTCCAGGTTGGCTATTGGTAGCCAGTTGGTGCTGGCCCGACGTCACTGGTAGCCAGTTGGTAGCTGGCTATTGGTAGCTGGCTACTGGTAGCCAGTTGGTAGCCAGTTGGTAGCTGGCTACTGGAAGCCAGTTGGTAGCTGGCTATAGGTAGCCAGTTGGTATTTGCCTATTGGTAGCTGGCTATAGGTAGCCAGTTGGTATTTGCCTATTGGTAGCTGGCTATAGGTAGCCAGTTGGTAGCTGGCTATAGGTAGCCAGTTGGTAGCTGTCTGTAGGTAGCTGGCTATAGGTAGCCAGTTTATATTTGCCTATTGGTAGCTGGCTATAGGTAGCCAGTTTGTATTTGCCTATAGGTAGCTGGCTTCTGGTAGCCAGTTGGTATCTGGCTATAGGTAGCTGGCTTCTGGTAGCTACTGGTAGCCAGTTGGTAGCTGTCTGTAGGTAGCTGGCTATAGGTAGCCAGTTGGTAGCTGGCTATAGGTAGCCAGTTTATATTTGCCTATTGGTAGCTGGCTATAGGTAGCCAGTTTGTATTTGCCTATTGGTAGCTGGCTATAGGTAGCCAGTTGGTAGCTGGCTATAGGTAGCTGGCTATAGGTAGCTGGCTTCTGGTAGCTACTGGTAGCCAGTTGGTAGCTGGCTACTGGTAGCCAGTTGGTATCTGGCTGTAGGTAGCTGGCTTCTGGTAGCTACTGGTAGCCAGTTGGTAGCTGGCTGTAGGTAGCTGGCTATAGGTAGCCAGTTGGTAGCTGGCTATAGGTAGCTGGCTTCTGGTAGCTGGCTATAGGTAGCCAGTTGGCATTTGCCTATTGGTAGCTGGCTATAGGTAGCCAGTAGGTAGCTGGCTGTAGGTAGCTGGCTATAGGTAGCCAGTTGGTAGCTGGCTTTACGTAGCTGGCTATAGGTAGCCAGTTGGTATTTGCCTATTGGTAGCTGGCTATAGGTAGCCAGTTGGTAGCTAGCTATAGGTAGCTGGCTATAGTAGCTACCAGTAGCCAGTTGGTAGCTGGCTGTAGGTAGCTGGCTATAGGTAGCCAGTTGGTAGCTGGCTGTAGGAAGCTGGCTATAGGTAGCCAGTTGGTAGTCAGTGGGTAGCTGGCTAGAGGTAGCTGGCTACTGGTGGCCAGTTGGTAGCTGGCAACAGTTGGCAACTGGCTATAAGTAGCCAGTGGGTAGCTGGCCATAGGTAACTGGCTATAGGTTGCCAGTTGGTAGCTGGCTATAGGTAGCTGGCAATTGGTAGCTGGCTATAGGTAACTGGCTATAGGTAGCCAGTTGGTATTTGCCTATTGGTAGCTGGCTATAGGTAGCTGGCTATTGGTAGTTGGCTATAGGTAGCCAGTTGGTAGCTGGCTATAGGTAGCCAGTTGATAGCTGGCTTTAGGTAGCTGGCTACTAGTAGCTACTGGTAGCCAGTTGGTAGCTGGCTGTAGGTAGCTGGCTATAGGTAGCTGGCTACTGGTAGCTACTGGTAGCCAGTTGGTAGCTGGCTACTGGTGGCCAGTTGGTAGCTGGCTACTGGTGGCCAGTTGGTAGCTGGCTACTGGTGGCCAGTTGGTAGCTGGCTACAGTTGGTAACTGGCTATAAGTAGCCAGTGGGTAGCTGGCCATAGGTAACTGGCTATAGGTTGCCAGTTGGTAGCTGGCTATAGGTAGCCAGTTGGTATTTGCCTATTGGTAGCTGGCTACTGGTAGCCAGTTGGTAGCTGGCTGTAGGTAGCTGGCTATAGGTAGCCAGTTGGTAGCTGGCTATAGGTAGCCAGTTGGTAGCTGGCTAGAGGTAGCTGACTACTGGTGGCCAGTTGGTAGCTGGCTACAGTTGGTAACTGGCTATAAGTAGCCAGTGGGTAGCTGGCCATAGGTAACTGGCTATAGGTTGCCAGTTGGTAGCTGGCTATAGGTAGCTAGCTGGCTATAGGTAGCTAGCTGGCTATAGGTAGCTGGCTATTGGTAGCTACTGGTAGCCAGTTGGTAGCTGGCTGTAGGTAGCTGGCTATAGGTAGCCAGTTGGTAGCTGGCTATTGGTAGCTGGCTATTGGTAGCTGGCTATAGGTAGCCAGTTGGTAGCTGGCTGTAGGTAGCCAGTTGGTAGCTGGCTGTAGGTAGCTGGCTGTAGGTAGCTGGCTATAGGTAGCCAGTTGGTAGCTGGCTAGAGGTAGCTGACTACTGGTGGCCAGTTGGTAGCTGGCTACAGTTGGTAACTGGCTATAAGTAGCCAGTGGGTAGCTGGCCATAGGTAACTGGCTATAGGTTGCCAGTTGGTAGCTGGCTATAGGTAGCTAGCTGGCTATAGGTAGCTGGCTATTGGTAGCTACTGGTAGCCAGTTGGTAGCTGGCTGTAGGTAGCTGGCTATAGGTAGCCAGTTGGTAGCTGGCTATTGGTAGCTGGCTATAGGTAGCCAGTTAGTATTTGCCTCTTGGTAGCTGGCTAATGGTAGCCTAGCTGGCTATAGGTAGCCAGTTGGTAGCTGGCTGTAGGTAGCTGGCTATAGGTAGCCAGTTGGTATTTGCCTATTGGTAGCTGGCTATATGTAGCCAGTTGGTAGCTGGCTATTGGTAGCCAGTTGGTAGCTGGCTATAGGTAGCTGGCTTTAGGTAGCTACTGGTTGGTAGCTGGCTACTGGTAGCCAGTTGGTAGCTGGCTGTAGGTAGCTGGCTATAGGTAGCCAGTTGGTATTTGCCTATTGGTAGCTGGCTATAGGTAGCCAGTTGGTAGCTGGCTATAGGTAGCTGGCTATAGGTAGCTGGCTATAGGTAGCTGGCTATAGGTAGCTGGCTTCTGGTAGCTACTGGTAGCCAGTTGGTAGCTGGCTATAGGTAGCTGGCTACTGGTAGCTAAGATAGCCAGTTGGTAGCTGGCTACTGGTAGCCAGTTGGTAGCTGGCTGTAGGTAGCTGGCTATAGGTAGCCAGTTGGTATTTGCCTATTGGTAGCTGGCTACTGGTAGCTATAGGTAGCCTGTTGGTAGCTGGCTATAGGTAACTGGCTACTGGTAGCCAGTTGGTAGCTGGCTGTAGGTAGCTGGCTATAGGTAGCCAGTTGGTATTTGCCTATTGGTAGCCAGTTGGTAGCTGGCTATAGGTAGCTGGCTATTGGTAGCTGGCTACTGGTAGCCAGTTGGTAGCTAGCTATAGGTAGCTGGCTATAGGTAGCCAGTTGGTATTTGCCTATTGGTAGCTGGCTACTGGTAGCCAGTTGGTAGCTGGCTGTAGGTAGCTGGCTATAGGTAGCCAGTTGGTAGCTGGCTAGAGGTAGCTGACTACTGGTGGCCAGTTGGTAGCTGGCTACAGTTGGTAACTGGCTATAAGTAGCCAGTGGGTAGCTGGCCATAGGTAACTGGCTATAGGTTGCCAGTTGGTAGCTGGCTATAGGTAGCTAGCTGGCTATAGGTAGCTGGCTATTGGTAGCTACTGGTAGCCAGTTGGTAGCTGGCTGTAGGTAGCTGGCTATAGGTAGCCAGTTGGTAGCTGGCTATTGGTAGCTGGCTATTGGTAGCTGGCTATAGGTAGCCAGTTGGTATCTGGCTGTAGGTAGCCAGTTGGTAGCTGGCTGTAGGTAGCTGGCTGTAGGTAGCTGGCTATAGGTAGCCAGTTGGTAGCTGGCTAGAGGTAGCTGACTACTGGTGGCCAGTTGGTAGCTGGCTACAGTTGGTAACTGGCTATAAGTAGCCAGTGGGTAGCTGGCCATAGGTAACTGGCTATAGGTTGCCAGTTGGTAGCTGGCTATAGGTAGCTAGCTGGCTATAGGTAGCTAGCTGGCTATAGGTAGCTGGCTATTGGTAGCTACTGGTAGCCAGTTGGTAGCTGGCTTTAGGTAGCTGGCTATAGGTAGCCAGTTGGTAGCTGGCTATTGGTAGCTGGCTATAGGTAGCTGGCTTCTGGTAGCTACTGGTAGCCAGTTGGTAGCTGGCTACTGGTAGCCAGTTGGTATCTGGCTGTAGGTAGCTGGCTTCTGGTAGCCAGTTGGTAGCTGGCTGTAGGTAGCTGGCTATAGGTAGCCAGTTGGTAGCTGGCTATAGGTAGCTGGCTTCTGGTAGCTGGCTATAGGTAGCCAGTTGGCATTTGCCTATTGGTAGCTGGCTATAGGTAGCCAGTAGGTAGCTGGCTGTAGGTAGCTGGCTATAGGTAGCCAGTTGGTAGCTGGCTTTACGTAGCTGGCTATAGGTAGCCAGTTGGTATTTGCCTATTGGTAGCTGGCTATAGGTAGCCAGTTGGAAGCTGGCTATAGGTAGCCAGTTGGAAGCTGGCTACAGGTAGCTGGCTACTGGTAGCTATAGGTAGCCAGTTGGTAGCTAGCTATAGGTAGCTGGCTATAGTAGCTACCAGTAGCCAGTTGGTAGCTGGCTGTAGGTAGCTGGCTATAGGTAGCCAGTTGGTAGCTGGCTATAGGTGCCAGTTGGTATTTGCCTATTGGTAGCTGGCTATAGGTAGCCAGTTGGTAGCTGGCTGTAGGAAGCTGGCTATAGGTAGCCAGTTGGTAGTCAGTGGGTAGCTGGCTAGAGGTAGCTGGCTACTGGTGGCCAGTTGGTAGCTGGCAACAGTTGGTAACTGGCTATAAGTAGCCAGTGGGAAGCTGGCCATAGGTAACTGGCTATAGGTTGCCAGTTGGTAGCTGGCTATAGGTAGCTGGCAATTGGTAGCTGGCTATAGGTAGCCAGTTGGCAGCTAGCTATAGGTAACTGGCTATAGGTAGCCAGTTGGTATTTGCCTATTGGTAGCTGGCTATAGGTAGCTGGCTATTGGTAGTTGGCTATAGGTAGCCAGTTGGTAGCTGGCTATAGGTAGCCAGTTGATAGCTGGCTTTAGGTAGCTGGCTACTAGTAGCTACTGGTAGCCAGTTGGTAGCTGGCTGTAGGTAGCTGGCTATAGGTAGCTGGCTACTGGTAGCTACTGGTAGCCAGTTGGTAGCTGGCTACTGGTGGCCAGTTGGTATCTGGCTATAGTTGGTAACTGGCTATAAGTAGCCAGTGGGTAGCTGGCCATAGGTAACTGGCTATAGGTTGCCAGTTGGTAGCTGGCTATAGGTAGCCAGTTGGTATTTGCCTATTGGTAGCTGGCTACTGGTAGCCAGTTGGTAGCTGGCTGTAGGTAGCTGGCTATAGGTAGCCAGTTGGTAGCTGGCTATAGGTAGCCAGTTGGTAGCTGGCTATAGGTAGCCAGTTGGTAGCTGGCTACAGTTGGTAACTGGCTATAAGTAGCCAGTGGGTAGCTGGCCATAGGTAACTGGCTATAGGTTGCCAGTTGGTAGCTGGCTATAGGTAGCTAGCTGGCTATAGGTAGCTGGCTATTGGTAGCTACTGGTAGCCAGTTGGTAGCTGGCTGTAGGTAGCTGGCTATAGGTAGCCAGTTGGTAGCTGGCTATTGGTAGCTGGCTATTGGTAGCTGGCTATAGGTAGCCAGTTGGTAGCTGGCTGTAGGTAGCCAGTTGGTAGCTGGCTGTAGGTAGCTGGCTGTAGGTAGCTGGCTATAGGTAGCCAGTTGGTAGCTGGCTAGAGGTAGCTGACTACTGGTGGCCAGTTGGTAGCTGGCTACAGTTGGTAACTGGCTATAAGTAGCCAGTGGGTAGCTGGCCATAGGTAACTGGCTATAGGTTGCCAGTTGGTAGCTGGCTATAGGTAGCTAGCTGGCTATAGGTAGCTAGCTGGCTATAGGTAGCTGGCTATTGGTAGCTACTGGTAGCCAGTTGGTAGCTGGCTGTAGGTAGCTGGCTATAGGTAGCCAGTTGGTAGCTGGCTATTGGTAGCTGGCTATTGGTAGCTGGCTATAGGTAGCCAGTTGGTAGCTGGCTGTAGGTAGCCAGTTGGTAGCTGGCTGTAGGTAGCTGGCTGTAGGTAGCTGGCTATAGGTAGCCAGTTGGTAGCTGGCTAGAGGTAGCTGACTACTGGTGGCCAGTTGGTAGCTGGCTACAGTTGGTAACTGGCTATAAGTAGCCAGTGGGTAGCTGGCCATAGGTAACTGGCTATAGGTTGCCAGTTGGTAGCTGGCTATAGGTAGCTAGCTGGCTATAGGTAGCTGGCTATTGGTAGCTACTGGTAGCCAGTTGGTAGCTGGCTGTAGGTAGCTGGCTATAGGTAGCCAGTTGGTAGCTGGCTATTGGTAGCTGGCTATAGGTAGCCAGTTAGTATTTGCCTCTTGGTAGCTGGCTAATGGTAGCCTAGCTGGCTATAGGTAGCCAGTTGGTAGCTGGCTGTAGGTAGCTGGCTATAGGTAGCCAGTTGGTATTTGCCTATTGGTAGCTGGCTATATGTAGCCAGTTGGTAGCTGGCTATAGGTAGCCAGTTGGTAGCTGGCTATAGGTAGCCAGTTGGTAGCTGTCTGTAGGTAGCTGGCTATAGGTAGCCAGTTTATATTTGCCTATTGGTAGCTGGCTATAGGTAGCCAGTTTGTATTTGCCTATTGGTAGCTGGCTATAGGTAGCCAGTTGGTAGCTGGCTATAGGTAGCTGGCTTCTGGTAGCCAGTTGGTATCTGGCTATAGGTAGCTGGCTTCTGGTAGCTACTGGTAGCCAGTTGGTAGCTGTCTGTAGGTAGCTGGCTATAGGTAGCCAGTTGGTAGCTGGCTATAGGTAGCCAGTTTATATTTGCCTATTGGTAGCTGGCTATAGGTAGCCAGTTTGTATTTGCCTATTGGTAGCTGGCTATAGGTAGCCAGTTGGTAGCTGGCTATAGGTAGCTGGCTATAGGTAGCTGGCTTCTGGTAGCTACTGGTAGCCAGTTGGTAGCTGGCTACTGGTAGCCAGTTGGTATCTGGCTGTAGGTAGCTGGCTTCTGGTAGCTACTGGTAGCCAGTTGGTAGCTGGCTACTGGTAGCCAGTTGGTAGCTGGCTACTGGTAGCCAGTTGGTAGCTGGCTGTAGGTAGCTGGCTATAGGTAGCCAGTTGGTAGCTGGCTATAGGTAGCTGGCTTCTGGTAGCTGGCTATAGGTAGCCAGTTGGCATTTGCCTATTGGTAGCTGGCTATAGGTAGCCAGTAGGTAGCTGGCTGTAGGTAGCTGGCTATAGGTAGCCAGTTGGTAGCTGGCTTTACGTAGCTGGCTATAGGTAGCCAGTTGGTATTTGCCTATTGGTAGCTGGCTATAGGTAGCCAGTTGGTAGCTAGCTATAGGTAGCTGGCTATAGTAGCTACCAGTAGCCAGTTGGTAGCTGGCTGTAGGTAGCTGGCTATAGGTAGCCAGTTGGTAGCTGGCTGTAGGAAGCTGGCTATAGGTAGCCAGTTGGTAGTCAGTGGGTAGCTGGCTAGAGGTAGCTGGCTACTGGTGGCCAGTTGGTAGCTGGCAACAGTTGGCAACTGGCTATAAGTAGCCAGTGGGTAGCTGGCCATAGGTAACTGGCTATAGGTTGCCAGTTGGTAGCTGGCTATAGGTAGCTGGCAATTGGTAGCTGGCTATAGGTAACTGGCTATAGGTAGCCAGTTGGTATTTGCCTATTGGTAGCTGGCTATAGGTAGCTGGCTATTGGTAGTTGGCTATAGGTAGCCAGTTGGTAGCTGGCTATAGGTAGCCAGTTGATAGCTGGCTTTAGGTAGCTGGCTACTAGTAGCTACTGGTAGCCAGTTGGTAGCTGGCTGTAGGTAGCTGGCTATAGGTAGCTGGCTACTGGTAGCTACTGGTAGCCAGTTGGTAGCTGGCTACTGGTGGCCAGTTGGTAGCTGGCTACTGGTGGCCAGTTGGTAGCTGGCTACAGTTGGTAACTGGCTATAAGTAGCCAGTGGGTAGCTGGCCATAGGTAACTGGCTATAGGTTGCCAGTTGGTAGCTGGCTATAGGTAGCCAGTTGGTATTTGCCTATTGGTAGCTGGCTACTGGTAGCCAGTTGGTAGCTGGCTGTAGGTAGCTGGCTATAGGTAGCCAGTTGGTAGCTGGCTATAGGTAGCCAGTTGGTAGCTGGCTAGAGGTAGCTGACTACTGGTGGCCAGTTGGTAGCTGGCTACAGTTGGTAACTGGCTATAAGTAGCCAGTGGGTAGCTGGCCATAGGTAACTGGCTATAGGTTGCCAGTTGGTAGCTGGCTATAGGTAGCTAGCTGGCTATAGGTAGCTAGCTGGCTATAGGTAGCTGGCTATTGGTAGCTACTGGTAGCCAGTTGGTAGCTGGCTGTAGGTAGCTGGCTATAGGTAGCCAGTTGGTAGCTGGCTATTGGTAGCTGGCTATTGGTAGCTGGCTATAGGTAGCCAGTTGGTAGCTGGCTGTAGGTAGCCAGTTGGTAGCTGGCTGTAGGTAGCTGGCTGTAGGTAGCTGGCTATAGGTAGCCAGTTGGTAGCTGGCTAGAGGTAGCTGACTACTGGTGGCCAGTTGGTAGCTGGCTACAGTTGGTAACTGGCTATAAGTAGCCAGTGGGTAGCTGGCCATAGGTAACTGGCTATAGGTTGCCAGTTGGTAGCTGGCTATAGGTAGCTAGCTGGCTATAGGTAGCTGGCTATTGGTAGCTACTGGTAGCCAGTTGGTAGCTGGCGGTAGGTAGCTGGCTATAGGTAGCCAGTTGGTAGCTGGCTATTGGTAGCTGGCTATAGGTAGCCAGTTAGTATTTGCCTCTTGGTAGCTGGCTATAGGTAGCCAGTTGGTAGCTGGCTGTAGGTAGCTGGCTATAGGTAGCCAGTTGGTATTTGCCTATTGGTAGCTGGCTATATGTAGCCAGTTGGTAGCTGGCTATTGGTAGCCAGTTGGTAGCTGGCTATAGGTAGCTGGCTTTAGGTAGCTACTGGTTGGTAGCTGGCTACTGGTAGCCAGTTGGTAGCTGGCTGTAGGTAGCTGGCTATAGGTAGCCAGTTGGTATTTGCCTATTGGTAGCTGGCTACTGGTAGCTATAGGTAGCCTGTTGGTAGCTGGCTATAGGTAACTGGCTACTGGTAGCCAGTTGGTAGCTGGCTGTAGGTAGCTGGCTATAGGTAGCCAGTTGGTATTTGCCTATTGGTAGCCAGTTGGTAGCTGGCTATAGGTAGCTGGCTATTGGTAGCTGGCTACTGGTAGCCAGTTGGTAGCTAGCTATAGGTAGCTGGCTATAGGTAGCCAGTTGGTATTTGCCTATTGGTAGCTGGCTACTGGTAGCCAGTTGGTAGCTGGCTGTAGGTAGCTGGCTATAGGTAGCCAGTTGGTAGCTGGCTAGAGGTAGCTGACTACTGGTGGCCAGTTGGTAGCTGGCTACAGTTGGTAACTGGCTATAAGTAGCCAGTGGGTAGCTGGCCATAGGTAACTGGCTATAGGTTGCCAGTTGGTAGCTGGCTATAGGTAGCTAGCTGGCTATAGGTAGCTGGCTATTGGTAGCTACTGGTAGCCAGTTGGTAGCTGGCTGTAGGTAGCTGGCTATAGGTAGCCAGTTGGTAGCTGGCTATTGGTAGCTGGCTATTGGTAGCTGGCTATTGGTAGCTGGCTATAGGTAGCCAGTTGGTATCTGGCTGTAGGTAGCCAGTTGGTAGCTGGCTGTAGGTAGCTGGCTGTAGGTAGCTGGCTATAGGTAGCCAGTTGGTAGCTGGCTAGAGGTAGCTGACTACTGGTGGCCAGTTGGTAGCTGGCTACAGTTGGTAACTGGCTATAAGTAGCCAGTGGGTAGCTGGCCATAGGTAACTGGCTATAGGTTGCCAGTTGGTAGCTGGCTATAGGTAGCTAGCTGGCTATAGGTAGCTGGCTATTGGTAGCTACTGGTAGCCAGTTGGTAGCTGGCTTTAGGTAGCTGGCTATAGGTAGCCAGTTGGTAGCTGGCTATTGGTAGCTGGCTATAGGTAGCTGGCTTCTGGTAGCTACTGGTAGCCAGTTGGTAGCTGGCTACTGGTAGCCAGTTGGTATCTGGCTGTAGGTAGCTGGCTTCTGGTAGCCAGTTGGTAGCTGGCTGTAGGTAGCTGGCTATAGGTAGCCAGTTGGTAGCTGGCTATAGGTAGCTGGCTTCTGGTAGCTGGCTATAGGTAGCCAGTTGGCATTTGCCTATTGGTAGCTGGCTATAGGTAGCCAGTAGGTAGCTGGCTGTAGGTAGCTGGCTATAGGTAGCCAGTTGGTAGCTGGCTTTACGTAGCTGGCTATAGGTAGCCAGTTGGTATTTGCCTATTGGTAGCTGGCTATAGGTAGCCAGTTGGAAGCTGGCTATAGGTAGCCAGTTGGAAGCTGGCTATAGGTAGCCAGTTGGAAGCTGGCTACAGGTAGCTGGCTACTGGTAGCTATAGGTAGCCAGTTGGTAGCTAGCTATAGGTAGCTGGCTATAGTAGCTACCAGTAGCCAGTTGGTAGCTGGCTGTAGGTAGCTGGCTATAGGTAGCCAGTTGGTAGCTGGCTATAGGTGCCAGTTGGTATTTGCCTATTGGTAGCTGGCTATAGGTAGCCAGTTGGTAGCTGGCTGTAGGAAGCTGGCTATAGGTAGCCAGTTGGTAGTCAGTGGGTAGCTGGCTAGAGGTAGCTGGCTACTGGTGGCCAGTTGGTAGCTGGCAACAGTTGGTAACTGGCTATAAGTAGCCAGTGGGAAGCTGGCCATAGGTAACTGGCTATAGGTTGCCAGTTGGTAGCTGGCTATAGGTAGCTGGCAATTGGTAGCTGGCTATAGGTAGCCAGTTGGCAGCTAGCTATAGGTAACTGGCTATAGGTAGCCAGTTGGTATTTGCCTATTGGTAGCTGGCTATAGGTAGCTGGCTATTGGTAGTTGGCTATAGGTAGCCAGTTGGTAGCTGGCTATAGGTAGCCAGTTGATAGCTGGCTTTAGGTAGCTGGCTACTAGTAGCTACTGGTAGCCAGTTGGTAGCTGGCTGTAGGTAGCTGGCTATAGGTAGCTGGCTACTGGTAGCTACTGGTAGCCAGTTGGTAGCTGGCTACTGGTGGCCAGTTGGTATCTGGCTACAGTTGGTAACTGGCTATAAGTAGCCAGTGGGTAGCTGGCCATAGGTAACTGGCTATAGGTTGCCAGTTGGTAGCTGGCTATAGGTAGCCAGTTGGTATTTGCCTATTGGTAGCTGGCTACTGGTAGCCAGTTGGTAGCTGGCTGTAGGTAGCTGGCTATAGGTAGCCAGTTGGTAGCTGGCTGTAGGTAGCTGGCTATAGGTAGCCAGTTGGTATTTGCCTATTGGTAGCTGGCTATAGGTAGCTGGCTATTGGTAGTTGGCTATAGGTAGCCAGTTGGTAGCTGGCTATAGGTAGCCAGTTGATAGCTGGCTTTAGGTAGCTGGCTACTAGTAGCTACTGGTAGCCAGTTGGTAGCTGGCTGTAGGTAGCTGGCTATAGGTAGCTGGCTACTGGTAGCTACTGGTAGCCAGTTGGTAGCTGGCTACTGGTGGCCAGTTGGTATCTGGCTACAGTTGGTAACTGGCTATAAGTAGCCAGTGGGTAGCTGGCCATAGGTAACTGGCTATAGGTTGCCAGTTGGTAGCTGGCTATAGGTAGCCAGTTGGTATTTGCCTATTGGTAGCTGGCTACTGGTAGCCAGTTGGTAGCTGGCTGTAGGTAGCTGGCTATAGGTAGCCAGTTGGTAGCTGGCTATAGGTAGCCAGTTGGTAGCTGGCTATAGGTAGCCAGTTGGTAGCTGGCTAGAGGTAGCTGACTACTGGTGGCCAGTTGGTAGCTGGCTACAGTTGGTAACTGGCTATAAGTAGCCAGTGGGTAGCTGGCCATAGGTAACTGGCTATAGGTTGCCAGTTGGTAGCTGGCTATAGGTAGCTAGCTGGCTATAGGTAGCTGGCTATTGGTAGCTACTGGTAGCCAGTTGGTAGCTGGCTGTAGGTAGCTGGCTATAGGTAGCCAGTTGGTAGCTGGCTATTGGTAGCTGGCTATAGGTAGCCAGTTGGTAGCTGGCTGTAGGTAGCCAGTTGGTAGCTGGCTGTAGGTAGCTGGCTGTAGGTAGCTGGCTATAGGTAGCCAGTTGGTAGCTGGCTAGAGGTAGCTGACTACTGGTGGCCAGTTGGTAGCTGGCTACAGTTGGTAACTGGCTATAAGTAGCCAGTGGGTAGCTGGCCATAGGTAACTGGCTATAGGTTGCCAGTTGGTAGCTGGCTATAGGTAGCTAGCTGGCTATAGGTAGCTGGCTATTGGTAGCTACTGGTAGCCAGTTGGTAGCTGGCTGTAGGTAGCTGGCTATAGGTAGCCAGTTGGTAGCTGGCTATTGGTAGCTGGCTATAGGTAGCCAGTTGGTATTTGCCTCTTGGTAGCTGGCTATTGGTAGCCTAGCTGGCTATAGGTAGCCAGTTTGTAGCTGGCTGTAGGTAGCTGGCTATAGGTAGCCAGTTGGTATTTGCCTATTGGTAGCTGGCTATATGTAGCCAGTTGGTAGCTGGCTATTGGTAGCCAGTTGGTAGCTGGCTATAGGTAGCTGGCTACTGGTAGCTACTGGTTGGTAGCTGGCTACTGGTAGCCAGTTGGTAGCTGGCTGTAGGTAGCTGGCTATAGGTAGCCAGTTGGTATTTGCCTATTGGTAGCTGGCTATAGGTAGCCAGTTGGTAGCTGGCTATAGGTAGCTGGCTATAGGTAGCTGGCTTCTGGTAGCTACTGGTAGCCAGTTGGTAGCTGGCTATAGGTAGCTGGCTACTGGTAGCTAAGATAGCCAGTTGGTAGCTGGCTACTGGTAGCCAGTTGGTAGCTGGCTGTAGGTAGCTGGCTATAGGTAGCCAGTTGGTATTTGCCTATTGGTAGCTGGCTACTGGTAGCTATAGGTAGCCAGTTGGTAGCTGGCTATAGGTAACTGGCTACTGGTAGCCAGTTGGTAGCTGGCTGTAGGTAGCTGGCTATAGGTAGCCAGTTGGTATTTGCCTATTGGTAGCCAGTTGGTAGCTGGCTATAGGTAGCCAGTTGGTAGCTGGCTATAGGTAGCTGGCTATTGGTAGCTGGCTACTGGTAGCCAGTTGGTATAGGTAGCCAGTTGGTATTTGCCTATTGGTAGCTGGCTACTGGTAGCCAGTTGGTAGCTGGCTAGAGGTAGCTGACTACTGGTGGCCAGTTGGTAGCTGGCTACAGTTGGTAACTGGCTATAAGTAGCCAGTGGGTAGCTGGCCATAGGTAACTGGCTATAGGTTGCCAGTTGGTAGCTGGCTATAGGTAGCTAGCTGGCTATAGGTAGCTGGCTATTGGTAGCTACTGGTAGCCAGTTGGTAGCTGGCTGTAGGTAGCTGGCTATAGGTAGCCAGTTGGTAGCTGGCTATTGGTAGCTGGCTATTGGTAGCTGGCTATAGGTAGCCAGTTGGTAGCTGGCTGTAGGTAGCCAGTTGGTAGCTGGCTGTAGGTAGCTGGCTAGAGGTAGCTGACTACTGGTGGCCAGTTGGTAGCTGGCTACAGTTGGTAACTGGCTATAAGTAGCCAGTGGGTAGCTGGCCATAGGTAACTGGCTATAGGTTGCCAGTTGGTAGCTGGCTATAGGTAGCTAGCTGGCTATAGGTAGCTGGCTATTGGTAGCTACTGGTAGCCAGTTGGTAGCTGGCTATTGGTAGCTGGCTATAGGTAGCCAGTTGGTATTTGCCTCTTGGTAGCTGGCTATTGGTAGCCTAGCTGGCTATAGGTAGCCAGTTGGTAGCTGGCTGTAGGTAGCTGGCTATAGGTAGCCAGTTGGTATTTGCCTATTGGTAGCCAGTTGGTAGCTGGCTGTAGGTAGCTGGCTATAGGTAGCCAGTTGGTAGCTGGCTATAGGTAGCTGGCTATTGGTAGCTGGCTACTGGTAGCCAGTTGGTAGCTAGCTATAGGTAGCTGGCTATAGGTAGCCAGTTGGTATTTGCCTATTGGTAGCTGGCTATTGGTAGCTTGCTACTGGTAGCCAGTTGGCAGCTGGCTGTAGGTAGCTGGCTAGAGGTAGCCAGTTGGTATTTGCCTATTGGTAGCTGGCTATAGGTAGCCAATTGGTAGCTGGCTATAGGTAGCTGGCTATAGGTAGCTGGCTATAGGTAGCCAGTGGGTAGCTGGATATAGGTAGATAGTTGGTAGCTGGCTATAGGTAGCCAGTTGGTAGCCAGTTTGTAGCTGGCTATAGGTAGCCAGTTGGTAGCTGGCTAGAGGTAGCTGGCTACTGGTGGCCAGTTGGTAGCTGGCTACAGTTGGTAACTGGCTATAAGTAGCTGGCTATAGGTAGCTGGCTACTGGTAGCTACTGGTTGGTAGCTGGCTACTGGTAGCCAGTTGGTAGCTGGCTGTAGGTAGCTGGCTATAGGTAGCCAGTTGGTATTTGCCTATTGGTAGCTGGCTATAGGTAGCCAGTTGGTAGCTGGTTATAGGTAGCTGGCTATAGGTAGCTGGCTTCTGGTAGCTACTGGTAGCCAGTTGGTAGCTGGCTATAGGTTAGCTGGCTATAGGTAGGTAGCTGGCTATAGGTAGCTGGCTATAGGTAGCTGGCTACTGGTAGCTAAGATAGCCAGTTGGTAGCTGGCTACTGGTAGCCAGTTGGTAGCTGGCTGTAGGTAGCTGGCTATAGGTAGCCAGTTGGTATTTGCCTATTGGTAGCTGGCTACTGGTAGCTATAGGTAGCCAGTTGGTAGCTGGCTATAGGTAACTGGCTACTGGTAGCTATAGGTAGCCAGTTGGTAGCTGGCTATAGGTAGCTGGCTACTGGTAGCCAGTTGGTAGCTGGCTGTAGGTAGCTGGCTATAGGTAGCCAGTTGGTATTTGCCTATTGGTAGCCAGTTGGTAGCTGGCTGTAGGTAGCTGGCTATAGGTAGCCAGTTGGTATCTGGCTATAGGTAGCTGGCTATTGGTAGCTGGCTACTGGTAGCTATAGGTAGCCAGTTGGTAGCTGGCTATAGGTTACTGGCTATAGGTAGGTAGCTGGCTATAGGTAGCTGGCTATAGGTAGCTGGCTACTGGTAGCTAAGATAGCCAGTTGGTAGCTGGCTACTGGTAGCCAGTTGGTAGCTGGCTGTAGGTAGCTGGCTATAGGTAGCCAGTTGGTATTTGCCTATTGGTAGCTGGCTACTGGTAGCTATAGGTAGCCAGTTGGTAGCTGGCTATAGGTAACTGGCTACTGGTAGCTATAGGTAGCCAGTTGGTAGCTGGCTATAGGTAGCTGGCTACTGGTAGCCAGTTGGTAGCTGGCTGTAGGTAGCTGGCTATAGGTAGCCAGTTGGTATTTGCCTATTGGTAGCCAGTTGGTAGCTGGCTGTAGGTAGCTGGCTATAGGTAGCCAGTTGGTAGCTGGCTATAGGTAGCTGGCTATTGGTAGCTGGCTACTGGTAGCCAGTTGGTAGCTAGCTATAGGCAGCTGGCTATAGGTAGCCAGTTGATATTTGCCTATTGGTAGCTGGCTATTGGTAGCTTGCTACTGGTAGCCAGTTGGCAGCTGGCTGTAGGTAGCTGGCTATAGGTAGCCAGTTGGTATTTGCCTATTGGTAGCTGGCTATAGGTAGCCAGTGGGTAGCTGGATATAGGTAGATAGTTGGTAGCTGGCTATAGGTAGCCAGTTGGTAGCCAGTTTGTAGCTGGCTATAGGTAGCCAGTTGGTAGCTGGCTAGAGGTAGCTGGCTACTGGTGGCCAGTTGGTAGCTGGCTACAGTTGGTAACTGGCTATAAGTAGCTGGCTATTGGTAGCTGGCTATTGGTAGCTGGCTATAGGTAGCCAGTTGGTATTTGCCTATTGGTAGCTGGCTATAGGTAGCCAGTTGGTAGCTACCTATAGGTAGCTGGCTTCTGGTAGCTACTGGTAGCCAGTTGGTATCTGGCTATAGGTAGCTGGCTTTGGTAGCTGGCTATTGGTAGCTGGCTACTGGTAGCCAGTTGGTAGCTAGCTTTAGGTAGCTGGCTATAGGTAGCCAGTTGATATTTGCCTATTGGTAGCTGGCTATTGGTAGCTTGCTACTGGTAGCCAGTTGGCAGCTGGCTGTAGGTAGCTGGCTATAGGTAGCCAGTTGGTATTTGCCTATTGGTAGCTGGCTATAGGTAGCCAGTTGGTAGCTGGCTATAGGTAGCTGGCTATAGGTAGCCAGTGGGTAGCTGGATATAGGTAGATAGTTGGTAGCTGGCTATAGGTAGCCAGTTGGTAGCCAGTTTGTAGCTGGCTATAGGTAGCCAGTTGGTAGCTGGCTAGAGGTAGCTGGCTACTGGTGGCCAGTTGGTAGCTGGCTACAGTTGGTAACTGGTATAATGTAGCTGGCTATTGGTAGCTGGCTATTGGTAGCTGGCTATAGGTAGCCAGTTGGTATTTGCCTATTGGTAGCTGGCTATAGGTAGCCAGTTGGTAGCTACCTATAGGTAGCTGGCTTCTGGTAGCTACTGGTAGCCAGTTGGTATCTGGCTATAGGTAGCTGGCTTTGGTAGCTACTGGTAGCCAGTTGGTGGCTGGCTACTGGTAGCTACTGGTAGCCACTTAGTAGCTGGCTATAGATAGCCAGTTGGTAGCTGGCTATAGATAGCTGGCTATAGATAGCTGGCTATTGGTAGCTGGCTATAGGTAGCCAGTTGGTATTTGAATATTGGTAGCTGGCTATAGGTAGTCAGTTGGTAGCTGGCTACTGGTAGCTATAGGTAGCCAGTTGGTAACTGGCTATAAGTAGCCAGTGGGTAGCTGGCCATAGGTAACTGGCTATAGGTTGCCAGTGGGTAGCTGGCTATAGGTAGCTAGCTGGCTATAGGTAGCTGGCTATTGGTAGCTACTGGTAGCCAGTTGGAAGCTGGCTGTAGGTAGCTGGCTATAGGTAGCCAGTTGGTAGCTGGCTATTGGTAGCTGGCTATAGGTAGCAAGTTGGTATTTGCCTCTTGGTAGCTGGCTATTGGTAGCCTAGCTGGCTATAGGTAGCCAGTTGGTAGCTGGCTGTAGGTAGCTGGCTATAGGTAGCCAGTTGGTATTTGCCTATTGGTAGCTGGCTATATGTAGCCAGTTGGTAGCTGGCTATTGGTAGCCAGTTGGTAGCTGGCTATAGGTAGCTGGCTATAGGTAGCTGGCTATAGGTAGCTGGCTACTGGTAGCTACTGGTTGGTAGCTGGCTACTGGTAGCCAGTTGGTAGCTGGCTGTAGGTAGCTGGCTATAGGTAGCCAGTTGGTATTTGCCTATTGGTAGCTGGCTATAGGTAGCCAGTTGGTAGCTGGCTATAGGTAGCTACTGGTAGCCAGTTGGTAGCTGGCTATAGGTAGCTGGCTACTGGTAGCTAAGATAGCCAGTTGGTAGCTGGCTACTGGTAGCCAGTTGGTAGCTGGCTGTAGGTAGCTGGCTATAGGTAGCCAGTTGGTATTTGCCTATTGGTAGCTGGTTACTGGTAGCTATAGGTAGCCAGTTGGTAGCTGGCTATAGGTAACTGGCTACTGGTAGCCAGTTGGTAGCTGGCTGTAGGTAGCTGGCTTTAGGTAGCCAGTTGGTATTTGCCTATTGGTAGCCAGTTGGTAGCTGGCTGTAGGTAGCTGGCTATAGGTAGCCAGTTGGTAGCTGGCTATAGGTAGCTGGCTATTGGTAGCTGGCTATTGGTAGCTGGCTACTGGTAGCCAGTTGGTAGCTAGCTATAGGTAGCTGGCTATAGGTAGCCAGTTGGTATTTGCCTATTGGTAGCTGGCTATTGGTAGCTTGCTACTGGTAGCCAGTTGGCAGCTGGCTGTAGGTAGCTGGCTAGAGGTAGCCAGTTGGTATTTGCCTATTGGTAGCTGGCTATAGGTAGCCAGTTGGTAGCTGGCTATAGGTAGCTGGCTATAGGTAGCCAGTGGGTAGCTGGATATAGGTAGATAGTTGGTAGCTGGCTATAGGTAGCCAGTTGGTAGCCAGTTTGTAGCTGGCTATAGGTAGCCAGTTGGTAGCTGGCTAGAGGTAGCTGGCTACTGGTGGCCAGTTGGTAGCTGGCTACAGTTGGTAACTGGCTATAAGTAGCTGGCTATAGGTAGCTGGCTACTGGTAGCTACTGGTTGGTAGCTGGCTACTGGTAGCCAGTTGGTAGCTGGCTGTAGGTAGCTGGCTATAGGTAGCCAGTTGGTATTTGCCTATTGGTAGCTGGCTATAGGTAGCCAGTTGGTAGCTGGCTATAGGTAGCTGGCTATAGGTAGCTGGCTTCTGGTAGCTACTGGTAGCCAGTTGGTAGCTGGCTATAGGTTAGCTGGCTATAGGTAGGTAGCTGGCTATAGGTAGCTGGCTATAGGTAGATGGCTACTGGTAGCTAAGATAGCCAGTTGGTAGCTGGCTACTGGTAGCCAGTTGGTAGCTGGCTGTAGGTAGCTGGCTATAGGTAGCCAGTTGGTATTTGCCTATTGGTAGCTGGCTACTGGTAGCTATAGGTAGCCAGTTGGTAGCTGGCTATAGGTAACTGGCTACTGGTAGCTATAGGTAGCCAGTTGGTAGCTGCCTATAGGCTACTGGCTACTGGTAGCCAGTTGGTAGCTGGCTATAGGTAGCTGGCTACTGGTAGCCAGTTGGTAGCTGGCTGTAGGTAGCTGGCTATAGGTAGCCAGTTGGTATTTGCCTATTGGTAGCCAGTTGGTAGCTGGCTGTAGGTAGCTGGCTATAGGTAGCCAGTTGGTAGCTGGCTATAGGTAGCTGGCTATTGGTAGCTGGCTACTGGTAGCCAGTTGATAGCTAGCTATAGGTAGCTGGCTATAGGTAGCCAGTTGATATTTGCCTATTGGTAGCTGGCTATTGGTAGCCAGTTGGTAGCTGGCTGTAGGTAGCTGGCTATAGGTAGCCAGTTGGTAGCTGGCTGTAGGTAGCTGGCTATAGGTAGCCAGTTGGTATTTGCCTATTGGTAGTTGGCTATAGGTAGCCAGTTGGAAGCTGGCTATAGGTAGCTGGCTACTGGTAGCTGGCTATAGATAGCCAGTTGGTATTTGCCTATTGGTAGCTGGCTATAGGTAGCCAGTTGGTAGCTGGCTATAGGTAGCCAGTTGGTATCTGGCTATAGGTAACTGGCTACCAGTAGCTACCAGTAGCCAGTTGGTATCTGGCTATAGATAGCCAGTTGGTAGCTAGCTATAGGTAGCTGGCTACTGGTAACCATTTGGTAGCCAGTTGGTTGCTGGCTAGAGTAAGCTGGCTACTGGTAGCCGGTAGCTGGCTACTGGTAGCCAGTTGGTAGCTGGCTATAGGTAGCTGGCTACTGGTAGCTATAGGTAGCCAGTTGGTAGCTGGCTGTAGGTAGCTGGCTATGGGTAGCCAGTTGGTATTTGCCTATTGGTAGCTGGCTATAGGTAGCTGGCTATAGGTAGCTGGCTATAGGTAGCTGGCTTCTGGTAGCTGGCTTCTGGTAGCTACTGGTAGCTGGCTATAGGTAGCCAGTTGGTAGCTGGCTATAGGTAGCCAGTTGGTATTTGCCTATTGGTAGCTGGCTATAGGTAGCCAGTTGGTAGCCGGCTATAGGTAGCTGGCTTCTGGTAGCTACTGGTAGCCAGTTGGTAGCTGGCTACTGGTAGCCAATTGGATCAGTTGGTAGCTGGCTATAGATAGCCAGTTGGTAGCTGGCTATAGATAGCCAGTTGGTAGCTGGCTATAGATAGCCAGTTGGTATTTGCCTATTGGTAGCTGGCTATAGGTAGCTGGCTATAGGTAGCTGGCTATAGGTAGCTGGCTTCTGGTAGCTGGCTTCTGGTAGCTACTGGTAGCCAGTTGGTAGCTGGCTATAGATAGCCAGTTGGTAGCTGGCTATAGGTAGCTGGCTATTGGTAGCTGGCTATAGGTAGCCAGTTGGTAGCTGGCTATAGGTAGCTGGCTTCTGGTAGCTACTGGTAGCCAGTTGGTATTTGCCTTTTGGTAGCTGGCTATGGGTAGCCAGTTGGTAGCTGGCTATAGGTAGCCAGTTGGTAGCTGGCTATAGGTAGCCAGTTGGTAGCTGGCTATAGGTAGCCAGTTGGTAGCTGGCTATAGGTAGCTGGCTTCTGGTAGCTACTGGTAGCCAGTTGGTAGCTGGCTATTGGTAGCTGGCTATAGGTAGCCAGTTGGTATTTGCCTATTGGTAGCTGGCTATGGGTAGCCAGTTGGTAGCTGGCTGTAGGTAGCTGGCTATAGGTAGCCAGTTGGTAGCTGGCTTTAGGTAGCTGGCTTTAGGTAGCTGGCTATAGGTAGCCAGTTGGTAGCTGGCTTTAGGTAGCTGGCTATAGGTAGCCAGTTGGTATTTGCCTATTGGTAGCTGGCTATAGGTAGCTGGCTATAGGTAGCTGGCTTCTGGTAGCTACTGGTAGCTGGCTATAGGTAGCCAGTTGGTAGCTGGCTATAGGTAGCCGGTTGGTATTTGCCTATTGGTAGCTGGCTATAGGTAGCCAGTTGGTAGCCGGCTATAGGTAGCTGGCTTCTGGTAGCTACTTTTAGCCAGTTGGTAGCTGGCTATAGGTAGCTGGCTTCTGGTAGCTACTGGTAGCTGGCTATAGGTAGCCAGTTGGTAGCTGGCTATAGGTAGCCAGTTGGTATTTGCCTATTGGTAGCTGGCTATAGGTAGCCAGTTGGTAGCCGGCTATAGGTAGCTGGCTTCTGGTAGCTACTGGTAGCCAGTTGGTAGCTGGCTACTGGTAGCCAATTGGTATCTGGCTATAGGTAGCTGGCTTCTGGTAGCTACTGGTAGCCAGTTGGTAGCTGGCTATAGATAGCCAGTTGGTAGCTGGCTATAGATAGCCAGTTGGTAGCTGGCTATAGATAGCCAGTTGGTAGCTGGCTATAGGTAGCTGGCTATTGGTAGCTGGCTATAGGTAGCCAGTTGGTAGCTGGCTAAAGGTAGCTGGCTATAGGTAGCCAGTTGGTAGCTGGCTATAGGTAGCTGGCTTCTGGTAGCTACTGGTAGCCAGTTGGTAGCCAGTTGGTATTTGCCTATTGGTAGCTGGCTATGGGTAGCCAGTTGGTAGCTGGCTATAGGTAGCCAGTTGGTAGCTGGCTATAGGTAGCCAGTTGGTAGCTGGCTATAGGTAGCCAGTTGGTAGCTGGCTATAGGTAGCCAGTTGGTATTTGCCTCTTGGTAGCTGGCTATAGGTAGCCAGTTGGTAGCTGGCTATAGGTAGCTGGCTTCTGGTAGCTACTGGTAGCCAGTTGGTAGCTGGCTATTGGTAGCTGGCTATAGGTAGCCAGTTGGTATTTGCCTATTGGTAGCTGGCTATGGGTAGCCAGTTGGTAGCTGGCTGTAGGTAGCTGGCTATAGGTAGCCAGTTGGTATTTGCCTATTGGTAGCTGGCTATAGGTAGCTGGCTACTGGTAGCTATAGGTAGCCAGTTGGTAGCTGGCTATAGGTAGCTGGCTTCTGGTAGCTACTGGTAGCCAGTTGGTAGCTGGCTACTGGTAGCCAGTTGGTAGCTGGCT
The DNA here is from genome assembly GCA_963555765.1 of Orthonevra nobilis. NCBI lineage: Eukaryota > Metazoa > Arthropoda > Insecta > Diptera > Syrphidae > Orthonevra > Orthonevra nobilis. The sequence goes on along the minus strand of OY743226.1, from coordinate 28,187,762 downwards.
GTAGGTAGCTATAGGTAGCCAGTTGGTAGCTGGCTATAGGTAGCCAGTTGGTAGTCAGTGGGTAGCTGGCTAGAGGTAGCTGGCTACTGGTGGCCAGTTGGTAGCTGGCTATAGGTAGCCAGTTGGCAGCTAGCTATAGGTAGCTGGCTACTGGTTGGTATTTGCCTATTGGTAACTGGCTATAGGTAGCCAGTTGGTAGCTGGCTATAGGTAGCTGGCTTCTGGTAGCTACTGGTAGCCAGTTGGTAGCTGGCTACTGGTAGCCAGTTGGTAGCTGGCTACTGGTAGCCAGTTGGTAGCTGGCTACTGGTAGCCAGTTGGTAGCTGGCTACTGGTAGCCAGTTGGTAGCTGGCTGTAGGAAGCTGGCTATAGGTAGCCAGTTGGTAGCTGGCTATAGGTAGCCAGTTGGTATTTGCCTATTGGTAGCTGGCTATAGGAAGCCAGTTGGTAGCTGGCTGTAGGAAGCTGGCTATAGGTAGCCAGTTGGTAGTCAGTGGGTAGCTGGCTAGAGGTAGCTGGCTATAGGTAGCTGGCTTCTGGTAGCTACTGGTAGCCAGTTGGTAGCTGGCTATAGATAGCCAGTTGGTAGCTGGCTTTAGGTAGCTGGCTATAGGTAGCCAGTTGGTATTTGCCTATTGGTAGCTGGCTATAGGAAGCCAGTTGGTAGCTGGCTGTAGGAAGCTGGCTATAGGTAGCCAGTTGGTAGTCAGTGGGTAGCTGGCTAGAGGTAGCTGGCTATAGGTAGCTGGCTTCTGGTAGCTACTGGTAGCCAGTTGGTAGCTGGCTATAGATAGCCAGTTGGTAGCTGGCTATAGGTAGCTGGCTATAGATAGCCAGTTGGTATTTGCCTATTGGTAGCTGGCTATAGGTAGCTGGCTTCTGGTAGCTACTCGTAGCCAGTTGGTAGCTGGCTACTGGTAGCCAGTTGGTAGCTGGCTGTAGGTAGCTGGCTATAGGTAGCCAGTTGGTAGCTGGCTTTAGGTAGCTGGCTATAGGTAGCCAGTTGGTATTTGCCTATTGGTAGCTGGCTATAGGTAGCTGGCTTCTGGTAGCTACTGGTAGCTGGCTATAGGTAGCCAGTTGGTAGCTGGCTATAGGTAGCCAGTTGGTATTTGCCTATTGGTAGCTGGCTATAGGTAGCCAGTTGGTAGCCGGCTATAGGTAGCTGGCTTCTGGTAGCTACTGGTAGCCAGTTGGTAGCTGGCTACTGGCTACTGGTAGCCAGTTGGTAGCTAGCTACTGGTAGCCAGTTGGTAGCTGGCTACTGGTAGCCAATTGGTATCTGGCTATAGGTAGCTGGCTTCTGGTAGCTACTGGTAGCCAGTTGGTAGCTGGCTGTAGGTAGCTGGCTATAGGTAGCCAGTTGGTAGCTGGCTATAGGTAGCTGGCTATAGGTAGCTGGCTTCTGGTAGCTACTGGTATAGATAGCCAGTTGGTAGCTGGCTATAGGTAGCTGGCTATTGGTAGCTGGCTATAGATAGCCAGTTGGTATTTGCCTATTGGTAGCTGGCTATAGGTAGCCAGTTGAAAGCTGGCTATAGGTAGCCAGTTGGTATTTGCCTATTGGTAGCTGGCTATAGGTAGCCAGTTGGTAGCTGGCTATAGGTAGCTGGCTATTGGTAGCTGGCTGTAGGTAGCTGGCTATAGGTAGCCAGTTGGTATTTGCCTATTGGTAGCTGGCTATAGGTAGCTGGCTACTGGTAGCTACTGGTAGCCAGTTGGTAGCTGGCTGTAGGTAGCTGGCTATAGGTAGCCAGTTGGTATTTGCCTATTGGTAACTGGCTATAGGTAGCCAGTTGGTAGCTGGCTATAGGTAGCTGGCTACTTGTAGCTAAGGTAGCCAGTTGGTAGCTGGCTACTGGTAGGCATTTGGTAGCTGGCTGTAGGTAGCTGGCTATAGGTAGCTGGCTATAGGTAGCTGGCTATAGGTAGCTGGCTATAGGTAGCTACTGGTAGCCAGTTGGTAGCTGGCTACTGGTAGCCAGTTGGTAGCTGGCTGTAGGAAGCTGGCTATAGGTAGCCAGTTGGTATTTGCCTATTGGTAGCTGGCTATAGGTAGCCAGTTGGTAGCTGGCTGTAGGAAGCTGGCTATAGGTAGCCAGTTGGTAGTCAGTGGGTAGCTGGCTAGAGGTAGCTGGCTATAGGTAGCTGGCTTCTGGTAGCTACTGGTAGCCAGTTGGTAGCTGGCTATAGATAGCCAGTTGGTAGCTGGCTATAGGTAGCTGGCTATAGATAGCCAGTTGGTATTTGCCTATTGGTAGCTGGCTATAGGTAGCTGGCTTCTGGTAGCTACTCGTAGCCAGTTGGTAGCTGGCTACTGGTAGCCAGTTGGTAGCTGGCTGTAGGTAGCTGGCTTCTGGTAGCTACTGGTAGCCAGTTGGTATCTCGCTATAGGTAGCTGGCTTCTGGTAGCTACTGGTAGCCAGGCTATAGGTAGCCAGTTGGTAGCTGGCTATAGGTAGCTGGCTATAGGTTGGCAGCTGGCTGTAGGTAGCTGGCTATAGGTAGCCAGTTGGTATTTGCCTATTGGTAGCTGGCTATAGGTAGCCAGTGGGTAGCTGGATATAGGTAGATAGTTGGTAGCTGGCTATAGGTAGCCAATTGGTAGCCAGTTTGTAGTTGGCTATAGGTAGCCAGTTGGTATTTGCCTATTGGTAGCTGGCTATTGGTAGCTGGCTACTGGTAGCCAGTTGGTAGCTGGCTACTGGTAGCCAGTTGGCAGCTAGCTATAGGTAGCTCCTGGCTCCTGGTAGCCAGTTGGTAGCTGGTAGCTATAGGCTACCTATAGGCTACCTAGGCAGCCAGCTATAGGTAGCTTTAGGTAGCTGGCTATAGGTCATAGTCATAGCCAGGTATTTGCCTATTGGTAGCTGGCTATAGGTAGCCAGTTGGTAGCTGGCTATAGGTAGCTGGCTATTGGTAGCTGGCTATTGGTAGCCAGTTGGTAGCTGGCTAGAGGTAGCTGGCTACAGTTGGTAACTGGCTATAAGTAGCCAGTGGGTAGCTGGCCATAGGTGACTGGCTATAGGTTGCCAGTTGGTAGCTGGCTATTGGTAGCCAGTTGGCAGCTGGCTATAGGTAGCTGGCTATAGGTAGCTGGCTATTGGTAGCTGGCTATTAGTAGCTGGCTATTGGTAGCTGGCTATATGTAGCCAGTTGGTAGCTGGCTATAGGTAGCTGGCTATAGGTAGCCAGTTGGTAGCTGGCTATAGGTAGCTGGCTATAGGTAGCTGGCTACTGGTAGCCAGTTGGTAGCCAGTTGGTAGCTAGCTATAGGTAGCTGGCTACTGGTAACCAGTTGGTAGCCAGTTGGTTGCTGGCTAGAGTAAGCTGGCTACTGGTAGCCGGTAGCTGGCTATAGGTAGCTGGCTACTGGTAGCTATAGGTAGCCAGTTGGTAGCTGGCTATAGGTAGCTGGCTATAGGTAGCCAGTTGGCAGCTGGCTTTAGGTAGCTGGCTATAGGTAGCCAGTTGGTATTTGCCTATTGGTAGCTGGCTATAGGTAGCTGGCTATAGGTAGCTGGCTTCTGGTAGCTACTGGTAGCTGGCTATAGGTAGCCAGTTGGTAGCTGGCTATAGGTAGCCAGTTGGTAGCCGGCTATAGGTAGCTGGCTTCTGGTAGCTACTGGTAGCCAGTTGGTAGCTGGCTACTGGTAGCCAATTGGTATCTGGCTATAGGTAGCTGGCTTCTGGTAGCTACTGGTAGCCAGTTGGTAGCTGGCTACTGGTAGCCAGTTGGTAGCTGGCTGTAGGTAGCTGGCTATAGGTAGCCAGTTGGTAGCTGGCTATAGGTAGCTGACTTCTGGTAGCTACTGGTAGCCAGTTGGTAGCTGGCTATAGATAGCCAGTTGGTAGCTGGCTATAGGTAGCTGGCTATTGGTAGCTGGCTATAGATAGCCAGTTGGTATTTGCCTATTGGTAGCTGGCTATAGGTAGCCAGTTGAAAGCTGGCTATAGGTAGCCAGTTGGTATTTGCCTATTGGTAGCTGGCTATAGGTAGCCAGTTGGTAGCTGGCTATAGGTAGCCAGTGGGCAGCTGGCAATAGGGTAGCTTGCTTAAGGTAGCCAATGGGAAGCTGGCTATAGTTAGCAATTGGCTAGCTGGCTGAAGGTTTGAATTGGATAGTTGGCTGTAGGTCGGGAGCTTACTGCTGGCTCAAGATGCAGGCAAGTTCTTCTCGTATTTAAAGTATTTGAAAACTTGGAATATTTTTTGCGGAAGTGCTCGCTTTGGGTTTTATTTGATTTATTGGCGAACCAAATGCAAAGTTCCGAACACGCGAGCTATGAAACTTACAAAAAAAAAAACCATCGGCAAACATTGATAAGCTTTATTTCTAACTTATTCGATAGATAGCGTCTTTTGACTAATATTCGAGTAAGCCTTAAATGATTTAGTGTTGCGCATTACAAAAAGATAAACTAGTTAATTGCATGATTGTTGTTACATCGTTTTCGTATCTCAATGCGTTAATTTATTTTTTATTTCAAATTGTTTTTATGGATTTGTTTGAACAAGCAGTTACATCAAGTTGTTCATGAACTGAATAAGAAATTTACAAGCGCTTAAATCTACAAGTTTTTCTCAGCTTTCTGGCAGAGCTTAAATACCGCTACGATTAAAGCGTTCATCTTTTGAGGCTATCCACGAATCAAACCGTTTTTTGATGTCTTCATTTTAGCGAAACTCCTGATCAGCCAGACCATGTGCCATCGAACAGAACAAGGAATAATCGGATGGCGCAATATCTGGGGAATATGGCGGATGGGGTAGGACTTCCCATTTGAGCGTTTTAAGGTTAGTTTTGACGACATTTACAACATGTGGCCGAGCATTGTCAGACTGGAGAACACTTTTTTCATTCCCATTTATAGTTTCCTTTGGGTCTTAACAGTTTATAACAAATGACCGACGCCATAACAACATGAACGGGCAGCCTCCATGACTTTTTTCCCTCAAGCAAGCTGTTCTTGCGTTTGGCACGGATCCACGGCAGGTTGTTTCGCTTAGAGCTTAGAGATATGAGTTAAGATGATGGCTAGTCAAAAGGAGGAGGAAAGAGTAAAGACCAAAGTAAAAACGAGTATTTTTACTTCGTGGATTAATAAGAATGGTTATGTTTTAAATGTGTACTTAGCTGAAAGCCATGATATTTCCAAACACGCAGAAACAAAAGTAAAGGAATCCATGAAATTAAAAATCGTGAAATATCCACAGTGAATTTCATCATTTGTTCAGAGAACTACGAGAAGACTTTATAAATTTCCAAGAAATACGCTAGATTACTTATTTGATAAAATTCAATACAAGCTAAATACAATTTTCACTCGTGAAGTTAACTCGTGAAGCCCGATTTCATTAGAAGATAGTCAACGCTCTTAGATACATAGCTGATGTTCTTGGAGTTACCCACAATATATATTGATCTTGCAGAAAAGCATGGCTATTAAAACCTCCCAAGACCCGTCATCATCCAGATTTTGTCCAAGGAATACTTACTGTGTTAATCATGATCTTATTGAACGTATTAGATTTTTCTTTTTTTAGAAAAAAATAACTAAAAAATGGACAAAACAAATCTTTTAGGTGGCAGCTTAACACTCCAAGATCTTACTTTGCGTCCTCCTATATTCAAAGATTCAAAGAAGACTGACATCCATTAATTTGCTGATCCAGGTGTGTATTCCCTCTATTCTTTTGAAAAGGTGTTCTTCCACGTTGGAAAACAATTGCGTAGGTATTTCCATGTGTCCTAATCTCCCGGAGAAAATGGAACAGTATTTGTCCAACCCGTCCCCAAAAAAAGAAGGCAAATCTTCTCCCTCCAACTATAGACTGATTACACTAACTTCACTGTTTTCCAAGGTCATGGAGACGCTAAGTAATCCTCAGTTAATAAATTATCTCGGAACACGAAAACTTCTCAATGAACGGCAGCACGGCTTTCGCAGCAAAAGGTCCACTAGTGATTTGATGGTATATCTCACCGAAAAGTGGAACCACTCTCTGCATTTTTCTGGTGAAAGCACGATTGTTGCGCTTGTTTTCATTTGTTGAAAATACGTGCATTTGGTATCGAAGAATCTGTTGTTCAATGGATTGGAAACCACCTTTCGGGCAATTCAATTCAAGAAGTATTGGACGGTACCAAGTTTAACATCTGACACCATATAAAGCTGGTGTTTTCCAGGGGTCCGTTTTTTCGCCGACTCTCTTTTAAGTCTTCATAAACGGTCTCCTGTTTTTTTTTTTCATTTCTTGTTTATTTCCATTATTTTAGCCAAAAACAGGCTAAACGCTAAAACACATCTGATCTGGCTGCCATATACAAAACTTTTCATTCGCCCTTAACAAGAGTACAACTCCCATTTATGGACAGGTGCTCCAAGGACTTGAACAAAGTCTGCTTGACAGAAATCGAAAATCGAGCGATGAAACTCATAGGGGACAAAAGCATCAGTCAGTTGACTCTCTTCACCACCGTCGAAACGTCCTCTGTCTTACCATATTTATCGCTTTTATCCAAAGCAGTGCTCTGGCGAGTAAGCCAGTTACCCCTTATCACTTTCACGGCAACACCCATCTCGACAGGAATGTTCATCGGTTCGCTCTCAAGCCCAACTTCGGTCGTACATTCGAGTAAAGAGATTCGTTTTTTAGCCGCACAACATGAATGTGGGACGCTCTACCACAGTCTGTATTTCCAACTCATGTACATCAGTAGTTGTTGCATCCTCACTGATCCCTTTCGCCGGCGTTATGTATAAACATTCTAAGGGTATTCATGACCCCTCGCACGAGAAGCCGGCGGATGCCTAAAATTCCTGCATGTTTAGGATATTGAAGTAAGAGCCACTTTAAAGATTTGGATGTGGCTACTAAGTTTCCATTCTCTTTAGGGTCCAAGGCTATCAATCCGTGCAGACAAGTGTCGTTCCCTGAAATGCACTAACAAGCGCTAGACCTTGCGGAGCCTGTTCAAAGAATGATGTTTCAAATCGAACTCGAGGACTACAATCGAAAAATCGGAAAGGGAAACATCTGGTCATCGCCTCATAGACTTTGCTGGAGTTAGTTACAAAAGCGTACAAAAAAAAACACATCAAGTTCGATCCAATTGCCAACAAAATCGACCACGATACTCGTCAAACATTTTGAATGTCCCAACGATCAGGTTGACTTCTGTCGACTCTTTTCTTTAACAGCTCAATTCAAAGTCTGACTGTTTCATTCTAGCAAGTTGAAAGGTACGACATTGGACGCCTCAGTACACCGGAAATAGACAAAGTCTGCACTCAAATAGCCAAGACGTCTAAGGCTTCCAATCATCCTCGAAAGGAAACAACACATAGGCGCATAAGAAGACGTTGCAAAGTTGTTTCTAGACTGGCAAAAGTTGGTTGCCAAAAAAAAGTGCCCGAGGTCTTGCCCAGACGACTGGAACATCAGCTCTATCCGCCCCCATCAGCAAAAAAAGACGTACTAAATCTTGCAACAGCTATCGGGCCTCAAAGATTATATTTCGCGTGTTGTCTGGACGTGTTAAGCCTACTTCGCAAACACAAATCAGAAAATGCCATAGTTTTCCAGCAACACACACCTTCAGGACAGGACAGAACCTTCAGCGAACTTAATGTAGACAATTTGAGGCATGTAAGCACTTCAGACCGTTGTTGATAACTATTTCAGGTCCACCGTTTCAGTTAAGGAGATAAATCATGTTCTCATAAAGATAGCCTACAGCTCTAAGAATCAAGAGTCACGATTTGGCAGCGAGGCAGATCCTCATTACTCGGTTGATCATCAGAAATAGTTCAAATCGCTAGAGGCCATTTCAAACTTACACCTAATCCACACCAGGAACCATATCATACCGTGCAATGCCAACCCTTATTGAAATAATCAAAACTAACAATTTCACTAACCTTGTACCTCCACATTTGTTTTCTTCTCGTCCACAGCAGGCGTTTCTTGCTTTCCTGCCGATGACGACTCCTTTCCAATTTCCAAATTGCTTATCTTTTTCGCCTGGAAGGAAAAAAAAAACAAGAACCTGTGAGGAAAAACATCGCATCTCATCTTACATCATATTTTCTTACCAATTTTTTCATTTTTTCTTTATATTTTTTAAGTTTTTTCATCTTTTTCCTCAACTGTTCGTGCAGGTTTTCAATGTAAGCAAACACTTCACCTTGGGTGCAATTATTTCGAAGAAATTTCACCGTACGCATTTCGAATTTGTTTGTTTTCTTTGGCTTGCATTTGGGTTCATTGGATTTTGTTTTTTCTTCTGTTTCATTAGCCATTTTTTCGTTATAAAATAATAATAATTTTCAGAATGTTTGATTGGAAAAATATATCACAACTTTGGGGTTTTCTTGATTCGCGCGTTTTGACACTCGCAGCTGTCAGGTTATTGTTTTTTTTTTTTGTGATGAAAAAACAAGAATGGTTGAGTGGGTGAGTGAGTTCAGAGATGCTACCCTAAATGAGTGGAATTAAATAAATTCATGAATTTTAAAGGAGTACTGCTCACTGTTGCTTTTATTAGAATTTCGCTTATATAAATGAGTATGGAGCTTTATTATGCTATAAGAAGTTTTCGGAGATTTGCCAATCAGTCGCAATAGGTGGAATGATGGAAAATGTGCAAAATGATCAATCTCATAGTTGGACATGAGACTCTAGGTCAGCAATCCTACATAGTAACCACGGAGCAGTGGACAATTTAAGCACTAAAATAGTCTCTTAGTATCGATTTTGTATTATTTTTTCGTACACTTGCCGTAGTGTGAAGATTTGACCAATAGTGGATAATCCTGGCCTCAAACAGCAATGATATAAAAAAAAAACAGATTGCTTGTTTGTGATTAAAGGCATTCAGAAAATGCGACTTTTGTTATTGAAAAATTTAAAAGGGTCACATTTGTTCGAAAATCAGGCAAACAGTGTTGGGCTTTATTCTTCAGGAAAGCTCTTCTTGAACAAAAAAATCGATTTTGTAGAAAACTTTTCTCGTGTTAGTCAAGGTACTTGGTGCTTAAAACATTTTCAATATCCGAGAAAAGGATCATGTTAAAAAAATCAAAGAAAAAAGACTGGTTTAAAGTGTTCCGAAAAATCACCGAGATAAGGCCGCATGTCTAGACTATGAAGACAACAATGACCTCGGAATTGAGGATGAAATAGGCGACACAATTTTAGGCGACTTAAACTCTAACCCCATTTCAACTGATGCAGATTCTGTCTCGGAAATAATCATTGTCGAAAAAGAAGTATTTGCTTCCATTTCACGAGCTCTCGAAGAGGATGATTTGGAATCAAGCAGCGCGCCATCACGACAATCACCGTCCCCCATCCTGCATAAATGCATAAACAACGTAAATAATGATGCATATCCTGTAATCATGCGAGAAAAAAGAACGCATGTTGGAGATTGCAAACAATTCGAATGCTTTAAATGTTTCCTACGAACGAGAATCGAGGGAAAAATTCATCATGCAGTAATATTTTGATGTATTTTCAGTCGAGATCGCTTTGCTACCGATTGAATTGCAACTGCTGTTATCAACAAATGCAAAGACCAAGCAGAAGACATGGAAGCGCCAAGAGAATAACTCCAAATCATCCATGATTTTTTGTTCGGTTTTTCGGAAACTTTTAGGATCAAAACAAACCAGTGTACAATTGAAAGACAAAGGTTTTGATAAAGAAAAAATCATTAATATGCGCCTTCTTTGAAATAATTAATCAAATTTTACCACAGAGTCGGAGATGGCTTCTGCGAAGGCGAAATACGCCCTTAAGTCGATATTTTTTACCGCCTTCGATGCAAGCCAATAGTTCATAGAGCATTTGTGGAGGCAAGCGAACGTATTCGTGGAATAAAATCTCATCAATAGATAAGTAACTATCGAGAAGTCTTTAATACGCCTTCAGATAGCTTTCTGATGAAATCTGTATGAATTCATCAACCTCTTCCTCGTCCAATTCCATTGTTGTAACCAGCCGATTGATTTTTTTTTATCAAGGTGCTTAGAGTTTATCGAATTAAAGGAACTAAAAACTACGAAGCATATGAAATTTCTTGAAATCTCAACTTTCAGATCAAAATTAAGTTTTTACAAATGTCACCTTGCCCAAATCTCAATACGAGACTAAAACTCGTAGGATCGAAGCCTCAAAACGCGCAAAACGAGCCGCGTTTTATTTTCTCGCGACGAGAAAAGTTTTAATAAAATAAGGAGCATAAATGAGAAACCACTCTGCTTTAAAATCCACTCAATTATTCGTTGAACAGACTCCAATTGCCACTCAAATAAGCACTCCTCAATGCTGCCAACCAGATTGTGAAAAATTTCAAACGCATGTTTACATTTGAAACTGTCATTCAATTTTTGGCATCAAGCATATGCATTTTTTTTTTTGCTTTTGATGTGTTCCCGACAAGTTGAACTTCGCGCCATGGACAAGTTGAAAGCATTTCTAACAGTTTTCGTGGCTATATTTTTTATTTCAAATGTGGAATTGACTAAATTGAATTATCCTCGAGTGCTATTACCCATATTTGACAAGATCTCAATAAATTTCACGCTAGAAGTAATCGAGAAGGGCTGCTTCAAATGGTAAGCTGCTGTCTTAACCTCAACGTAGCCGGTTTTTTTTTTAGGATAAAAATTGTATTTTTAGGATGTCATCGCGGCAAGACTTGATTTTGATAACGCCGCAATATGATGATTTCGAAAGTGAGTGCTCCTCAAAGGCCGTGGTCACAGTTTTGACACGAGAGCGCCACCGGAACACGGCTATAGTATTGGCCGAAGACACAGCCAGTTCGGAAGTTTTGCGCTGCGATGTGATTCTCGATGTGATCGATCAGTTGCGTGTGTTGACCACAACCAGAGAGCTCTTCTTGGAGGAGGCGCCAGAGACATTTGAATTGTGGGCCCAAGATTCGCAGGGAAACGCCTTTACCACACTGGAAGGCGTGGAATTCAATTGGAAAATCTCGCCAGTACGACAAGATGGCAGCAGTAAAGACTGGCAACCGGCCTTGCGGTTCCTTACATTCACCGAGAGCAGCTATCATGATGTGCCAAAGTCTTTGGAGAAATTTGAAGCGCTTCACATGAAGGGATACATGGTGTTGTTGGAGGGCATTAACACAGGAACTGCTAAGGTATGGCAAGAGATTGCTTAAGCTATTTATTTTTAATGTTTTCGCGTAGGTAACTGTTCGCATTCCATATCCGGAGTATTCGGCTGTGCCAATCAACGAAGTCTACATCAATGTTTTGGCCAACATAATCCTTGACCCATCGGATGTGCACATTTTAGCCGGCGACACTGTTAACTTCCGCATTTTGCAATTGAAGCAAGGGAAACTGCAAGAGATTTCGCTGAACGATCAGTACTTCCTGCAGATCGAGGACACAGACATCGCGTCGATAAGTGGAAGCAAGGCGACTGGACAAAAGCTGGGCAGAACATTCGTTGTGCTGCGGGATAGAAACGTGCCATCAGAGGGCAGTTACACTTCGGACAGTAATGCACCCAAGTCGGCAGTTCCACGGGCGACGCTTACAGTCAGTTTGCCAAAGAAATTAACCGTAAACCTCCTGCCGCACTACAATTGGGTGACAGTTGAAGGCGAGAAGCACGAAATCGCCGTGGATTTATACACAAGGTTGGTTGGGTATATTTCTATTAGCTTATCTGACGCCAGCTCCTCAAGCAACATACTCCAACTCTGATTGCTCATTTATTTATCTTTTTATGTGTTTTATCTTCTTTTAGTGACAACCAAAAGATAACGTTGGGGCCCCGCTATGCAGTCTATTGTCAACTGGACGAGTCTGTGTTCTACGTGCTCAAGAAATCCAAAAACGGTAGCCGCATTTATGGAGAAGCGTTCAAAGAAGGCACAAGTCTTGTGTATGCCACCTTCAAAGAGGTTCGTCACACAGTTTCTCTCGAATAGACTCTGTCATTGTTTTATCCTTTCTAGTTGAGTGCAAAAGCCGATCTACAGATCTTCAAGGAGCTCTTGCTGGCACCCTCAAAAGTCATCCTTCCATTCGATCCGAATACTTCAAAAACTCAAAAGGTTCAATTCCGTGCCACTGGTGGCGATGGCTCCTACATTTGGTCATCGCAAAACCCATCCTTCCTGCAAATCTCCCAAAGTGGTCTTGCCACGACGCGCATCGATAGCGATCTCAAGATGCCCTCTGATGTCTTCGATGAGCGCAGTAAAGCGATTCTTACCAATTACGCTCATGTGCGCGTGGCACTTGCGAGGAACATAAAAATCTCTCGCATGGCCGAGATATACTTCCTGCCGCCAGTGAAACTCGAGATCGTCCAATATAACTTTGAGACATCATTGCGGGACTATGTGAAGCTTCACATTGCGGTCTACGCGTTCGCCAACAACACATACGTACCGTTTACAAAGTGCGAGAACCTCAACTATCATTTGGAGTTCACGAATCAGATCTTCCAAGTGGACACTATGCGCGAGGAGTCGGATATGTTGGCTCCGAATGCTTGCCATATAATCTACTTGCGCAGCACAAGCATCGGAACCACACACTTTAGTGTTTCGTACAAGTTCATGGACAAGCTGCTAAAGGACGAGGCAACGCTGGTGGTTTTCGAAAAGCTGAGTATCCTCAATCCCGTGGAGAATGAGATCATCCTGCCCATAGGATCGTCGAGGAATCTTCTCTACGCCAACGGTCCGCAGAAGATCTTTACACTTGAAGCCGAGCTGACAAAGAATTTGAAGTACAACGAAGAGATCGCAACGGTTTCAGAGATTCAATTTGAATCGCCGCGAGCGATCTACGCATTCACGGTGCTCTGCCGCAAAGTGGGCCAGACAACCTTGAATTTTGATGTTTTCAATTCTCTGCAAGCGAAGAACTTCCAGCCATACGTGTCGAACTACGTGACAACTGTGTTCTGTGTCAAACCGAGGTTCTTGAATCTCTATGCCACGGAAAAATTGCGCCAGAGTTGTCCGATGGAAATGAAAAACTCACTGATGCATCTGAAGGAACGCGAGGACAAGTTTGAAATCGAAATCGAAGTGCAGGATGCGAAAAATAGGAAGCTGATGAACATCTCGTCGCTGGTGATTGAGTGGCATTTCGCGAAAGCGGATGGCAGCTACAACAAGGACATTTACTACTATCGAGAGAGTGACGAAGAAGTTGTTGAGGGTGTGCGGTTTCCCGGCAAGGATGTTCTCTTTAGCGCCATCAAGGAAGTGGCTAGCAATTTTAAAGTTAAAGGAGTTGTGACCAACTACGATGCGAACGTTTTGAGCAAGCATGGAATTACGCCAGAGAGTCCTCCTTTCGGCATCAAGAAGGTATGTTCGAAAACTTTTGATGGAATCGATATTTTATTTGTTGATGTTGAAATTTATTGAAAACATTTACTGATTTGATCTTCTCACATAACTCCAGAATCTGAGCTCACAATCTATCCACGACATTCGATCGTTGGATACCTGATCTCGAGGATCACTTTTTTCACTGACCTATGACCACTGACGAAGACTCTAAAGTTTTTATGCACGATCTGGCAAGCAAGGCGGTCTTCTAAAGTAATTTTGAGCGAATCCTTGGTCTTTGGTCCTCACCGATTCCACCGAACTCTCGATTGTAAATCTGGGTGATGCTGGTTTCTTTAGCAATGTGTAATTCATATGTACTTCTGCAGTCTACCCTGGTTCGACAGTAATATAAAAAAAACTTACTTACTTAGCGGGCTCCCTACCCGTAAAGAGTCTCCGCCTGAGAAGCGCCAACCTTCCAATCTGTGCTCTGCCTTCCGTCATCACTTGATCCTGTAAACCCAGGTTCGAAGCTGCGGGCTATGAATCTAAGATCCTCTTTGCTCAAGAGCCCGAGCCAGTATCGTTGTATACTGGCTTTTTGGACTACATCCACATCTTGATACAGCTCATAAAGCTAGCGGATATATCTCCTCCATTTGCCTCCCTCGCATACGGGACCAAATATTCCTCGTAAGTTTTAGAAATCCGCTCTGACTTCATGCTTATCGTCCAGCACTCGGCTCCATGTAGTAAAGCTAGCAGGATCAAAGTTTTGTAGAGCAAACATTTCGATTTCCAAGTTAGCAGTTTAGTAGCAGGTGTTTCCAAGGGTGAGTCTTCGCCGAAGTCATTCGTGGAGTTGGAATTTACTCCGACAAAGGTAAACTCCTTAACCGCCTCGAAATTACAGTTGCCAACATTGAGGTTTTTTTCCGATGCGGTGGGCAGATGCTTCTTTGTTTGTTGACAACATGTGCCTGGTTTTGTCTATTTTGTAGAGTTCAAGACGTTGAATGCAATCACATGTGCCTTTGAGATGATGAGTCTCGACTTGAAATTAGTTTGTCTTTTCCAGGATTTGTCTTAGTGTTAAAAGCCTTTCGCTTATCTCCGTCTTCCACTGGGTAACCACAAGATTAAGTGGTGGTTCGCAACTGTGGTGTTGTCTTATTCCCGAATGGTATTCCGTCAGCAAGTTTTAGTTTTTTATGCACTACCTTTTCCCCAGATTTCGGTATGTTTTACTTTTCCGATACATTCTACTGTCGTGTCTTTCCAGCACTCTGGACAAGTTCCAGAACGAGGAGGAGTTAATAATTCGCAGGAATTTTCAAGTTATCGAACCATTCTAGAGGATTGTAGTTGTGTCTGGTGTTCTTAATATTTGACACGCGTTACCAGGATTGAATCTGTTTAAATTGATTTCGCCCTGAAATAGAGACTTGCATTTGCCCCCCTTTAACAACTGACTGCTACTTATTATCCTTCCAACATGAGAAAACACCGAACAATCACGAATGCTGCTCACGAATGCTGCTTTCTCACACGAGTGTTTTTTGCGTAATCCTGACTGGTTTTCTAAAAAGAGTCCGTTTGATTAGAAGAAATCTTTAAGTTGTTCATGGACTATCTTCTCAAAAACTCTTTCTTATATTTGAAGTGCATTAACGGGGCGGAAGTCTTCCCATTTTTTTTGCTCCATTCATTTTTTCGACTGGCGTAATCATTGACTCTGTCTAGATTTCAGGAAACACACGACAACAGGGCCCATTGTCGTGTGTCTATTGTGTCAAGGAGCATTTTAGCATTAGTTAAATTAAAAATTCTTTTTTGGTTAATTGTTTTCAGCACTATCTTTATGTCAATCAAATTCCCGAGCTTAAATTTGAATGTACCGGTGGGATGGTTATATGAATTGTTGAAATCTTCATGTGGTATTGATTCCCTGATATCACGCATGCTTGGATGATTATTAAATTCTTCGGCCTTATCATTATTGTCTTAAAAACAAACTCCATTAAAGTATATGTCCTTTGAATTGTTTTTCTTTCTATTGAGAAGAGAAGACTTAATGACTCGCCACATAGACCTTCTATCATGTGCGCGTGCAATTCGATTTTTTATGTCGTGGTTTTTTGCTTTCTGTAGTTAGGCTTTGTATCGGTTTCTTAATTCTCTAAATTCATGCCAGCTGGCTTCGTTATGGTTTGATTTTCATGTTTGATAGGCAGTAATTTTTTGGCGTTTAAGATAATTGAGTCTTTCATTGAACCAGCTATTCATGGGATTTCTCAGGGTTTTTGAATAAATTAATGTTTTCGTTATTCTCAAAAGTTCATCCTGGAAATATTTTCCAAAAACATTTGGATCTTCATTATTATATGCGCTGCACTGTTTCTCAATTGGTCTGCAAATGATGCTTTATTTTATCTGAGATTTTGGACTTCCCTTGCGCTATCTTCTTTCTATTATGTTCTTGCTGAGTTCGATATTAATCTCAAGTGTTTCGTGATCACTTATTTTTAACTCTGTTTTTACTTCTACAGCAGTGGACTTTTCGTTATTCACAACATAATCAATTAGTGTTGGATCACTAACAATCTCTCTGCACAGGTTTCAACTTCTATTGTGTTTTTTTTGTACCTTTTAAGTAAATATTTGACAGGTTTAAGAGGGGTAAGGTCTTAAAGGCGAAAAAAGGCATATTTTTGTGATTTTTTTGCGGCGACATGAGTAATTTAATTTTATTACATTTTATTACATATAATTGTACAACTTTTGAAGTATGTCAGAAAAATTTTTCAATGAAAAAAATTGAAAAATAAGTTGGCGGCGCTGAATCTCCAGAGTCGCCTTGAAAAAAACTGGTATTGCGGTGAACATTATGACTCGCGACCGGATCATCTGAAACAAAAAAAATTGATAAGCATTTTAAAGGTGATGTATTTCTCGAAATCTACTGAACCGATCCTTTTGAAAATTTGAACATTACTTCTTCACATAAATCAACAGGTAATCAGGAAGAGTGTTCTTTTTTATTTTTTTTGCAGCACTTGGAAGTGAAAAACGCTAATTTAACTCAAAAAATCACGGTTAATTGTTATTAAAAAATAGAAAATGAATTAAAAAAACTCTTTCTGTTGATTTAAATGAATAAGTAATGTTCAAATTTTCAAAAGGATCGGTTCAGTAGATTTTGAGTTCTAATGGTCACGAACTTCAAAATCGTCATGATCGGGAAAGATCCTTTCCTACCTATCTTCTCAGTCCAAGCCTTTGCCATCCTTAAAGTTATTGAGTTGGCTAGCCACAAAAAAATTATAATTCTTACAGACAGCTTAACGAAATCATTCGCGACATACTCACCTCCAGCAGAGACAAACTGAAACTCGCATGGATTCCCGGACACGCTGGCATTATGGGTAACGAGTTCGTAGAAGCAGCTGGCAAATCAGCCTTAATGGAGGCCCTGAAAACTTTCTTCATTTACAATAAGAAAGATATCAAAAGATGTATCATCTCACCTGATGTAAAAGGAAAACCTGCTGGACAGAATACCAACACAGTGTTCAAGCCCACCGCTGAAAAATAATTTATCCAGGGAATGTTTCTATGATATTAGGATGCCTTGATCTTTTATAAGACTCAGGATGGGCCACACTTACACCGCCTTTTTTAACTACAAAGCACCTATTGAAGTGCAATAAAGTTAACAAAATTATCACCCTTGTATACCAAGCGATAAAAACGTTTTTCATCTTATGCTAGAAACAATCTAGTTAATAATATGAAAGTTTTTTTCTGTACCAGCTAGCCGTAGGCCCTAGCAGCCTGTGCTACAAACTTTTTGTTATTAATATTAAATATACTTATATATTAATAAAGTTATAATATTAACAATAAAATCTATTTTTGGATTATAGGCAAAAACAGAGAACCTTATCACTCCAATAATTGAGAATGAGATAAAGTTTATGGCAGTGAATAGCACGTTGTTCCCAGTGGAGCATGTTTCGATATTCTTGGCGAAAAACCGACCGCACAAGGTTCCCATACAACAAGGAAGTGGATACTATGATTTCCAAGTCTCGGAAAATGGCATCATCTCAATTGAATTCGACTCAAAATCAAGGGAACTTATTATAACGCCAAATCGCATTGGACATGTAAGTACAGAGAGACAAAGAGTCACTTGGAGCCATCTCATTTGTTGGTGGTTTGTTATAGGTCCGCATTGAACTTACTGACCGCTGTTTGATGACTGAGCCAGCCCATTTATCGGTTTCTGTGGTGTCAATTGGTTCCATAAAAGTCGACGTGCCCGATAGAGTGGAGAGAACCAGATCCATCGATGCCATTGTTAAGCTGTTCGACTCAAATGACCATCTCCTGCTGATAGATCCGTACAACCTGCAGATATACGAGCTAACCGAAGATATCTTCGATCCTAAGATTCTGACTGTTAAGTTGGGCGATCAGTTTGACCTGGAAATGGGCGAAGTCAGGTAAGAAATGAGCCTCAATCCGATTCTGATTGAATTATAGCGCTCTCTTTGCAGATATATTGTAACAGGCAATTCTCTTGGAGAGACTAAGGTTGTCTTCAATACTGGACATGGCGATGCCCTGGTTTCTAGCATTCCTGTCAACATCCAGGCAAGTTTTCGCTTCCAGCACAAAAAGACGAGATAATATTTTGAAATCCATGTTAACAGGTATTCCCGCCGTTGCGGCTTTATCCAAGGAACTACACTCTGGTCATTGGTTCGAGTGTACAAATTTACTATCAGGGAGGCCCGCAGCCAGATGTAAACATCGTTTACTCTGTTCACGACCAAACAATCATAAGTAAGTTGATCAGTTAGCCTTCAACTAAATTTCATGCCTGTTTTTATCAACTTTCAGCTATGGAATCGGCTTTGGTGATAGCTAGAAAGCTTGGACATACACAAATTACCGGCAAATGTATCAGCCATAATCCTAGCAATGGCAGAGAAGTCATAATTTCAGTGGACACTATCGATATTCATGTCATTCCGCTGTTGAACATTCAGATCAAGACACCACTCATTCGCATTAAAAGTGGCGCTGTTATGCCAGCTTTTATTTGGGGTAACTTTTTTGTCATTATTTTTTGGAACACTTATTCTATTTCAATGTAGGCAATCCTGAACTGTCGCCAATGGTGCTGGGCACACTGGAGAACCTGCGGGTGATTTGGTCCACCAATCAGCCTGATGTGGTCGATATTTACAACATTTTCTCAGATGCTGGTAAGTTTTATGCACAGCTTTATTTCCTCACGTTGGATACTCCGATACAGATTGTACGTTAAAATTCACGTTCAATCCCACCTACTATCCACAGAGCAAGTCAGTTCTCCGATGATCTTGAATGGTTGAGCTTCATTTCAAGAACAGATACGGAACTAACAAAGAAATTTTGCAAAAAAATCGATGCAACAAGAAATTCAAAATCATTATCTTTTTTCTTTGTGCAGGCATTGAATACAGTGACAGAGATTTAATCTCGGTTCGCATCAAAGCCCTTAATCCAGGCAAAGCCAAAATCCAAGCCAATGTCATGCTAAGCTCTGGACAAAAGCTCACTGCCAGCGTTGAAGTCGTCGGTAAGTAGTCGAAGAACATTCCTTTGCTCTCACTGGTGAATTTCTTTGCGCTTTCAGTTTTTAAAATTCTCGAATTGGAAATTCCTAAACGGATTACGATGGACTCGATCCTGATGGCACCACGTAGCACCATTCAATTGAAAGCTAATCTCGATGATGTTGTCTACAAGCCGGATTCAGACTCAACCAATGGAATCGTACGAGTCTCATCGGATGGCTTCGTTCGCAGTGCTGATACCCTCGGACGAGATTTGATAATTGTATGTTATTCACTTTCCAATACTAATGTCCTTTCGCCTTCGCCGCTCCCAATCCATTCATCCACTGCACAACGGAAATGGAATTACATACTTCCTTTTAATCGGTTGTGCTTTGCTTTTTCTCGTTCCAGGCCAGGGCATACGAACAAACTTTGCCCATTGGCATCGAAGTGAAAAACGTTCAATACATTCTAGCATCGCTGCAATATCCTTCGATTAAATTGAAACAAACGGAAGAGAAAATCCCCCGTGGAATGAATTTCGTGCTGAAGGTCTCGCTGCACGATAATCTGGGCAATGAATTCTCGCACAATATCGAAGATGTCAATGGAATTAAGTACGATTTGTCGCACAAAGACGTTGTCGATGTACAGATTGGAAATAATTTGACAGTTGCGGTAAGTGTGCACACAGTACTATTGCAGTTCCACATCCAAGTCCGAAAGGACAATTTTGTTTTTTTTTTTTCCAAATGCGAATGAACTTCTCAATGGCATGCGATTTTCTTCTTTGCAAAAATCGTTTTCAATCAAATGGAAAACTGAGTAGAGTGGGTGGTGGTCTGGTCTGGTCTGGTCTGGTCAATAGTGAAATGACTTCTGGTTGACAAGTTCCCAAATCCATTTCAATAAAAATGGTGAAGTTTTGCGTCGTGATTTGTCAAGTGGAAAATTACGTTTCGATTGATTTCATAACAACAGAAGAAATATTTTATTTTCGTTTTTGTTTCAAGGGCTTCTTCCATCATCAGATGTTGCGTAGCAAAAAGTCGATTAGGTTGTACAAATTGCGTGGCAGTGGATGCTCTCAAAGTGGGACATAATCCCATTTGTTTGAAAGCAAGGCAACTAGTATGTCCTTTTGATTTCTTCTGAACAGTGAAATGATTCAAAGCAAACTTGTAGAGTTGATTTTTGTTAAGAACCGCTGTTGCTGTTACATATCGACATTTAAGAGTTATACTTACTTACTTCGATGGTTCTTCAGTCCGAAGTAAACCATGGGCACAATCAACGATTCTTATTTACCAGATTAGCTGCCTTCTAGAAGAGAAGAGAACTTACATTGATTCATGCGCCTTAAGCCCCAATCCTGACAAGACGGAATTTGTTCCAAGATAAAGGGTTTCATAACATTGGCACTACATAACAGTGGTGCATCCTATACTTATCTTCTTTTGCATGGTGGAAAGCAGCGGAAAAGGCCAGCTACGCCCAAGAGCACAAAGGCTATCCTGTCAATGTATGGCAGAAGCAGTCCGATCAACGTCGCAAGCAGATTTCGAGATTAAGCTTGACCTTCTTCTAGTTTCTGAAAAGCACTGAAGCTAAGAATGTGATTCGACTGATGCCATGGATCAAAGATGGAAGAAGGGACTGGTGCTGGAGTCTTCTGTCATACGTTGAACATTAGTTATTCCTACAGACATTCAAATGAATGTAGAGTCTTTCAGGCTGAAATCTTCACCATCTATGGCGCTGCTTCGACAATAGTAACAAAAAACCTCCAGGAAGCAGCTGCAGTTCTAAATATTCTAGGCGAAAGCCACAAGGTTGCTTTCATCTGGGTTACTGGCCACAGTAGAATTGACGGTTACGATAAGCCAGATGAACTTGCCAAAAAAAGATCATTACCACACATACGATTGTGTGAGCTAATGAAACAAATAGACTTAGTGACTCGAGAACGTAGCGATGGCGTTTGGAACTCTATAGGGACGACTGTCTAATATCTCGTAGTCTATGGCCGGAACTAAACATAAAGAGAATTAAAGGCCTTCTGGCTTTCAACAAAAAGGATTTACGCATACTGACGGTTGGCCTTACGGGGCATTGTACAATAGGCTCAATGGCCGTCATAATGGGCGTCATCTCCAACGAGGAGCTGCCAGGCTGAAGGGGAATCGAACCTACAACCGAGAAGACTTCGGTTCCCGGGGGACGGAACGCACAGGGAACTGCGGGCACTCGCAAAATTACCACTCAAAGACCTAATGAGTTTCATCAGGAGCCATAACGAAGTTCGAAAAAGGACATAGTTTGTGATTGGGAATCAAAGTAGACTTTTTAGGCCAAAATGGTTACTTCCAATTTAGGGAGGTTCATTCAATTCAATCTTGCCTAAAACCTAGCTAAGCTGCCTTCTATTGCGTGCCAAAAGTTGGTTTAGGTTCCTTTTCACTTGTGTGGGCCACCGGAAGTTCTGTCCCAATGGTTTACATTCGAGTACATTTCGGGAGGGCGCTTTGCAATCCGCGGAGTCTTCTGGGTACAGCTCGTCATTGAGCCTTCTTGACACTCCACCTACGCAAAGGCGAACAAAATGTCCATCAAAGCTTTTTTTTGTTTAAGTGAACAAGTGCATATTTTGTCTATAGCACGACCGGAATAATTTTGACCGAAGATCTGATAATAAACGCTATCAAATTCTCAAATTATAAAATTATAAACAGATGTGTGAAGAGAAGCAATGAGAATATTATTCTTATTTGAAAATTAACAAGAGATTCAGAAGCCTGGTGTTGGTTTGATTAAGCACTACGATACCGTCTACGTTTTAAAGAAACTGAATCCCTTCTATTTTTAAAAAAACCGATCTAGAAATGGAGATTAATCTGCTAAATTAGGTTTAGAGAACAGAAATCTTCTGCAGAAGATCATCTCTCATATGATATAAGTTCACAAAAAAGCGGACCAAGGTTGGTTTAGGACAATTATTTTTCCGACCTTGCTATGTAGGGCTTTTTCTCGTGATCTATGTGACACAGAAATTACCGGGAAAACGTTTTGATGACGTAAATAATGGTATCTAAGGATGATATCATTTGCTCAGCTGCGAAGACATAACACAGACAGCTGAGTCATAAAGCAACCTTTCGAAAAACAAATAAGTCAGTATATCAATTATATAAACTGACGAAAGAACTTCCTGGTGGGAAGTTAAAAAGGTACAGTAAAGGTGGAGATCAATGACCATTCCTCCATCAATGCCCCATATACACATATTGTAGGCTTTAGATTTCGATCGCTGAGAAAAAAAATTAAAGAACACTGATAGAAGTTAGCTTTACGTCGTTTTATAAAGGAAAGAGCCCCGAAAACACTCGAAAGCTGTGTTTACTGAGAACTATGTTCTTGAGTCTTGATCTAGCGGGATTATCATACGATCATCTGGCCAGTAATGGAAATAAAACATTTTCACCATTTTTTATATAATTTTTTAATGTCTACAATATAAAGGACAAACTTGCTTTAACTTTGCAGACATAAAAAAAGTACAGAAAGTTGTGCCATTAAATGTTTTTTGTTTTATCTTATTTAATAAAAATCCTTATTTTGAAGATCAAATTAAGTTGCAGTGCAGACGAAAAAGCCATTTAACTACCAAAACAAATTGCACAGAAGCTCTTTCGTCAATACTTGCCACTTTTCTTTGACTTTATTCTAAACATCCAAATGCATAACTTCACCTCAAACCAACGATGTCCCTCATTACCTCAAGTTTGTGAAAGTTTACTGAAAATTGAAAATTACACGCCGCATTCTTCCTTCTTGAAAAGATGGTCATGTCACTTTTTACAAGTTTCACGAGATGTAACAAAAAAAAATCCTTTTCTGGTTTTGTACAATTTTCTTCTGAATACGAGATTAGAGTAAAAACCCCAAAGTAATAAAAGATTTCCATGGGGTTGACCTCTCATTAAAAGTTTCACCTTGCTGCGGCGGTTCCAAGTAGATAAATGCACAATGTCATTTTCAGAACGTCTCCTAGGAACATAATTCGTCGTAGATTAATATACCATGGTGTTTTATCTTGTTTGTCCAAATTGCACCTTGGTTGGTTCTTAACTGCACCATTCTCTCAGTGTATGTGAAATAATCCTTAAATGCTACGTATATGGAGTGCAATTTTTTCGCCCGTCATTTCTTCGTATACCATGATTCCAAGTTACTGTGCAAAGCCCTTCCCTAATCGGATATGGGTTCACAAGAAGAGCACTTTGAAAAAGTACGTTTGTTGACCTCTCTTACTAGGGTTCCTGTGAAAATTTCCAACCACTCGCTTTTCCTGTCTTCTTTCAATGAGTAACGTTGTTTATGTTGTTTTTTTTTTTTAAGATAAATCTTCCAAGGGAAACAAGCAACATGATTGCCATTAGTCTAAAGGACACCACCGGAGTTAAGCATGCCGAGGATTACATCAAACTGTCTGTAACAGAATCGAGGAACATCTACCCGACAAAGGTAAGCAAACTTAATGTGCACATACTCTTCTCCAAAGTCCTTGCGTTCCAAACTTTCGATCGAGTATAGAGAGAGTGAGAGAGTGAGAGAGAGAGCGATGGCTTCCAAGCAAGGGATCGGAATTTAATATCCTTTGGTGTTTTTTGTGTTTTTTTTGCTTCTTCTATTATAAATTTTATTTTTGTGTAAATTCTGCGATTCCCTTCGATAGTGTAAAACCAAGTTGTGAAATATTTTTCTTCCTTCTGGTTGCTTGTTGTCGTCGTGGAATGGAGCGCGAACTCCTCGTCGTATGTTATACTCGTACACAACATTTAATTTATTTTCTTCCTTATTTTTTTTTTGTATTTCATGTTGATGCTGTTGTCGTCATGGTGCATCTGAAATAGACAATCTTCTCTGTCGGTGATATTATCTGCTTCGATTCACCTCTAACTTTGTCCTCGCAATGGTCCAGTTCTGATGAGCGCATCGTTTCGATTGACAGGAACACTGGTAAGTTGGTTACTATTGAATCAATTTTCTAAAATTCGCTTGTGAAGGAAATAAATATTTTTCCAACCATCATCGACTGCAGCGGAAATCGGCTTCCTGCATTGGAACATTATTATTGTTGGTGCTGCTGTTGCAGTGAAAGGATGTTTGTGTTTGATTGTTGTGAATGATTTTGTGTAGTTTCGAATTATTGTCATCATAGAGCGTCGTGTGCGGATGCTTGTGCTGGGAACGAATTAGTTGTGTAATTAGTTTGGACAACTTACGGAAGAGTTGAAATGGAAAGGGCTTATGGAACTTACATGTCAGTTAGCACTGTATCAATTCGACAATGTTTTCATGAGTTCAATCCTTGGACAAGTGCATTGGTCTTATTTGATAAGCAGCACTACTGACAGCAAACAGTTCGTTTAATTTATTATGATGGTTTCATTAAGTAAGGAAAGCTATTTAATGAAATAAAGGATGTGCAGTGAACATACACTAGTGTTAAAGGATTTTATTTCCTAAAATACAATTTTGGCAACTTCTTTTTACTCATTATCAAGGTATTGATCCTGGAAACTTTTATGCAACAGCTGGTTGAAGCAAACTTGTTTGCGCTTTTTAACTATTTTAACTCCTGCTTTATCGAGGAACCTCAATCAGGATACCTCGGTGTGCTAACTTAGCATGCTTACGAGCTGCGTTTTAATGACGTGGCACAGTTAGTGAATTGATTTCTTAGCGCTTAAAGCAAATCAGTAAAAGTGGAACAGATTTTTTCATATCGGGTTCTGATGAAGGAATGAATTTACTGATGAGAAGGCATCAAGTGTTGAGACTCTGCCTGTTCGAAAGGTTTCTGGTTCATTTAACGAAAAAAAAGTTTGCGAAATCAGAACGCAGGGAAAAACAAAAATGCTAAAAAGAAAAAAAGATCAGAAGGCAAGGGAAATACTGTTGGAGGAAAAACTATGGGCTAGCCGTGCAGTTGCAAGCAAAACTGCTGGACGTCGAGATCAATTTGCGGAAGTTTTTAAGGAGTTTTATAAGTTGGGAGACAAAGGCTAAACACAGCCCAAAGGCATCAATCTGGAAAAATTAAAAAAATTGAAGTAGAATTGTGTTAAAAGGTATTTTTTTCAGTTCATGGAGTTAACAAAAGTAGAGTCGAACGAATCGCATTTTTTTTTTAACTAAGAAAATAACAGCACCCTCTGACATGAGAGGTCGTCACGCAACCAGGGCTTACAAGATTCGAGAGTTGTGCAGAATATTGAAAAAGTTTCCCAAGTCATAATTAAGAATCGAAGTACTTATCTTTCAACTGTGTTTGGAAAAGTTTGAGCCTGCCATTGCATTGATGGATGAACAAAATAGTGGTCTTAAACCAACACTTACATTTTATCAGAGAAAGGCACATTTCAAACGATAGTTAAAAAAGTAGCAGCAGCTGATTCCGAGGAAGAACAAGATGCCCTCAAGATTTCGCAAGAACTTTACGAAAGACTAAAACCGTTGGTGATGATCTACGCAAAAAAAGACGCTATTTATACTTGCAAGACTCAACAGTTGACTTTAAACATGATTTGCCACTGTCTTAAAACCATCGAAAGATGTTTTTTTAATGAAAAAAAGCTTTGGGTCTATATGTTTTATATTTTTCAAACTTGTACCAAATAAAGCTACAATTGGAGAAAAAGCTCCAAATGAAGTCAGCAGTTTTTTGCAACATTTTATCAGAAACTTTTTGATACTTATTTAGCTTGTTTTTCGTTCGAAAACGGTCGATTTTTTTTCGTGATCAAGCTGACTCAAGAATTGAAGCCGATGGACCATTTGAATCGACGTACCTTTTCCGATTGTGCCCCTGGAGAAGATGCGCCAAGATCAAAATCATCTTCAGTGACGAAGCTCATTTTTGGGTCAATGGGTTCGTCAATAAGGAAAATATGCGTTATTGGTCAGGTGAAAATCCACATTTGCTTCATGAATCACAACTTCATCCACAAAAAATAACTGTTTGCTGCAGCGGCGTTATTGGGCTATAAATTTTTGTCGACGATAACGATCTTCACGTTACTGTGAATGGCCAGCGTTATCGCGCCATGATTTCCGATTATTTTTGGCCCGAATGGGAAGATATGGACTTGGGCGGCATCTGGTTTCAACAGGATGGTGCCATAAGCCACACAGCACACCTAACAATCGATTTTTTTTTGAAGATTATGGGGAAAAGAAAACTAAAAACATTCGATTTGGCGACAAAGATCCGTTTGATTCAGGAAATGGAGAATGAAACATCAAAAGAAAGATATGATCTTAGAGAGAACATTTGAATCTCCGATAAAGTATTTCTACTACAATCGGACAGGTAATGAGGAATAAGTTGTGTGAATTCGAGAATGTTAACATAGCCGTTTTAAAATGATTCGAAAGTATGCGGGTCAATAATTTAGCAGTAGTTCAAAATTAAAAAATACAAACACTTCAATTTGCAAGCGATCTCTGTTTTCCTTATTTCAAGGCAAGTGGCTGAACGGATTCAAAACCAGGCATAATATTCTTGGCAAAATTTTATCTGGTTAAAGTGCTTATGTCGATTATATTGAAATCGACGATGGAATAAAAGCCACAGAAGTACCTGATCCCGGAAACAATAGTTTGTGCTGTTAACGCAAATGATGACGAGGACAGAGCTGAAGAGGAGGATGCCGCAACTCTGGAATATTGCAATCTGCAATCGAAATGACCGCTAATGTGCCAATTGAGATACACCACAGCATTTATAGGATGTATAATGCCATCCTTTAAATGCTGTGGTGTATCTCAATTGGTACATTAGCGTGAATACTTCGGCATGTCGCAGTCAAAAAAAATTTTTTTTTCGATAATAAAATAAAATAAAATAATAAAATAAATAAAATAAAAAATATATTAATAATAATTCCTTTCAAGTACTCGCATTTTTCCAAACAAATAATCTTACTCGAACTAATTTTGATCTCCCGTGAAACTTCGACTTAGAGGGAGTCAACTGTAATTGTACAGCTCATGTGTTCTTAATTTCGCAAACACTTGGTATGGTTCCTGCACATGCGTCCTTGAAATTTGTTAGTCCGTCCCATAATTCTGCGCAATGTGAAATTTTGTCTAGCATCATCGACTTGTCGAGCCAAAAACTTCAGTGGTGTTGATTAGGCATTTTCAGTTTCAAGACGTTCTCACATTTTACTGGATAAAGTCTTTTAAGCGATGTTTAGCATGGAAATGCCTCAATAGTTCTTACGAGACAATGGATCGCCTTTCCTGATGATGGCATGGCTTTAACCAGTGGTTGATAATTTGGTGCATGTATCTTGCAAAGTATCGCCACCATGCTTGAAAAGCGGCGACCTTGTTATTCTTCAGCTTTTTAATAGTTGAGCACTTCCAAACTGGCAGGTGGGGTGGTTTCGGTGTAGACTAGATGCGGGTTCTCATCTTGCCCTATCACTCCCTCTACCTGATGCTCATTAAAAAGCTGCTGGAAATGCTGCTAAATACATCTTCTATTCCCAGTCCTGACTAGGTTGCCTTCACTGTTTCGAAAAGCCTCCGTCGCTAGTTAGAAGCCAGTTGCCAGCTGCTTGGCTTTCCTGAAAAACATCCGGGTGTTGTTCCTTTCGCGGGACTCTTCGATTTCCTTGAGCTGATAGGCCATAATCTAGCAACTTACTCGAAAAATTTTAAAAGCTATTAAAGCTTTAAAACCCTCCCCCTAGAAGTGTAATAAAAAAAAACTAACTCAAAAATCAACTTTAATGCCAACAATGTCAAGTTCTATACTTTTCCGGGAAACAGGTTTCCATCCTTTAAGCAACCATACCCGCGACTAAATCCATTTTTATTGACCAAATTATGTCACCAATTTTGTCCCTGATGGATGGCCATAAATCTATGTATGTATGTATAGAAATAAACCAAAACATTTGCAGCAAAGCACGAACCACGAAAAGCATATCGCCCAACTGTAGAAGATACGAGTACACTACACTAAACCAAAGGAAATGACTCAAAGGATAATAACACTAATCGATTTTTATGATGGCGGGAGTTACAAACACAAGCGACGACGAACGTTGAACGAGGAACGACGAACGACTCCGTGTTCTGTTGAGCAGTATTTATGGGACCGGATTTAATGCAATGAATTATGTGTCCCTGATTTGCCATTCTATTTATTTTGCATAAATCTTCCTCTGCGTTGTCGTTGCTTTCACAAATACTGTTATGCAGTGCTCTAAACCAAAACCTCTTTCAATTCACTATTTATTTTTTTCTTCATTCTCATCCATGCTTCTTTTCGTCTCTTTTAGGAGTTGCTAAAGTCTTGGGAAATCGATTCAAGTTGGGCGAAAAGGTTGTCATCACCAATGGCGATAAAACGGGTAGTTTCCTCAAATACGATGTTGAAGTTCGTGATGCCGATAAGGTAAGTGCATTTTACAACAAAAACAACAAAATAAGAGGACAAGTCTAAATCACATTTTTCCAACAACAACAGATTGAGTTCTTCAAATCCTACGATATATTTAGTGGTTCTTCGTACCGAGGACACTTAATCGTTCGTAATCATCTTCAAGTGGATAAGTTCGCCAATTTGGTAGGTTTCAACGACAACAAAATTGAATGAAATCTAAACCGTCCTCCTTCCTTTGATTGCCTCAGATTGCCAAGAATGTATCGAAATGTTCAAACTTAATTGATAAAGTTCCCATAAAGTTCTTCACGTGTCGTCTATCCTCGAAGCAACAGCAATTGGGTGCGTTATTGTTGGACCATTACAAGGCAGAGCCATACTTTGACGTCGAACTGGGAACATATGCATGCCAAATCGACCTGACGACAACTTTTAATGAAGTTCTCAGTATTGTCAAAACGAATGATGTCAACTTTGAGCTTGAGGTGAATTACTACGAGACTCCAAGTCAACTTTGTTATGATAACAATTTTTTGCTGTTTTTATTTCTTGCAGGCTCAATTGCCCAACGGACTGTCGGATGTGATAACGTTGAAGTTTGTGCCTGGCGTTAGGGTGACTCCAGGACAATTGCATATAGCTGATATTGATCAGCAGGATATTACTATCACGGGTCTGGATAAAGTACTGCAGAAGATTGAGGTACGTATCAATGAAAGGGTTGTCATTTGAATTCTTGTAATTACGATGATTCCTTGACGTCTTGATGGATCAGTGCTATTTTCATCTTTGGTTCTGTGTGTGCTTGTGCTCCGTATAACATGACAAGAAT
This sequence comes from Orthonevra nobilis, assembly GCA_963555765.1. Taxonomy (NCBI): domain Eukaryota; kingdom Metazoa; phylum Arthropoda; class Insecta; order Diptera; family Syrphidae; genus Orthonevra; species Orthonevra nobilis. Next base: position 28,158,508 of record OY743226.1, on the reverse strand, counting down.
CGATTGTCAGTTTTCAATTGAACAAGAGACGACAAATAGCAGACGACAAAAGACATGTCCTTGCTATTGCATGTTGTTCTAGAGCACTGCGAAAAATGGATTGCAATTGAAATGGGAGTACGATCGAAGTTTGCGCTTTAGTCTGTGTTGAATTTAAATAGAAACGTTTGTCAATTCAAAAGGAGCATCAGCGGAACATAAAGGAATTTTAATTTAAGTTGAGACTCTTGGAGTGTTGAAAGATGGTCCGTTGTAAATGGGGGATTGGAAGGGCAGTTTAAACAGATTTCTCATGAATGAATAATGTCTTGGCCGCCAAGACTAGCAATGGAAGGAACACAGCGAACTCTTTTGATTGTGATTTTTGTGTTATTGGAATAGGGGAAAAGGTTATATTACAAATGATTTGATTTGAATAAATATAAAAGCGTTGAGTAAAAGATTGGGTTAGCTAGCAGAGTTGTAGAAGAATGCAATCAGAAGAAAATCTTTTTCGTATTGACTTCAATCACAGAATTCAATTCAATGAAATCACCATTCATTTTGATGTCTTTGATGGGCAATTCATTTTTGTGCATTCAAATTAATGAAATGTGTTTTCAGCGAAGTCATTTAAAGTCATTTTTAATTCAGCGAAGTCACTTAATTGATTTCATTTCATTTTTGATTCACAAAACCATTGAAGTCATCTTAAAGTAATTGAATTCATTTTGAAGTCTTTTGAATCCAATTGTGTTGACTTAAGTGAGACTTTGTCCTAGGAGTGCCATATTTATGGTGTTAACATTTTATTTTATTTTTTAAAGAAACAAGTAAAGTTTTTTGAGTGGGTTTTTTTCATGCTTTTGTTCATGATATGCAGAGCAATTAAAAAAAATCGAATTTTCGCGTTTTTTTCGCGTAAAAAGATAAATATCACAATAAATGCAAAAATGTATCCATCGAAAAATCGACCCGACATTCCGTGAAGTCATATTTTCTGAGCGTACTCTCAAAATTTCAGGACGACTTGTTTATTACAGCGTTTAGGAGAATGTCAGTGTTTTCGAGAAAAACGCGTTTAAGGTTTTGTAATGTTTTTACATAAATGTGTTTATTATTACCGCTTATCGGCAATGCCTGCTCCATAGAGGCATCTCTCCTCTTCTTCTAGCTGCTCATGTTGAGCCGCTTACATCTCCCGCTGCTCAATCTGGTCCTTTTTTGCTGCGTCGGTCATCTGCCTTTCCGCAGGCTCTATCCTTGCTCTGTCCCGTGAATAGTCAGAGTGCGCTGACGGTGTCAATTTAAAACACTTTTAAAATATCTTAAACGCTCGAAATCTGAGAAACGCTTCGACAGAGTTATTTCTACTTATATGTAGATTAAGAATCCATAATAAAAAATTGATTTTTTTTTGAAAATTTCAAAGACAAAGTCTCCCTTAACGTAAGCAAGGAAATAAACACAAAATAAAATTTACAAACATAATTTGGTTTGCTTCCAATGTATTGCAGATCCTTGCGAACTATGAATAATATACAATTTTTTACTTAATTTTCTTCATGAATTGTAAGCGAAATCCGCATCTGATAGTGGTCCACGTCGAGGGATACTAATTTACGTAAGCGCTTCGGGTGAGGCAAGTGGTGTATTTTATCTCAAAGACATTTTATAAAGGTTCCGTTCCCAAAGCGTCCCTATTATTAAGCCTCCGCTGTCCGTCCGTTTGTCACAGAGCTATATCTCCTCCGCAATAATGGAGACGCTACAACAACAAATAATAAAAATGATATAAAGTTTAAAATAAATGAGGCTTACCATATAAAGAAATTGTTTCTTTAAATCGCAACGCAACTTACAATAGACAATAAGGCAACTAAACAATCTTTTGAAGTATGCAATCATTTTGTCCATCCATCAAATTCTCGAATTCCAATAAAAAAAGACATTTTGCAACTTCTGGAACGAATGTCAAAATGTTTCTACCCAACCAAACGAAGTGTCATTTACTAAAACAAAATTATTAAAAAATGTTTTTCATGTGATTTTGATGTGTTTTTGAGTTATGATTTTCCCAGCATTTCAATAAATCACTAAGAAGAATTGCTTGAAAAATAAAGAAAAATGTAAACTTTGACTGGCGTTATGTGTGTTGATTACGCATTTAAAGCACACAAGCATTTTTTTTTAATTTTTAAATATTTTACAATTCTTTCTTGAGAGCAATTTTTTTGTGAATGAATTTGCACTCGATTCGAGATGAATTTCTTGCATGGATTTGCCAAAAAAATTTCAGAATCATATATTCCATGTATTCACACATTTCTACAGTAAGTCTGCATCAAATAAACTTTAAATCTGGTGATCTTTTTAAATCCTTATTTTTTTTTAAACTTTGTCATTTCCCACCTCGAAGTTTTTGTTCTTCTTGTAATTACAAGTAAAGTGATATCAAGCTTTTATTTTGTGTGGCTTACTCGTACATATTTATGTGCGATGCTATAAGAATTCTAAAATAAAAGAAAAAAAATGTTGCATAATCTAGTGCGGCGCGGAACCCTTCCGGTGAGTGTCAACTCTGACTTTGCCACTTTTTTTCGAGATTATCTTCTTATCGAGAGAAGTTGTTGAGGGCGGTGCATAATCTGAGTGCAATTGAGCCTAGTACCAGTTAGCTGCATATCTCAATCCGCCGTTTTGGAACTGAATTGTTGCATTCATTTAGCATAATAGTTCTAAACAGCGTTCACCAGTATTTCTTCTAAATCTCCAACGTAGAATCACCGTCGTCTTTTAATATTAACCCCAGATACGTAAACAGGGGACGGCATATTAAAGAAGCTTATTACTCTTGAGATTCAGTAAACTGGTTAGCTTAGACAATTTCAGATTCTTGGGGGTACCACCCACTAAAAATCCAAAAATACTTGGTCGAGGTGAAAGTTCATTGGCGAAGACTCGGACACAGACTTTGAAACATGGTCCACGTACCACTTGTGGAGGACTGAATGAACAGTTTTTCTCTGTTTCGGGGTGACTGTCTTGCCCGTGCCAAGTGCCAAATGCTTGTTGGCCACTAAGAGAGGATTCTCTTCATTTTCGCTCGAAAGATTCCTCTAACGTTTGATATACACAATGGAAAAACCAATCTCAGTGTTGGGGTTAAACGGATCGACAGTAAGTAGGAAGACCATACAACAACTAACGAGGTAACATAATCGGTAAACAATAGGTAAAGGCACTTCCGGATGATTATGTGCAGTTCTAAGACTCTACCAACAAGCGTTTTTCATAGGCAAGTCCACCGAAACCGCTCTTCACAAAGTAGTTTCAACAATCGAGGAAGCCTTTGAAAACAAAGAATCTGGTGCAGGAGTGTTAAGTGATATCGAAGGGGCGTTCAAACATGAACATACGGCAAATACTTGTCTGCTTCGACAGTACTGCGGCGATTAAGGGTATCATAAACCCCTTATCAGCAACACTAAACAACGTGAGTTGAAAATGGATAACGCAACACGAAGGTTCAACGGGTAACGAAAAATCTGACGAACAAGCTAGAAAAGGAGCGGCGAAAAGAGACCCCTAACAGCTATTAAAAGAGCTATAAACGAGTTGCCATCCCTGGAATTTAATAATCACTGGCTCAACCTTAGAACGTGCAGAATGGCAAAATCTATAGTAGGTGAACCGACTAACAATCGAGCTCTGAACTCCAGCAAAGCGAATCTGAAAAAGCTGTGAGCAGGATGAGGAAGATTTGCAGCACTTCCTCTGCCACTGCGCAGTAACAGCGACACAAAATACTGTGGTAAACAGTGGCACCAGACCTTTCGCACATCAAAGAAATTGAGACCGACCACACTAACCAAGCCGCTCCACTAAAATAACTCTACACCTCCCTCCCCCTTTTTACTACACTTAAGAAAATAGGGGAACACAACGGGCCCAATCAGAGGTTAAGGTGAAGAGCAAATGAAGCGCACCCTAACCAATCAAAAAACCAAGCCTCCTCAAAAGATTTTTGTGCATTATCTTTCATTATCGACTTTTCAGGAGGACATTTTGATACCTTTTTTTTTCATTGTTGTGAGAAAGAAGGCAAAAAAAGGCTCCTCTTTTCGATGTATTCCTTACTGTACAGCTTTGTGAAAGGGCTTTTAGTATTCATTATCCTTTGACCGATTTACGCATGACGTCCTTTTATAGTTTTGCAATAACCATTATCATGTCGATCAAAATCGTCAAAGTTACCAACAGTCCAGCTTATCAGGGCCGTAAATGGAGATTCAATCTGGCCATGCGACGATGTCTATAATTTGAACTCGTAGTCTCTCATTGTGTCCCTGGCTCTTGGTATTAGTGTAATCATCAATCAAGCACCGAACCACTCTTTTTTAAAGTTGAACAAAAATTGTAAAACTTCAAAACGACTAAAGCTCTGCACACAAAAGAAGGCATTTAAGTGATTATCCACTTTCAAAGGAAACAGTTTTCCCATCTAAGGAAACCTCCAATGTCTGTTGGCCTGGTGGTCAGCTCCTCTACCTTCTCATTCTCTCTGCCTGTGGCGTCGTAGAAAAAAATGGTTACCTAATGGAATTTTCTCGAATGGGCACTCCCCCCCCATGCCCTCAAAACAGCACTTAAGTGCAATATTATCGAATTTGATGTGCAATCGATGGCCACTCTCAACGCCTTCTTCATTCCACCCGGCCATTCACTGAGTGTCCTACTGAACCATTTTATCAATGATGATGGTTTCCTGTCAGACGAACCACGTCTACGCCGCCTCTATGAAATGCATCATACCGGATGTTCACTGACACGTTTTTAATTGTTATAATGGAATTCTCAAACTGCTGCTGTTGGAACGTGGAGGAATTAAAATTTATTGGACAAACAAAATGCCAAACTATGCATGCATACATTAATAATTACATTTGTCCAGTGGAGCCTTTTTTTTCCAACGCGCTTTTTTTAGTCTCGTACATGCAGTTGTTTGTAATTTGTTTAACTTACAAGCCGGCCCTTATTAAATAGTGCTTACGCATGAGCTGGCTGCAATGTGTGATAAAATTTGTGGAACTGTAAACAAGGACACCAGGATGATGGGTATGGCTGCGACAAAAGAAGAATCAGGAATAATAAAGTGCAATTACCTCCAAATGAATTGTTGCGAATTGGACCGTTGGTTGTGTAAACCGTTAAGCAATTTTAAATTTTTCAAACAACAAAAAAAAAAAAAAAATACCGAAAAAACTCCTCCGGACTTTGGGTTGTGTGCGGCTGCAGGACAAATTGTGGATAGAAAAAGCATACGGAATGACTGTCATATACGAGTATACTGCCGTCCAAAAGTTTCCCTACCAAAACGTTAAAATGTTTATTAATACGTTTATGACTTAAATGAACAAAGTTCTTTTATCTTTTTTGGGGCATTATTTCACCTCCAAGCAATCAAAAAGATTTATGTGTGATGTGAACCCATAAAATTACAAAAGTTTAAGGTCAACCTTAAGTGAACTTGAATTGAACATCATCCATAGAAACTACATTCATCCGACGTACCCAGTTATCCTCTGCCCGAATTAAATGTCTATTGAAACTTGGAAAAAACATCGTGTGACTCTGCCCAAGCCATGCTTCTACAATTGCTGGTGTAAGGAGTTTAAGCTTAGGACAAATCCATTGAAGGCCTGTACGTCTTTCACGATATTACAGGAATATCGGCAAGTGAGCTTGAGGTCCCGGGTTCGAATTCGGGTGGCAACAACTATCATTTTAAGCAGCCCAACCTTTCGGGATCGACTGACAATCCCTCCGATGATTACAACTACCAAGAAAAAGCTGCTGGGGCCGCTCGGAGTCGGAAGTAAACTAAAGGTCCGACCACCGCTATTTGTCCGAAACCCATGATGAAGGTGGATCCAAGTCATCAAAAGAACTGTCGCTACAAGATGTTTTTTTTGTTTCAAAATGAACAAAGTTAAGGCGTCTTGTTATTATACGTAGGATGCTAGATATATTTCTGGCCTAGTAATGAAAAGTTATTGTTTTTCAAAGTATTCCCCAGCATGATTTATACACTTTTGCATGCGCTCAAACCAATTTTCGAAACACTTTTTCCACTCCGATTGAGACAGCTCCAAAACATGGTTTTTGAACGACTCAACAGCATGTTCTGGTGACGAAAATCGTTGACCGCGCATTTTTTTCTTGATGTGCGGGAATAAAAAGAAGTCATTGGGTGCCAAGTCAGGACTGTACGGCGGATGACTCATCAATTCGAAGTTTTGGCCGATCAAAAAGGCGCTGGTTTGAGCCGATGTGTGAGAGCTCGCATTGAAATGGTGAACAATGAATCGTCTTTCTTGTTCGTTTATCGAATTTCTCCGAAGACTTCAGGCAAACAAATTGTGGTGTACCACTCCGAATTGACCATCCTACGTTGCTCAAGCGGAACAGTCGCCACATGACCAGTTTTGCCGAAGAAACAGGCGATCCATGAACAACTTTTGTTGGATTTGGCTCGTCTTCGAAGACCCACACGGTCGATTGTTGTTTTGTTTCGGGCTCATACGCATAGATCCATGATTCGTCACCTGTGACAATCTTATAAACGTCTTTTGAAGCACCGCGATCGTATTTTTTTTTAACATTTCTTTGCACCAATCGACACGAGCCTTTTTTTGAGCGATTGTCAAATTGTGAGGGATCCAACGAGAACAAACCTTTTTTACGGCCAGGTATTCATGCAATATAGAATGTTTGCTGGTGGGAAAAAATGCCCAGGGTTACCTCTATCTCACGGTATGTCACATGACGATCTTGCATTATCAGTTCGTTCGAATTCGTCTTTGAGCAAGCGTCGGCCATGACTGAATTCATTAAACCAGTCTTTAGGATGGTGCTTCATCGCCATACAAATATTTAAGTTCATCAATGCACTCTTGTCGTGATAATCCACGTCGAAAGTTGTGAAAAATGATCGCACGAAAGTATTCACGAGTTAATTCCATTTTTTTGTCGAGATGAATTTTTCAAGTCTCTGTAAATAAAACAATTCACGATTAAATGACAACACATTCTGAGTAATGTTATGCTAAAAAATGTCAAACTTTTCAATGGAAATGTCAGATTGCACCTGGCAACACCTAGGCCAGAAATATATCTAGCAGCCTACGTATTGAAATTCAAGAGCAAAGCTGAGTTACTTTTGAGACAAACGAGATCTTAAGTAAACAATAGGAAAAGACCGTCTACACTGACACTGAACAGATTCAAAGTTACTTGTTCAGACAGAAGGTTTTCAAATTGTTCGAATACCCCCTCTGTCCGGCAGATCTTTCCCACAAAACTATGATATACACTCAACTCTTTTTTATACGGTTTGTTTTTACACGGATTTGAAGTTACACGGTTGAAAAAAAAAAATTTTGTAAAATTTTTTTTAATCTAGTACGGTTGTAATTATGTTTGTTTTTACCACACTTGGCACCATAGCTGAAATGAACATACATAGTAGTAACTGGGAAATCCCCTTATTCGATAACTCTTACCTACACATTTTGTGCGCATGATATTTACATAAAATATTGCATAATTAAAGTGTTTAAAGTTTATAAGCTCGCAATATTTTATCAATTGTTCGAGCTATCGATTAGATTTGAACATTTCTGACCTTAATAAGAAAAAAAAGGTATTTTATCTATAAATTTTTAGTAAAGCTTTAAAAATAAAATTACTAACAGTTAACAAAATTACTAAGATTTCAAAGATTCGTAAAAGGCAAGCCATTTCTTTGGAAGTTAAATTTAAAATCTTGGACTGTCGGGCAAGAGGAGAAGGTCCAACATCTGTGGGCAAGGATTTTGGCTTAAACGAAGCTACTTTCAGGACCATTAAGAAAAATTAGAATAAAATACGAAAATCTGTCATCAATTCATAAAAACATGGTTCCGAAACATCGTCACACATTAGAAATGAAGTGTTAGTAAAAATGAAAAAATGTCTAGTGTTTTGGATTGAGGATTTATTGCAAAAGAGAATACCTGTAGATGGAAATATTATAAAGCAGAAGTCACTACGAGTTTATAAGCAACTGCAGATATCGGAGCCATCAACAAGTCGTCAAGATATGAGAAAGGAATTTTCTGCTAGTGATGGATGGATGGCTAACAGGATTTCTTAAAAGAAAAGCATTTCATAATTTAAAAATTAAAGGAGAAATCGCATCAGCAGATGAAAAGTCAGCTAAAACCTATCCAGCAGAACTAGCCAAAATAATTGAAGATGGGGACTATGTCCCCGACCAAATTTTCAATGCCGATGAAACGGGTTTGTTCTGGAAAAAAATGCCTTCCAGAACTTTTATAGCAAAATCCGAAAAAATTGCTAGTGGTTTTAAAGTTGCTTAAGATCGGTTAGCATTTTTATTGTGTAGCAACGCTTCTGGTGACAAAATTTTAAAGCCTCTTTTAATTTACCGATCATTAAGGCCACGTGCTTTGCGAGGAAAAAACATTCAAGAGTTGCCGGTTCATTGGACGGCGAATAAAAAGGCCTGGATAACAGCAGGTCTATTTACGGAATGGTTTGAAGAATGCTTTGTTCTTGAAGTTAAAATATTTATGGAACAGCAATGTCTTGATTTTAAAGTGCTTTTGCTCATAGATAATGCGCCAAATCATCCCGTTTTAGAGCATCCAAATGTTCAAGTAATATTTTTGCCAGCTAATGCCACTTCCTTGATTCAACCATTAGATCAGGGTATAATTGCCACGTTTAAGCTTTATTATATTCAACGAGCATTCCAACATATTTTAGATGCATAGAGAAGGACAACCATACGATCGTTGATGCAAGGAAAAAATAGATCTGTTTTGGATTGCATTGCATATGCTTCAATGGCCAAAGAGAAGTTAAGGCTATCAACATTAAATTCCTGCTGGAAAGCACTTTGGCCAGAATGCGTCAAGAGTGGTGCTTCGGTGCCCCAAGCATCGATGGAGACTTCTGAAAGGAGGATTAGGATTTGAGGACCTACAAATTGAAGATGTCGACGAATTAATGATAGATAAACGTCTAGATGATGATTGTCTGATTGAATTAATAACAGATGACGGTAAAACTGAGAACCATAATAGCGATAACGACGAGGAGAGCGAAATATGTCAACTAACTGCTAGTTTAATTGATGACGGTCTAACATTTGGTAAATGTATGGTGAATCCTTTCTTAAAAAATGATCCTAAAATGGAACGTGCCCTGAAATTCGAACGAGATATTAATAATTGTATTGCTGGGTATAAAGAGTTGTACAAAGAACTTAAAAAAACAAAAGTTCAACTTTCTATAAAGATTTTTTAATAAAAAAGTCGACGGCGCAAAACCGTTCGGAAAGTAGTCCGACAGTTCAAAACTCTATTACCGGACGAAAGTCATCATTGGATAATTTGATGGATATCTCCAGTGATGATACCGACTTTACTTCAGTTCGACGCAAACACTTGCGCTTGTTAGTAGCGACGAATAATTATGTAATATAGCTATGTAAATATTTTTTCTTTATTTCTATTCTAATTTTTCTGTTCTTAATTCTGGATTAACAGATTTCTTTTGTTTGCTCTACCAATTTTTCACCTGCTTGAATTATGTATTTTAAGTTTTAATGCTCAATAAAATGCCATATGAACATACAATTTGTATGCATATTTGAAATTTTATGGTTTTCAACATTTTTTACACGGATTTCGTGTAAAAAAAGAGTTGGGCAGATATATTTTCTCGCGTGATGGCCGACGTAGAAGTTCGCAGACGCTACAGTGGCGAAGAGATGCAAATGTTGTGCATTGTCCGTATGAAGACATGTGTTCTGTAGGTGATAGCTCCTTCCACACTTACCGTAGGCAAATTCTAAGATTCATTCGCACAGACAATCACTAGACGAACACAATGGATCTAATTTGTGGTCAAAGTGAGTCCTGGAACACCCAAGGACGTTCAAGTTGAAAGAAAGTCTCTCCTTGAAAATCAAAATCATTGAAATTTGTAAAAGGTTAATTATTTTATGCCCGAGTGAATTAAATTTCAATTCAACATGCAGTCGTAAAGTTATGGAAAGGTTTCCACAAAATTTTACATTTTTTCAAACGGATGTATGGTCAGATGGATACGCTAAAGTTTTGTTTCGGGTTTTGGTTTTATTTTTTTCTTCACATTTACGCAGTGCTCTTAGAGTTTTTAGTTGAAAACGTACGTATCCGTTTCGTCGTTTAAAATAACACCATCTGTGGTTCAAACCGAACACACCCTACAGAGTGGAACTGTAAACGGTGGACACAAAACAAGTGTCAGGACTTTCAGCAACCAAATCGTTGTGCACTCCTTTTTTTTTAATACTCGTATTTCGAAGGAGTAAACATAATTTCACGCTTGCACGCGCATATGTCGGACCGAAAAATTAAAAATGAAAAAACAAAAATGGTTGTTGTAATGCAAATTTGTTTTTTTCATTTGTGTCTTTTACTTTTTGCGATGGTTAGCGTCAACGTCGTTATTTCTCTTTCGAAATTTTGCAAAAAACCGAAAATAATTTAAGCACTCGTTAAACTATTCACGGAATAAGGCTGTCTGTCTGAAAACATGTATAAAAAGTTTGAAATGTTCGCATTGCCGAAGGATAATTCAGGATAATTGGTTTTCTTTCATTGATCATGCGGATGCGAATTTTCAATTTTTCAATAAACACTCACACAATTTTTTGACACGCTAAATTGTTGGCATAAAATGGGTTTTCTTTTAAGAGAAAATACGTTAACTGCCAAAGTCCTTTCTGGCGGCGTATATATATAAACATTTTATGGGTCCGACTTTCGAATTGACAAATCGAAAAGGTGTTGTACTACTGTGTCCAAAAAATAAGGTGACATTGTATTTATTTTGAAAATTCTTTATTTATTCTTCCAAATCAATTTCATCCCCTTCAAAGTAATCCCCTCCCGATGCGATACACTTATGCCAACGGATTTTCCAATCTTTGAAACACTGGTTGTAGTCACTTTCTGGGATGGCCTTCAGTTCCGTCTTCGCTGCGGCTTGAATCTCCTCTATCGTATCAAAATGGTGTCCCTGGAGCGGTCTTTTGAGCTTGTTGAACAGCCAGAAGTCGCACGGCGCCAGATCAGGTGAATATGGTGGTTGCGGAACGATATGGGTTGAGTTTTTGGCGAAATGATCAAATGATCAAGAATTGTCTTTCCACAATTCCGGCCTTTTTAGGCGGATAGCGTTACGCAAACGACGCATAATGTTCAAATAATATTCCTTGTTGACTGTTTGGCCGGTTGGAAGGAATTCATAAAGCACAACACCACGATAATCGAAGAAAACAGTCAACATCACCTTGATTTTTGAGCGACTTTGGCGCGGTTTTTTTGGTCTCGGCTCTCCCTTGGCACGATATTCGCTCGATTGATCGGTATAGATCCAATCCTCATCGCCAGTTATAATGCGTTTCATGACATCCTAGTAGTCGGAAAGCATTGTTTCACATACTTCAACCCGACGCCTTTTTTTCCAAAAAATTCAATGTTTTCGGTACCAGTCGAGATTTGACGCGCTTGAGGCCCAAAGCATCCTTCAAAATGGTATTGACTGAGCCTTTCGATAAGCCAACTTCATCAGCAAGGTCTCTAATCGTTAATCGATGGTTTTTCAACACCAAATCTTTGATTTGTTGGACGTGAGCTTCATCGGTTGATGTTGATGGTCGTCCAGAACGCTCTTCGTCTTCGACACGTTCACGGCCGGCTTGGAAATCACTATACCACTTGTAAACATTTTTTTTAGACTTAGCCTCATCATCAAAGGCTTTCTGCACCATCCTCAACGTATCCGCAGCAGAAAATTGATTCCGCAAACAAAATTTAATGCAAATTCTTTGCTCAATAAATTTCGACATCGCAAAAAAACAAAAAACTCACTTTTAGCAGCTCACAAAACGACGCGTATCTCAAACACTATGAATATATTTTGACATGAAATTTCACATAGATGTCACAGACAGTACTACCAACCTTAAAAGAATGAAAAAATTTCCAAATCCTTCGACGCGCGCAGTTTAAATTCATATGTCACCTTATTTTTTGGACACAGTAGTATATACATATCTATGAAAATCATATTTGCAATTATTTATTTATTGACTTAACCGGTTAATTATTTGTATAAAGAATTTAAGTATTTATTTATTTTATGCTTTCATTTTATTTTATATTTTTCGCTTATCAAATGAAGTTGTTCGTTGTTTCCCTTTAAAGTATTTGGGAAAATTAATCCTTATTTATTTGTCTTTAATAAGTAAATTTGGGTTTTCAGTAATAAAAATAAGGTTGGTCTCATTGAAAAGCCTCCAATTTCTAATCTGCATAAAGTACACACACCATAGGCTGTACTAAATTAGAATAACGAATATGCTTTGTTCCTTGATGAAATATCACAGTTAAGCAGTAGACCTTACGAAATGGGAAATGGGCAGGGCAAAGCGCACAGTAACAAATTTTTTTGTATACCTAAATTGGTTCGCGTTTTACTCAACGAAAGTAAATATCGTCTTACATAAAATGGGTACCGACAGAGCATTTGCGAAGCCTTCCTGTGGCCAAAAATTACTCTTGATTGTCCTGTAAGATTTTTTCCATTATATATTTGAAGATGATATCGGTCAAGTGGGCGCCGCCATTGTCAATGCTCATTTTGGCCATTTTTACCACATTTTGACCCATTTGGAGATAACTTTGATTAGAAGTGTTCGGACTCTTGCCGGATATTTTCTCTGACCGTGTTCTCAAAGACCCGCGAATTAAAAGAAAAAAAAGGACAAAGGAAAAAGTTCAGAGCGGTAAAATTTGGCAAATTTGCCGACCAATGCAACGGAAACGCATCTTTTAAAATGTCCGTTGTCGCGCGAGTTCTGTTTGCGATTGCATCGCACTGTTAGAAACAGAGCATCACATTCCCTGTTCCATACCACCGACCAGTCACAATCGAGAAAAGTGGCCAAGAATGAGTCAGACACGCACACTTAGGGTTCCTTACCACCGTACAATAGTAAACACTTTATATTTTTACTGTGAAAGTGTGAATCCCAGGAATTTCGACTTCAGCTCGTGATCCATCTAGGGCTGACCCCCTTCTGGCCAATCCGGCCACAGCGACATTCAGGGCCTGTTTTTTGCCCTGAATGTCGCTGTAGCCGGGGACTCAGACAAGTGTGATTTTTGTTTCTTGACTTAGATGGTGAATTTCGTTTTAGTAGTTTTAAAGAAGTTTGTTTGCCACATCAATGGCTCTGATATCGACCTGACTAGGTCCTCTCTGTGTTTTGTCAATTCACACGTTTTCTTGATTGTCGGTATTTCCGCCTGGAAAATGCTGACTTGGTTCAGAAGGCGATAAGACTTGGGGATGTCTGGCTTTTTTTGAGAAAATGCGTGCGCCTTCTCCGCATTTTATTTTTGAGCCATCAGTAAATATAACTGTGTCGAAATGTTTTTGGATGTCTTCATGGGAGAATTCATTGTTCCATTACAGTGCACTTCTTCTCTGGTCGATAAGATCGCCCGATTGACCACACAAATCTTCTTTGGTTTTCAAAAACAATATCCAATAAGAGTGTTCGAACTTATTGCCCGAAGCTCTTGCCAAACGATTAAAAGTGCTGTAAAAATAGGCTAAATGATAATGACAATGGCGACATCCATTAAGAGATTTAAAAAAGAACAATAAATGGAATGTGATAAATATTTGGAAACATTTCTACTTATTTTAAAAAATATATCGCTACAAACGCCATTCCTGATAATTACAACTCATGTCGAAATGAATTCCTTCAAATGATGTTGCTGTAAGTGGTTTTGTATGTAATTTCCCGCTCTCAATTCCAAAATAAAATCCGCTCTAAAAAGGGATACTCTGAAATTCATATCGCACTACATTATGATGAAAATCTAAAACCTGCTTCAAAAATACTTTGCGTTGGTTATTTTCGAAAAAAATCTGCGGACTTTTTGTAGCTCCGGTTGTAATTATTATTAGAGAAAAACCTTCTATGATAGAACTTGCGGTACGAATATATATTCAATTTGAAATAACAAGATATGTATACTTTTCGCTTACAGGTAAAAGCATCAGACACATCCATCCTGAAAGTGATTCCGCAAGCAAAGGTGCACGGCTCTTTGCAGTACAAGGTGAAACTGTTGAACCAACTTCCAACCGAGGAGCAATTGTTTATCTATGTGCACTCACCGTTAACCCTGCAAGACATTGAGGTGAGTAGAATTTATTTGATAGCATGTGTAATGGATATGTGCATTTGTAAGGATCTATCAAGGAGTATCTGTTACTGAACGACTGCAAAGTAAATGTACACATTCGATTGTCATCATGAGTACAGTTGGGCACGAAATAATTTTACCACACTAATGTTCTCAAATAAAGGATCCGTTTTTGTTCTTTCAGAGTGTTCACTGAAGGGACATCAATTATGATGAAAAAAAAAAATTGTCCCTTAAACAAATTTAAAGTGTCCCAAAATCATCCATTAAAATACTTCGTAGCCTTAATATCCCGACTGAGAGTGTATTTGTTTTTTTTTTTCATTAAATTTCTTATACACCGTGTGTGTATCTGGACAAAATAGGATGGATCCTTCCTTATCTCCAAGCGGTTGTATAGTTGCAGCAAAAGAAACAAGAAAAAGGACGAAAAGTATCGTGTGAGGAAAACTATAACGAATTGAAGCGTGTAGTTTCTTTCGAATCCTTTACTGGTGTTTTTCTGTATATTTTCTTTTTTGTCCTTTTAAGGACGATAAAGATATATAGTACTACATTCACATGGGAACGGTTTTGGCAAACTTTCTTTACTTTCTAATGGAAACTAAAAGTTTTTGTTTCTTGTTTTGCTTCACTTCCGAATGGATGTTTTCCTTTAATCCTTTGCACTGGTGTGCTTGTGTTTTTTTCTAAATAGAAGTATCTCCGAAGGAGCGTCGTACACATGTGCAGTTGATGGACATTGTTCTAATGACGAAGTATGCCACACTTTGCAGTTTGTTTTTATTTTAGTCGGCGTCGTTCCTTCGTTAATCGCTTACTGAAATCGCCATGTTTCAGCTGGGACTTGGACGTGTTGGCAGTGTCCTCGAGACACTAACCGGAGGTGTATAGATGAGGCTATTAAACGAATGAGATGTGCTATGATTTTAGTAATTCGGCATGTATATTATCCTTAAAATAGGCACTTATCAGTTGTACTGTAGGATAATGAAATATTGTCCTCAAAATTGTCCGCTGCAGAAGGAAGAGCAATTATTGAAAAAAATCGGGTACTTTAAAAGGTTCCGTACCTCAAAAGGAAAAACGAAACCATTGTGGGATCACTTTGTTGTCCGTCTGTCTGTCAGGGCCTTTTTCTCAGGAACACGTAGTGGTATCAAATTGAAATAAATACTGCGGGCTGTTAACAAATCAAGCTTCTAAATCGAAGCAGTCAAAAGAAACGTCCGTTTGGTAATCGCAAGGGAATCAAAACTTTTCTTTGAGACTCGATTCCCATGATGGACGAACTATTTATATACCTACACGTTTGTGCAGTCGTTCGAAGTCGATAGTCCACGATGCAATTATACATTGCTTCAAAGAGCCATCGACTAATAAGACTATTTAAGAGAACCAGGCTTAAAATTTATAAGCACGAGGAATCGAAGGAAAACAGCCCAAGAAATCTGTTAAAAAATTCGATCGTTCGCACTCAAAGCAAATTTCAGTTTCATGGATAAAAAATGCTTGTAGCTACTTAGGCTTTCAACAGTCGAATGGCAGTGCACTTCGTGACACTTTGACTTCAAAACAAAGTCAGACGGCTTGAATCGAAAATAGTTCTTTCGCCGGTGTAAGGACCTCACCCGATCGATGGAATCTAGTGTGATAAAGAAGAAACGTTTGGAAGTTTGTTTATACGAGGTAAACTTTGAAACTACCCAATTTCTAAAATTCTTTCATCAATACAATCAACGGACCTTAAGATGGACAAAGCCTATAAATTATGTCACTCAAATAATAGGATCTTTCGTGGCGACCAATTATGCTATTAAAAAATGGTTGATCGAAGGCGTTTCGACGCGGCTTTTCCATTGAAAAGTTTTTGAAATCAAAAAGTTCTACAAAAAAATCCGCGACAAAACATCTCTAGATGCTAAGGTTATGGCACAATTTAAGTAAGTTTTTCAGCTTTTTCCGAGGATTTTATTTTCGACAAGATCCACCCGATTTCAGAAACACTCCCATCAATACATACAATGGACCTCCGAAATGAACATTATTTAACTTAAATAAAAGGTTCTTTCGTGGCGAACAAAATAATTAGTAAAATTGTTGAAAAAGCGGTAGACTTTTGCGAACGCTTTCGTAACGGTAAGATATATTAACATGCTTTCTAAAGATAAGTTTTAGAACTGAAGAGCTTCTATAAAAAAGGCCGCCATGATTTATCTCTATGTGTTAAGGTTAATACACAAATTGTTAAAAATAGGACTAAAAAATATTTTTAAAATTTATTTCAATATTTCAGGGTAAATTCATATAAGCAGGCAGGAAATTTGGCAACATTTCAGTTCGCTTTGCTGTCAAAGGTGGTTTTTTAAGTCCTACAACTTTTTTTCTTGTACAAAACGTACGCGGGCGAAGTCGCAGTAAATGGCAAGTCATAAATTAGAAGATGCATTGACAAATGTTGGACGGTCGCGCCACACCACTAAGTTTGAAGAGCTTTGAAATCACATTAATGCAAGACAATGATCCAAGCTTCGCGAGTATTTGTGGATCTAGAGGAACAAAAAAGAATACTGAAAAAATAAAATATTACCTGTCCTATCACTCGAGTTCAAGGGTTATTGTGGGTCTCCCTTGACAGAGGTCCGAAAATAGTGTCAAACAGGGATCAAAAACGTCCTCACTTTAAGGGATCAAAAACGTCCTCATTATTAAATCACTCGATTGAAAGCCTACATTAAACGAAACAGTACCCGTCCATTCCACGATGAAAGATCTTGATCTGCACCCGCAAAAGATACAACTGCCGCAGCAGAACACCTTCAATGACGAGGATCATTTCTTATAATTTTCGCAGTGTGCATAATTTTCTTAAGGCTCACAAAAGTTGCATCGTCTAAGAGGCACATGGTTTCAACACGACGGCGCAAGATGTCATAATATGTCAGGTTAAACTATCACTTTCTTGAAACAAAGATTTGGTGAGCTAATCTAAGCCAAGTTTAAGATTCACGGAATTTTACAATAAGAAAATAACCTTTTCAAAAATAGTCTTTGTTTTTGTTTCTCTTATTCTTATTGCAGTTTTACTTTGTGTCGGATTGGGTTCAGTAAATCACTGACAGGCGTTGCGGCGCATGAAATTTTACCAATCGTCATTGCCTACTTTACCACGGTAAATTGAGTTGCGATTTTAAGAAACAAATTTTTTTGTAGGCCGCGATAAATAAAACGTTAAACTGCTTCGATTCTAAGGGAATCTGCGCCATCATAAGCCGATAATAATGGAGTGGCATATTCGAGAAGCGGTCAGACAAAGGTGGCATAATGAGACTTAGACACATAAGGATTAGAAAACTCTTTTGACCATCATTTTATAAAACCAAGGTTGGAATTCGCTCTACATATGACTCGATCGATAGGTGACTGAAAATGGAGCTCTTTGTCGCAAAGAACAACAAGGTACCAAATCGATTCAACTTGGGGGAACAGGACTTACGATTGAAGGCGCTTCCGAGAATAAACTATGATCGATCGGTCCCCAATATGTGTACAGAGATTCTCATATCATCAGCGTAAATAGGCATGTCAGAGTTTTGAAGGATGCACGTCGTTGAGTGCGAAAATAAATATAATGGGCTCTAAATGACTGCCTTGAGATATACTAGCGGTAGGGACTATAGGCTTAGGTATTGAGGATCTGAAAAGATTTTTTAAATAAGGTTGGAGATTAAGGATGGAGAAAAGGGTCTTAAGTTTCAGGTTAATGATTTGATGGGAGATTTTATCAAAAGCCTTGCTGAAGTCTGGCTATAGCATCAACTTCTTTGCCTTGCTGTAGTGCCTGCAAAGCTTTAGATACGAATTGGGTAAAATTTGTTCTAGTAGTTTTACCTTTCAAAAAACCGTGTTGCTTTGATGAAGGTTTATATTTACTGTGGAAGTACAAAGAGTCGTAGACAATACTTTCGAGAAGCTTAGTTATGAGTTAGGCTATGGATTTTGAAAATAATTTTTTTTTTTTTGATTTTACCCAAAAGTTTATTATGGACTTCAAGCCAGGGGAGTTCGTAGGCCGTTCCTAAACTATTATCTTTTTCTTTTGCAGCATGAAAGGAGTGACATGCAGCGGGACAAACGATTTGTAACTCTCCTTTGTTTATTGGACTTTTCAAGGACTTTTGGTTTCAGTAAAAAGGTTGTTAAACTTATTAAAAGCTTTCTTAGTCATTGCACACTGAAATCAAGGAGTACCTCAGGGATCGATATTAGGTTCTATCTTGTTTTGTATTTTTCTTCAGTGCAAGTATGTGTCCGTCCATTTATCTATTTGATGATTATATTCTACTTTTTCTGTCTGGTTCTATAAGTAATGTTCTTGACCTAATCTTTAAAGTAAAAGAGGATTTAAGTGCGATACATCACTGGTCAAATGTAAAAGGTTAGGCCTTAATCCCGCAAAATGTCAGGCTTTCTCAATTTCCAATACTTTTTTTTTGTTAGCCAATAGCAAACTTAAACTATTTGATTCAGTGATCAAGGTCATATATATGACTGCCTGCGTAAGCTATGGATAACTGCTGATTTCATCCCTGAAATGCGACATTAATGAGTACGAACTCTTGTGAATCCCATCATATCCTATGCCGAGGTAGTATACAGGGAACTCGAAGTGCTAATACAATACAAACTGCAAGTAGATATATCTGTGGTCTTCGTAGGAATGCACATAAAACGGAATCCTTTAGAAGGGTTCTAGGCTGTACTTTTCAACAATATATGGACGCAAGAAACTGTATTTTCCTGCATAACATTCTACAAAATGAAAGTCCAGCTAACTTGTCCAATAAACTAAAATTCGCTCGCTCTTTGGGAACTTTTAATTTGATAATTCATCGTTTCACATACTTGAGTTCTTTCCGACTCTTCTTCGATAATGCAACAAGACTATGGAATTCACTTCCCATACGCATCAAGTGTAAAACGAACATCGCAAGCTTCAAACCTGCTATCTTTAATCATTTTTCCTTGCAGCAGAATTGAAATTTAAATTAAAATTAAAGTAAAATTTAAGATTGGAACTAAATAATGTGACGAAAACTAAATAAAACGATTGCAATAAACTTTTGATTTATTAAACTACTTTTTTTAAATTCGAAATTAAATTGAAAATGTAGTTATCATTAAACTTAAAAAAATTAAAATTTATATCCAATTCAATATTTCCTATTTTTAATAAATTGAAATTGAATTAATGTTTAAAGAAACTAAAAGGGTCCAATTCTAGTAAAACTTTTGAAAAAACAAGCAACTATCGGGGTTTTCAATAAGAGCGCTTCAAAAGTAAAACAAAAACGGTTTTGGATATCAATGAAATTCTTTATTCCTGTGAAAGTACGTTCGATGCCATGGCACGCTTGCAGAAGTCCAGACGCTGAACCCAATTTTGGGCGGTTTTCAAGCATAAATCGGCCGATACTGCTGCAATTTCACGTTCGATATTCGTGCGTCGCTGGCTTGTTGGCATAGACCATAGACTTGACGTAGCCCCACCGAAAATAGTCTAACGGCGTCAAATAGCACGACCGAGGCGGCCAAGCGACTGGACCATTTCGTGAGATAACACGTTCTCCAAACTTGGTTTCCAATAAATTGATTGTGACATTCGCTGTGTGGCTTGTGGCGCAGTCCTGTTGGAACCACATGTCCTCCAAGTCCATATCATCCAATTGGGGCCAAAAATATTCGGTAATCATTGAACGGTACCGATCCCCATTCACAGTAACGTGCTGGTCTAGATCATCACGGAAGAAGCACGGCCCAATGACGCCGCCGGCCCATAAACCACACCAAAGCGTAATTTTTTTCGGGATGCAATGATGACTCATGGAGTACGTGTGGATTGCTGCCTGACCAATACCGCACTTTTTGTTTATTGACGGAGCCAATCAGCCAGAAATGAGCCTCATCGCTGAAGATGATTTTTCGATGAAAATCCGAATCATTTTCAAGATGTTGCTCTGCCCAATTCACGAACATACGACGCTTCTGGTGGTCAAGCGGCTTCAGTTCTTACGTCAATTTAATCTTGTAAGAATGTAGGCCAAGATCTTTTCGCAAAATTCGCCAAATTTCGACTCGTTGTTCTTTCCATCATGAAATCGCAAACCTTACTGAAGAGAAATGTCAAAAGAGCGGCAAGAAATGTGGCGTCGTTTGCTGTCCCTGTCGCTCTACTTTTGTAGCGTCCCTGTTGAAAAACCCGTTATATAAAATCATCTGAAAGTATCTCAAGTTGCGTCCCATCGTGCCACTTTCACCGACATAAAACATAACAAAGTTCATAAATACATAAAATAAATACATTTGTCCATTTTGACGTTGACATTTGACGTGCAATCAGCTTTCAAACGCATCCTCTTGTCAGTGTACACCTTTTGAGTTCCATCTTCTTGTTTCCAAAGACTCATTTCGAAATGTCAAACCAAAGTGTTTATTTATGTGTTAAATGTCAGCTACTTCTCCGACAATGTTAACTTTTCTTACTTATTTCAGATACCCGTGCTCGGATCGAATTCTCTGCTAGAGAAATGCTCCAATCAGCCCTTTGGCAATTCATCAACGTTCCTAATTAAGATTGTATCGAATGTGGGACTTATTATCTCCGCATTGATTATTCTTGCAGCAACAATTTGGGGTAAGTTTCTTCAAGCATGAATATCAACTAATATGCAACCCCTTTTTAAAGCCACCCTAAGCCGCCCTCCACCACCCTCCAACAAAGCAGCACAATTATTACAGTACGTTGTTCATTTCTTAGATCCTGAACCAAGACTTGTATGCCAAACTACAAGCAACCACCCCTTAGCCATACATAAAGAAGATTGTTTTTGGGATACTCGTTCAAGGAACATGCATCCTGCCAGGACTAGCTAGCTACTAGATAGCACACATGCTTGGCCCATTATTGCGCCTTGAAGAGTGTTGGCTACAGTTCAAGAGCATAAACAACAACTAACAAAACATGAGACGTTACTAGTTGGAGGCTCCGCGCTCGCGCCCCCTACAACCGAGCAGAACATTGTTTAATTCGTCCGTCGTTGGTTGTGCTTCTGGTTGAGTTGGGTGGAGGGGTTGGATTTCGGTGGTATCCCTTGACTGCGTTCTTAGGTTGATTAATTGCATTTTGTATTCTATTTTACAGTGCTTATAGTATGCTCCCCGCAGCGTAGAGCCAACCGAACAGATATCAACCCTGAAGGTGAGTTTAATTAACAATTTCCATATCACATCCCAAGATATTCGCCTCAAAGTTTCGGTCACGCCTCTACCCCTACACACAAAACATCCACAATCCACCCAAGCCGGCCAGGTTGGCTTGACTGTTTATTCAGGTCGGTTCATCTTGGAAGCTCTGTGGACAGAGTTGGGAAGTTAAATTTCGTAAAACTGTGTCACTTATCTCTGTGATTAATTTCCTTCGGCGACACTGTAGTCAGGACAATCGGTGGTGGTGTCCTGGTACCGTACTTGGTTCCACGACCAGATTAAATTGAAGTTCCTTTACATTTTGTTTTTTTTTTTTTTTTTTTTTTTTCTTGCTCAAGCACTTGGGCTGTTTGGGCTGTTGGGGGATGGGGTCGACGAGCGACGACAATGGCAGGCGCTCTTAAAGGAGCTGGAAACTTTCTATCACCGCGCATACGAGTAGGAGTACACATACAAACACACACGGGTGTAAATTTGTCCTCAGTCTGAAGCGATATTTGGAGTTTTTGTGTACTCTTCGGTGAAGGGTATTTGCATTGTGTTTTTTTGGGGTATTGGGGAAGGGGGCCCAATGGAACCAAGGCCAGCATACTGTGAGATGGTGAAACTCAAAATGAATACTAATTGGTACGGAGACAGATGAGAATGATTGATGAAGTCTTTAAGTAGAAAAGGTACTCCAGCGGTCCGATGTGGAATGTGTGGCGGGTGCGGAGACAGCTGAAACTTTTGTTCGATAAGGTAATTTGATTGTGGGTGCAGTTTCAAAGGTGCGATGTTTGATGTGAACAGTGAACTTAACTTGTGGTTCGAGGACACTATTCGGATTTCGTCTTGTGAAACGAAACCACATTGTTAAGGAGTTGATTGGGCGTTGAGCTTTCATCGGTTTATTTGTAGAGACGAAGTTTTTTTTTTTTTAAATGTGTTCGGCGATCTCTTCGATTTGTCGGTCCTTTTGGTTTTGGAACAAATGAGTATCACCGAATCCTTGTTGCGTCGTAAAAGGAAATAAGACTTTAGAAAAAAAAGTTGTCCATGCAGCGTCCATGCTTGGAAAGAGTCAAATCACCGCTTGGCACTTTTAAAAGACACCACAAAAAAGTTGAAGAAGCGTACTGGTGCAGAGATGAAGTCTACTACGCTATCAGAACTGCCTAACACCGTCCACAAATACACATCACAAAAAAAAAACTTAAATTAATAATCAAATCTTATATATGTACATATATAATAAATACTGGATATTAAATAAAAGACGGAGCATGCACATTAAGAACGGACACGTCTAAAAAGATATTGTTTGAGTGCCAGTCTACTATGGTCAATGTAAGTTTGAGAAGCTTTAGTGATCCTTGTTGTTTTATTCATGTAAGGAGCAAACCCATATAATCTCTGATAAACAACGCATTACCACCCATCCATCTTTTAACTGCGTCGATTAAGAACTTTGAAGAGTCATATGTTATTGATATTAATCCCGACTTGATACCTACGCACGTTTCTGAGAAACAGGGTGGTGACAGTTAAACAGTCAACAAAGTGATACAAACGGGTTTTTCAACAGGGACGCTACAAAAGTAGAGCGACAGGGACAGCAAACGACGCCATATTTCTTGCCGCTCTTTTGACATTTCTCTTCAGTAAGGTTTGCCATTTCATGATGAAAAGATATACGAGCCAACAACGAGTAGAAATTATTAAAATTTACTACCGAAATTCGGAGTCAGTGGCCTCAACGTTAAGAGCGCTACGTCCAATTTATGGTCGTTGTAACCATCCTAGCAAATCAACAATTGAGCGTCTAGTGGAAAAATTTGGATCCACAGGCACAGTTCAAAATGTTCCCGTACCAGTGAGACAAAGAAGTGCCCGTAGTGTCGAGAATATTGCTGCCGCTGAGGCTTCAGTTGCAGAAAGCCCAAATGTGTCTCTCACACGTCGTTCTCAAGCGTTGGGCATCTCTATCACGTCGTTGTGGCGAATTTTGCGAAAAGATCTTGGCCTACATCCTTACAAGATTAAATTGACACAAGAACTGAAGCCGCTTGACCACCAGAAGCGTTCGTGAATTGAGCTGAGCAACAACTTGAAAATGATTCGGATGTTCATCGACAAATCATCTTCAGCGATGAGGCTCATTTCTGGCTGAATGGCTCCATACGCTGAACCCAATTTTCGACGGTTTTCAAGCATAAATCGGCCGATACTGCTGCAATTTCACGTTCGATATTCGTGCGAAGTTTTTATGAATGTCGGATGAACGTTTTATACTATATTTTTTTGTGCTCTAAACTTTTAAACGTTTTCGGCACAAAACACGTTTTCCCCACTAATCACGTTTTCAAAGTCGGTGTCCCTAATAAATTCAAAAATACTGAACCGATCCTTTTGAAATTTTAAACAGTATTTTTGTACATAATTAACGAGGTAACACTGGAGAGTTTTTGTTTTCAAATTTAATAATAATTATTATTTTACAATAACAAATTAGCCGATTTTTTCGTAAAAAATCGCGTTTTTCCCTTCAAAGTGTTCCAAAAAAGTGAGAAATAAAAATTTCGAAAAACCCTCACATCATTACCTGGGGAAAACTATTATCAAACGAATGAACTTTGATTTTTTGATTTAAAATTTTATACAATATTCTTCAAATGTCATAATTTAATGTACTTTAAAAAGATTTTGACTGCTTTGTCACAAAAAATTCACAAAAGCAGTCTTTTTTCGTATACCTTACTCCCCCTTAAACTCTTCGCCCGTGCCGATATTATTTCAAAAGTCTTTCCAATAAACAACGAGCCCATTCATAAATGCAATATTGTGCAAGATGTGCAAAGCAGAGAATTCATAAATGTAGTAGAGATTTTTTCATTGCGCAATTTTAAGCGCAATCGTGCAGCAGTCAGAATGGTATTGCTTTTGTTATCGTGCTGTTTTGTTTTGATGAAAATGGCTGAAAATACTACAGATAAGTAAGAAATAAGTTTTAATGAAATTTTTAATTGTTTAAATCACTAAATATATAAATGAAAAACCAGAGACTCGAAAATTTGGAAATCCGTGCGATTAGGCTTTGAGGGGAGCTCTGTTCCGGGAAGAGATCGAAGTCAACTATCTGGTCAAAAATTTCGCAGGAAATCTTAAAAATCAATCCATTTTTTGGTTTCTCGAAGAAGGAAATTTTTTAAAAAATGGAACAATCTTCTCGTAACCTATAAACGCATAAAGCAGCGCAATAATCGAACTGGAAGAGAGGCTACTCGTTGGGAATATTTTGACGATTTCGATGAAGTATGTTTGGCGGATTCCTCATCGGCTGAATCAGAGGGAGAAAATGACCCGACACCAGTAGCATCTACATCAGCATCAGTCCAGCCGAAGAAAGAATCGGCAGAAGAGCAGAACCGTCACAACGAGCTGATGGCTTTAGAGGTTGAACGAATCGAAGCCTTCCAGGATATAAAAAATCTTTTCAATAAGTTGCTGGAAGTTGGCAATAACAATTAGGTTTTTGTTTTTAGTGAAGTTGCATTTTTAAGTTACTTTTTGTTTTTATTTACTTTTTTAAGAGTTATTCCCGTTTTCTTTTTATTGAATTCATGTGATGTATGTAAATGTTCTGAACAAGGATAAGTATTTTCATTTATAAATAAATAAATAAAAAACGTTATGCTGATATTAGCGTCATTATGGTATCTCGCTTATTTTTTGCTTCATTGCTTTTTGCGTTCTCATTGAGAAACTCTTCGCTTTGTGATTGGCGTAAATCGTTTCGCTTTATATACACTCCGACAAAATAACAAAGTTATGAAGAGCATCGCAGGTTGTAACAATATGTTTTGGCTCTTTCTGGTTGTTGATTTCAAGAAACTTTAGAACTCGAAACCTATTTTTTAGCATACCATACGCTTGTTCAATGGACACTCTCGCTGAACTTAAACGTTAATTGAACTTTCTCTGGTGCTCATTTAAATGTCCATTGTCCCTGAAAGGAACCATTAAGTAGGTTGAAAGTGTATATGCTGAGTCTCCTAAAAGATGAGCTCTGGAGGAAGACAAATTGATCCATTTCGTAGTCCTTTCCTTAATGGACTATTTCGCCATACAGTAGCATCGTGAGATCTGCCTGGCCATCCAAAAAATATATCCTTGAAAATACACTTGGCGTCACACATTGCCTACAGTAAATTTTTAGTAAAATAGGATAATGCCGATTGGCAGGTTTTCTTACTTGTAGTATCACTGAGTGTGTACCATGCCGGTTATAATAGCTGTCGCTATTGTTCGAAGGGGGAAGGATTTCAAGATGGGTTCCATCCACACAGCCTACTACATATGGAAATGGATATCTTCTTAGATTTTGAAATTCGCCCATTATCCGATTATAGTCGGCTTCACTTTCCGGCCACCTTATGAAGAACCTCCGATGCTTACTTATAACTTTTGTTACTCCTGTTACTATTTTATATAGTAGTCCCCTTGCTATGTCAAAGCGGTCTGACAAGTCTCGGTATGAGCATCCATATGCAAGTTTCCATATAGTAACCAGCAAAGCTTGCTTGAAACTTACTCCGGGTCTTCCTAGTTCTGAAGTCTTCCAAAAAGCCCTTAATTTTGATTCTTGACTCTGAAAAATAATTAAAAATTGTTTCCATTTTGAGAAAAACTCATCCGGGAATGGCTTCGGAATACATCATCAACGCGCAATTATTCCAAAATAACCATTGGCTTTTAGAATACTGCGTTTCATTTCTGTAATTCTTAAAATTTCACTTCTTTTTTTTCGCTTTTTTAGAGGCTGAGAACAATCAATCATATTATTTATTAAAATAATAGCGATCGACGTTGATTCCATTTTTACGCAGTTGGTCGTTCATTAACATCTGACATGTGCTTTGCAAGCACATGCTTTGTAGTAGACTTAAGCTTCCATTTGCGCAGTTTTTCGCGCTTTGCATTGTGCTTGCCTTGCAAATGTTGCATTTATGAACGAGCTCAACTTCTCTGGCTTCTTTTTTTGAAAAGCCGATCCTTACCATGAAATAGTCGACGAGCAAACATAAGCCAAGCAAAGACGTACTAACGCAATTGCCGTTGTATCGGCTAATTTTTGTATCAATATATTTCGGCAATACGAGAAAGCCATCCAAAACTGAGGGATGTAGTTCCAGCGGGACAAAAAGTTGCGCAATGAATGCTTTCTCGAACATTTCTTCCTTCTCTGCAGCGTCTCCTATTTGGCCATCAGTCTTCATCAAATAAAACATTTGTGCACACGATCTCTTGAAAGTAACATTTATTTAAGGCCTCTTTCAATGAAGCCACATCATCACAAATTCTGAAAGGCCACATGAATACGTGCCCTCGACGGGGTTTCATTAAAAACGAAAAGCCCTTTTGTCCATTAAACGTTTTTAATGGTCTCGGAATATCTCGAAATAAAACCACTCACTTTTCCTACATACATGCACGTTGGTGAGTCCAACAATTTCACATTACATCTGACAATGGCCAAAGGATAATTATTGTTTTTTAGCCCACGTTCTTCCTTTATTAATAGCTCAGCTCTTAAAACAATTAAATAAAATTAATTTTGCTTGATTAATTTAATAAAATTAATTGTCGTGCTTCATTTTCAGTGTTTTCAACTTCAGTAAAAAATAAATCTCAAAATACAAGCGCCGCAGGATGCTTCACTCCAAGGACACCACCTGGACAGCTCTATCCTGAATTGCCCTCATACTATGGTAAATAAATTTTAAGCTCAAAAAATTAACATCATTTAATCGTTGTTATTAATTATGTTCATTAAAATTTTGTTTTTTTTTTTTGTTCCTCTCTTCCTTTATTCTTCTTCATCATTGTTTTCCTTGTGTAAACGCGTATTCGTATACTCATATGCAGTTGCACACAGAAGTAGCGATGGCGGAATAAGCTTATCACCTGGAAATGAATCACCCGTTTATGGAGATACAACTTTGATATCACCTCAGAAAAGGATAAATCGCAGATATATATGATGATGAGGTGGAGTCTTACGTTACGCTTCCCATTGCGAGTATGTTGGTTTGTGGAGGTCCTTTCGCCTGTTGGGTGTGACATTTAAATAAATGTTGATTGCTGTTTTTGGTTTGGTGTATGATATTGTGAAGTGATGGTGCCCAAAGCGAGGACATTGTGACCTTTAAATTTGAATTCTTTATTTGTGTTTATTTTTTTTTTCATTTTGTAATTAATTGTATTTTATTTTACTTACTTCTATCTATATTATTTTATTTGTTACTTGACCAAGCAGTACATACTCATCAACTTAATATTATTTATTTTTTTTTCTTTTCAATTTAATTTTTTTTTCTTGTAATTTGTAAGTAGTTGAAAATAAATATTATTTAAAAATAATAAAAAGAAATTATTTATCTAGTTAACTTCCCATCAAGAAGTTCTTGTAATCGGTCCGATTTTCGAAATTCAAAATTTTTACATTTCTCCACGTTTGGCGGTCCCAGTGGTCGGATTCCATCATTTTTAGAAAGATGTCTGTGTGTGTGTGTACGTACGTACGTACGTTTGTGCGGATTCTTTCGTACAGCCTAACTCGAGAACAAATCGAGCTATCGAAGCCAAATTGGTTTCATTCGAAGCGTGTGTGCATAAAGATCACCTGAAAATGGGACAATTTCACTTCTGCAATTAAAATCAATTTAGTTTTCCAATAAAAAAAGTTCAAAATTAATTAAATTTATAGTTTATAGCTACCTTATCAGATAAAAAAATATGCATAAATATATACATTGCCGTTCATAAGTTTCCGGACAAATTCATATAAAATTTTTTTTTTGTTCAATTTTAATACCAAAAGTTTCATCAATTTTATGTTAATTTAGCCAATTGACTAAACGTAGTAAGTTACTTACTAAAGAGACTACCAAAAAGACTAAAACAGTTTTTAGTTGAGGCCATTTCCTACATTGATATGCCCCTTTCTCTATTTCCTGATCCAAATTTCCACGAAAGTTCTTTAAAAATTGTTTCAGAAATGTGAATCCTGTAGGTCTTTCCCACTTTTTAAGACTCAGAGTGACGTCTGCAACACTGACACATGAAAACATCCTTAGAAAATTATGGAGCCACCAGTTTTTTTGTTCAAAACCTGCTCGGCTGTAGCTTGACGCTTTTTTATCGTAATGACATATTAGAGAAAGAAGCTTATGGTGCAACTTACATGAGGCAATTGAATTCAAAGAAAAAGCATCGAGAGAAAGCTAAATGACAAAGTTAAAATACATGGATAAAACTGCATGACTCGTATATTGCAAGGAAGATCATAACAACCGATTTAGTTTGTTTTCGCCTGTTGTGGTTTCTTATCATGAACCCAATCCTAGAGGTCTTTCCAGAAAATGACACATGGATAAAAAATCTGTCAAAATCGGCGTGGAAAATCCTATCAAAATCTGCAAAGAAAACTGGACTGAATGTGATCCTCTTAAAGCTATACTATATATTAACCAGAAGAAAAAGATCCTATGCTGAGCAGTTCCCAGCTCGGAAGGAAGAGGCGGTCGAAATCTCGGGACTGAAACTATGCACTTTTGAACTTAATCGACATAAAGATAATCACGCTTTAATAGTCCGAGCACAGCAAGTGCATCGTACAAGGTCATAGAAATGTTTTCAAAAATGCATTGAATAAGGAGTTGACATAAGCGATATTTCACAATGTTTATATCGAAACAACGATTTAAATTCCGCAATCAAAATTCTGGTCACAAATTTAACTTTTTCTCATTTCAAAACAACTTTCTTAACTTTTTTTTACTAGAAAAGTAATAATTTGTAAGTGACGTTTCAGTGTTAGCTCAGATCAATTTTAACTTACTTCTGGATGTCTGTCCCTAACAAGTTTAAATACTTTATTGGTGAAGTTGAAAAACAACTGCAACAACAAATTCAAATTCCAAGTTAAAAGTTGTCGTAATATAACTCCAAATTTGACACATCTTATCTTAACGTAGAGTTCTTTGCTCTTAAAGCAATGCCTGTATGCCACTATGTGCCTACAGGAGACTTGCTAAGAATCTATGTCGTTGGTCCTATATTTTTTCTAACTTGATTCGTTATAAGTTGGTTATTTTGGTCACACACAAAACAATTTCAGTAACAATCTGATTTTATAATTTGCATTCTTTTGGCAAACAAAACTCCCGCACAAAGCAAAAGCACTTTGGTCACTAGGAAAATAAGCATTAAATGGAATTCAGAAACTACCCTCTCTTGTTTTCTATTGACCAGAACAATAAATGCAATCGGCCGTAAGTTGGAACAAACGGATTGTAAAACAGCTAAATGCGAGAAATATGCTGTAATTGCCATGCGTGACAAATTTTCAAGTGTTCTCATTGGTAGTTTTAATTTCGTGCACAATATTCTCAAGTATGAGAAAAGCGCGATCGACGATGTTGACATATAATGAAACAGGAAACAGGTTCGAAAAAACAATTATCTCAGGGTTACAGACCCCAAACCAAAGCCTACAAAGTTCAAAGTGGAAAAATCATAGTCGAATTGCAGTCAATGCTGAGGACTGTATTAGACGACGCAGGCCAATAGCGTCTACCCGACCTAGACGAAACAGATAGCAATAACATACAAGCTAAAATTTAATAAAGCAACTTTAGCTGTCGAACTTCTCAATGCGACGGCAGTGAAACAATAAACATCAAAGATGAAAATGGAATCTCAGTATTGTTTGCCCGCTCTTAAAGAAAGGAGACCATCTTAACTGTGCCAATTGTAGAGTCCACCATAGACTAAATATAAATATATCGGCAGATGGTTTCTATTTCGTCCACAGAGACGAGATTTATGAGGCCAGGTCTAGGTCATCCCTTCCAAGCTCGTCCTTTTGTATAATAGGGCAAAAAGAAATATATGCTGTCATCAAGAAAGGACACCCAAATGCGACGTCTGGTTCAGAACGTTAACATAGACACTTAGACAGCTATAACTTTGCGGTAGTTAGGGACTTTGCTTAGGCTTCGCTGCAAACACAGATAATAACACCAGCGTTGAGTTCAAATTGAGAATACCCGTGGCTAAGAAAGCAATTATGTAAAACCCTCTCTCGAACCTAACTATCGGCTTACCATCCCCGTCAATGATATGATGATGCAGAAGCATGGAAACTTTCAAAAGCAGATGAAGGCGAATTATGTAGTTTCGAGAGAAAAGTGTGAAAAATAAATATTATATACGTAAGTTTTTTTTAAATGATTCAAAGCTGAATAAATAATTTTTTCTATTGCAACGCATTTTTGTAGGAAATTAAGGATATTTTCATAACCCAAATGGAATTGGATGGTGGCGGCACCTATATTTTTTTTATCTTGAGATGGGAAGTTCATGGTATGGGCAGACCTACTCGCACCCAAACCAATTTTTTTTGGTACTGAATCACAGAAGGGTGCCGAAAGATGTCGAAAACAAAGCTTATTTCACAGGGCCAGAGTTGCAAAGAAAGGATGCAATCATTTCAGAAATCAATCCTCAAAGATTATAATTGCAAATATTATAATTGCATTTATTGATTGCGTTTTGAGGCTAAAAAACATTTGATATTGTCCTTGACTGTTTTGATGTAATAGTTAACGAATCCTGGCGGTGAGTTCACTGAAAATTTGAAAGAATCTACCCTTATCACAATACCCAAGGTGACTTCTACTAAAAACAGTGACATATTTAGACCAATCAATATGATGCTATTGCTTGAGAAAATAGTGAAAAAGTGCGCATATGAAATGTTTAAGAAATATGAACGCGATTCTGATTTAATAACAGAAAATCAACCTGGCTTTTGCCATAAATTGTCTAATTATGACTCTCAAGGAAGAAAGCCATAGCGGTAGCAAAATTATTGCATTATTCCTCGACTTTCAAAGAGCATTTGAACAATTGATCGTAAAATTCTTATAAAATAAATCTCTCGAAATGCAAGTTTAAATCGTATTTGAAGTTATACATTTTTTTTGTATCCCCCAAGGAACTATACTTAGCCCCCTTCTGTTCCTAATTTATATAAATGATATGTTTAAAGTGCTGAGAATGTGTAACATATCCCCGTTTGCTGGTGATGCTCTTGACAATTAAAATAAATAATAATAAATAGACATTATTAAATTGCAAATTAAAGGTAAATCAAAAGAATACGTAAAAGATTACCACAATATGCGCCGTTAATATTTATAATACAATAATTAAACCGCATTTTGAATTTTGCTCTACAATTCTATGTGCAAGCAACAACAAACGAATAAATCGTCTACAGGTGCTACAAAAAAAAAGGCTATGAGTGTTATTCTCAAATGTACTAAGACCTAAGAGTTTCTTTAAGACTACCGGACCCTTGTGGCGTTTTTCAGGCAGAGGTTCTAGCAGTACTTAAGGCTGCAGAACTACTAGAAATAAAATCGGTATCCGGCCGGGATATCGCTGTCTACATCGACAGTCAAGCTGCCCTTTAGGCACTGGATTCGTGTGAAACGAAATCGGAAATAGTCAGAAACTTGGTGCTTGGAAACACCCAAATAGCGGACGAATTAGCAAGAAATGGGGGTAAACTACCACCGGCCAATAGTGTTTCTAAAAAACCTCCTGCATCAAAGGCTTTATGGCATATATTCGACCGCAAAAAGACAAACAAAATTCTTAAGCTGAGCAGGAAGCAACTGAGGATAGCGGTGGGCGTACTATCGGGGCACTGCCCCTTAGGGAAACATGCAAGGCGAATGCAGTTACAGATTTATTGCAGATATATAATGTGAATGCCAGGGTATAGCTAGAAGCCGTAGAAAACGTTTGGCCAAGTAATTTTTTGAAACTCTAGAGGAAAGAGGACGCATCAACTACAAAGAAATTTTTAAATTTTGTGAGGAAATAAACTGTCTCGAGGAGAGTGTTTAGGCAAGGCTGTTGCTCCGTATCAGGGATCTCGATGTGCCCAGTGTCTAGTGCCCCATGAAACACTTCATAACCATGCGCAACATAACCTATTCTCGAATGTAGCTTTTATACACGAATTCCATGGATGTTATCTTGCCTTAAATGGTTAAAAATTAAACAACGAATCATCTTTAAAGTACTTACCTTTGTTTTCAAAATGAAGCACAACATGCTGCCTTATTATTTAACATAATGTATAATGTACGTCGGGGGTTCTCAACCGTACAACCTAAGAAAAAATGATGATTTTATACTCCAGTCATAAAAAGATACCAGAAAACAAAACATGCTTATGTTTAGGGTCCTAAAGCTTTTCAATGAATTTCCTCCAGAATTTAAAAATGAAAATGTGTTACTAAGATTTAAAAACTACTTACATCTCATGTTAGAAATATAATCGAAAAATGTTTTCCATGTGCATTAATTTATCAACTCTTAAATTAAATTTACGTAGGCTGCTAGATATATTTCTGGCCTTATAATGAAAATGCGAATATTTATTGCTTTTCATAGTATTCTCCAGCATGATTTATACACTTTTGCATGCGCTCAAACCAATTGTCGAAACACTTTTTCCACTCCGAATGAGACACCTCCAAAACATGGTTTTTGAACGCTTCAATAGCATGTTCTGTCGACGAAAATCGTTGACCACGCATTTTTTTCTTGATGTGCGGGAATAAAAAGAAGTCATTGGGTGCCAAGTCAGGGCTGTACGGCGGATTACTCATCAATTCGAAGTTTTGGCCGGTCAAAAAGGCGCTGGTTTGAGCCGGTGTGTCACGGTGAACAATGATTCGTCTTTCTTGTTCGTTTATCGAATTTCGCCGAAGACTTCAGGCAAGCAAATTTTGGTGTACCACTCAGAATTGACCGTCCTACGTTGCTCAAGCAGAACAGTCGCCACATAACCAGTTTTGCCAAAGAAACCGGCGACCATTTGCTTCGAAGTGCTTCTTCCACGAACAACTTTTGTAGGATTTATTTGACTCGTCTTCGAAGACCCACACGGTCGATTGTTATTTTGTTTCGGGCTCATACGCGTAGATACATGATTTGTCACCAGTGAAAATTTTATAAACGTCTTTTGAAGCACCGCGATCGTAATTTTTTAACATTTCTTTGACATCGACACGAGCCTTTTTTTGAGCGATTGTCAAATTGTGAGGGATCCAACGAGAAGAAACCTTTTTTACGGCTCATGCAATATCGAATGTATGCTGATGGGAGAAATGCCCAGGGTTACCTCTATCTCACGGTATGTCACATGACGATCTTGCATTATCAGTTCGTTCGAATTCGTCTTTGAGCAAGCGTCGGCCATGACTGAATTCATTAAACCAGTCTTTAGGATGGTGCTTCATCGCCATACAAATATTTAAGTTCATCAATGCACTCTTGTCGTGATAATCCACGTCGAAAGTTGTGAAAAATGATCGCACGAAAGTATTCACGAGTTAATTCCATTTTTTTTGTCGAGATGAATTTTTCAAGTCTCTGTTAATAAAACAATTCACGATTAAATGACAACACGTTCTGAGTGATGTTATGCTAAAAAATGTCAAACTTTCCAATGAAAATGTCAGATTGCATCTGGCAACACTTAGTGTTGCCTAGGCCAGAAATATATCTTGCTGCCTAGCAATAATTTATATTTACTACAAATTGTAAAGCCGCTCCTTGGATTCGACAATTTTTTTGATAACGTATAAGGTACTTCGGAAAAGACTTTTGATGCCTGTGAATGAAATTTGTTTAAGTCCTTTTTTTTAAATCAATTGAAAAATCTTTTTCGGTTATATTCAGTTCATATATTCAGTTCATGAAATGAAATTCCTTTTTCGAAATCAGCTGTATAGAATTTTGTGACATTTATATTTGATTTAGTATGACTTGAGCTGGAGTGTCTTTTCTAGCTCAATTATGATCAGATACAGACTGCTGCTTTTGGTGCAGATTTATGGAATCTGGTTTAAAATTCTGGTCACGGTATGAAATCATGCATACGTCTTTGGAAGTTGATTTCATCGCAGACTTCTCAACCTGGGTTATTCCAAATATCCTGCAATTGACTGTTGAAGTGATGTGTTTCGGAAAGAGTTACGAGGTTGTTTTCAATGAAGCCGAATTGTTTTCTCTTAACTTCATTTTCTACAAGTTTAATTTTTGCTTTTGATTGAAAATCAGCCCAAATCTTGATTGATTGTACTATTTTTAATAACATTTTATTTACACTTTTCTCCAAGCAGCAGCGTCGTTAGTTAGAGTTTCGTAGCTCAACAGCTTTCCTAAAGCATTTTTTCAAATTCCTTCGGTGTCCTCATGTGATTCTTACGGAGTAAATTCCAAAAAAATTGTACGAGAATGAATTGACATTCGTTTCGAATGATTCGAAAGCCAAAGTTTGCTTACTTTTCGAAAGATAAATGAACTTTCAATTCAAAAAGTAAACTCAAAATGCGTATTTTTCGAACAAAACTTACTCGTGCATGTTAATGAATTACAAAATAAAGTTCATCTGTAGCTCGATGCTATCGGAGTATAACCTTATAAATTTGATTACAGCCACCTTGGTTAAATTTTTCAAAAGGCAAAAAACAACAAATTTTGCCTTAAATGCTCCGAAAGGCAATTGGATTTGAACAATTTTATTTTCTTCTAGAACTTTGTCTTCCAATGCGAGTATCTCAGCGCACCGGATTTGAAAGAAAAAGATGAACCGCCAGTAGTGAAATAAATTCCAACACTAATTCAATCTGAAATATCGCAGTTCATTTCAATAATTCTGTCTGATTCGGTTGGATTTGAAAATGATGATCGAATTCACCTGCTCCTAAAATCCCATCACCTTATTAAAACTTCAAGGCGCTATGTCAGCTTAGTTGAACCCTTATATCAAGGCTTATGGAGATACCCTTATTTTCGTATTTATTTTTCTGGAAAAGAATACAAATGATTGTGTTTATTTGTTCTGCTTAATAATTGTAGATTACACTAATTTTTTGAAGTTACAAAATATATCAGTAAATACAATTACAAAATTTTAATTCCTTGAATGATTTTTGAAAAACGCCTTCCTAAATGACTGCATTCCTTTAAAATCCTGCTAGAAACTGCTTTTGCTAGATCCCTCTATAAACTGTTCAATCAGCTTAAAAAAAGAAGGTTTCAAAAAGCCTGTCACTCTCGTTTAAAAATTGCATTTTCCATATTTTAAATTAATAACTTTTTGATTTTGATTTTTCCATACATGTTTCTGACGTCTCATTTATGGAGTTTCCGAAACAAAACTAGTCCTTAAGTTTTGAATGAAAAAGACTTTGTATCGATATAATTTCTTTTTTGTATAAAGTTCAATTATTTTTGTAATAAAAAAACAACAAGAAATACGAAAAGTAACAGGTTCTGTGTTTTATTTAACAAATTCACCATCCGGAACAAGAAACTTCGTCCTTTGCGCGCGCGATGTAAAGTAAATCGTTGGTCTGGAAAGATAAATTTAACGCTGGCGAACGCAAAATATACATTTTCATTAATTCCAATACTCTGCACTTGAGGGAGTTTCAGGTTTTTAAAGTTTAAACATAATTGTGTGTTTTCTTTTTTTTTGTATACTTCTCTGACATTTAATTTATCGTTATGGAGTATTCGAATCTCGAAACTACGAGACTTCAAAATCTCTTATGAATGTTTTTGGGGGGAGGTAGATGTCGTATGATTTATGACAATTAAAACTCAATTATTTGTTTTGTTTTTTTTTTTTACATATCTTTACTGTTTCGACAATAAATGTTATAAAGAAAAAATGAAAATGGGAAATGTTATAACGTTGGCATTCTCTGGTGTCATTAGTTATGCCCTTGATGTACGAGCAATCATTTCCAGATGTCAATCATGGTAGCGAGCTCCTTTTTGTCCCTCTCTGCAATCGCTCCTTATTGTTATTTGTTTCCTTTTAATTGCGTACTCCTTGGCAATTTCTGGAATTTATGTGTCACTTGAGCGAATTACAGTGATGGGGATAAATTATTATTATTTTGTTACTTTTTTTTTGCCGAAAACGGAAACGGAAGAATCCATTGCCCCAAAACCAAAAAAAAAAAAAACTCAACCAATGGAAAATAATCTTTTGTTTTGTGAGTTATTTACGAGCAAGGACGATGGATGTGAAACAAACGGAAGGACTGGTTGGATTTGCAGAATGAGCAGCAGCAACAACAACAATATCAACTGCCGTCGTTTGGGTTTTGTGTTCTGGTAGAAATAATTTGCTCAAGTTAATCGGACAAGTCAAGTGAAAGGAGATCATATCCATTGATATGGATGGATTCGAGAGCTATTTTTAATTAAGGCAAGCTGGAGATTCGATAGTGGACAAGATGTGGCATTCTGTGGGTTGCAAAGGGTAATCTGACATTGTATTTTTTTAGTTTGTTGCAGTCGGATAAAGGGGAGGGCTTAAGATAGTCTTGTGGACAATTGAATGGAGTTTCGAATGATACATTTTTTTTAATGTGAAAGCGTAACGCACGCGAAAAACGAAATTATGTGGCATGATACATTTTTCTATGTCTTTTTAAACTTATGTTAAAAAAGGACCAACAAAAATGTTGTCAGCTTCTCGTATAAGTGTAGTTTAAGAACGTTGAAGAAAACGCAATGAAAGAAGATTTGCTATTCTCGAGGACCCTCGAAACGACGATGAAGACATCTGAAATAATGAAAATTATTGGCGACTAGTTCGACAAGCTTGTATATCCCATGGGCTAAGCTTGCAGGGGTTTTGTACAGATGGTGCGCCGGCAATAATTGGACGCGATTCCGGACTTGCTATCTTCATTTGAGTGAAGTGGCTTTCGAAAGATTATATGCTGCGGAGAGTGTTCGGTCTGAGAGACGAGTTTTGTTCATTTTTGGACAAAAAGAAAAATCCAATCTTTGCGGTATTCCAAGGTAATATGAATCTCGTGAGCTAGGCGCACCTGTCTGACTTATTGACTATCTAAACGAGCATCATATATGATACCATGTTTTTTCACTGCAAATCCATCATATCTTCAAATCAACACGGATTCCTAAGAGGTAGGTCAACAACTACCAACTTAACCGAATTCGTCTCTCGAACTCTCTGTGCCTTGGAAGATGTTATCGGCACCGACTTCAGCAAAGCTTTTGACAAAATCTCCCACAGTATCATACTCCTCAAACTTAAGGCTCTTGGCTTTCCAGTGGGCTTTATCGCGTGGATCAAATCCTACATGGAAGATCGTCTATACGTCGTCCCTTTCAGATCTTCCAAATCCAATCCATTTATAGCTTAAGGTAGTCACGTTGGCCCAATGATTTTCATCCTGACAATAAACGATGTCGATCTTATCATCCAAAACGCATGTGTATCTGTATACGCTGATGACATGAAAATATTTACGAACATTTCATGCCCCGCTGACTCATGCCTCCTTCAAGATGCTCTGACCCGGTTCTCAATGTGGTGCAAAAAAAATTTCCTGGAGCTCAATATCAGCAAAGGCCAGGCCATTACATATACACGGAAGTGTCTACCACAACCTCCCAGAACCTACTTCATCTACAACGAACCAGTTCCTTCAGTCTCTTTCATTCGCGATCTGGGTGTAATCTGTGATACCGAACTTAATTTCCGCTCACACATCGATAACATTATTAGTAGAGCCAACTCTGCGCTTGGCTACGTCAAACGATGGTCCAAGGAATTCTCGAACCCCTATGTCACAAAATCCCTTTACATCACCTTTGTTAGATCCCTCCTTGAATACGCCTTGCAAGTCTGGTCTCCTTACTATGAATCTCATATCCAGCGAATCGAGTCAGTCCAGCGCAGATTCATTCGTTTCGCACTACGTGGTCTCGCCCAGGCAGACAGATACAATCTTCCCCCTTACTCACATCGCCTGCAACTTAGCAATTTGCAGTCCCTCGAGCAACGCTGGATATTGCTGATATTCTTTTCATTCACCAGCTTCTTACCGGAAATATTGACTGCCCCGCGCTGCTGCGATTGATTTCTCTAAATACTAATACCCGTAACCTTAGATCTGTCTTCTTCTTCCGTCTCGTTCCTCACCGCACTAACTATGGCACCAATGAACCTATGTCCAGAACGTTGCGTAAGGCCAACGCGGTGCAGAACATTTTTAATTTCCACTGCAACAGATACACCCTTAAAAATACCCTTCATTTGTATCTAACCCTAAACCAGTCATCCTCTCCCTCTAGTTAAGAATAGCATTAAGTTCAATTTTTGTAAATAGCTATAAGTTTGATTGCCTGTATTAAGCTTATAAAGATGTCCGTGGTTGTCCCCCAGGCGACAAATCACAAACGAGCTAAATTTAAATTTTCAGGGGTCTCAAAATGTCAATGAGTTAAAAAATATTTTTAAGTGTGAAGATAAGATCAGATCCTTGGAAGAAAAAAATCACAGAAAATAATTTTTCATCACGTGTGAACATTTGCAAAAATGATTTAAGCTGGAGAAGAAGCAACTTACTCAAAAATGTTCGATGTACTTTCCGAAGGACAAAAAAGATATAGCAGATTTGAAAACCATAGTACGCAAAGCATTCACCATTCACCATTAAATCATACCAGGCGAATTAGAAGGGGAGGCGATCGATCTGAAAAATTACCATACACTAAAGGACACATAATTCTTCATTGAAAACAAACAAAGTAACAGAAATGATCCTTCAGCCAACTGACGAAAATTGAAGTCAGAATCTCAGAACTGGTGAAGAAACTCCAACATCAGAATACGTTTCACATCTTACTCTGTAAACTCAGCAAACTAGGGCTTCCCTCCTTTTTTTAAATGGTTATAATAAATTCTATGCGAAAGGTATCAGGCTGTAAAATTAAGAAATGCCTTTTCTGCTCCTGTAATTGTTACATCTGGTGTGCCGCAAGGTAGCCATATGGGTCCATTGCTCTTTATTTTATTTATTATTTATGTGGTCCAATATTTACCTGAAGCTACTATTCTTATGTTTGCAGACGATATTAGAAAATGCCTTCTAGAATCTTTATTTAGTAGGTTTTGTGTCTGGTGCG
Source organism: Orthonevra nobilis (assembly GCA_963555765.1). NCBI lineage: Eukaryota > Metazoa > Arthropoda > Insecta > Diptera > Syrphidae > Orthonevra > Orthonevra nobilis. The sequence continues at coordinate 28,118,828 of OY743226.1, read as the reverse complement.
AGATGAATAGGTTTTCGCTAAGCATTGGTAAATGTGCAATTAATTCGTTCTCTCGCCGAGTTTCGCCCTTATTGGAAACAACTCTGTTGGTCAAGACTCACTTACGCGGGCTTCCAGTATTCTTCTTCTAAATTGAAAAATTACTTTCAGAGATCATTAAAAATACATCATTAACAAAGGGTACAAATCTTGAGGAATGGACCGTCGTTATTCAAACGAATTTTCAAACCCATTTTTTAACAAAACTTTTTATGTTTGTTAGATCTATTTTGGAATATGCTTCCATCATTTGGTGTCCTTACTATGACACACACAGGTCCAGAATCGAACCTGTCCATAGGAAGTTCTTAAGGTTTGCTTACAGAGGTTTATTCTGGCCTGTCACCTCAAGTTTTCCGTGTTATGAGCACAGACTTAAATTTATTAATTTGTCCTCACTATCAGCTAGAAGAACCACTGCTTATATCATATTTGTGTATCGTATTATCCAGTATGAAAGTATTTCCTATAAATATCGCAAGCTTAATTTTTGGTCTTAATTTTTTACTTTAGAACCACATTTATTTATTCTAATTAAAACGGTTTTCCTCGTGGCTTATAAAATAATTTAATACTTCGTCATCCAGTTAACAAAAAAAAGGTTGAGTGAAGTAGTCAAATCAAAATTTCAATTGTAATTTTTTAACTGTTTTTATTATTTTATTTTTTTTATTTATTTATTTATTTATTATGTATTATAAATAAATATAAATGGTAATAAATGTCACAGTGTTTGTAATCAAACTCCTCCGAAACGACTTGACTGATTTTTATGAAAAATTTTGTATATATTCCGTAGGTCTGAGAAAAGATCGTAAACTATTTTTTACCCCCACGTGAAAAGGGTGCCTCACACAAAAACATTTTTTTTTATTTTGTGGATAAAATAATTTTTAATTTTATTTTTTATGGTTAGGCATTAAATAATAAATATAAACCTTAATTTGCACACTTGTACCCCCAACCCCCATTTTTTAAAAAGCGATAAAAGTACTGTTATAATCTCTCAGTGGTCAATAACAGGTCCAATGAAGCTGTCTGGCGTATCATTGGTTTCCCAATTCATGATCAGGAACCAGGATTTATCCATTTAGCCGTCCATACAGAAAACGACCAGCGCGTATTTTTCGCGAAAGATGCAGCGATTGATCGTGCTATAAGTCCACCAAAAACTACGCTTACCGAATTTTCGTTGAATTCTCAAATTTTACGAATGCTTTTGGTGCCTTTGCACGAATACTGCTCTATTCTATTCTATTCAGAAGTTCCACACTATTTCACATGAGCTCAAACAAGAAAATGGATGCCCCGCAAGCAAGGTGCACAAATTGATGCATGCCCCAGTTAATTCAAATCAAACGCCTTGGGGCGAGTATATAAAGGGTGATTTTTAAGCTATTATCTTTTTGGCAACACTGGTTTAAACAGCTGACGCACGTTTCGTGTTTTTTTTCCAATTTTAATTTTTTAATTTTTTAACCATGAATCGTCTAACAATCGAACAACGCTTGCAAATTATTGAATTTTATTATAAAAATACGTGCCCTGTTGAGAAAGTTCATCGCGCGCGTCTTCCATTTTATGGTCAGTTTAATCGACCAACTGAAGCTGCTATTCCGGCTATTGTGACTAAATTTCGCACCAACACGCTTACGTAGAGTGCGAACTGAAGAAAATATCGCAGCTGTATCGGCCAGTGTTAATGATGACCATCAATTATCGATTCGTCGCCGTTCGCAGCAATTGGGCCTCTGTTACTCAACAACGTGGAAAATTAATTTTGCGGAAGGATTTAGGTGTGATGCCTTTCAAAATACAGCTGAAGTCGAACGACCTACGGCAGCGTAAAATTTTTGGTGATTGGGCTCCTGGAAAGTTGGCCGAAGATCCACTTTTTTACCGAAAAATTGTGTTCAGCGACGATGCTCCTTTATGGCTCAATGGGTACGTAAATAAGCAGAATTGTCGATTTTGGAGTGAATATCAGCCAGAAGCATTGCAAGAGCCGCCTACATCGTGCGATTTAACGCCTTTAGACTATTTTTTGTGTCGCTATGTTAAAGCTCATGTCTATACAGACAAGCCCGCTTCAATTGACGCATTGGAAGACAACATTGAAGCATTTATTCGTGAGATACCGGCCGAAAGGTTGGAAAGAGTGTGCCAAAATCGGACTAAGCGGATGAACCATTTGAGGAGCAGTCAAGGTCAACATTTGCATGACATAATCTGCAAACATAAAATTATCTGGACCGTACTATCGATTCAAATAAAGTTTTCATGCATTTTTGTGAATTTTCTATGTTTTTTTTTTTTTGAATAACTTTCCTATAGCTTTTAAAAGATCACCCTTTATTACTAACTATTAAGAGATATTATTTAAATAAAATTGTTAAGCACACAGCGCTCCATTCCTCTCTCAGTCATACACCACATCCCACACACTTACAATAAGTTGGTTATTTTTTATTTTACTACCAAAATATTCACTAGAAATAATTTAGATGGCAAAAAACCGTTTGCTAGGTCAGCTTATTTATTATAAAATTAAACTTTTGCAGGTTTTATTCGACTAACACTAGATAACCAAAAACTGATCAATTCATGACGATTGCTGATTTTAACGCAGTTTTAAACTCCAAACACTTGTGGTCAAAACATAACCAATTAGAGCTTAATGCATCTAAAACCAAAGCTATGCAGATACATGGAAGTCGGGTAAAAAATATTTCTCCTCATCTCGTTATAAACAACACAGAAATCGAGTTCGTTAGCTCGTTCAAGAGCCTCGGTGTTTAGATCAATCAGAACTTGACTTGGGATGTTCATATTAACCATGTTGTTGCCAAAATTTATGGCATTCTTCGTGGCTTAAGTCTAACTAAGAGGTGTCTACCTAAAGAAGTGAAAGTCAATTTGATCAAATCCTTCGTCCTCCCATTGATTCTAAAGGGTCCGCTATCTAACGTTTTTTTTTTGTCAACTAGTGCTTATTTCGTGAATGGTAACACTTAGCTCATGTCTGATTTGACAGATAATTAGTTTCCGCTGATCGAATATGGTTGTGTATACGCTTGAACAACGCTGGGAAATATTGCGACATTACTTTTAAAATCATGGCAATGTTGCAGAATGTGTGCGAAAATTGCGTACGGATTTTTGAAGACGAGAAGCACCGTCAGCTCCGTATGTTCGTTATCTTGTGAAAAAAGTGAAAGAAACTGGCATCCTCATCGATAAACCAAAGCGTGAAAAGTCAAAAACAGTGCGTATTCACGAGAATATTGCTGCTGTGGCAGAAAGTGTGCGTGAAGCGCCATCAACATTAATTCACCTTCGTTCTCAACAATTGAACATTTCGGAGACATCATTGAGACGCCATACAAAGTCAAATTGGTTCAGGAGTTGAAGCCAACTGACCATCCAATGCGTTTTCGCTTCGCTAAGTGGGCCTGCGATCGACTTACAGAAGATGCCGATTTTGCCAAAAAAATCATCTTTTCAGATGAAGCTCATTTTGATCTTGGTGGATATATAAACAAGCAAAATTGTCGCATTTGGGGCACAGAAAACCCGCACGCATACATTGAAAAGCCGATGTATCCAAAACGAGTCACTGTTTGATGCGGATTTTGGTCCAGAGGCATTATTGGGCCATATTTCTTCGAATATGAGCAAGAAGTGGCCGTTACAGTCAATGGCGATCGTTATCGAATGTTGAACGAATTTTTGTTCACGAAAATTGAAGAGGAGGATATTGGCAACATTTGGTTTCAACAGGACGGCGCTACGTGCCACACAGCCACACAGCTACACTCGATGTTTTGCGTTCTGTTTTTGAAGATCGCATTATCAGCCGCAGAGCTGATGTCGTTTGGCCACCTCGGAGCTGCGATTTGACACCGTTGGACTGTTATTTGTGGGGTGCCCTCAAAGTTAAGTGTTACGCCGACAAGCCACAGACAATTGACGCTTTAAAGGACAATATTCGTGAAGCCATTGGTGAAATACAGCTGCACACAATCGATAATGTGCTTAAAAATTGGACCGATCGTGTAGGCTACTGCATGCCCAGCCGAGGCAGCCATTTGAATGAAATTATTTTCCATTATGAACCGGAAGGGTTGTATTTTCAAATTAAAAAAGAAATTTGAGAAAATATTCAGCAGTTTTTTTTATAGCATTTTCAAAAAAAAATTATTTGGCGAACCCTTTATATGGCTGTGAACTTTTCGCAAATCTTGACATAGCTTCTGCAAAATAAATTGAACGTCGCTTGCAATAGCTGTGCAAGATAACTTATTGCCCAAATTCCAATTCGCGAACTCGGACAGAACTCATTAAAATAATTCCGCCAAGATACAAATACTAAGTAAGCAGCAGACAATTTTAAATCTATGCGATTTATTTTTGGAACTTCCTGCCCCAACATATGAAAAGATTGAACACCACAGACAATTTTAAAAGAAGACCTTTTTCAACTCTTCTCTATGAGCAATTAACATATCGATGACACTTTCCCCTACATCTTGGGCCCACAATGACTTTTGTAAAAGTTAAAGAGTCTTTCCGTCATCTGTCATGTGAATTTCCTGCACTAGTCTTAAGAAAAAATTAAAAGCTACCAGGATTCCAGGGAAAAGAAAACTTCGAAAAAGCCATCCATTATTATCACTTACAGTGAAAAGCGCTCTGATAAGACGTTCAAACCATCCATGCAACATTAACTTGCAGACTGCTTCCTAAAAAATTTTCTCATCCAATTGTTTGACACTAAAATCGATCATTGACTCCCCATCACAAACTCTCATCAGCACTCCTTCAATCAGAGAATACAAATGATAATTTTTCCAGCACAATGCATAATTCCTCCACCAGCCGCGAGTCACGTAATCCGCTCGAAATCCATTCACAGCCGCCCCATTCCGTCGACAAGTTACACACAACCTGCCTCTTGGCAAAGGTCAAAAACAATGTTTACAAGTGCTTCCTTGTCTACCCTTCAACAGCACATCGACCTGAATTCGCAATTAAATGTCAAATCAGCACAATGATTGTGCGCCTCCTCTCGATGCACTTTGAACTCCTTCCAATTCGTTGTTATTTTGCTGGCTGGCCGAACCATGGACAACTAAGGGAAAGTTGCGGCATGCCCACGCTACCTGTTGTCAGGACAATGACAGTTTCTGTTCCGTGTGTTTGGTTGCCTCTCCTAGTTGTAATTGTAACACAGTTTTCTCCTGAAAACAAATTTGAATCAATAAAATAATTCCATTTCGGATTTGTGAATACGCTCTCAGCAGCCGCAGGGATTTGTCCACATCTATCACAATTGCTGGAGCATTGATACTTATTTGGTGGCGTTGCTCTACCATAGTCCCAGGCAGGACTCCAGTTGAAGTTTATAATATTTCGACCATAAAGAGCTGGGAAATTGAAATTATGCACATGCTTCCATGAGTTCCATTGTCTGTGAGGATTCGAAAGTGGGTATACACAATTTTTCGTTCGGAGAATGGACAGAATTCCAGCGAATTTGAGGCCAGATGTTTCCGAGCCGAATTATCCCCAAATGATTAATTATACCGAGCATCGCAAGAATCCTTGCATTATGTACAAACTACTGCATTGTTTTTCTGCAGGACATCCATTTGTTAAATTGTTGCAAATTCTGTTTCACTATGCGAGCGAGCAAGTATCGTCCTTCGAGCTGTATTGTCTGTCCTTCCATATGTGTACATTGGTGTCGCTCCATGTTGTGTTGTGTAATGTTGTTTCGTATTCTTTGACAGAGTAATTAAAGCATTTCGTTCTCAGTGTTATGAAAGTCGGAGCCGAAAGTCTTCAATGCCCGTTACGCATTGATTTAATTTTTTGGAGCAAATTGAGTTTTGCATTTTCGGTTGGCATGCCACACAAGGACGACGACTTTTCTGAGACGACACTTTCAATCCAATTTCAGATTGAAAAAGTTAAATTGCAGATGCATGTTCGCGAATGCTCAAGAATAGGTGAAGAAATTAGTTTAACCCTCATTTTTGATTCCACATTGCATAGGCATGGTTTCGAAGGCTTGTGCAATACTATTTCATTATATTTTTTTAATCTGAAGGATCCCCAGGACCATACGTTTAAAACGAAAACAATGTTGGAAACAAAGTTTTTTAAAAAAATAAAAAAAATGTTACAGGCACTCATAGAGTTCTCAAGCCCTTGACTAAGGCTCTCAAATCTCGCATGTTCAGTCCAACAGTGTGTCAATAAAGCCCTCGGACTCCGTACCCCCTCAGGATCTTATAGCGTTCAAAGGGTTAAAAAAACATTCAAAAAACTAAATTATTTTACAAAAAAACTAAATTATTTTCTTAGACCCCTTAGTCTTCCAATAGGAACTTTCGAACTGTGACATTCTTTAGCTATATTCTTGAAGCTACAACTGTCAAATTGGCTGTCATTTATTCAGCCTGTTTCGTCATATTACCATGGACGGATGTAGCGTTCAAAAACACGTGCAAATAATAAAATTGTTTCATCAAAATGGGTGTTCTGTTCGGGCAACGTTCCGCGTGCTTCCCCATTTTACGCCCGCCATAATCATCCTTCCGAAAGTACTATTCGCAGTGGGATGGATTAATTTCAGACGACTGGTTCAGTAAACGGTCAACCAACACACGTACATCGCTCCAGTCCGTGAGAGTGTGCAGGAGAATCAGAGGAAGTCGATTTCGCGTCGCTCACAAGAACTTGGCCTTTCATAGGCCACAACTTGGCAAGTTGGATTTTGGCCTGCACCCGTACAAAATTCAACTGACCCAAGCGCTGAAGGTAAACGACCATAGACAAAGAAATCTGTTCGCTGAATGGGCTCTGGAATAGCTGGAAACTGACACTAATTTTCATTGAAAAATCATCATCAGTGATGAGGCCCATTTCTCGATGAATGCGTAAGTAAAGAAACAAAATTGTAGAATTTTGGACGATATAAATTCACATGAGATCCAAGAACGTTCAATTCATCCCGAAAAAGTCACTCTTTGGTGTGGATTTAAGGCTTTTGGCGTCATTGGTCCATATTTATTTGAGAACGACGTTGGACAGGCCATCAGCGTTAACGGCAAGCGCTATAGTATGTCGATGATTAGCATTTTTTTCTTAGCCTGAATTGGATCATATGGACACTAACGACATGTGGTTTCAACAGGATAGCGCCACGTGGCACACAGCTCATACCAGTTTGGAAATCCTGCACGAACGTTTCGAGGGCATGATCATCTCACGTGGAGGTGATGTGAACTGGCCACCGAGATCGTGCGATTTGACCCCGTTAGACTTTTTCTTGTGTGGTTTTCTAAAGTTGTAGGTCTATGCGAATAAGTAACAAGCCAGAACTGCGTTCAAAATCAACGTTAGCCATGCTTCTGTCAAATGCAGCCTGATGTATGCGCCACACTCATGGAAAATTGGACATTCGGATGCGGCAGAGTGGCCAGAGAAGCCCGGGCAATCATTTGAACGATGTTATATTCCAAACATAATGGCATCGATAGGCCTTTCAAAGGATTAAAAATGTTATTTAAATTTAAAGATAGGAAAAATTCTTTAGGACTACCGCTTGAAAATGTTTTCAAAAATTAATGCATTATTGAGTAAAAAAAAATATAAATTCAATATTCAAAGTATTGCCCAAGGCTAGCCACACATTTTTCCCATTTTTCTGGCAATTCATGGACACCCGTTCTGAAAAATTCGACCGGTTTGGCCGCAATCAACGAATCGATCTAATTTTTTGTCATCATCGAAATGACGAAAGTGCGGTTCAGCCAGGCCATGTTGCATCGATCGGAAGAGATAGTAATCGGATGGCTGGACTATACGGCGGGTGGGGTAGCACATCCCATTTGAGCGTTTTAAGGTAAGTTTTGACGGCATTTGCAACATGTGGCCGAGCACTGTCATGTTGCAAAATAACTTTATCGTGCCTTGCGACCGTCTCCGGCCGTTTTTCCTTCAGTGTTCGGGTCAAACGCATCAATTGTCGTAGACTTCGCTTGTGATTAGTTCATTCGGTTTTAGCAGCTCATAATAAGCAACACCCTTCTGGTCCCACCACCAAATGCACAGCATAACCTTAAGGCCATGAATATTCTGAACGGCCGTTGATGTTGAGGCATGTCCGGGGTATCCATACGTTGCCCGACGTTTCGGATTATCGTAATGTACCCATTTTTCATTACCAGTGACGATTCGATGCAAAAATGACTTCTTTTTGTGGCGTTCAAGCAGCATTTCGGACATGAAAAATCGGCGTTCTACGTCTCGTGGCTTCAATTCATACGGCACTCAATGTCCTACCGTTCGGATCATTTCTATTGCTTTCAAACGATCGGAAATGGTTTGCTGAGTGACGCCAAATGATTTTGCAAGTTCTTCTTGCGTTTGTGACGGATCTTGATCGAGTAATGCCTCCAATTCATGGTCTTCAAACGTTTTCACCTGGCCGGGGCGTTCTTTGTCTTCGGTGTCACCATCTTTGAACCGCTTAAACCACCACTGATACAATCTAACGTCTATAGTAAAGCCCGGGTAAGCTTCGGTAAGCAATTGATGCGCTTCGGTTGCTTTTTTCTTTAAATGAAAGAAGCATATTAGAACTTCCCGCAAATGTTTTTTTGATGGCACGAATGTTGACATTTTACGGCTTTACAAAAACTTGTGTGTTTTCACTTATGACCAATAACCTAGACTGAAATAATTAGACAATGACATGAAGTTTCTGATGTGACAGCTGTCATGGTCAAAATTCACCTCAGAGTAATAGATATGAAGTTGTCTGCAATAACGACATTTTCAACCGGTAGTCCACAAAAAGAAAATGTAACAAAATCACATGAATTTTTATAAAAAAAAAAATAAAAAATTCTCAAAATCAATGTCAGGAACTTATCAGGACATTAGCCAAGTTTGTACATTCTATTTCCTGTGTAAGGTCAGCTGAAGCACATAAAAGGGGCGAATTTATTGTTTCCTTCAAATCAAAGAGCAAGGCTACGGGGTCAGACTTCTTCAGAAATGAAAGAAGGAAAACCGGCTCGCGATATTGCCGCATTTCACTTAATAAAACGGTTCAAAACTTCAAAATCCCTAGAGAAGAAATACAAATCTGGCAGACCTTAACAAAAACAGTTTCTGATTAACGATGGATTGTGCAGCGCTCCAAAATTAGGTACGGAGGTGTTACAGAGCCAAAATAAAACAATAAGACTGGCATTGCGAAATAATAGTTTGCATGGAAAAGTTGCCCGTAAAAAGCCGTTCATAAATAGGCACAACAGAACTTAAGGAGAAAATTCGCTTAGTCTAATAAAAAGAGTGAAAAGAACGCAAGAGAGCTATGTTTAATTGATGGAACTATGAACCAGAAAAAATATCTTTAAATGTAACAAGACAATTTTAGTGCAAAGTGCCGCAAAATTGGGAACAAGTGACGGCTCCCTTTTTTTAACAAGGCAACGACTCGAAACATGAGGCATACGATGTAGAACACTAGAAACGCCATTACAATCACCAAATATCAACATAATTGAACACAAATATAGACCGATCTGCTTTAGAATCCATACTCCAGGAGGAATTGTTCAAAATTGATTTTTCCATCTGCAAAAAGCTTGAAGAATCCATGCGCGCAGAAAATTGGATTCTGTTCTAATGAACAAGGACCTACCAACCAAATAGTGATCATATTTTATTTTTGGTTCATTTGGTTAACAATATTTAATTTAAAACTGTGCGTCCGAGTTCTTTTTTGAAATGATTTTGCGAATTTTTTACGTGTTTAATTTTTTTTTTTTATGAAAAATGTGCTATTTTCTTTTTGGAAAATAATTAAGCTATGGAAAAGTAAGCAGGTAAATTGCTGTTAAAAAATAATTTAGTGTTTTGTTCTAATTTTTATGGATCCTCTATGGAAAAGTAAGCTGGTAAGTGTCCGAGTTCTTTATTGATCAACTGTAGTTTGAAGGTCCATCCAACAACCAAATCGAACATTGCCAAGGCAAATGTTTTCTTATTTGCTTCTCAGGCCATCAGCCTTTGAAGGCGAGTAATCCTTAAAGGTCACCAATCCACACTATGAGCTTTGCTATCTATTCGCTCGAGTTTGTTTATTTTTAAGGTTCCATACCTCGGAGGGAAAAACTCCGTCCGTCTGTCCGCTGTCAAGACACTTTTTGTCAGGAACGCGTTGAGGTTTCAACTTCAAATATAGCCAATGCTAATAACTGCAGGTTTCTAAATCGACGGAGTCAAATATGCTCCCCTTGATACTCACAAGGGGAATCAAAACCTATTGGGAACTTCCCCTTGACCAAGAATCATGAAATGCAGCAAGAAGTAATATTTTATAACAAAAGTCATAAGCGAACCAACTTTGTTGATTTGTAGTTACATCACCACTTTGTTTTTTTTTTCAATAGCAGCTCAATTTACGCCAAGAAGTAGGAAATGTGAAAATTGAAAGTAGAAAAATATGTTGTACTATATATCGTACGGCTGTACGGAACCCTTCGTATGCCGATCCGACTCGGAACTGTTTTTTTCGTTTTCAAAATGCGCATGGGATTCTGATTACCCTTATAACAGTGGCCGTTGGAAAGAATTTTGTTACATTTCTCTAAATAATAATGAGTAGGAATAAACGAGTGTGGGGACTGCTTGACATTCGTGTAGTGTAGATATAAACAGGCACTTTATACTTCACTGTACGATAGATAATGCCTTAAGGGTATCATCGTGCCAATGATAAGGAGCAGTTATTCAATTGGCTAATTTATTGGGGCACCTTTTATGAAAAAATAATAAAATAGAGAAAAGCTCCGTCCTTTAAATTTTATCGTTCGTTCTTTAACTCTGTACACTCGAGTTTGGCCAGAATGCTTAACGATTTTCTTGCACCACCTCAGCATACCGTATGTTGCACAGCATTTATGATAACATCATTTATTTGGTCATTCGTTGCTTTTGATGCTCATCGCGAGGTTAGAATGTTGTTCGGCTTGATCGGTCTTTTAATGGATAACGACTGCGAGTTTATGATTCGCTTAAGTGGCAGTAGGCAGGGTTCTGTTTTGAAGCCATTAAAATCCATCCTGTTTAACAAGAAGATTTATTGAGTTCGACAAACGCTGCTGTCCCAAGAACGATGGAAGAGAGTCCGAGGAAGAATATGAAAAACTGATGGTACTATCATCAGCGAAGAAGTGAATAAGACTAGATCATTTAGGACAACTGAAAGGAGAGTGGGACACAAAATGGAACCCTAAGGCCTATGAGCATTTTAATGTTGATACGTAGACTTGAACCGTCTACAACAACTAATGCTAAATGGCTCGTAAAGTTCTTTTTAATATATTAAAGAAAAGATTCGTCGTCGTTAAGACGGTGTGGACAAAGTGGACTTGAGAGGAGACTCCACACGACTGATGAATACCATCTGGACCAAAGGATTTGTGAATCTCAAAATATGGATCGTGATATTGTATGAGTACTCCTGATATGAATGCGAAAAAAGATCTCTCTTATGGAATGTGAGAGTATGAAGCTGGAAGTGAAACTCGCCACGAGAAGATTTAGTTTGTTCAAAGAACTGAAAATTGCAAATGCAAGGGTTTGATTGGATGATGGGTCATAATTGTTTATACATTTAAAAACGACTTTTGACCCAAGTATTTTCGGGCCGTAAAAGCTCCCGTATATTGGGGATTTGATCGGTATAGGGTTTTTTAAAACCTCACGTTTACCAGAACAAACCATAAACTTTGTACACCTTGCAAGCCAACATTGTACAAGAAATTATTTTATAAAAACAGAGCCCAATTATTTTTCATTTCAAACAAAATGGCAGCTATCCCACATTCTGACAATACTCTTGTCCCACCATTGTACCACTGTACCCTTCGAAAAAATTTCGAATCACACGCAGGATTTGGTGCTGTGAAAAACAAGATGTCAAATGTTATTTCCCGGATTTGAAACCAGGGACACCCACAAACGGATATCCATGTTATCCTGAATACTTGTTGGATGTAAACAATTTTAATGATTTCAAGTCAATTTTTCAGTACCACCCCAGGTGTGCACACGATAACGAGGACATACAAAATCGATTTAACTTACCACAGGAGCTTGCTTAATGCCAGCCATCCCGGACAGCGCGGGAGTTCCCTTGATCATTTAAACCTGTGAAAGTTCAAAGAGCTCAGCACAAATTTAATTGTAATCAATGTGTAATATACGTTACAATAATTGCATTACTGCCGCCTCACAGGGCGATTCCATTTTTTCCTATCAACGCCAGCGGAAGCGGAGCATCCATGAATCCTTACTGCAATTGCTAAGCGGGTCGGGACCGGGGAGTCAGGCGGGTATTAATTAATTTTCAATGTTTCCCCTTAAAGTACCGACTACATTGTTTAATTGCTGTGCAAGCATTTTCACTCGCCCAAGCACAGGACCTTTAATTATTATTTTATGCTGGCATATGCAGGTCATTTAAAGAATTTCGCTTAATAAGGTTAAAAAAAATGTGTGGTCATGATGTTGAGTGAAGGATGCAGGTTGTGTTCAGCATCCGAAGTGAAACTGTTGAATAAAATGTGTCACGGAAATGATCTATCAGTGATGTATAAAATTTCAGGGACTTAATCATAAACATCTCTCTTTTTTACTGTAGCATAATCGGGTACGATTTTTTAGGATTCCCTTTTGTTTTAATCGACTTTTTTGAAATATTTGAAAGTGCTTACAGCGATTTAAGCGTTTATCTTAAGCAAATAAAGGACAAGGAAGTTCAAAAATTGTATGCCAATGCAAAAGCATACCTTTCACCATTCTTCGTGAACTTCATCACAAATTTACAAACGTAATTTGAGTTACTTAAATTCAACATGAAAAGAAAATTAACAATTTTCTGCGAAATCCAACTAATGTCTTAATTTATCCTATGGCTTTATTGAAATTGTATATTAATATTGCAGCTCCCAGTAAGCATGCCACTTACAGAAGCATTTCCTAGAAATTTTTACCCCAATACTTGACACGCTTCCATCACCGTATGATAAAAAGAACTGCGTTTTAAAACAGACTACGTAATATATTGGTTTACGTAGTCTGTTTTAAAACGCAGTATGCTGGCTTTCAATAAAGCAGTTTTTGAAAAAAAAACTTTCCGGAAACTGTGCCCATTGTTAAAATAATATATAAGTATACCAAATGGATTACTGGAACATCACTTTTCACATAAATTCTATGGAAAAGAGCCTCGACGAGAGCTATTCTTATAATTGATACAATTATTAAAAGTTAAGATATATGAAAATTTATTAATTTATTTTACGTTCAAATAATAATTTAAAAATACGGCTGCAATACAAATAGATCTGGCAGCACTTATAGCATTTTAATTACAGGGTGTTATTATGTAAGTTTGCTATTCGGTTCATTGTACCAGATAAAGAGAAATATCTGACACAGAAATAAAAAGCAAATTAATTTGTGCATAAAATTCTTATCACAAATGCCAGAGGCCTGAATTGCAGTCCGTTGTGAACTCCAAACGGGCCCTTATCTTTCTTTCGACAGCTAAACTTTCGGAAATTAGTTAATCTTAAAGAATTTGATATGTAATATCTCAGCAAAATCACTAAGTCGCACTTTAATGAAAGAGCCCTTGGTCAGACATCATCGGGAAATGGGACTCTATTAAAAATATAAGCATCGGAAAACAACCTCCGAAAATCCCTGATGACCTTGATTGTGATCTGCTCAATTAAAATTTTGTCTCTTCATCACGATATCTATACTTTCATAATTTATGCGTTTAACAGTATTGTAACAACCTCATACTTCCTAACCGAGTGGAAAAATAATACCTGTGGCAAAAAAAAAAAAAAACAAATATAGGTGACTACAGACCAATTGCCATAGTCCCATATTTATCTTAAATCTTTGAGAAGATCATACTTACTCAAATCCTTAATCCATCTGAGAGACAAAAAGCTAAATTGTAACCATCAATCCGGTTTTCGGATCAAGAGAAGCTGCAAAACGGTGTATAGTGGCGTGCCTCAGGGGTCCATTCTTGAACCAATACTTTTTTCTCTATATGTTAATGAGCTTCCCGCCCATATAATAAACAGTTTTGTACATATGTTTGATTATGGCGAATAGCTTATCTAAAGCCACCCCTTAAACATGATTAAATAAGCTACTAGGAAACTGAACGAAGATCTCCTCGCGATAAAAAATTGGCCTGTAAGCAACAATTTATATTTAAATACTTCCAAATCGAAAGTTTTAGTTATTTATAAAAAATGGCTAGATTTTTCAGATTTTTAGACCATCCAACTTGGAGATAGCACAATAGAGTACGACGAGGCAGCGAAAAACTAAGGCATGACCTTTAATAGAACTTCAACGTGGAATACACATCTCAACATCAGTATTGAAAAGTCCATGGTTGACTCCGTACTCTATGGCAAACATACAGTTTTCTCCACTAAAAAACTAACCTACTCTTGGTCAAATCCCTTCTCTTGCCCATTCTTTTGTATGGGTGTGAGATTTTCAGCAACTTAGATTGTGAAAGTAAAAAAAAGCTTAACGTTGCTTATAACAATGTTGCACGCTATTTATAAAGTTTGAAACGATACGACCTTATTTCTTTTTATGAAGTGATACAAACCGGTCAGGCAGATAACCTTTATCAAAAGCTTTAGTTTCTAAAATCTAGGAGACTGTACTTGCTGGTACAGCAAAAGTACAAATGTTTGACCTCTGAACGACAGTTCTTTGTCAATGTCACCCGACTCTGGAAGTCGCTACCATTACTTACCTAAATTTAATGGCCACAGAATGTGTGTGTACACTCTTTTAATTGCTTTCAAAAAGTCTAACAGAAAATTGTTCATTATTTTTTAACGATTTTTGTTTTATTGGAAAGAGTAAACTTTCCGATCTGAAACTTCAGTTGGAATGGCAGTAGTCATCCTGTCAACACAATTTTCAAGCTCACTGTTCCTTGCTGTAATTCTGCAGATTTCTTGATATAGATAAAAGTACCTTTAGTAATACCTGAGACCATCTATGTGTCAGACATAATTACCGTAGTTTAATAACACGCGCAACATGGCATTAGTATGGTATTAAAATTTGGGTTTTTACTGCGGTATTCGTTACTTTTAAACGACCCTGCGGTCGTAAATATTCTTAAAACTAAATTTAAATGTCACTTTTTTGAAAATGGACGTGCAAACAAATAGAAAATTCCAGAACTGTGGAACGAAAAATTGGAACATCTGGGGGATATCCTTCCGAGTGAGAATATTATTCATTTATTCCTGAATTTCTAGGAAGCTATGAAACGAATTTTTGACCACGTCAACTTTCACTTAATAATAAGATATACTAACACAAAAAAAAACATCCTGGAAATCGCAATGATTATTGGTAGAAGTCCGTTTACTGTCCAAAACATATTAAAAAATAATAAAATTATTGCGACAACAGAAAATAAGGTGCAAAAAACTCGGCTTATCGGAGGTATCGAGCGAAACCGGTAAGGAAAGCAGTTCTCAGACAATTCGCCGTACACTGTACAGCGCTGGTTATCACGTTCAAGCAATCCGAAAAAATTGAGATATTTGGAATCTCAAATAAAAAAAGGACTGAAATTTGCAAAAAATCATCTAAAATACGATTAAACGCTCTGGAATACTATCATTTTCACGGATGGAAGCTGATTTAATATTCATGGCTCGGATGGACGTGGTAAAGTTTGGTCCGAAAAACATTACTGGCACTGTTAAACATGGCGGGGCTCTGTTATGGTGTAGGGATGCAGGATGCAGCTTCTCGGGTGGACTGTTCATTGACCAAACAATGGATCGATACATGTCCCTTAACTTTTTTAAGAACAACCTCCATCAGACTACCAATTCAATAGGATAATGACCCTAAGCATTCTTTGCTCATAGTAAAATAATGGTTGATCTACAAGTCTACAAGACCCGACGACAACTAAGAACACCATCCCAATCACCAGACATGAATGCTATCGAGCATTTATGGGAACATCTGGAGCTGGAGCTGGAGATCTCAAATGTTCCTTGCAGTAAGAATCCTCAAAAATTCATCATGATGTCACCCAAAATTTAGTTAATTCGATTTTTAACTTTTCTTGAGTGCTTACTTTTGTGGGATGATCTTCTAACTTTTAGTTATCGTACCTCGGTAGCGCCCTTTTTGGAAGAAAAGTGGGCCAAAAGTTGTTCTTAAAACCACACATTCTCCTTGCACTTGTGTGGGGTTCTAATCCCAAAAAAAAGTGCATATATGCCTCATAGAAATGCTCTAATCGGGAGGTCTTTCTGCTTCAACTGCTGAATCAGTTGGCTGAATAACCCGAAAACTTTATACGAATTTCTTCTCAGCCTTATGCGATTAATGTTCATTTGCTTAAATCGGGGCTAGGCTTTCCTTAATATTTTCCTTTGATAGCACACGACAATCGTGGGAATATCAGCCAATCAAACTAGAAACCAGTCTCACAAGATTTCAAATTCAATTATACTATAAGTTTAGTAATGAAAGCCAACATCCATTTATAGTTATGTGAAAATAGTGTTTAAACAACTTCCAAATCGTCCACCTACTCACAAAGAAAGTAATCTCAAGATGTGAGATCACAGAATCGTGGAGACCTCAGCGGAGAACAAAATTTTACGTTGAAAATGAGGATCAAGCTGAATAGTTTTTTCGGTCCACGCGTGGTTTCAACTCTAGCGCAAGCTGGCCTTTGAGCCAAGATCGTTTCGTAAAATCTTAAATTAGATACCTCCAATCGCTGTGCACGATGTCGAATTGACTCATTCGGATTCTCCTCAACACTGCACTATTTGTCCACTTTGGGGATGTATTTCATCCACTAGAGTATACGTGGTGTGAAACGATTCATCGTGTTCCGAATAACTTGCTTAGATGGCCGATTTTGTCGCCCGTCAAATGGAGGTAGCGCACGATAGGTTTTGCGAACCAACTTATGGTTTTCAGAATAAATTTTGCAAAATTTGCACGTATTACTCTGGCGTTAATCTATACATCGTAAAATGCTTCAACGTTTTAAACAAATTAACAAACCTCTAAACAATAACCCTTTACAACTCAACTCTATGTATGGACGAGGTGTGATGTCGGTCCAGTGGCCTCCTCTTGACATGTCACAAAGGAGAACTCTTCAGGCACATTTTTCAAAACAATTTTTCATACCTCGGTTGTTATTTCAGTAATTTTTTAGGAGCACCGACTCGTCCCACTGAAAGAAAGTTTTCCAGCATGTCCAGGTAGAAGTCACCAGTACCTTAACACCTTTTTAGAGCCCCTATACTCTTTATTTACTGGACAAGCTAATCCAAATGAGCTTCATCGCTCATAATTCTTATTGTCATCCATTAACCCTGTGCGAATTTGCAATTGAACAATTATTTAAATAAAATTTCAACACTTTGCTGCGATGTTAGCTGCTCACTGACTTTTTCCAAGGACTTCAAATCCCCAGCGGAATAACGTCATCCAAAGCAAGCAAATGTGACTTAAAAGTTTTAAAATTTTAAAACAAAACCTTTAAGAAAAATTCTCCTCGTAGCCATTATAAATAAACTTCTCTTTGTTAACTAAAATTAAAACTAAAACAAATATTCTAACATGACAAACTAAATTTATTTTAACACATTCATTCAAATCACTAGTTATACATATATATATTTTTTTTTTACAATTTTTGGAACGTTTTTTACTTCTGCACGTTCATATTATTTGGCAGCACTATTATCCTCACTCAGTTCATATCCCTCTCTGGCTTTTACAATTATAACCAAAGTATCCAGTCATTCCCAATCAACAGTCTTCTTTATTGTATTCTCCCTGTATCCAGGAAACGTACGTACGTACACACCATCAATACGCCAAGCCTGGTATCCTTTGGATGCGTACTGGGTTCGACTTGTGTCCGTTTGCTACACACCACGTTCGATCTGTATTGTACTATGTCTGATGTGATATTTGTTTTGTACCATTGAGGTGGCTTCCTGCAATACTGAATCACTATCTGCAAGGATATCTGAAATGAAACATTAAATGAAATGGTAATAGGTTTGGATGGCACCAGCAGCTTCTTATCATACCAATAACCAAATGAACCATCAGGACACTGTGATTGACTGTATGATTCCACGCGTTCAAATGGTGAACAGATCTGTACAAAATGAATAATTGCACACATTACTGGGCTGGATAGTTGTGTTGAAACAGCAAAGAGGAGGAAAAGGGATATTGTTGTGTGCGAAACTTACTTGACTCCACTTATGCTGGATAAATCGTTTTGCACCTTGGATAGGCAGATTAGTTTTGGCACCGAATCTAAGAGGATTCCAATGGATTCCTTGAATAATTTTACTGTTGTAAAAATAACTATCACCGAAAAGAGGAGCGTGCACAAAGGATCGGCCAGTTTTGCTTTGGGCTGTGGAAAAAGTAGAAAAGAAAAATGTTGAAAAAAAAGTTCATTTATTTCAAATTTCAAATAAAAAAAAAGAACAAGTGCTAATATGCCACCTTGTGGGACGCCATTTGTAATTGAAGGAAGGGTTTTATTTCACCGTTTGGCTTGTGGTTATTTAGCTCTATAGAAACGTGATACAAGCTCACACGTAAGACGGAATAAATAGAAAGGGTATAAGCAATAGTGGGCTGGAAATTGAGTTTTTTTTGTTACAAATCTTGATTTTTAAAAGTTTGATATTTGGTTTTCAGAAGGATGACGCGGAGATATTTTAAAACGACCTTATTCAAGTTGATCACTCTATCCATGGGGCTATTATAGATATCCCTCCAATTATCTGCTGGCCTCAAAATCCTCATTCATCAAAAATAGCCACAGATTTTATGACCCGTTTCTTCCAATAATCTTACTGTCCAAGAAAAAAATTTGCGCTATCGTGTCTATAATGCCAGGGCTTATGTATTTTCGATAGCCCCGTTGGCCAGATAAGAATTTTGTAAATAAGAAGTTGCCGTTCCCCTGCTATGGACCCATCTGTCGTGATCTTTAGGCCTTTCCTATAGAGCTTGATTTTTTGCATATTGTAAATTCGTTAAATGTAGCTTGTAGCTTGTTGTGTGATCGACACTCTCCTAAGGAATTCGTCTTTGACAATGTCGATGGGTACCATTCCAATCATGATAAAGGCTGCTTCCTTCGGTATAGTTTGATAGGCGCTCCTTTGTCAATATGTTGATAGAGCGCAGCTTTTACAATAAAAAACCACTGCCTCTGCTTTTCCCAACTCAGAAGACGAACGAAAAATCGATTTCGCCTGGAATATCTGCAGGAAAGCAAATCAATTTTGATAGAGGAGTAGATACAACTTCAAGCAGTACGTAAAGTCTAATCAAGGCAGAATTTTGTTCAGCAAGATCATTTTTCGCACCCTACCCGAGCCCAACTTCAATAAAATAGGTGCGCTCCTCCCGTCGTAAATATGAAAGGTTTTTTGTTGCTTTTTGAATCATACGTTTTTTATTTGTATAGGCTTAAAAATGGATCAGTATTATATTTTCGCGATACGATATCAAATGGATCCATTTTGGGGTTGAAGAACATCGAGAAATATTGAAAAGTTTCTTCGAAAATCTGTTGCCGAAACAGAAATGAAAGTTTGTGCACCTTGCATCATGATCTCTGGAATTCAAGCAACCCGCCGGCGGCTGCATTATTGTTTCTATGTTTGGGCTTCAGAGTGGCTCGAAGTTAACCCCATTTTTACTCAAAAAAAAAACATTTTTTTTAAAAGAAGAGTCTCATTCTCGGCTACGTTACTGAACAATATTGCAGGAAAATCCACACGAAGTCGGAAGATGTTAATTCATTGTAGATGTGCGGTTTTACTGGTCAACTTTTCTGTCAAGACGAAAATGCAAGAAGCAACTAAAAGAGCTCTACCAACGTATGACAGCCGATTTCTTGAAGCTGGGTTTTGGCTTCAAGTAGATGTTGGTCAAGCTATTCGTGAAATAGGAGCTGAGACCATCGCAAATTTGTGGCTTGAATCGGACGGCTTATTCTCTTCAATAAAGCAAACATTTATTAAAATGCAGCAAATGGGATGGCCAAAGTGAAAAACGGTTTCGGGTTAGGAGCTCACCATTACAAGATCTCACAACCACCCGAAACATGAAAACCGAATTACAGAGCACTGGCAAATTGAAGAGGTCAAACAATTTTTCAAATAGAAAAAGTAGTGATATGGCCAGAATAGTAGCAGGCTCTCAGTCACCTGCCAATTGCCAATCACTCGGTCAAACTACACTGCTGAATACTACACCAGTTTCTGTGCGAATGTCCAGCACTGACAATATTATTCTCCCGCGACGAATTATTCCTCCAAGGAATTTCCAATGTTTGTCCCATTTTCATTCTCTATCATTCTCCGGGCTCAAACATGCATTTCTAACTTTTCTGTCTACACTTAGTTCCAAGTGAACTTTTTTCATGTCATGTTAAGGCACAGAGGCACACGTCACGCGCAAAACACAACAATTCTCAAAACACCTTGAACCCCCAGAACGCCAAACAGTAA
This sequence comes from Orthonevra nobilis, assembly GCA_963555765.1. Lineage (NCBI taxonomy): Eukaryota > Metazoa > Arthropoda > Insecta > Diptera > Syrphidae > Orthonevra > Orthonevra nobilis. The sequence continues at coordinate 28,098,102 of OY743226.1, read as the reverse complement.
AAACCAACCGTCATCAATACATCTTGATCGAGACTACTACTACCACAAGCCGTAGCGAAGAAATATCAACATGTATATTAATCAGCTGACCAAGCAACAAAATCTCAACATTGATGAGCTCCATGGAATTATCGAAAATACCAAGAAGGATTCCGCGACAAGGAATACCAAGGAAGGTCACTTCGTGGAGAGATTGTGTCGATTGGAGGCAGCCTGGGACCTCATTGAAGAAGTGGATACCGATATCAGGAAAGTACCACAAATATCCCTGGATCATCAATTCTTCGCGCAAGGCCTGTACGATTAGGCTTGTGAAAATTGCGAGGAGTTCAGTGCCCGTTTCATTGAATATATTGAGCCACAATCCAATCGGAATCCCGATATGACGGTACCCAAAACGTCCACAGATATAAAAGAAAACAATAAAGCTGTAAGTTCCAACAAGGGTTCTGAAGAGTTAGTCAGCCAACAAAGCAAGGCATATAAACGAGGCAATCTCGGTGTCGAAAGAGCACTGGCAGTACAAGTTAAAGGCTAGGTGGGCTCAAACTTCAAAAAAACACATTTGGATGTGTATGAACTGAGCGACAACCCAGTCGCCAATGGATATTATAAGAGGCAATATTTTGAATTGACAGGCCAAATTGAGCGACTTTCTATCGAGATAAGGTTCAGACTACAAGATCAGCATAAAGGTTCCTCCAGTTCACGCCAGAGACCAATCTCTACCTAAGCTGGTTTTGCCAAGGTTCGATGGTGATTACTTTAATGGCAGCAATTCCACGATCTCTTCGTTCAAATGGTGCATCAGCAACCTTTGGTGGTTTGTCAGAAGATGTGGTTCCTCAAAACGAACCTTATGCGAGAACGTGAGAAGATGATAAGGCATTTTCCGGCATCAGACGCTAATTATTCAACAGCTTGGAATATGTTTGAGGAACGATATGAAAAAAAAAGATTACTGGTAGCCAGACTGATCAACAAATTATTGACACTAATCAGGGCAAACTTAAAACAATGCTTCCCTCACAGCAGCAGTTGAGCAGGTAAATCTCAATTATAAAGGGCCTCGTTCCCGTCACAGTCCGATTGCCAATTAAAACATTGGTTAAAGCGATTACTCCTACTCCTAAAATAGTGCTTCAGCAAAGACGATCTGCGAATCAAACGCCCCAGGTTCGAGTCGAGAAAAATGATCAAACCTTCGGTTTAAGAATCCAACTGAAGATGCAGATGCTTAAGGGTTTTTTCATAAACAACTGGCAACTGAACTTAAGGTTGCCCCGTCTCAGGCAGACTTTTTACAGGTCGGGAGCCGGTCAAAGCGATGGGGTTGTATTCTACAATTATTTACTACTGGCAGTACCCTGCTACTTCGTCCGCGTGGATTTTGTTCACATAGAAAAATTTTAGAACCACAAAAACTCTATTTTTCTCCAAACAATGTTGTTTATAAGGCAATTTTGATCTACCTCAAATTTCTTGGACTTATCGCAAAGAATTTAAAATCACCTACTCAAATTACCCTGAAAGATTGAAATTTATTTTATATATATTTTTAAATCATATTTTAACAAATTGTGTATTAACCTTAACATATAGAGATATGTCATCGCAGACTTTTTTACAGACTCTTTTCTGCCCTAAAACTTTTCTAAAGAAAGCAAGTAAATGTCTCTTACCGTAACGACAGCGCTCGCAAAAAACCAACGTTCGTTCATCAACTTGACAAACATAATTTGAGCCCACGAAAGGCTCTTATTTATACGGGATAAGATATAGTGTATGTTCACCCTCAAGGTCCATTGTAAATATTGTTTAAAGAATTTTTGAAATTGATTGAATAGTTTCGAAGATTACCTCATACATACATACATACATAATATAAGAGTAGATTAAAAGTAATTACTTTCGAAGTTTCAGAAGAAAGAGACAGACGCCGCTTAGCGCCAGATCTGAAAAGAAGGGTGCATACCGAATTCTTTTCGAAACCCGAAATCGGAAGCCATCGCAACTTCGGGTTTGTCTTGGTGAAACATTATATCAAGTCCAATAGTGCCTCCAGCAGACTTCTCATTCGGCCTTAGTATTTAGAGCTTGAAATAGTATAGATCATTTCAAATCACTATGCAATTGGAAAATTGCGCAGAGAGAGCATAGAAATATTTGCCACGTTTTTACTACCTGGAAAATGATGTCTAAAATTCGGCTGAACTTTCTCCATTTTCATTGCTATTTTATCCTATCGATTTTTACTTGCAGTACTCAATTGGTAAGCGTGGGTTTTCCCGCGCGTTATCTATTTGACAAAATTTTATTCCATCCTGTGATATAATTGCATGAAGATAATAAGCTGAAATATCCTTTTTTATGGCTGTATGTATGTGGGGAAGGTAAAAATAATAATAATAATAAGTCGAGGAACGCTGAAAATTTACAACCAAAATTTGGATTTCGCCATGAATCAACAAAATAGCACACCTATAGGAGCAGCTGTGAAGAAAACATCAGAATTTGTCGGCCTTTCGCAAAATAATCAAAGAACATCAAACTGGAGAAGAGTATTCCTCATCGGCACTGGATCACGGATTTGGACAATTTCGATTTGGAGGCCATAAGAAGGATAATCTACTCCTTCCACCAATTTGACAAAAAAATCGTAACACTGAAGAGCTTTAAGCAAAAAATCTATGATGAACCGAAAATGCTTCATATCACAACAAATTGAAAAACCGTACGCCAACTTCATCAGCAACAAAATTTGAGTTGACTTATTGACTGGTAGAAAATAATTTTGCACACAGATCTTGAAAGCTTAAAGTTGATTTATCCAAACGAAACAAGACGGAATCCACAGCTGGAAAAAAACGACTTGAATAGGTCAGCAGGCCATGAAATACTCAGGATACCACCATACCATCCGGACTTAAACCCAATTGACAATATATAGTGTAATATCAAGAGTGAAAACTCATCAAGTGAAATAGAAAGCATTAAAAAAAAAACATCTAATAAATAAATATTCATATTATGAAAATACTCATGGTTTAATTTTTCAAATATTCATTCTTCCTCTTAACACAATAACCGAGAACTATAGATCTTTAACCATTCTTCGCTCAAATTGTCATTACCCACTTCACAAAAAAAATTATGAACGCATACCAGCGCTGCCGTTTCGAATTTTCGCTGAGGAGTATCTCAAATGCTTTGAGAGGAGTATTTCAGGCTCATGAGGAGTAATGTTTTAAAAACAAAAACAATTGTGCTGAGTTGGGGATTATGACGTAATTGTCGATGTACATCTGTAATCACTGACGTGCAGCAAGTAATAATCGGAGAGGACTTTCTCCGCTACTTCCAAATAGTTGTGGATCTTTGAAACAAATGCCTGATCGGCACAGCCTGTGGTAGTTTAGCTCGCATGAATTAGTTTATTCGTAACCGTAGCGGGTCAAAACCCAGTACCAAATATACAGGATTCCACGTTCTTCCTCATTGACAAGACAATATTTTCTGCCCTGTAGAGGACAGCGACAAACCGAAGATGGGCACCATTACTCCGTTCGGACTCTGCAAAATGACGTTTGGATTGGAAGCTTGGAAGCAAGCAGTTAGCAAGCAATTAAAAAATATATACATTTTTTTCACATTGATTGTTAGTTCATTTAATACAAAAAAAAGTAGAGAAGTATGTTTAGTCTAAAATTTTATATGCTTTTAGGGCTTCGAAATTTAGATCTATCCTTGGGCTTATTTCCTTAAATAATTCTACACAGTGTTCTTTTATATCATCAGGTGAAAGTTATCCTTCTGTTTACAAAAGACTTGCCTTGAGGTTTATCAAGGTAAATATCTTCACTTAAGAAGCCAATGTCAATATAATGAGATCTGAGTTATCGATAAAGGAAGTTTTTTTTAAAAATTGTGTTAAAAAGTTTAATAATATAATACATCTGACTGAAACTCTTTTTTACAATGTCGAAAAGTAATTGAAAATAATATTGGTTTTTTATATTCACATCCAAGAAATCTCATGGGCTATACCTGCATTTTTGTCTAACTGAAAAGATAAAAAAATAATGAAATAAAACATTCCACTGCACCAATTCTATTCTATTAACTACTTGCTGTAGTGAAAGACGTTTCATGGGGGAAGTTTTTGAAATAAAATTTCTTTAACATTGAAATATTCTTGAAATTTTTTAAAATCTTTTTGTCATTAGCAACTCTCCGAAAACGAAAATTGAGTATTCCTTGCTAGTACCCCAAATTTTCTCAGGCAATTTTTTCGAAGCAGCACTTGCAAGTGCAACGAAATGCAAGTGCATCCGATGACATTGATTCGGTATTGGAATAACGCTTCCACCCCGCTTTTGTTTCACATCATAACCGTTGCATTATAATAAATTTATTTATAAATTTGTAAGTATTAACAAATTTCAGGGGAGTAAAAGGGTAGTATGGGAATACGGTGAATACAAGGGGAGTACAAATACTCCCTTAGTAGTACTTTCGGCAGCGCTGATGCATACTCCGCACATTCTCTCTACATTCAATTTTATATTCTTCAGATTTGGCAACAGCAGCTTCTTATTTTCTGTATACCTTATATAGTGTTGCCAAGTTTTCTCCGAGCCAAAGCATCGTTCCTTATATTTTCAGCGTTAATTTTGATAACTTGAGCACCAACAAAACTATATTTCAAATTTCCAAAAAAAAAAAAAAAAAAAAACAAAGTGTTATCAAGCCTTTGTGCGTCCAATTTTGACCTATGCGAGCCCAGTATGGTGGAACATTTAGAGTTTTCGAAAGAAAGTGCTTGCGACCTTGCACGCGATTTACAGAAGCGCTCATTCCGACTTTTGGCATGACCAAAAACAAAAGACTATTGCATGATTCCGGAGTGTCTAGGATTGACAAAGTTAACCTGGGCTTTCTGAGGACTGATTTTGCGCGATTGGCAAATATAATTGAGAACGAACATACACATGTAGCACCTCAGGCACTTTTGTATTTAGACGCACATGGCTGCTTGTTGGACTCGAACAATGCTCCCACTATTTACCATGGTGCTAGAATAGTTCTGTAAAGCTCCTGGGTGGAATTACTGTATGAGCGTACCTGAAAGAGATACACAAGTTAATGAAAGGCTAAATCCCAGCAAATACTGGTGGCTCGATTGGGTAGAATGTTAATAATTTGTAGGTAGTCGTAAGTTTAATGTTTAAGAATTATAAAAAAAAAAATAAGACAAGTAATTTTTCCCACTTTTTCATAGCTTATTCAACAACATTTACATAAACATTTTATTGTAAAGAGACCTTCTAAAAATATGTTAAATTTAAATTAAGTTATGAGCAGTTTATAAGTATTGCAATAAAAGTATTTTTAGTGGTAACAAATAATTTTTCCAAAACTAAATCAGTACATGTTAATTTATAGATTAATGCATTTTTTTAACTATCAATAAAAACATCACACGAAAATAAAATAAATAATAAATTTATTCATGTATTTGTACGTTCAGCAAAAAAGATGTGCCATTTAATAAGTTCAGAGATTGTATATGGTTTTAAAGTTCCAATTTGGCAAATCACGCTTTCAGAATAATTGTTACTATTACAGCAGTTTTGATTACTTTGCAAACCAAATCGAATATGCAAAATTGCATTTAACATCGCTGAAAGCACTAAATTGGCAACGCTGACCTTATCCACCAATCGTATTCAAGTAATGATCAGTCAGCGTTGAGAATTCACACAGTAAACATCAAATGAAGGCTTTATGCGATTTTTTCTTCTATTTTGTGTGGAATGACTGGAAAAAGGAAAACATGCACGAACCTACTGCATACTCATTTGAAACGATCTACAGCTCGGTTCCACTCAGGTTAGGGTCTTTATTCTGAACGGACCGAAAATCTGTTTTTTTAAAGTTCTGTGAGTCCAAAGAACTTGAAAATGTGCCACTTTTTTGAACTTTGAACGAATTGAATTTTCCAGAATTGTGAAAAAAGAACATTTTGAAATACAGAATTTTGATCACAAAGTATTTTTGAGAGGTTTACAGAATTTTGTAAACAATGAATCATGAAAAGCAGAATAGCGGGCCCGGTCACATTTCCTGCTTCAGTAAATCTATAATTGTAATTTACAGAGCGGCCCAATATTCAAACGCAATAGCTTTTTGCAGACGCTCATAGACTGTTGGATCAAGATCCCGTCCATGTCTATAAATCGGCCGGAAAATTTGTTCGCGTCAACTTGGTAGTTCTCAAAATCTGCTCTCGAAATGTCGGATCGTTTCATCAATTGTTCCACGGTTACGAAAGTTTGCTGCAAAGAGTCCTATCAATGCTTCCCTACGATATCCTTGTGATCAAGCTTTCATAATTTTTGACGGGTTAAAAGACCACTGCCCCCGAAAAACGCGTATGAGTATGCAAATTTAGAAGGACCCAATTTTACTTAGAAATGCAAAAATATAAACGCGTCCATCTGAAGCTACTGCTTCATTCGACAAAAATCCTTTGGCGCATCATTTTGTAACAATTTGTATAACATTAATACTTACATAAAATTTAATAATTATTGAGGCAATGAAAACGCCTACACTCTGGACCAGATCCCCGAATACATGAATGACTGCGGCTCGCAAATTCACATTCTGTTCTTGACCGCATCCTGGCGGCAATTCGTTGTTTCTGCAAATGGAATCATAAAAATAATAGAAAGAAAATCCAGAAAAAGAGAGAAAGAGAAAAAAACAAAAGAAATGAAATGCATAAATTCGTGGTCACGAAATTAATGAGATTTCGGATTTCGAAAAAGCTGCATCGGATGATACCTCAGTTGTTGATGATGCTGTTGCTTGATGATGTCCACAGGCAGCGGCGACACACCAACTGAGACGTCTGACGGCAACGAATTCCCACCACCATGCGACGGCAAATGGCTATAGGCATGGCCAAGCGAATGCGAGTGTGAGTGCGAATGTTGGCGGCCATGAGAATGACCATGATCGCCGGAAAAAAGCGACGAACCATGCAAAATGAATGCCATCCTGCAAAGAGACGAATTCGTATAAAAATTCCGGAGAAAACAAAGCCGGCCTCCTCCTCCCTCGTGCCGGAAATCCCCAAGCCTTACGCAATGTTAATTAAAATCCCAATTCCGGCGATTGTCATCATCGTATTCGCATCCAAGTCGAAGTCTTCCGAGAACAGTCTCTGAATTGCCACAATGACCAAAGTGGCAGTGAGCACCCAGATACCCAATATCGAAAGCACAGCCCCGATGACCTCTAAAAGGGATAACATTACAAACATCTATTCAGAAAGTCGGGGAATAAATTCAATTCCTCCTTGTAGACAGACAGAAAGACGGGATGGCTCATGAGTGGGAATAGAGGGTGGTTTGTTGGATCGGGACGTGGGATGATGGAAGTGAGTATTGAGCTTTGAATTACCGACTCGTTTGTATCCGAATGACATGTTTTGATCCGGCGGTCGGCTGGATATCCATATCGCCAGGAGACCAATCACGAAGCTAACGCAATCAGATGCCAAATGGGCAGCATCTGTCATTATCGCCAGGCTGCCGGCCATGTATCCTCCAAGGAATTCTATAATCTGAATGCACGTAAATACGAGGATATAGTTATTAGTATTGTGTGTGTGTGTGTGTGTTTTTTTTTTTTTTGTGAATATACGGATACAGAGATGAGGATGACGGAATGCACTGGAGTGGAATACATGTGCAAGTATATTTTGAATGGGAACGTTTTCAATTTCATGTTAGAGAATGGATTCGGTTGGCAACTCTGCAAGGACTCATTTATTTGGACTATGTTGACATGGATTCCGATTTGGATAGTGCCCTGGGGAGTGTTTGCACTGCGTTGTGATACGATGAAATGATGCCTGCTATCCAGGGGGTTCAAGGTGGTATTCAGGATGAAACAAGTGACTGGTTGAAGGGTCTACACAGACTGGTTGAACTCAAATGAATCCCGATAGACTTGTTCGTGTGTGTAGTGCAACAATTTGAAAACAAAAAAAAAACAATTTCAAGAGGGGAGCAATAATGCATTTAACGTTAAGCGAAGCTGGTGGTGCCTGCATGGGGAGTATTTTAGAATGTCAATGATACAAATGACTGTAGGAAAGAGGATTTTAAATTCGGCACCTGTTCAAACCTAGTTTGCTGTGAAACGCGTTTACCATTGAAAACACATGTCACAAGTGCAATTAATATCCTAGTGAAAAGGACACCGTGAGGAATATTTTCTTTCCCGAAATTGAACCTTGGAGAAAAATCATAATGAATCATTTTTTAACAGATTTTTTTGAAGTCAGCATCTGTATGGTGCTTATTAATAGTCGACTTACAGATTCCGCTGGTTAAGCGTTCAGCTTTCCTTTTTTGCAAATATTCTTTCTCTTACGGTACTTGGACTACTATTATTTCGTATTTTCTCAGGCCTAGTAGAAGGATAAAGAGAGCAATTGAAAAGTATCTAGTGGTTCGAAACTCTGATGCATTTTTTTTGTTTAATTTGTTCCATGGTTGCAGTCCGAATAGGGACGGAGAGTTCATTATTGACTTATTTGCATTCGCTTGGTTCACAGAAAAATCTTCACAAGCGAAATAACCAATGCGTTTTCGCTTCGCTAAGTGGGCCTGCGATCGACTTACAGAAGATGCCGATTTTGCCAAAAAAAATCATCTTTTCAGATGAAGCTCATTTTGATCCAGGCGGGTATGTAAACAAGCAAAATTGTCGCATTTGGAGCACAAAAAACCCTCACGCATATATTGAAAAGCCGATGCACCCAAATTGCAATTCATTTGGTCCAGAGGCATAATTGGGCCATTTTTCTTCGAAAATGAGCAAGAAATGGCCGTTACAGTCAATGGCGATCGTTATCGGGCCATGTTGAATGAATTTTTGTTCACAAAAATTGAAGATGAGGATATTGGCAACATTTGGTTTCAACAGGACGGCGCTACGTGCCACACAGCCGAAGCTACACTCGATGTTTTGCGCCCTGTTTTTGAAGATCACATTATTAGCCGCAGAGCTGATGTCGTTTGGCCACCTCGGAGCTGAGATTTGACACCGTTGGACTATTATTTGTGGGGTGCCTTCAAAGATAACTGTTACGCCGACAAGCCAGAGACAATTGACGCTTTAAGGGACAATATTCGTGAAGCCATTGGTAAAATACAGCTGCACACAATCGATAATGTGCTTAAAAATTGTACCGATCGTGTAGGCTACTGCATGGCCAGCCGAGGCAGCCATTTGAATGAAATTATTTTCCATTATTAACCGAAAGGATTGTACTTTCAAATAAAATAAGAAATTTGAGAAAATATTCGGCAGTTTTTTTTGTATAGCATTTTCAAAAAAAAAAAGTTATTTGGCGGACCCTTTACATTCTATCAACTTACGAACAATGTTCGACCTCGAAAATTGTAATACGAAGTGAGGCATGGGAGTTGAAGAATGTGACAGAATGATGTTCTGTTCCCTGAGACTTGGATAGCGTGATTTCGCGTACGAATGTACTCCTTTTTGGTTGGAAAAAAGAGAGTTATTTCGATTTTTGTCAGAATCACGAATTCTTGGAGAATTTTTAGCTTCTAGTAAGAAATTATTTTCATCAAAAAAGTACTTATAGCAGCGAAGTGAAAATGAATAACCCATCAATCGATACACTGACTGACACTGTTGTTAAAATCGTACAGGTAAAAAAAAAGAAAACAATTTCAATCAGAAACAGATGTGAGCTGTCATAACGCGTGACTAAAATAGAGAGAAGTTCTTCTCCGACGTTGAGGTGGTGCTAACGAACTCGGTGAGAAACTTCCTTCTTGTTGAGCTCCTACTAGAAGTTTTGGCAATTCATCGTGTATCTGCACGAAAAAGTATCTTTCTGTTCGGAGCTGGGTTTGCGGGAATTTCTCTGCTGAATGTTGTCACAGTGCTGGTATCGGCCTCTTGGTGAAATTCCTTTCGAAGTGTGTGGCGAAGGCTTCAGTCTTATCCGCAGCCGTGGTGACCACTGCTTGTCCGTTCTTGATGTTTTCCGGTAGCTTATTGGATTTGCCAACGATCGCATCGATTTCTTTGAATGTGTCCGATCAGGCTTGATTTCCTCTACGCGTCTTATGAACTACTCCTCTGTGTTCACGGTTCTTCGGAACACCGCGTTGATACTGTTGGGTTCCGCTTGCACGCTCTTGTACTCGTCTGTTTTTTTTGCGCTAGCTAGCAAAATGTCGTTCAAATAGTGCTTAAAAGTCGATGTTTTTATGAATAAGGGGTGCATTTAACTCGTGATAGCATTCCGAAACGAACCGAAGTAATTTAGTGAAAAAAATTTGCAAAATCAGTTTGAAGTGTAAAGCTACAATAATATTTTGACTGCATCTTACGCTGCCCACCCAAAACTGAAGGTGTGATGGTCTGAGGATACTTCTCTGGAGATGAAAAATCAAAAGTCACTGCAGAAATTTACCCACGGGTTCTGGAAAACGAATTTGAGCCCTCTGCGCTGGAGCTTTTTGGTGAGACTCGCAGATTAATTTTTCAACAGGAGAATGCTCCTTGCAATACAACGAAAATTTTAAGTATGAACTTAGTTTTCTTATGAAAGACTCTTAAATAAGCTAGAACTCTTATGACTAAAAATAATATTTGCTTTTTTTTTCTATTTCTTAAATTAAAAAGTACTTCGAAGAAAATGATTTCGATGTATTAAGTTGACCCTTCTACATGAAATAATAATAATGAAACTTGAGGTTGTGAAGAATAGTTTACTGCATCCAAATGGAAAAACCTTTTTGAGTCAATGTCTCACCGAAGTGCCTCTGTAATAAAAGCAGAAAGAGGGCCAACAAAGTAGTTACTAAGAAGAGAATATTTCTGAGAAGCGGGTACCTACAAAAATATACTTTTTGGTCTAACAACTTTCTGTTCAACTTTAAATGTTTCAGGAAACGATTGAGATCGCACAAGAAAACAAAACCTCATTAAAAAATTTGTGGTTATTGGAACAAATTTGAAAAAAGTTTGACTTACATTTTTGCAAACGACATAATATCATATAAAAAAAAAATAAATAGAATTTAAAATGATTCGCATCTTACCATAAATAAGGTACATAATGTGGCGGCTAATATAATTCTTAATTTAGCGTCCCTCACGCTTTTACTTTTAATGTGTACGTTGAATCCTGGTTGTCCACATTTGCAACCATTGAAAATATGCGGTGCGTCGTAGTCATCCTGAAATAAAAACAAAATACTCATTATTAAATTATTTATATTTCAATGCACTTTCAAAAATTCAATATTGACTTTGAATATTGAAACAAATTATAACGAAAAACCATCATGTTATCTGCCGTCATTTTTTTTGTTTAACATCCCATCAGGAAGTTCTTGTTATCGGTCCGATCTTCGAAATTCAAAATATTAACATAGCTCCAGTTTTCGAGGTCCCAGTAGTCGGATTCAATTGTTTTTAGAAAGTTTCCGGACAAATTCATATACATTTTTTTTTGTTCAATTTAACTTCCAAAAGTTTCATAAATTCAATTGATCCATTGACTTAATTATGCAAGTTATTTACTATAAAGACTAATAAAAAGACTCGGTATTAAGTTATATAGTAGAGGATCTATTTCTTGATCCACATTTTCATGGCAGTGCTTGGAAAATTGTTTCCGAAATGTAAATCCTGTAAGTCTTTTCCATTTTTCATGACTCGAAATGACGTCTACAACACTGAGACATGAAAATATTCTTAGAAAATTATGGAGCCACCAGTTTTTATGTTGAAAATCTGGTCTGCTGTAGCTTGACGCTATTTTATCGTTAAATTACATCAGCTTAGAGAAAGCTAAGTGACATAGTTCAAAAGAGTTGCAAGGAAGATCATAATCCGAAGATTTAGTTTGTTTACCACTATTGTGGTTTTTTATCATGAACCAAAGTCTAGAGGTCTTTCCAGAAAATGATATTAAGATAAACAGTCTCTCGAAATCGGCAGGGAAGCTATCGAAATCTCCAAAGAAAACAGGGCTGAATGTGATCCTCTTGAAGCCATCCATTTGCCAGAAAGAAAAAGATCCTTTGCTGAACATTTCCTAGCTCGAAAGGATGAGGTGGTGGAAATCTCTCGACTGAAACTATGTACTTTTAAACCCTCTCTTAAAGGACACAAAAATAATAATCACACTTTTAGGGGGTATTCTAGTCTAGGTTGCATTAATCTCATGTAATTTTTGAAGTATCATAAGAAAAGGCAATTTATATTTTAAGTATCCATTTTTTTATAAGTTCATTGTTAACATAACAAGAATACAGAAAAAAATCAAAAAGCTAAAAAAAGTTGAAAATTTCAAAACTTAGCAATTGATGAAGTGGGGGTCTCAAAAAATTGGCGCCTAACCATACCCACGATTTAAATCTGAAACCAAAAATAAAAGATTATTAATCTAGAATAATGTCGCAATGTCTGGAACTACGGAAAAGTTGTAAAGATTTTTTTTTCACAAAAGGGCGACTGTTTCGAAATAAAAAAAAAGTAATAGAAATTTGGGGATGGGGATAGTTCCAGACATAGTCATGTCTATAAAGAAGACTCTCTAAAATGTTTCAGATAAATCGGTCCAGTAGAACCTGTGAAATCGTTGGAATTGTTTTGAAAAAGACAGTTTCGAAAAAACGCGTTTAAAGTTTCGCGTTAAGTTTTTCGCAGTCTTAGTCATGAAATGATATTGTAGACTTACATTTATTCAATCTGCCATTCATGCTTTATACATCAGACCTTCCTCAACTCTTCATATCGAGAAGTTCTGGCCTCCTTTGATGCGTTTGATGCTCGTATCTCGGAGCGGCCGATCCGGGCGTTGTTTGTTTGTTTTTGTGTTAAACAGCAGGAGATGCTTTCTTTGAGTCGTGTAATGCAAGCCAGCCAGCCAGATTCAACGTGAAGCTCAACAAGATAGAACTCGTGCTTAAATGCTTTTGCAAAGCCACAGTGATTACTTACAGCCAAAACGCAACTTCATAAAATGAGATTAAAAACGTTTTAATTTCGTGCACAACATTCCCAAGCCGTGCCAACGGTCGCAGCATCAATGGAAGAACATGAGAAGCGCGCGATTGAGGATGTTCAAAGATAAGGAAACAGGAATAAGGTTCAAAATTTCTACCAACATGAAAAACACTTATCTCAGGCTTTCAGACCTTAAACCGTCTTCCAATAGGGACTTTCGAACTTTCACAATTGAGTCTGTTTTGCCATGATCACCATGAACGGAATTAGCGTTGAACAACATGTGCAAATAATAAAATTGTTTTATCAAAATGAAATCGTCTTTCCGAGACGACTATTCGCAGTATGATGGATGAATTTTAGTCCTGGTTCAGTAAAGGGTCAACCAATACACGAACATCGATGCCGACAATCCGAGGCAGTCGATTTCGCGTCGCTCACAAGTACTCGGCATTTCGCAGACCACAACTTGTCGAATTTTCCGTCGTGACCCGTACAACATTCAAGGGACCCAGGAGCTGACTAAAACAACGCTGTGTTTTGCTGAATGGGCTCTGGAACAGTTGGAAACTTTCCTAATTTTCATTGAAAAATCATCTTCAGCGATGAGGCTTATTTCTGAATGAATTTGATCTAAGAGCGCCCAATGCTGGCGGCGTCATCGTTCCAAATTTCTTTAAAAAAGACGATGGCCAGGCCATCACCGTCATCGGCGAGCGCTATAAGTCGATGATTTCCGACTTCTTTTGGCCTGAATTGGATCATTTGAATACCAACGACATGTGGTTTCATCAGAATGATGCTACGTGCCACACACTTCACACCACATTGGAAATTCTGCAAAAGCGATTCGATGGCATGGTCATCTCAAGTGGAGGTGATGTGAACTGGCCACCGACTTCTAGCGATTGGACCCCGTTAGACTTTTTCCTGTGGGAAAGTCTCAGGTCTATGCGAATACGTCACAAGCCAGAGCGGCCTGCAACATAATCCATGCCATCGTTTTAATTCAGCCTGATTTATCCGCCAGAGTTATGAAAAATTGGACATTTCCATTTTTTATGAAAAGGTTTTTGGCACAGCTCTCTTCCAATGAGCCTGGTAATGGGCTTTATTCGGATGGTATATATGTCAACCTCTTCATTTTACACAATGTTTGTTATTTCAACAATCCCCACAGACGACTTCTCTATTTCTATAACCTGTTTTTTTCGAAAACTATGGCGCAAAATGTATCACCCTATTAACGGGTACTGTAACATTTGCTATGCTTCATATTTGTGAAGCAAGAAGATGAAGAACAAATGTCGGTAAGCCACTTATTTCAATTGTACCTAGATCATTGCATTTTGGTACAGATCTTCCGACTGTCCTACGTCAACTGACCAGATTCCAAGTTATCTACCTTTTCTCCTTAAAGATGCCGGAACAACAACGAGATAGATATCATATATAAACGGTTCTGGATGATCAGACAACGTGCCATGCAAATGGCCATTTGACGTTTGCCTCTGCAGTGAAAGAGTAGAAGATATCCCTTTATGAATTCAGACAGTAAATCAGCTATTGCCTGCAGAACGTGCACCAAGTGAGCACTTCACGCGCCGTTTCCTGATAGCACGGATCAAGATCTAATGCAAATTGATGCATTAGGACTGGAGGACCTATATTCCAGAAAGGGTGATGCAACCGCATACACAGCTAGCATGACAAACGACATTTTCAATGATGCGTTCAATTGTATCTCGTTTTGGCCAAAACGGTACGATAAATAGAGTCATCCTCTAACTTGATCGATATAATCTCTAAGAAATACTTACACAAAAACCTAAAATCCATGTTTTTATTCAAATAGAAAACCATTAAATTATGTCGTCTCGTTCTAAAGATGCACTAAAACAACATCGGATGATTGTTTTTGGGCCACCCTGAATCCAAGTCTCAAACCAATTTCATACTCCACCCAATGCTTTAAAATTGAACTGAACTGAAAACGAGGTGTGTGCTTGCGCCTTTAAACCTCAATGGGGACATGCCAAGTAGTTCCCAAGCCGAGTACAATTTCAAGAACAATAAACAAAAACTTCTGACGTGATTCAAAAATTTAATATTTATTTGGAAAAACCGTGAAATGGTGAAAAAAAAACCTGAGGCCAGTTCTAAAGTTGCTGCGAATTGTTTCTTTAGTGTTTTTGCGTAAAATTTTGCTAATTTTTATGCCAGCAATCATCTCTCAAGTACGAGTACATTGACGCAGAACACAAAATAGAAACGCGAAAATAGTTATTATGTCGCCGGGTGTAATTACTCGGCTAATTAAGCCGTACATATTCAACGATATGTTTATCATTGCATCTTGTTCAAGCCAATATGGGTTCTGTAAACTAGTTTTGTTCAAACAAA
This sequence comes from Orthonevra nobilis, assembly GCA_963555765.1. NCBI lineage: Eukaryota > Metazoa > Arthropoda > Insecta > Diptera > Syrphidae > Orthonevra > Orthonevra nobilis. The sequence goes on along the minus strand of OY743226.1, from coordinate 28,082,625 downwards.
CTAATCGGGCTCGTGTGGTGAAGGTTTAACACGACAACTTCAAGCCACCTTATTCATGAGTTACAGTGAACTGAAGCGCGGATAAATGATCGACTTGTGCAATCGATGAAGATTAATTACTTGATTTAATTAATAATTTGCCAAGACTGATTAAATGCAAGAGAATAACCTTGTGGGTGCTGCACTGATTTATAGACAAAATTTTTTTCAAGGGCATGAGTCTTTAATTAGAATTCTAGCTTTCGTCGCAACGACAAAAATAAACTCACTCACATTTTGAGTGTTTACCCGAACTTGTAGTGCAAACGTCATGGCGGATTTTTGAAAAAAATGCTGGGGATGTGTATTTGAAAGAAAATTGGAATACGATTTCGGGGCTCTTCAAGCCGTCTCTATTTTTAAATGAGATTTTATTTTGAAAAGAAACTCGGTCGGATCGGACTTTCCCTATCCTCCGAAGTTACTCACAATGTTTAACCTTTGAAAAGGCATTCAGCTGACTTATGTTAAAGCCTTTGACAATAATTCTCTCTGGCCAAGCAAACTTGTCTCTTGGGCATGTAAGCGGTTCTACGGTAGGACTTGGGGTCTCAAACCAAGGATGCTTTACTGGCTGTACATCATGATGATAAGACCTATTATTACCTTCGCAGCTATAATTTGGTGGCTCAAAACTTTAGAAGTAACAACTCCTAAAAAGCTGGAAAAAGCCCAACCCCCAGCTTGTTTGGGCATCACCGGTGCTATGAGCACCTGCCCTACGGCAGCACTGGAAGCTGTCATTGGGCTGTCTCCTCTACACAATTTTCATAAGGAAAATAGCCGCCAGAAATGTCCTTAAGGTGCAACTGGCAAAGAAATACAAAGCAGGTGACCAAGCGGGACACTGGTATACTGATGGCTCAAAAATGTCAAATGGAGTAGGTGCCGGTGTCTATGGACACAACACCAAAAACTTTATACCCATGGGAAAACATCCAAGTGTTTTTCAGGCTGAACTACAAGCCATTGAATCCTGTGCCAAAGACAATCTTGCAATAGGTCATAAAGAGGCCAGAATTCTTATATATTCAGACAGCCAAGCAGCGGTCAAGGCACTGTCATCCAATCTAGTGGAATCCAAATGTGTCAAAAGCTGCTACGATGCCTTACAATCCGTGGCCCGACGTAACAAAGTTAGGTTAGGATGGGTTCTAGGTCTTCATGGAATCGAAGGCAACGAAATTGCAGACGAACTAGCCAGGGCTGGTTTTAAAACCGCGTTCACTGGTCCGGAAACTATCTGTGGCGTAAGCTGGACTACGGCCACAGGTCCGATCAATAAGTAGGAAAAAGAGGTACGCATTGCCCACTGGAGAAATCTACCGGGACTAATACAATCTAAATTACTAATCAATCCCTTCTCTTACAGAGAAATCCTTAATCTCAACAAGGAGAACATTAGAAAGCTCGTGAGTTTCCTCTCAAGCCATGGCCGCTTGAGATCACATCTAACCAAACTAGGGCTCTTTGTGAATGTCCAGCTCTGATTTGGCTGAGAAGGCGTATCTTTTGGACATTCGACAATCCAATGATAAAGACATTCTGACTTTCATCAGAAAGTTGGAATGTCTGGTAGCCAAACAAACTTCCCAAGATACAAAAGGTCTTTTCCTTCAGAGCGCAGTGTCCGCCACTTGGGCAGGGGCAGTTATTTGAAAAAAAGGGCACAGCTCTGTTACCTTATTTATGAGGCGTACTTGAGATACCTCTAAATCTAGCCGGAGGTATTTAAGAAGGACATAAGTTGCTTAAAGCCCTTAGGAGAAATCACATAAATTGAATTGAAGCAAAAGAAGTGTGTTAGGGTTTCTCTCAGCTGTGTTTTTGCAGCTGCGACAGTGTGAATTGTGTGCGATGCCTAGCTTAACGGCATGATCGGTCAGTATCCTCTGCAGAGCGCCTCTAGTCTAGCAATTTTATGACGGGTTCGCCAAAGGAGATATTTTGTTTTTGATTGTTTGTATTTAGGCATTATTTTCCTTGATGTTGCACAGTGCGTCAGACTGGCCAATCTTAGGTTTGCTGCTTCAAGGAAGTATGAGGATACAATGGCTTTAACTGTATGTAGTGAGACTTAAACCTACCCTACCTAGCAAGTTCATCTACCCTATAATTACCTATATAAGGGAAATGAGCTGACCTTCTAATGACGCTTTTCAGTTCGGCATTCCTGTACTAATTTTGAATGTGAGGTACAAGAGGCAATGGCCAATGTACAATATATGGCAACCTTCTGACTTGGCAGGATATTTGGAGGTATTTTAATTTGACGACATGCTTCCCGGATTGAAAAAAGTTTCGCCCGAAAACACTGGAACATTCTGGCAGTCTTAAGGCTTTACTGATGTTAACAGATTCTGAGAACACACCCGCACCGACTCCACCGACATCTTAGAGCCGTCTGTGTAGATTGATTGTACGATTCCGCTCTTTCTGGGATTAGAACGTCAAAGTTTTGAAGTCCAGCAACCAGACTCTCTGGGCCTGATGGCGCTGTGTCGCTGTATTATTTTTTATGTGTAGGTCAAAAGGTAGGAGATGCAGCATTACCGTCGGAGCATCTGATGGAGTCGATTACAGAGCGCCTGTGGTATCTATGCATGCTTTTCTCTGTACCTTGTTCAATTTAATGACGTTGAATTTTTTCCTACGGGCCGACCACCGCCGCGGATGGATGGATCAACTTTGATTCGAGACCCCAATTTTTGCCAAAGGTTCTACCGTGCGCCAACGTTTAGCTTCCAGCTGAGTTTAGGGTCAATCTTATCAATCAAAGTCCAAAGTTTCCTATAGAGATGAAAGATCAGAAAGCATTAACATTTTTTTCTGATGTGCCACAAGGTAGCCGCATTGGGCCTTTGAATTTTATTTTATTCATAAACGATTTATGGATGTGATTTTGTGGTTCATTGCAATGCTGCTTTTGAATTTGTTGTTCTATAAAAACCGATTGCTTCTTTTTGACCTACCAACATCAATAGCTTTAATCGCCTCGTTTTTTGGAGACATTGTTTTTTTGAATGACCGGCTCACTGCACTGATGAACGATTTTAGTCGTTAACATTATTTAATTAATTTTAAGTGAATATAGATTTCAGATCTCTATTGATGCAGAATACGCAGCGTTCAACTACTAGATTCATGCTCAAGTCCACTATGAGTACGAACTCAAAGGAGCTCAAAACATACTATATTCAAGAGGATAAGGGAGAAAAAGCAAACAGCAGCAATAAGTAGCAGAAAGACCAATGAACAGGACTTACCGTTCGGTGGTCATTTCAAGAAAATATGCCTCCCATTTGTATGGTCTTATTCGACTTGGGTGACTGTGGTCCTATAAGAGTCAATTCTAGGATTCATTAATGCAGAAAAACAAATAAAGAGCACTGAAAATTATGATATGTGAAATGTCTAGTTTAATCACTTAGCAGCTTTGGGACAGAGAGGTTCCAAGGCAGTGTTCAGAACCGTAAGACAATCTTTTTCCCTCTCCGCACAGGTATGGGATTGAAGGCATTCGCATGAACAAAGTGGCTACACAAAAAAAAAATAGGCGTCATTGGAATGAAATCAATTTTAACAGATAAAGAAACAGTGAAATGTGAAACGAAACACTTGTATTAGATTTAAATGTTAAAAATTTTGAAGCTAAGAAGCTTCTAAATCATAACATTCAAAAGGAACATTAGCGATGTTAAATTACGTACTTTCGAAAACTCTTATCTAACTAATGCTTGCCAGAAAACATGAACGTTTTAAACAAAATTATTTGCTTTTTGGTTGAAAATATTTTAAATTCAAATACGCAATATGTAATTGTGCGATTGGTTAACACGCATGAACCTGAGAACATTTTTAAAGTTATTCATGAACTGCAGAATTTAAAAATACAGTGCACCATACAATTTTGTACTTAAACTTCCCATTACAAAAATGCTTGTCATCTTTGAAAAATTGACCAAGTTCGTATTGTATTTTGTCTTTTTCCCATTACCATTAAGTTATTTCGAAGTTGAAAAGGTATTCAGTCTTATGAAGCTGCTCAAATAAAAACTTAGAAACCGAATGAAAACAGAAATATTTATCTGTCTATTCACTAAAAAACACAAGGATGAAATTAATGGGAACTTGCTGTGATAATTATGTCATACCACTTGAATAAGTAACCGACTATTCAAAAGTTCATTTCTCTAATACTTTGAGTAAGTTTAAAAGTTACAAATTTTGAAGACCAAAATCCATTTCTTCATCTTCTCTCTCTTTCTCTTTTTTTATATTATAGAGCATTTAAATAGTTTGTAATTAATTCGTCGTTGGTAACATAATGCCACCATTATTTTCAACTGCGTTTTTGAAGTTAAAAGACTATTTGACATATTTGACTTCATTCTGTTTCTAATATGATTCAAAGCACTGAATACTATTTCCAGTTCGGCATTGTTTCATGGTAAGGATACGAATTTAAGCAATTTTTCATATTCTGGAAAATGACACTCATCTTTGTGAAGGAAAACTTCCCCCCAACTAGTTTGAAATTCTGCGCTTCAGGCATTATTTTGAAAAATATTCTCAGACTCTGAAAAAAAAGAAAAGGAATCATTTTTTTTTTATACATTTATGCTTTTTGGCAGACGTTGATCTGCTGGTTTTAATAGCTCAAAAACGAAGTCTTTTTATGTATTTCGAATTTCAATTTTATTTTCTGAGTTTACGTTTTTCTTGGACAGTGTAATCAAGATACAAGGTTTCGAAAGCATGTGCTGATGTCATTTCAAATATACATTCTGGGAAGCTGCTTCATCAGGAGTAATTATTTTCCTTGAGAAATTAATCAAAAAATTTAAATGAGTAAAAAAAATTTAAAATATGGGAATCGTTGCGTACAAATAAAAAGTTTACTCCTGTTACTTCTCCTAAAACATATTCTTTTTTTTTGCAATTGTAAATCATGAGTTTTGCAGTTTAGAAGCAGAAAATGAACTAACGTAAAGGATGAAATTCTTATTTATGGAGAATTTATATTTTTGTCTAAATATTCTAGTTGGAGAAAAAAATATTCCACTTTATATGAAAATATTTTTAGTAAAAAATATATTTTCTGCAGCGGGTTTTTCAACAGGGACGCTACAAAAGTAGAGCAACAGGGACAGCAAACGTCGCCATATTTCTTGCCGTTCTTTTGACATTTCTCTTCAGTAAGGTTTGCCATTTCATGATGGAAAGATATACGAGCCAACAATGAGTAGAAATTATTAAAATTTACGACCGAAATTCGGAGTCAGAGGCCTCAACGTTAAGAGCGCTACGTCCAATTTATGGTCGTCATAATCGTCCTAGCAGATCAACAATTGAATCCACAGGCATAGTACAAAATTTTCCCGTGCCAGTGAAATAAAGAAGTGACCGTAGTGTCGAGAATATTGCTGCCGCTGAGGCTTCAGTTGCAGAAAGCCCAAATGTGTTCTCAAGCGTTGGGCATCTCTGTGGCGTCGTTGTGGCGAATTTTGTGAAAAGATCTTGGCCTAAATCCTTACAAGATTAAATTGTCGCAAGAACTGAAGCCGCTTAACCACCAGAAGCGTCGTATGTTTGTGAATTGGGCTGAGCAACAACTATCGGCCGATTTATGCTTGAAAACCGTCGAAAATTGGGTTCAGCGTCTGGACTTCTGCAAGCGTGCCCGTGGTGGCCATGCAAAAGAAATCGAGGAATAAGGAATTTCATTGATATCCAAAACCGTTTTTGTTTTATTTAAAAAAAAACTTTTGTAGCGCTCTTATTGAAAAACCCGATATATTCCACAAGTGGTCACACTGTTCATGAATACCAGCTCTATGAAAAATTCGTGGAACTTGTTGCTTTCAATTGAAGAGGTATTTCCCTTATCGCGGCATTTGTAAATTAACAATTTATAGTGGAATGGTTTGGAAACGAAACATTCATTCCCAGGCAGAAAGTCATCTTCTGAAGATAATTTAAAGTGCAATCAACCTTTCTCATTCCATCTTAACTAAAAAGCCACCTTTTTAACCCGACATGTCTTTCAATCCCATGTTAGGCACTTTTGAATACCCTTCAAGTAGCCCGAATATCTTTACAATAGGAAACTATCAGGAAGTCGATCGATGGAGTGCTGGATTAACGTCCATAGAGGTGCAAGTAGGAGGTGCTTGAATATCAGTTTTTTTCCTTACAAGGTTCTCCCAATTTGGTCATTTGGCTAGAAAAAAACCAAAAAGTTAAATGAGAAATATACTGTCCGGAAACTTATGGATGGCAGTGTACAACCAGTGCGTATGTAGATAATACAAATCAGACATAAAAAACTCTCGCAAAACAGGAAGTTAATTCCAAACTAATTGTAAATATTAAATACCGATTGATTGCACATTGCCACTGCTGGCCGCGTGTGTATCTTGACAAGCATCAAAGACGACGCATGCTACATCAGCAGCAGCCGGCGGCACGTCTCCGCATCACTTCTCAAACTTGTTCAGCGAAAAAAAATTTGTAAATAAACTCTCGTGCATTGGCATTTAACACTTTGTCACCGAAGCCCAGCTTTCTAGCCGGAATCGAGAAGCATACTCGTACAACATGGCACAAGACTCTTAGTCACTGTTAACTTATTTGGCCAATTTTTTCGATTTATGGCCAGAACAATGTACAAAAAGAGCGACGAATGTTTGTGTCATATCTAAACCTTGAGTCAAGTGTCAATAAAGGTGGCTATAAATTTGAGTTTATCCATTTACTAAACGGCAATAAAATAAAATTGACTACACTCTCCCGAGAGATAAGAAGGGTTAAACTTAAAAGCACGGAGCCGTCAACAAACGTTTAAATTTTTCAGATTAGATACTTGCATTTTCACTTAGGAGTGGGATTTCCATGGTCTGGTCGTCGATGCCATTGCCGTTGCAATAGTGTCCGCCGCCACCGCCAACGCCGCCATTCGTGATCATTCCGAAGGTGTTTGTTGTTGTTGCTGCATGCGCACTGTCGTCACGATCGGCTGTCAGCACAAGATCTTCATCGGAAGTAGAACTTTTGTTATCCAAGTAGCGTCCGGGCATTATTGAATTTAATTTTTATTTATTTAAGTAGATACTCTTCGCACTTATCCACTTAATTCCACGACACGATCACAGGGCATACTCGATAGGAAAACTCAACCGCGAACAACCGTCAAACAGTATCGAGCAAATGGAAGCTATCCAAAGACGCAGGCACGCTCTAGCAGCAAAAAGCCATAGTTGCGATAATAATTACGAATGTCCGCCTTATCAGTGGACAGCGGTTTGATAAGACGAGGTTTTCTGCCCAGAATAACAACCCGAATGAGGATCAATTCACTAGAATAGAAAATTTATGATCGCGTAAAGTCGACACCACACCGCTCGTGCTCAACGTCGAGATGATCACAATTCACTGAGGATCGGGTTAGAGTTGGAGAGTGTCGTTGTCGTGCGCGTCGTCGAGGTGATGTTTAGGTTTGCTTGTATTACTGGGCGGGATCGGATGCATGCGCATTGAGAGTGTGCCACTGCCACCTGCCATCCCGTTTGCCCCTCTGTCGCTGGCTGGCTCGTCGGTCGTAAGCTTCCTGCTTTGTGCTAAGTAAGAGAGCGTTAGAGCAGCGTGTAGCTGGTGATCGTGGCTACGTATGGCTCTGTTAATCAGTGGGAATTCTCTGACAACTCTAACGCTGTCTGCCACTGTCATGCCATTGACATCACACACAGCACGACACAAGAGGCTTGTTGATATGAAAAATAATACTCGCTCGACATGCGCATACACCGTGTAAACAGGAAAATTTTTACTTTCATGCGTGAGGAAAAAAAAAAACAACAACAATTTATAAACAATTGAAAATTTATAACGTGTGGAAAGAGAGAGAGAAAGAGAATGCTGGTGTGAATGGACTGTCGGCATGAAGTAGGCTTGGGACTTGGGTTTCAATTAGAACGCGAACTTTGAGTAATCAAAGAATGGTAATTGTGCAATGTGCTGTAGATTGCCGCTGATATTGCCGGTTATATGCTGTTTGGGGGGATGAGCTCATGTGTGACAAAATTAGGTTGGCAGTTAGCTAACAATTGAATGTGTTCCGATGTGAGAAAAAAAAATGTTTCACGTCAACTGCGTCTGATAGGTAATTAAGCATTATGATTCCCTTCCACTTTCATCCAACCTTGGTCTTATTTGAAGAGGAATTTGGCAGAATTCTGTATTGCGAGAACACGGCCGTTTAAAAGTCTCCTGCTGACAGAATAAATTTATATAAACCTATTATTTATCAACATTTATATACCTTGCATCGAAGGTGGCTCAAAACATATCATCCTATCAGAAAATGTTATAACTCTTGCAAATGACCGCAACTGTCTGATATGTTTCGCATACTTAAATTTTGTCAACTTGATTTATATTAAATCCTACAAAGAGACTTGGGAAACATTTGATAAAAAGGCGCCTTGTGGTGCTCGTTGATATCGTCGATGCCGTAAAGTTTAACCACAGAGCATGTAATTGACCATGACGAAATTTGTCATTTAATTTCAATGCTTTCGTAGTACTGTGACCCCACATATCATTCATGACGTGCCATCCAGACCACAGGAGTTGTCAACATCAACAGGGACCCGACGGTTTTCTATTGTTAAATTTCCTTAATCTAATTTTGGCTTTTTGAATGTTTTTCGAAAAATTTTGAAAATTGTAGTTGATTGGTAAAAATTGAAAAAAAGTTTTTTTTTTTTAATTCACAAGGGGTTGTAAAAACCCTTATTCTGACGCGGGTGTAAATACTTTGTTTTTGAAGTGGGCCTAAAAAATGAATCTCTTTTCATGACTGTACGACCGAAGTTGGGCTTGAGGGTGAACTGATGAGCCCTGAACCCTGTCGAGTCGGATGTTACGGTAGAAAGTTATGAAACTGGTAAGACAAGAGACGTAACGACGGTGATGAGACGACTGTGTGATATTTTTGCCCCTGATGAGTTTTAACGCTCGATTTTGAGTTCTGTTAAGCAGGCTCAAGATGGTCTTTGGAGCACCTGCACAAAAATGGTGGTTGTACTCCGGTTTAGAGCTAATGTAAGCTTTGTAAAGGGTCTCCTAAACCGACTTTCAAACTTTGACAGCATAAGCTACATCTGTCTGCCATTTATTTAGTCAAATCACCATGGATGAATAAAGCATTCAACAACATGTGCAAATAATGAAATTTTTGTATCAAAATGGGTATTCTGTTCGGGGAACGTTCCGCGCGCTTCGTTCATTTTACGTTCGCCGAAACCGTCCTTCCGACAGGACTATTCGCAGTGTGATGGTTAAATTTGAGTCCACGGGTTCAGTAAACAGCCAAGTAACACACGTAAGACTGCGAAACGCATTGCCAACATCCGTGAGAGTGTGTAGGAGAATCCAAGGCAGTCGCTATCAAGTCGCTCACAAGAACTCGGTCTTTCGCAGACATAAACATGACGAATTTTGCGTCGTGATTTGGACCTGCACCCGTTCAAAATTCAACGCCGAAGCCGGAGCGGATTTTGGGCTGGTGCGAATCATCGTTCCATATTTCTTTGAGAACGACATTGGACAGGCCGTCACCGTCAATGGCTAAAAGAAAAAATGCTGATAGCTTTGATTCCTAATTGCACAGTGTCTTTTCGACCTTACTACAAAGTATAGTTCTATCTGAAATCTGGATTTTTAAGCTGGAATCAACTGAACTCAATGCTGGGCTTAAATCTGTATGCAAAATGGAATGCAAATTACCCATCGGGTGCAATAGCTGCTTTCGTAAATGATACACTGGTAATTGAAGAAGTCTCTATCCCTGATCTGAGAAGCGTAGACTATTGTTCTGAAGGAATGTGAAATTGATAAAGAAAGTTGCAGTACAAAAAGTTCACAATCTTTCACAAAAAACAAAAAGCTTAATGAATATCTAACTCAGGAAGCTGGTACGAAGACTTTAATTCTAGATGTGTTTCACAAGCTTTTAAAGAGTTTTTAAATATTCTTTTCAGGCATATTGAAAACAGCAAGTCCACAAAACAAAGAAGTAAATGTAATAAAATTAAACCTTGGACAATTTCTATGCTAAAAATAAGGAAAATGTTCACATAGCTTCTATACAAAATCCCTATAAAGAGATGTGGAAAGATACCCTTAACCTTGGGAACAAGCAAAAGGAAAATAACTACATTCGAAAATTTAAGGACTACAAATCAAATCCAAAGCAGCAATGGAACATTGTAAATAATTTGCTAGTTAAAACAATCACAGGCAACATTCCAAAAAGTTTGAAATTTTCCAATGGCATGGTTTCGAATGACTTAGAAATGGGCAACAGATTAAAGTGCTTTTTTAAAAGAGTTGCGGAAAATACCAAACAAAATGCGTGCATTCCTAAAGACTCGTTCACACAGGCATCCCTCCTGGACGATGTTGTTCTCTCGACATTTTTTCTCTATGCTGTCATTGAAGCTGAATTTTTTAGTTAGATGGCATAAGCAGTTTTGGGATCAAGAAGTCCAGTTCATTCACAACTAAGCCACTAACGTTTTTAATTAATTAAGACCTTCACAGTGGTTTATTTCCAGAATGTCTGACAATAGCCATCATAGTTCCGCATTTAAAGAAGGGAGATAAACGTGAGACTAATAATTGTTGACCGATAAGTCTGCTATCAGTTCTTTCAAAACTTTTTGAAAAAATAATTTAAAAGAGAATGGTCAAGTTAATCGCCAAATTTAAGCCACTAAGCAAATTTCAACTCGGGTTTGTTAAACAAAAGTCAACTGAGGACGCAATATTGACCTTCTTAGAAGAAAAAATTCACGATGATCTCGACAAGATTAAAAAAATCTGCTGCATTTTTTCTGGATCTAACAAAAGCATTTCACTTAGTTAGAAATGATTTTCTTCTCGAAATACTTGAAAAACGCGGGTTCAGAAGCAAACTTCTGGAGTTGTTTTCGTCACATCTTCAAAATAGGAAAAAATATTTTCGCATTAACACAACCCTTAGCGACTCATTACCCAGTCCACGCGTCGGTGTTCCTCAGGGATTTGTTATTGGAACTGTATTCTTTATAATTTTCATAAATTCTGTTTTCAAGTTGCCTTTACATGGAAATATTGTTGCTTTCACTGACGATCTTGCTCTTTCATATGCCGCTATAAACAACTTTATAGGGACTTTTCTGTGCTTAGTAACTGGCAAAGGGGGTATTCTAGTCTTGAAATTTAAAAAAATCGATTTTGTTATATTTTCAAAGTTTAACTATTCAAGAATATATCTAAAGGCCAGTTGAATTATAACCTTCAAACCACGTGGACGTACATATGCATGTGTACATTTATTGCAGTTTGTACTTTAATGAAGGCTTCATTCTTATTTTAAAAATGATGGAGCTTATGGGATTGAAAATTGGCCCCGAAGCCAATGAAACAAGACAACGCCCGGATTGACCGCTCCGAGATACGAGCATCCAACGCATCAAAAGAGGCCAGAACTGCTCGATATGAAGAGAGAAACGCCGAAAATAGTTTTTTTTTGAGGTCGAGAAAGGTCCGATTTATGAAGCAGGAATGGAAGATTGAATAAAGTTAAGTCTACAATATCATTTCGTGACTAAGACTGCGAAAAAAATCACTCGAAACTTTAAACGCGTTTTTCTCGATAATATATTTTTTTTCCAAATAATATCTACGATTTCTCAGGTTCCATTGGACCGATTTACCTGAAATTTTTAGAGAGTCTTCTTTATAGACATGTCTATGTGGAACTATCCCCATCTCCAAATTTTTATTCCTCTTTTTTTTTAAATTCGAAACAGTCAAAAAAGAGTGGTACAGTAATTGTTTTATTTTTTCAGGCAGTCGCCATTCTGTGGAAAAAAAACTTTGCAGCTTTTCCTTAGTTCCAGACATTGCGACATTATTCTGATTATTCAGATTGCTAGGATGGTTGAAATCGTGGGTATGGTTAGTCGCCAATTTTTTTAAACCTACACTTCATCAATTGCTAATTTTTGAAATTTTCAACTTTTTTTAGCTTTTTGATTTTTTTCTTTTGTGTTAAAGAATAATTAATATTCTTGTTATGTTAATAAATAACTAAAAAAAAAACGGATCGTAAAAATATTTTTTTTATGTCCTTATCCCTCTCAAGCCGAGATGCCATCAACGGTGTTCGTGTTCATTGTTTGAGCTATGGTCATGGCACCTGCAACGACGATAGTATAGAGTTAGAATCTGTCTAACGCTGGATCGTAACTTGCATTGAAAACCATATATTGATAATATTAAAAAAGTATTGTAGTTATGAACAAAATTTTCCATCTACGGAAACTCGTTCCATCTAACCTGTTAATCACCATCTACTATGCACTTGTAAACTCTCAACAACCTCTACTCACAGCACATAAGACGGTTATCAGGGTTATGCTATTTAAGCATAAAATGGAGCCATGGCTTCCATTTTTTCAATCTGTTTATGTGCTGCCACTTAGATTCCTGTACGTTTGCAAACTATTGAAATTGCTCTATCTACGGGAAGGTTGTTCTAACTTTATAGGAACCGATCTTTATTTGTTTAAGTCTTCAACCTCAGTGAAAGTCCCAAAGGCTAGAACGGAACGCTGTGGACGTTTTTTTTAAGGATGGGAATAAGGTTAATTCGTACGAAAAAAGCATACTTTTGTGAATTTTTTGTGACGGCACAGTTAAAATCTCTTAAATGAAACCAATAGTTCATTAAAGTATCACATTTGAAGAATAATGTTGAAAATTTTCATGAAGAAATATCAAAAAACAGCAGCAATTTTTCGGATGTATCTCGTAGATTAGTACTGGATCATCTGAAATCAAAGTTCATTCGTTAGATAATAGTTTTCCGCAGTTCATGCTGGTTTTTCGAAATTTTAATTTGTCACTTTTTCGGAACACTTAAAAGGGAAAAACGCGAAAATCAGCTAATTTGTTATTGTTAATAAAAAAAATTATTATATTAATATATTTGACAAAAAAACTCTCCAATGTTACCTTGTTGCCTGTACAGAAATAGTGTTCGAAATGTCAAGAGGATCTGTGCAGTAGTTTTGAAGTTATGAGAGACACCGACACCGAAAACGCTTTAAAGTATTCAACACTGAAAAATTTGGTATAAAACGTTTTTTCGACAGCTATAAAAATACTCGTGACTTCATCAATTTTGCTCTAATCGAGTTGAAATTTTGACACAATATTCTTAAGATATTATACATTCAATGAAAATAATGCAAAACATACCTTACCTCCCCATTAATAACACCTACTTAGCTTCCTATCCTGAGCAGTTTAGTCACTCATCAGATATTATCATTGCCATCTTTTGATTGTATTTTGCGCCTTTTGAATTCTAAAATCTTAAATCCTTATTCTATTTCTTATTAGTTTCAATTTTTTTTTTAATTTTCAACCCCTCATTGTCTCTGTTAAATAATGCCACTGGTTGTATTCGAGAAACTTTTCAAATTCGTTAAATTCACATCCTTTATCTCAAACTAAACATTCATCAGACACCAAGATCATATGTGTTTTCGTAACAAAACGCCGCTCATCGCGATATTTGGGCCCTCTAAGACCGTCACTTTTTTCTAAATCAAGACGTCTTGTCAAACGCTCTCTAATGGGTTTGTCTTTATTCTTCTTATTATGATAAGAATATTCCAACTTAAGTCAAGTTATTAAAGAAGACATATCACGGGTTCGTAGAGTTCATAACGCATTTCTACAGCTCTTGAGAATTGTATCTTTAAAAAGTGTCATTGTACTTTATTTGTAAACAAACGAGTTGGAATTTTATTCTGTCCTAAATTGTAGTACGAATGTCTAAAAGATATGAGCACGTCACAAAGTCTTATCGTTGTTTGAAAAGATAAACAGCGCAATAACATTTATAGCCTTATTTTAATCAACAAACTTGTTTTATTGACACGTTTATTGGAAACAAATACACCAAGATTAAAGCAAACAATTCACTTATGATATCTGCGTTTGTGGCGTACAATAAGTTTATTTTTTGCTGTCAGCAGATTCTTCAAAAGGATAAATGATAACAGATAGAAAACCTCGTCTCATGAAAACTTGAAAATGAATTAAAAAACTAGAGCAACCACAAACACCTCAGGTATGTTGTTTGTATAACTAACTAATTAATAAAATTTAAGTAAAAAACGAGGGCTCTTAACAGCGTGGGGAATTGCGTGAACCTCTCAATCCTGTTGAAGTATATTCGTACATTGCGACCATCGTATTCTGGATTCTTTTCCCGGTTTCGTGCTTTGAGATACACATTTATTTTGGTGAAGTCGACATCGACTTATTTGCATTCGCCCAATTCGCAGTAATTTATTTTGCTGTAGTCTTTGCAGTTTTGGAATATGGGTCAATGCTCTGCTGTCAGTGTTGTGCTTTGAAATTAAATGACATCATATTCCCTAACCATTTTATTGACAACACGAACTTGGAACTTCGGAATGACAAACCGATGACATACCACTACAATACTGCTACCCACTTAATCAGACTCTGGCTGGTCGCCCACTTCATTCATAGGTGGTGGTCATTGTTTGGAAAGAAGAACAGAAACTTATACATTTTAAGTTCGACGATGCTATGTTGTGTGGTGTTTGTTTGCAGCCATTTATGTATTTTGAATGCTCTCATGAAATATATTTGTCATCGTTATGTGATGAAAGACTTTCTGGAAATGCCTCGACATATGGTCTTGGCAGACTAATAACTAAAAATGCGTGAGCTTGTGAACATGAAAGGCATTTCAAAAATTGCTGTATTTCGTAAATTGACTGAAAATTATTTCAATTTATTCAATTATTCAATTTATATTTTTGTTTGAAAAAGTAAATTGTGCGCAAGGGATTTTGGGTACCCTTATTGAGAGTTTACACAGCATGAGCAGAAGGAAAACTCGAAGGGAGAGAAAGAAGGTACCAGTGTACATTGGTTTGAAATAGTTAAAGGTTGCAGTGCGATGGAAAACTAGAGCGAGGTGGTGCATTCCATATACGCGATGTTCGGCCAATAAAAGAATTTCTAAAATTCACAGTGCGTCAGGAAGAAGGCTTCAAGGTAAACTGCTGAGCATTCAATGATTCGTGGCTATTGCGAGTGAATTGTTGACGCGGTGGAATGCAATCAGCTATTTCGTCGGAGAGTTGGTGGTAAAAGTAGCGATAAAACAATGACAAGTATTTCTTACCTGTTCTAACGAAGGTACTGATTTTGTTATGTTGCTGGTTTTAAGGCGCTACTATGGTACTTCGCATCAAGTTCTTAGAATTTACAATACAATTAAAAGAAACCGCACTAGAAAATAAAGCGGCATGATCTTTTTAGCATTGCTTTCGAAAAAGCCTTCGATATGGTGTAGCATGATGGGCTAGTTCATAAAATGTTTCCTCCGTTTCTTAATAAAATTGTTAAAAGTTTTGTCTCAAACCGTTGTCAAATTGTGTCTCTGATCTTGTCGATTTTACTGAATGGACTATTCGAGGTTGAGCTCTTTGGCCATTCTTAAAAAATCTATATACATCTGACTTGTCTTGTTTAAGGGGGGAAATCACAGTAGCACACAAAAAAATAGGCATATTTTCGGGAATTAATTTTGGCTGAATAAAGTAAAGTAAAGTAGATTTTAAAGCAATACTAAAAAAGTAAAAAATGTAATTTTTTCAATAAAAAATATTCAAAAATGGCGGCTGCGCAGCATATGCCCCAAGGCGCCTATTTTTGAAAGCGTGTCGATGGCCGAAGACGTAAACTCCTTAATGTTTGACCTGGAAGTAAACACCTAAATTTTTTATTTTCCATATAATAACAGCTAGCGAGCTACCTAGGATTTTTTCGATGTATTGATTTTTTACAAAATGGTGCACGTTTGAAAATAAAGTTAATTTTTTAACAAAAAAAAAAACGCCATAAAGTCGTCGATAAAAATAAATCAAGCCATATAAAATAAAAAATCCTACGTAGCTCCTTGGAGAAAGATATTTCGAAGCTAATGCCAAAATTTCAAGTCGATCGGTAAAGATCTGCTCGAGTGATGTCTTCGGCGAGCTCAAAAAAAGTGAGAAAAACGCGTTTAAATTTTTAAGTACTGAGAAACCATATGAAAATGTATGAACATACCGGAGAAGCATTACCGCAGAGTGAAAAAATTGTTCACTCGGACACTTTTGCCGTATTCCATCATTTAATATATTATTTTTAAGACCCTAAAGCACCTTTGAAGCGAAAAAATGTTTTTTCGAAAAATTAAAAATTTTTCTGTGATTTCCCCCCTTAAGTAAATGTAATTTAGCGATAAACGCTGACGACATGGCAATTTTGTTATCACATGAGTAAAGTCTCAACATTGAAACGAACTTATAAAAATGCGGTGACAATGTTAATACAATAATATTCAAGCTAAATTTTTCTCTAGAAAATAAGTTTCATACGATGGGAAATATAAAAGCATGGCAATACTCCGCTAAATATTAAGGCTTACTTTTAAGGAACACAACTCGCAGGTTCTAGAGAAAATGAGGTTGAAGTATTGAAACGTAAAAATTGGCTCACTTGCGTTCCTGCACTAGAACCCAAAAATCTGGTACCGTTCACAGACGGATCAAAAATCGAATCTGGAGTTGGAGCTGGAGTCCTTATGTATATATATACCAATGAGTTCAGGTCCAGCCGTGTTTTAAGCTGAAATCTATGCCATTAAAGGCCTAGAGTCCAAAACTATTCAGACAGACAGGTCCAACGTCAAGGACTCAAAAACTGTCAAATGTTGCTACAATGCACTGCAATTCCATGCCAGGAGCAACAAAGTGATGGTGGTCTGGATTCTTGGGCATAATTCGAATTCGACGAAACGAATCTGCAGATGAGCTCCCTAGGGTTGGCTCGAAAAGTTCTTTCAAAATTCCAGAACATATTGGACAACAGCTGCAACGCTGATTAACGAATAGTAAAAGAATCTTTTCCAATGGGGAAGGTCTTAGGCAATCCAAGCGATTAATCAGGCCTCCTGCAGACTTTAAAAGGAAAGAATAAGAAAGCTTCGAACATTCTTACTGGCCACTGCATTATGGTTTGTAAAGAGTTTTTCAATAAGAGCGCTACAAAAGTATTTTTAAATAAAACAAAAACGGGTTTGGATATCAATCCTGTGAAAGAACGTTCGATGCCATTATGTATGGAACTCGATTTCTTTTGCATGGCCACCACGGGCACGCTTGCAGCAGTCCAGACGCTGAAGCGAATTTTTAACGGTTTTCAAGCATAAATCGGCCGATACTGCTGCAATTTCACTTTCGATATTCGTACTTAGTTCATCAATCGTCGCTGGCTTGTTGGCATAAACCATAGACTTGACGTAGCCCTACAGGAAATAGTCTAACTGCGTCAAATCGCACGACCGAGGCGGCCAAGCGACCATTTCGTGAGATAACACGTTCTCCAAACATGGTTTCTAATAAATTGATTGTGACATTCACTGTGTAGCTTGTGGCGTCGTCCTGTTGGAATCACATATCCTCCAAGTCCATATCATCCAATTGGGACCAAAAATATTCGGTTATCATTGAACGGTAGCGATCCCCATTCACAGTAACGTGCTTGTGTTGATCACCACGGAAGAAGTACGGCCCAATGACGCCGCCGACCCATAAAACACACCAAACCGTAATTTTTTCGGGATGCAATGATGACTCATGGAGTACGTGTGGATTGCTGCCTAACCAATACCGCATATTTTGTTTTTTCACGGAGCCATTCAGCCAGAAATGAGCCTCATCGCTGAAGATGATTTTTCGATGAAAATCCGAATCATTTTCAAGTTGTTGCTCAGCTCAATTCACGAAAAGACGACGCTTCTGGTGGTCAAGCGGCTTCAGTTCTTGCGTCAATTTAATCTTGTAAGGATGTAGGCCAAGATCTTTTCGCAAAATTTGCCACAACGACGTCACAGAGATGCCCAACGCTTGAGAACGACGTGTGAGAGACACATTTTGGCTTTCTGCAACTGAAGCCTCTTCGGCAGCAATATTCTTGACACTACGGGCACTTCTTTGTCTCACTGGCACGGGAACATTTTGTACTGTGCCTGTGGATTCAAATTTTTCCACTAGACGCTCAATTGTTGATCTGCCAAGACGATTATGACGACCATAAATTGGACGTAGCGCTTTTAACGTTGATTCCACTGACTCCGAATTTCGGTAGTCAATTTTAATTATTTCGACTCGTTGTTGGCTCGTATATCTTTTCATTATGAAATGGCAAACCTTACTGAAGAGAAATGTCAAAACAGCGGCAAGAAATATGGCGTGGCTTGCTGTCCCTGTCGCTCTACTTCTGTTGTAAAAACCTTTATAACCACCTTAACGAAATGAACCTGTGGCACGATAAGAAATGTCGGCTGGGCTTGGGAGAGGATGGAATATCCAAACACATTTTATATGAAAGTGTCTACCACTACTCTGGTTAAGGAAACGTATTTTCCACAGGCAGATCCACTAAAAAGAAAGACTATCGTCCTCTGATTTAACTCCAACCCATCGACACAATTGACCTCTTTAGGTTGCGGTGTCATTGTCAAGGCGGCTTGCGTTGTACACGAGTGACATTCAGTGTCCTAAAAACGTACTTTTTTTTACGTTGTCGTTCAGATAAAACGGCCTTCGTCACATTTCGACCGAAAGTCATTCACTGCCTCGCTGACGTTTAGGAACGTAGACAAGAGTGACGGTCTGCAAGTTCAATGGTCTACATAAACGAATGCGTGATGGCCAATTATATGACACAGCATCTGGTCGTAGTTGATAGCTCATTCGCGACATCTTCAGCCACTGCGGCGACATTCTCGTCGGAAAGGAAACTGCTGGACCCTCTCTAGTCTCATATAGCTTCAGTCTCCTTCAGTGTTTGATCAGAAAAGTCTGAGCCCAAATCTTTGTCGAATCTTAATCAGAATGGTATTCCGTGGTCCATCTGACAAATTCTATCTTTAACTCTTAAAACACTATTCGATAGGGTTATACATAAAGACCCGCCTTGTGTGTCAAAAATTTTCCAAGTCCCTAATTGCAACAGAATAAACTACATTTAAAAATTGTTGACAACTATTTCCCACCACACTCCCCTATTCCAAAGGACTCTGTGAATTAAACTTAATGTTCAACTCCTCAACACAACCGAAAAAAAACCATCGCAAATAAGAGAACAAGCAACCCAACCGAACCCAGAACGAGTCATTTACAGAAATTGCCGTCTCCTACCACACGACAAATTGATATTTTGACTATTGCCGCAAGGAGCATACCCTCGGGATTCGTAAACACCGTACCGTCCCCAAAAAACAAAGCCCAACAACAAGGAACACGAAATGAAGAAATAAATTGATTTCCACAGATTCACAGAATTTATTTGCCACCATTGCCAAAGCATTAAGGACGATCACCAGGACGACGATGAAAAAACAAAAAAAAGGGAAGTGAAAATACCAAAAATAAAAACCCCTTAACATCATCATCCCCTCATCTAAGTTTATAATCGTTTTCTCATTATCCCTCCTCCGAGAGCGGCATCCTCAAACCAGCGTAGAAACCGTAGAATCAAAAAAAAAAGGAGGAAATTTTGAAAGACTAACGATTGCCAACCAGGAGAAGGGGGCTGGTGGCACAAATGGGAAAATAAAGCCCCGCGAGCTTGCAAACGAATACAGATTTAAAAAGTAATAATACAAAAAAAAGAAAAGGATCCCCCAGCCACCCCATCAATGTTGGCATATTAGCTACTTGAAAATGTGTAAAAGCAATCAACACACAAGCAGAGGGTTGTCGGCTCGCGATAATGTATGCTGCGGGTTGTACCCAAAGGCGGCACTTACGCACGCCTCAAAACCGCACCGCAGCAGCAACAGATGCAGCCTAACGAAATCAGACTTAGTACTCAATTTTCAATTAAGGACCTCTCAGCGTTGTGCTTGAGTGTTTCTTGCGGAGGGATGACAGTCTTTTTTTTTTTTCCTGCGCCTTGTATCCCCTTTCGGCGGGGGTGACGACAAACTACGAGTAGCATTGAGTGATAGTATTTTATAGCCTAAATGTTACCAAGGGTTCGAGAATTTTCTACTAAATTAAGCGTCAATGCCAAAGTGGTTTGGGGGAATGAATGTCATCCCTAAGGACGACAATTGAGCGACATCGTTCGCAAGCGCACTGAATTGATAAAAATTCGACAAAATAGGGTGGACGATGAGAACGACAGACGGAAATCCACCAGGAAGCGAACTACTACCAGCACTACACGACAACGCCATGGCGAAAAGCGTTCAAGGACGACGAGCAAGTTGTGTCAATAAGGGAATCGCAGCAAAGGATGAAGCTATTTTGTTGTCACGATTGTGAAATGAGATTTCACTCCAGGAACAGGAAAAACACTGGTAATGGAGGACGCGAGACGTCGTCGAGAGCTGGTGGCTCCGCCAGAAGATGCCAAAATGGGAGCCACAATGAACAAAGGAAGTTCAGCGGATGATTATTGAAAGTTCATTACAAAAATGTTGTTTTCGTTTGCTGATTTCGATCGTTTCGCTTCGATGCATTTATTTATGAAGATGAGATAGATTTTTGTTTTTCTCTGTTTATTTCTTACTTCTTGTTTCTTGTTTTTAGTTTTCTGGTTTGTTTTGTTTTTGGTTGGACGTGCTTAATTTCAGGGAAAGCTCCAGCTGAAAATTGGACTCGTTTATGTTATGTAAAGTGTATCCAGCTGCGGGAACCAATCTGGGATGGGAAAGTGTATCCTATTCAAAGGATGCCAGATAATTTTGCTTTTGAATCAGTGATCCATAAAACTTGCCATGAAAATATTACAACTAATTAGAAAAGGGTTCAATGCTTTAAAAAAAAAACAACCAAACTAGAAACAGTTTCATCGTTTATCAGTGTTGTAAGACGTGTTGAGTGTTGAGACGTTGGACTGTGTTCATTAAAGAATCAAAAATCTTCATTAGCTTCGAAATATGAAACCACCAATCATTTTGAAGTCATTGATTAGGAATTCATTTTATTGCATTCAAAGAATGAATTTAATTGAATGCAATCTTCTGTGTTTTGGAAAATGTTAATGAAGTCTTTTTGAAGAAATTGAAATCATTTTGATGTCAGAAAACCACTGAAGTCTTTTGAATTCATTTGTGTTGACATATACGAGCTTTATATGAAAGTATGTTGGTTTAAAAATGGTAGAGCTGTAAACTGGTAGTGGCTGACAGCGTTATGCCAGTGAATACTTTCAGAAATGCACTTAAATAAATTCCCTATCAATGACTTCAATATGAATGGCAATTTCAGATCTTGGAGTTGATGTCTAAAAACTTAAAGTACGTGAGCAGCGTGGACGGTCCATGATGATGATGCTATTGAAGATGGCTTGAATGCTTCTAGTTTCTTTATGTCAACCCTAAACGTCAAATGTCATGATAGTTGGGGTGATTCTGCTTACTCTTGTCGAAGTCGTCTACGAATCTTTCTGCATGAGCTATTCAATATCGTGGGTCCATCATGGAAGGTTCGCCGATGCAGACTGGACACTGGATTCTGACTTTGCAGCAGAACTAACTTTACGCGGCCTAGTCTCTGAGGCTAATAACACTTCTAGAAAAGCTTTCCATATGTCCTTCAATCATTGGTAATGATCGAGTTTTTGTTCATATTTTTGGGTTTGAATGACACGTTTCCTAGTGGCAACAGAAAGAACATTTTCCAATTTAACCGACCAGTTTTCGCGGGTTGTCCTGACGGGCGCCTTGGTATAAGTAATTATGATATATTCTGTAGGTTGGTAGGCGTTCCATTGCCAAGACTCTGCTACATGGCACAAAGAATGTACAGTGAGCTGCCTTTAGACTAGTTTTGATGGGGATCCGTCAAATCACTCATCAATGCTTAAGAGCCAACGTCAATGGCATCAAGCCCGCACGACACTGAGTTAATAAAGAGCCCAAATATAAATGTTGTGTACAATTTGGTCATCCATAGGCTGATGTTCCACCACCCAGTGGATGTATTTAAGTTGTCAGATGGCTTTGATACGTGAGTGAATTGATCTTTTTGACTTAAAGTGCCATAAAACTATGATAGTTTTGGATCTTTTTAAGAACTTCAAGCAACGGCTGCCATATTTTGTCTATTGACATCTGTTTCAGAGACAATCTCTTCAAAAAGGGACGATTATGTCCACTACAATCTAGTTATAATGCGAGGACCATATCTTCCAAAAAATTATTTTTTGTAGTTAGTTCTTCCAATTCCAAGATCCATATGTGAAAATGGCAAGTCTTTAACTAAAGAAATAAAATATCGGATGAAAGTATGGTTTGACGATTTAAACAGGGATGTCAAATTGAATGACCCTTTATTTAGATTAGTTCACTTGTTTAGTTCTTTTCTAAATCATGTCATTTTGACACTGACATTTCTTTTCCGCGCTAAGAAAGGGAATTGGGGATTTTTATACCGCATCTGACCTCCGCTTTACTGTGCAGAAATTTATTTTCGTTGATTAATTGATGAGTCTCACAAATACAAAGTCACAACATAGAGAGTCCAGGGCATTTATAATCCGTTTTTGAGTCCAAACATTTTATTGAAGATGAGATGAGATATGTCGAGTTGAAGCAATTTGAGGTGTAGGGAAGTAGTCATTTGGTTGCAGAGAAAGTGTACATTATTTATATTTCTGGTGGTTAAGTATTGCTTCCTTTGAACACAGCTTTGTAGGGTTATATTTGCCAAATCAAAACTATCGGTTAGTAAATTGGGACTTGTTTTTTCAAAGATGTGGTGGTGTTTCAATTTGAGCTCCACGACAGAAGCAGCAAGTTCATTTATTTTCTGCTAATTATATTAAAAAGCCGGTATCAAGTCCGACACTTTGCAATCATCATAAAGGAAGATAAACGGATTCCTTTTATCCTGGAGGTAATATTTTGCGTTCCTACTCAGAAAAATGTAATTGGAATGTTGTGATTTACCGCAGTTCCCTTTACGAATTAAAATCACGTCCAATCTGTCCGAAGGTACTCAACAAAAATGCTGCTTTGCCAAAGCTCCATCTGTAAAGTGAGTTCAAAAATTTCAAAATGCCGTATTAATTATTGGGTGAGTCTGAGTTCACAGCTAGATGGAGGAAGGAATCGGTGCTTTGGGGAAAAGTTTTAACTGCGATAAAGATACTTTTCCTTACTTTTATTTATCACAGAAACAAATCGTTCGCCATAATCTTAAAATGTCCTTCTTAAAAATAAAAGGAAAGAGTAGCGCAACGGAGGTTCCATTCAAACTTGTAGGTATGTAGATAATTCGTCCATTGCGGAAATCGAGTCGTCAAGTCTGTTAGGTTTTCATTTTCTTGCGAGTGTAAAAGTATGCGCTTTTACACTTTTTTTTTGTCTGCGTCTATTTAGACGCAGGTGTAGGTTTTTCTTACAGCTTAATGAAGCCATTAAATCGGAAGGAGGTATTGGCTAGGCAAAATCAGAAAAACGCGATATTATCCGACCACCAAACATTTTCCTCAGAAGAGTCATAGTTTGACGAGTTGTGCGAGCTGAGGTTTCATGTGTTTGCAACCTCAATTCTGAATTATTCTATACCTCTGGTCTAAAGGGGGTATTCTAGTCTAGAGATATGAATTTCATGTAATTTTTGAAGTGCCATAAAAAAGGGCAATTGATATTTTTAGTATCCATTTTCTTATTAGTTATTTTTTAACATAACAAGTATACAGAAAAAAGAATCAAAAATTAAAGAAAGTTGAAAATTTCAAAAATTAGAAGTTGATGAAGTTGCTGTCACAAAAAATTGGCGCAATGTCTGGAACTACGGAAAAGTTGGAAAGATTTTTTTTTCACAAAATGGCCACTGCCTGAAAAAAAAACAGTTCTTGTACCACTTTTTTTTACTGTTTCGAATTAAAAACAAAAAGGAACAGACATTTCGGGATGGGGATAGTTCCTGATATAGACAAGTCTATAAATACTCTCTTAAAATTTCAGTTAAATCGGTCCTGTGTTTCTCTCCTCATATCGAGCAGTTCTGGCCTCCTTTGATGCGTTGGATGCTCGTGTCTCGGAGCGGTCAATCCGGGCGTTGTCTCGTTTCACAGCAAATGAAAGAGCTTCCGGGACAATTTGCATTCCCATAAGCTCCATCATTTTTAAAATAGGAATGAAGCCTTCATTTAAAATAGAAACATTTTTATTTCACTCACAGGACACATGTACGTCCACGTGGTTAACAGCTGGATGTAAGTGAACACTAAATATAAAAGGTACAAGTCACCTTAGGTTCTTGTTTTAAAATAAATACAAAGGACAAAAGGTTTTGAAAGGTAGACGGAGAATCCCTAATGCCTTTTGTTCGTTTAGTTCCAGGCGAACCAGTTTGGATGCCGGTTCAACTAAATACCGATATCTCCGAAAACTAAATATCTTGAATACTTAAAAAATCATTGCCCGGTATTGAAAGCCATCCAAATTAACCGCAACTTGTTGGGCGTTTTCGAAAAAATATAGTCCACTGATTCTTTCTGTGGATATTCCACATCATACTGTGAATTTGAAATGCCTTAGTTATGTTACCATTAAGGTTAAAATGGGTCTCATCACTTATAATGAGTTTGTGAATAAACTAATTGTCATCTCGGAACATGTCAGTAAACGCCGTCTGTTGGAAGTTTTGGGTTTTTTTTTTGTCAATTTATGCTTGCCTCCCGAGTAAATTTCACATCATTTCGGACTAAACGAGGTGTTTCAGAAAGCGGTAGATCACAAACAGCCTCTAGTTACTGAAAACGCTGGCCCAATCGACAAATTGTTGGAGCACTGGTCGCATTTCGAACATGAAAGAAATATCGATATAATCTTTGTATCTGAATGTCGACTTTCAAAATAAAATCGGACCACTTTGGTTCTTTATTCTCTGAGCTGAATCTTTTCATCACACCTTTTTGGAATACAAGTTTTCTAAAAAAAAATATTCAATAATTAAATTTTAATGTTTCTTATGCACCACCCTGTTCATACCTATTTCCTCTTTTCTTGATTTTCCGTCATGTCATTTTAGAGGAGAAATTTGGTTTAAATTTACCTAAAAATTAATTGTTTTTAGACTGTTTAACTTCTGCATTTACTGCATTTCTGATGCTTTTATATTCCGAATGAAAAACGGGTGGTCTAAAACGTTTGCACTTTGAGCATGCCTGATTTCTTTTAAGAATGGCGTTCTTTTTTTTCGTTGAACCATTCGCATCCCTGATTAAGTATTCTAATACTTGTATTAAGATACAGCAGATTTACATTCCCCTTTATCAATAAGCAGGTGGCTTGGCCACTGTAGCTTTTTCGATTAGTCGACAATGTCAATAGTAAAATGGTCAAAGTGCGCCAAAAACATTTTTCAAAAATCATGAATTTCGATAGTTAAACTCATTACTTTCCAAGCAGTCTTCGAGTGTAAGTCTTTTCATGATTATATGACATACAACACTGAAAAATAGCGAAAAAATCACCCAATACGCCATCCCATGTGAACCTTACAAATCTGTTTTACTGAAAATATAATCCAGCCTTAAAGTCGACTTAAATTGATTAAGTTAAGAATTAAACTTTCTGCCCAGAACAAAAAAAAAGACCAAAAAAACTGAACCGCGACACAACAAAATTGAATGTGCCTTTCAATAAACGCGTTCACTGGCCCACGAAACAAGTGTATTTTGGCACAAATTAAAACCCATTCGCCCTGTCTTCTTTAACTTTATCCTTTCAAATATCTCGCAGGCACGGAATAAAGTCCATAAAGTCCAGTTTCCCCCTAATTGCAGGCAATTTTCCTGCATCGGAACAAGCAAATTCAATTATGAATACCTCGCGAGCGCTTGGAACGTCTGCCCCCAAATGGACGGCGCGGCGTTTCGCCTACGATTGCCAAGTAAAATGAACCCAGCTTTACATAAAAATTTAAATTTTCCACCCGCTTGATAATGGCGGTTCGTGTTTTTTTTTTAAACCTCGGTGAACCACACCCTACCGCCTTCCATTACGAATGCCACTCAAACTTTTAATAACGCAAATTTTATTTACACAAATCGTATTGAAAAAGTGCGGCCTGGGAAAGTGGGAATGCGGGTCCCTTTTCCAATGCAACCAGCTGAATTCGAAATGCACATACATACAATGAAGACATTCAGGGATGTCCTCGAATCAGGCCAATGATACTTATTTATCCTTTTTGATGGAAATAAATGCGTAGTCGAATACGGTTGCCATTTATGGTGGCGTGTATTTTTTCACAGCCAAAGGGAATCTGTATTCCAGGCGATCTGATGCGCCAAGTAATAAAATTGATGATTTAAGTGGGCCAAGAGCTCAGGACAATGTCGCCGCGATATCGAGCCATCTATCGGTGCGGGGAAATTCGAGCATAAATAATGGCAGCATAGCTTACTGGCGAAGCCAGTTAAATCGGCTTCATATATCAGGGTAAGGCATTGCCAACTGGTATAATAATTATGGGGCTTTGGTAATGAGGCTACTGGATGGATGGCCGTTAACATTTAATTTTCACGGTTTGCATGCATGCGTGAGTTCCGTTGAAAAGCTACCAAGTTCGGGGGTGTTAACTGTGCAGTGCAGTGCAGTGGATGGCTCATGAGCAGTTAAACAGGGCGTATACGTGACATTTTTTTTTTTTTATTGCTTGAAATAATTATTCTGAGAGTGTTGGGTAGGACTCGGTGGACTCAGAGGAATTGTCTTGATGCTTTTAAGGGATAATGATAAAAAAAACTGAGATAACGTTTACTGGATTGAAAGGATAAAAAGACTTAAAAATTCGTCAAGTTTTGAAGGTGTTAAGAGAACTTTTTTTCTTTCTTAAAAACGTGCTAATGATTTAAATTTACGCATTTCTGAATGTCCCTCGGCTGCGTTCGTGTGGTGCAGATGTTTAGACCTGTCATCTAACCTTAATTGAAGTTGCCTATTTGAAAGAATTCGTTGGATCTTAGCCACTCTGCAGATTTTTTGCTTGACTTGAGGGCTTTTACCCATCTCAAAAGGTTTCTATTGATATAGGAGGTTTTTCAAATCAAGTGTGTTTTTGAAAATTGTTGACATAACGCACTCATTATAGTATCTTTAGGGTTCCTGGTATGGAAGGATAAATTCATGGAAGGATATCTTCATTTAGATTGTTGCCGAGTCTTCACTTCACAATCGCTGGCATCTAGTTTGGGAAGGTAATGGAACGTTCTTCAACCCGGTCGGCCTCTCTGCCACAAGCTATATTTCTTGTCGGTTCTCCTTTCAGTTGACGATATTTCTCTGCTGCTGATGTGAAGTCTGCTTTTCTAAGAACTATCTTACTTGTTAGGCTCGAGATCAGGTCTATTGCGACCTTAGACCAAGTTTTTTTTTGTTTTTTTTTTTTAATTATTTGCTCGCTCTTCAAGAGGATATTAAGACTCTTATAATGCATGTAGCACAGAGCGAGCGGAAGAATTAGGAGAAAAATGAAAGATTGTGTAGTGGTTTGAAAAACTCAGGTGTAATTGGTTTCAACTCACTTCCGTGGGTGGAGCCAGAAAAGGGGCGGAGGATTTTGATATCGACCTATTGACTTTAACCTAATTCACAGGATTTTGTTCGACATTCGACAACTTTGAAAGTTTGGAAGATTTAGCTTAGATACCCTGCTGTCAGTGTTATGCCTTCACAGCAGAGCCATCTACACACAATCTACACAAACAGCTATTTTTGGAAACACGAATTAGGAACTAAGCCGATACAACAACCACTACAACAACGCCACTCATTAGTCAGCCTACTATCACTGGTCGACCAACCCAGTGATAGTGCCATTAACTTGATCCCAATGGCAAATGGTGACTGGACCAGATTCGAAAAACTAGACCACTACTCTAGGAATCGAACCTGGGACCTATCAATTGAATCAATTGAAAGGCAGGCGCTCTACCAACTTCGACACCCAGCTGTTTTTCGTTTTCCACATTGCCCGATTGCTTCATTTTTAAACTGGATGGTCAGCTCCTTTTCGGGAACTTGGTGGGTGGAATCATTGGATCGCTACTCGCCGCAGAATCTCTTCAAGAATTAGATGGAAAAAATCACATGACAGTTGGCCAGAATTTGGTGCAGTTCTGGTTTAATTTAGAGGAACCTTGTCGGGCTGATCACAGTATTTTCAAGCATTGTGTGACATAGCTGCATTAATTTTTTCGGGATCCTGAATTCGGTCATCGCTTTGTATACTTCAGCCCGATGAATGATGATGTCCTATGAGGCTTTGAAGTTGGAAAAAGGTAGCTGAGTATCGACTTGAAATTAAGATCTCTGCTGTTCTCAAGCTTTGTCTTCTTCATTTTCTACTTCTGGAGCATACAGAGGGTCGCAAAGATGCCCTCTGTAAACTGTGGCGTTTTCCGTTGTGTTAAGGCATCAAATGTTTAACCACCCATTTTGTTGCATGGAGCAAGAAGGAAAAAACTTCCCTAAACTCCTTCAAAAGTATGAAATAAGGCTTATTTTCCGGAAAACATGTTTGAAATTCAAGAAACCTTCCTCGCAAACAGACTTTTCCATGTAAGATATGGGACTGAATACTCAGAATTCAAAGAGATTCTTGCCGATGTACCCCAGGGAAGTGTTCTTGGCCCGATTATGTTCTTGCTCTATACAAGAGACATGCCCCAAGATGTAGAGAGCCATGGCCACATTTGCGATTGCGGATGATACAGTCGATTCGTCAACGCGAAAACTCCAGCGAGCTTTAGACAAAATATGTGAGTGGACAAAGACTTGGCGAATCGTACAACACATGTTAATTTTAAGTTCAGAAACTTATACAATATATTTCTGCTTCTAAATTCGGGTGAAATCCCGTAGGCAAACGAGGTGAAAGATTTAGTAAAGACAGTGAAAGTGAAAATGAAAGAAAGTGAAATCACACAGCAATAATGAAACTTTACAGGCTTTGGATGAGACTAACCTTGTGTGCCGACTTCAACGAACAAGTCCATTCAATCTAGCGCCTTAAGTAAAAACCGCAAGCAATGACGGAGCTGGTTGGTGCCTTCACTGGAAAGCTACTTACCAAACGCCAAGACCGACAAAAAATAAAACTACTTATTGAGGAAACTAAGACGAAGTCTGGAAGACATGGGAGGTTTTTCTGTGAGGAAGAATCTCACACTTTTATGAGTACGCGTGGTCGGTCCTCATAGTGCCTATGAAGGTTTTACCTTCCCACGGAAATATATCAAAATTGAACCGCTCTTTAAAAAATTCGCGGCTCTCGTATCCGATTGCCTTCGTAGTTACTTACAGCGCTGCTTGACAATATTTTATTTTAAACTTCTCAAGTACATTTTGTCTAAACACTAAATTCGAACCTTTATTCACTTGTAGTAGGACGTTACTCACAAATAAATTTTTGCGTGAACAGAAAAGTTCGTCCTTGTTGTAAATTTACAAGTAGGAGTTACAAGCCTACCATACTTGTAATTATAAGTCAACTGTCATTCTTTATAATTCAAAAATTATCACATGATTTACAAGTTACAAATGTATCCACAAATAATTATAAGTATTGTAGTTTTATGAAATATATGTCCATGATGCTGCCTTTGTGCATATAGTATGTTATATTGCGAACTGAAATCGGCCTGCTGAACTACAGACAATCTTTGGAATTGTGGTAACTCGATAGCAGCTGAGTCGTTTATCTGCACTTAAATCTTGGAAAATCCTTGATGAAATGATTTTAAAAAATTTCGATATGCTGAGCAATTTGCATCCAGTTTCACTGAAGAAACTTGCAGCACGAAAATATATCTTGGGCACGAGACAAAGCTAATAAAATCCATGTTTTGAGCAGATATCAAAGAAGAAAGGGTCTACGAAGTAC
Organism: Orthonevra nobilis; assembly: GCA_963555765.1. Taxonomy (NCBI): domain Eukaryota; kingdom Metazoa; phylum Arthropoda; class Insecta; order Diptera; family Syrphidae; genus Orthonevra; species Orthonevra nobilis. Next base: position 28,052,524 of record OY743226.1, on the reverse strand, counting down.
TTACTGGATTAAAAATTGACACAGGACCTAGCTCTGATGGTATAAGGCCAAAAAAATAATTCATAATCACTTAGTCACACCGTCACACACCGCGTTAATAGGAGCTTCAATCAGGCAACTGTCCCAAGTTAACTGAAGGTAGCCAATATATAAATCTGGAGTTAAATCTGATGCTCTCAACTATAGAACTATATCTGCTCGAAAAATCTACAAGACTATCTTCTAAAATTCATTAATAAAAATCAGTTCGGCTTCCAGAAATATAAGAGCACAAAAAACAACACTCCCTTTTTAGTTTTATTGACTTTAAAAAAGCCCTTCGATACACTAACAAACAATGAAATAGATAAAATGCTTGAAAATATTGGTATTCGTTAAGGAACTATTTGAAGAATCGAGGATTTAAAGTCAAAATTAAAGAGTTTTTGAGTCGAAAATACCCTTTTGAGTCGACTATGGTGTGCCTCAAGGCTCCATACTACGTAAATGATATGTTATCGGCACTCAAATTTGGAAACGGATTTGCTTGTAGATGATACAGCTATAATTTTAACCCATTCTGACTTGCCAACAGCGATAGATATGATGCAAGAGGATCTCAACTCAATCACTGAATGGTGTCATGACACTGCACTAATCGTGAATCAACACAAAACAAAGCTTATGCACATCAGACCCCCAAATGTTATTAAAAGTAATATAAGATTAAAAATACATCTTAATGAATGATGCTTGCATCATTTGGATAAAACATCTCCGCAAACTAAATGGACTGGATCATATTATTAATACAATATGAGGAGCGCAATGTTTCCTAAAACCTGATAGATTATACTATATAATCCATATGGACGACAACAATTAAAAGTGATAGTACCTAAAATTTTCAACGAACTTCTCAAATAAATAGAAAGAAACAATTAAAAGATTTTGTCTCAAACAATCTGTGAGCCAAGCAACATTGACTTTACATCATTGATTTTATATTCTATGTTTTTGTGTGTCTCTTGTTCTACAATACAACAAAGCTTTAAATATATAATATGATGTAATAATAGACAGGAAAAAAAGGGGGTATTTTAGTCTAAAAATTTAAAAAAAAAATCGATTTTTTATATTTTCAAAGTTTAACTATTCAAGAATGTATCGACAAAAGGATTTTTTAAAATTCAAATTATTTTCGGTGATATCGGTATTTTGCTGACCCGGCATCCAAACTGGTTCGGCCGGAACTAATCGAACAAAAGACATTAAGGATTCTCCGTCTACCTGAATTCATTTTTCTCAGTAAAACCTTTTGTCCTTTGTATACAATTTAATACAAGAACCCAAGGAGACTTGTATCTTTTATATTTAGTGTTCACTTACATCAAGCTGCTAGCAGTTCAATTCTAACCTTCAAACCACGTGGACGATTCAAAACATATTCATTCCGGACCTAAGATGATTGAGATGGCGACATTTATTGCTCTTTATATTTTTAATGAAGGCTTCATTCGTATTTTAAAAATGATGGAGGTTATGGGAATGAAAATTTGCCCGGAAGCTCATTCATTTGCTGTGAAACGAGACAACGCCCGGATTGACCGCTCCGAAATACGAGCATCCAACGCATCAAAGGAGGCCAGAAATACTCGATATGAAGAGAGAAACGCTGAAAATAGTTTTTTCGAGGTCGAGGAAGTTCCGATTTATGAAGCATGAATGGCAGATTGAATAAATGTAAGTCTACAATATCATTTCATGACTGAGACTGCGAAAAACTTCACGCGAAACTTTAAACGCGTTTTTCTCGAAACTGTCTTTTTCAAAACAATTTCAACGATTTCACAGGTTCGACTGGACCGATTTACCTGAAATTTCTTTATAGACATGTCTATGTCTGAAATTATCCCCATCTCCAAATTTTTATGACTTTTTTTCAGGCATTTGCGATTTTGTAAAAAAAAAATCTTTCCAACTTTTTCGCAGTTCCAGACATTGCGACATTATTCTAGATTACTTATCTTTTTTGTTTTTGGTTTCAGATTGCTGGGAGGGTTGAAATCGTGGGTATGGTTACGCGCCAATTTTTTGAGACCCCCACTTCATCAACTGCTAATTTTTGAAATTTTCAACTTTTTTTTATTTTTTGATTTTTTCAGTATTCTTATTATGTAAATTAAAAAATAAAAAATATAAATATTAATTGCCTTTTTACTATGACACTTCAAAAATTACATGAAATTCATGCCTCTAGACTAGAATACCCCCTTAATATACTTCAAGTTTTCCCATCTGGAAGCGCTTGTTAAGAATGTAAATATGATCCCAAACCTACAGAATTGCAGTATGAACTAAATTAATTTAGTATAAATAACCTTCTGCAGACAAGCCAATGAAGACTTAGCAGATATAAATGTAAATACCTTTTGTAATTAAATCCTAAATAAAAAAAATAAATAAAAAAAACGGGCAACGTGTAAGATAAGCGGGATTGTCGGACTTCTCCAGATCAAACTTATAGAATCGGAGAAGAAAGATGGTTTTGGAGGGACAAAGCCGTTATTGCGCACACCTTCATGAACCAAATCATTATGGTAGAAAGTCCCGGAGATAAAGTTGTTGATCGAAGTTCAAACTCGTGAGGTAATGACTCAATCTTATCAGATGAGTCTTGTTACACTAGACCTCAATGTGATAGAACTTTAGTGTTGGGAATCTGAAGGTCTATATTTGACACGTTTTCTTTTCAAACCCCATCAGGTTAAGCCACACAGGACAACTTTTAGTAACCAATTCTTTTACACATTTCTGTCTCTTTTATGAACTAATCTACTGAAATACAATTTTTGAGGATATCAGCTAGTGATGAAAACAATATTGTGACTTATGCGAAAGCTAATGATCCGATATGTATATTCCCCATCCCAATTCAGACTAGAACCATGCAAAATATATCTGAGCTCCGAACCACTACACAATCTTTTTCTCTTCTCCTTAAACCTCCTGCTAGAAAAGCGTTATGGGTTGCTTGGAGTTTTGTGCTTACCGTTTTTATTGAGTTATTGAAGATTGTTGTCCTTGTTGAGCCAAGCCATCACAGGATTAACGTTTTTCTCTTATTGTTTGTTGACTGCAAAATCTGCCATGGTTCCAGCCATACTTGCACCACTTTAAACATTGAAAACTAGCGTCCTTTCAAGGAGCCTATACCACCTTACATTTGGCGTCTTGAATGTTCTTCTCTTCCTCCATCTGGCCACTGTCGAGACGGATTTATTCCTTCTTATGTAACTAGTTATCGGCTATAGGATGTCCTTCAGTCTTTCTGCCTTCCAAAATCAAAACCAATAGATCTAGAGCTCGTGAGCCAAATTGATCATTTAAATAATTTATCACGTAAAAGTCCCATTTAGAGTCGCTAACAATAAATGTGCTTGGCTGAACCTTAACTCGTATATCAACAAATTATTATGCGGGTGGCCATTTCCCGGATTAGTGCTAACATAGAAAACTTTCTCCAGCTAGTAGCAGTAAATCTTCGTTAATTCCCTCCAAGTTGTGCGTCCACAACGAAACAACTTTCCGAGACGGAAAACTGCAAAAAAAAAACATAGAACAAAAAAATGTTTATTTTTGATTCTTCTTATCTTCATCTTTTTCATGATAATTAATGAGCACAGATTAAAAGGTTGATTGCAAATGTCACGTAATCCAAAGTTATAGAATACGATCTACAAAAAAAAAAAAAATACAAACTTTCCAATCCCTTAACTTGACTTGACACAGGACCAATGGTGTGAAGTATTCCACGCGAATGTGTCACATGGAAATGAAAACAGAGATTCGCATTTGGCTGGCGAGTCCTTCTTGTAGACATTCATCATGATATTCCCGCTTCGTTACGGTAGGACGAGGCGAATAACTCAAAAAGATAACAAAATAAAATTTATATAGGAATGTATTTCATGGATACTTTTGCCACTTATTAGGGAATATGTGACAAATGAACCATAAACGATATGCAAATTCAATGTCCTTGAAAGAGGGAATACAAAATAGATTTGTCAAAGGAATTCTGACACTTCTGGCTGGGATAAGATAGTGGAACATAAATGTGGAACTCCTTGCAAAAATTTAAGGCCAGATATCTTTGACATTTGTTAAGGTTTGGGTCATTATTCTCTGCGAAGACAAGTGTGAAGGGAAGTTCAGCACGCAGCTCGAAAACTGAATGTACGAGAGTGAATCAAATATTTGAACAAATAAGGAAGGAAGGAACTAAGGATAACTAGATAATAATGATTAGCCAACGCTCTCTTGCATTCGCGACTGCTTCGTCTTTGTGCCGGATATCATGTCGGTCATCCCTTTACTCTTCGCGAGCCTTTAGTGGGATTGGAAGAAGAGACGGTGGCTTTAACTTGCGCTTCGCAGACAGGATAACGCTTAAACGACGTTTTATACGAGCGATGATGTCAAAATCATATCCCAATAGCTGGACAGACTTGAAACAGAAAAATGATTCTCCAAACCGATTCGTTTCGCATCAATTTTCAGGAGTCGGAACGGGCTTAAGTAACTTTGGTGTATGTCGGTCTGTAGATAATTGAAGCCCAAAGATCGACGCTATGCAGACATTTAGCTTGAGTGTTCTATTGTGCCCCTAGAGAGAGCGGCTTTGAAAGATATCGGAAAGGAGAAAACGCTTCTTAAGTCATCAAGCCCAATCCAAATATACGTCTGCACTTTGGGAGTTGTCAAAGGTTATCTTTGTTGAGGTCGTCAGTTTATGGGGAAAAAAATACTGGCTGGTTTTGCGGAATATATGCTGAGACGGGTAAGGTTCATTTGTTCTTCGTCTATTCAGCTTCTTCATAAGTCTTCGTGGGATCTCTATCCATGACAGTAGAGAAAGTGGTCGGATATAATAATTGGTTTCAATCAGGTTGACGAAATCATGTAAGCTCACTCACTTTATGTTAAGGCATCCAGGATATGGTCACCGAACCCAAATCCCAAAGTATGGTCGCCAAGAAATCGTCGCTATTTCATATCCTCAAAGAACAATTCATTCATCTTCCATCACAGAAGGCACCAATTCACTTCTCGGACGCCATCTTGATCGTCTGTGTAGAGGCGGATTTTGGGGGCAGACTGCATTCTTCCTTCTTTGATTGTCGTAGATTTAACATGGGCTGTCAACATCGATTTCAAAGCAACCATGTCTTTGAAAATTGTTTGTACACGCGGGATAGTCAATTGGCTTGAAGCATTTAATCGAACTGTGGGTTAGAATGGGTCTAACAACAGTGTATATACAGTGTACCGCTCAAGGATTAAGGATTCATGACTTCTTGTTTACGTAGAAAGCTAGGTAATTCCATAAGCCTACTCAACGAGAATTTGTTTTTCTTGCTCTTTTGAAATCGAGTATTAAGCCCCCCTTCCTCCAAATTCAGTTTTAACGCTAACTGTAGTGTGGATAGTGGTTTGCCAAATACCAGAATGGTAACATCGTCCCAATGAAGCAACGAATTTCCAGAATCTCAATGACTGTGCTCACTATTTGGCCGATCTAACTCCATTGTCTCCTATCCAAGCAGGGACTGTGCTGGGAATGTCTTCAGTGAGCATGGTTCTAAAGGAATGAAAATTTTAAGATAAACAAACTTTATTCAAAATTGAGATTAAGAGTTGTTGTTTACCTCATCAGGTGCTCGTGCAGTAAAGCTTCAAATTTCGAAGTCGGCCGTTCACGGCCATATAACCCGACTTTACGAGCACATGAGATTGAACTCTATCAACCCCTCCAAAAACCTGTGCAGAGTTAAGTCGTTTACATCCAAAGCCGTTACAAAATTAAAAGAAGTTTAACTACTGCAGAACTTCGTTGCCGATAAGCAAGGAAAAAATTTGTTACGACCTGAGAACAAACTCAAACGTCTAGAGGAGGAGTTAACAGTTTTTGGTCTTCAAATTTAGAATTCTGATTCGCTGGAAGCATGAAAGAAAATGCTTCCTAGCTATGCTGTTCTAGATTTATCTGGGTATACCTGGGTCAGGAATGACAAAATCTACTTATTATTAAATATTGCTGTACACACTCTATGAGGCAGGTCTCAACGATGGCCCAAACTTGTGCTTTACCAAGGAAAGGGATTTGAATAAATTCTTCTTTTTTGAACCTATTTCGGCACTTGAACTGCATGGGTCTATTATTCTCTTGTTTCTTGAAAACAATTCATTTTCAAATTCGAACCAGTATGGATTCAGATCTTATAAATCAATGAAAATCAATCATCTGCTGGTATTTTGAAGCTGTGTTGTTAGTACCATAGATTCTTATAAGGCGATTGCAACTCTCTTTAAAGATATCACGAAGGCTTTTAGACCCTAGAAACAATACGTGTCGGCGTAAGGTTCCCTGATGGGATGAAAAATTTTCTCTGCTCAGTAGGAAAGCGAGGGAGCTCTTCAATCGTGCCAAGAAAACTAAAAATGCGGACGAACATAGATTGGCTCGCACGGAGTACAAGATCCAAGCGTGCTGTATGGAAAAAGTGCTACTGGTACTCCAACTGCAGCAAGAGTTCACAAAACCATTAGCCAGGATCATACTACATATCGTTAATAATGTAGGACTACTAAGGAAATTGAATGGATCCACCACGACGGACAATGTGGATACTCTTGAAACGCTTTTGAGCATTCACTTCCCACGCTCGTCTACCATTGCGGGTGACTTACCAGTTGAAAGGTTCAAAAGGGCACGCTCTACTAACAGGGTTAAAAGACTATCTGAAAAATTTTTCAGCAGTGACAAAATAAAATTTCCTCTTTCATCAAATGGTATCTTCGCTGCCCTCCTTCAAAAGGTCATGGACTACATCCTTCCGGTTCTTATTGCTTTGCTTAGAGCTAACTTAAATTGGGGATATATTCCCCTTATCTAGCGACAGGTTTAACCTGGAAGCTGACCTCCGGAGTTACCTTAATCTTATAGGCCTATCCATCTCCTCCTTGATTCTGAAGACCTTGGAAAGACTTATAGACCTGCATATCAGGGGTTACTTGGAAACTCACTCTCCCCTGCCAATATGCATACAGGAAGGGTTAGTCAAACGAGGGAGCACTTTTCCATCTGGTCACCCTTGTTGAAAAGGCTCTGCTCTCTGCGCCTCTCTTGATATTTACGGTGCTTATGACAATACTATTTTCAACTCCATTGTAATTCCGAGTAAAGGTATTGACGATTCGACTTTAGAAGACGAATAAGATCCATGCTAGAAAATCGAGTTACAACTTCCCCGCTTTGAAGCGTGTCAAAGTCAGTCACTGGAACGAGAGGTTGTCCACAGGGAGGTATCGCCTCTCCTTTCGTCATTGGTCATAGACAACCTTCTTGATGAGATAGGCTATGTCACAATAGGCTATTGTCATAAGATGCATTTATGAAAGTCTAAGAATGGTGCAAGTGTGAAGGACTTTTGTGAATTGAAACAAAAACCATTCTGGTCCCCTTCAGTAATTGAAGTAACCGCCCTAGAATACTCCGGTGAAGTGCAGTATCTCGGTGTTATCTTGGATAAGAAACTAAACTTGACTTCACATAACAAGTCCATCGCAGAACGTGCCACCAAGGCGATGTGGGCTTGTAAGCGGTTCCACTGTAGAACCTGGGGTCTCAAACCTAAGATGATTTACTGGTTGAACATCATGATGGTTCGACCTTTTGGTGGCAAAAAACTTGAGTCCAACATATAACGAGTTTTTCAACAGGGACGCTACAAAAGTAGAGCGACAGGGACAGCAAACTTCGCCATATTTCTTGCCGCTCTTTTGACATTTCTCTTCAGTAAGGTTTGCCATTTCATGATGGAAAGATATACGAGCCAACAACGAGTCGAAATTCTTAAAATTTACGTTAATTTACGTTATTTACGCTACGTCCATTTTATGGTCGTCATAATCGTCCTAGCAGAGAATATTGCTGCCGATGAGGCTTCAGTTGCAGAAAGCCCAAATGTGTCCCTCACACGTCGTTCTCAAGCGTTGGGCATTTCTGTGACGTCGTTGTGGCGAATTTTGCGAAAAGATCTTGGCCTTCATCCTTACAAGATTAAATTGACTCAAGAACTGAATCCGCTTCACCGCCAGAAGCTTCGTATGCTCGTGAATTGGGCTGAGCAACAACTTGAAAGTGATTCGGATTTTCATCGAAAAATCATCTTCAGCGATGAGGCTAATTTCTGGCTGAATGGCTCCGTGAAAAAACAAAATATGCGGTATTGGTCAGGCAGCAATCCACACGTACTCCATGAGTCATCATTGCATCCCGAAAAAATTACGGTTTGTTGTGGTTTATGGGCCGGCGGGGTCATTGGGGCGTACCTCCTCCACGATGATCAAGACCAGCACGTTACTGTGAATGGGGATCGCTACCGTTCAATGATAACCGAATATTTTTGGTCCCAATTGGATGATATGGACTTGGAGGATATGTGATTCCAACAGGACGGGGCAACAAGCCACACAGCGAATGTCCCAATCAATTTATTGGAAACCAAGTTTGGAGAACGTGTTCTCTCACGAAATGGTCCAGTCGCTTGGCAGCCTCGGTCGTGCGATTTGACGCCGATAGACAATTTCCTGTGGGGCTACGTCAAGTCTATAGTTTCTGCCAACAAGCCAGCGACGATTGATGAACTTCGTACGAATATCGAACGTGAAATTGCAGCAGTATCGGCCGATTTATGCTTGAAAACCGTCGAAAATTGGGTTCAGCGTCTGGACTTCTGCAAGCGTGCCCGTGGTGGCCATGCAAAAGAAATCGAGTTCCATGCATAATGGCATCAAACTTTCTTTCACAAGAATAAAGAATTTCATTAATATCCTAAACCATTTTTGTTTTATTTAAAAAAACTTTTGTAGCGCTCTTATTGAAAAACGCTTTAGCTTGTTTGGGCATCACTGGTGCTATGAGCACCTTCCCTACGGTAGCACTAGAAGCTGTCATTGCACTGTCTCCTCCTGACATTTTCATTAGGAAAAAAGGAAAAAAAGACAAACTTTGAAAGATCCTTCACATGACGTCGAAATCCATAAATTTGAAATTTGAAGCGCTTGAAAAACAAAATCATCCGCATCGAAAGAGAAAATAAGTTCGAGTTGTGTGTTAAATATATTTGGGTAACATTCGTGCTCTGCACCATCAGCTTTCTTTTCTTCCGGAATACTTATTGGACCCTTAAATATGTATGTGCACATCTTTAAGAGCTCTAAGTCTTGATTCCATTAATAAAAAGGCTATTTTTGCACTAGTGCCTCCTTGTGTCAATCTTCTCCTCCTGGAGTATTTATGTTAAATCTCACAACGTATTGGCTAGATGTGATTCAAAGACCTTTTGTCTCTTTGCCATTTGTCGATAAAATATGTTAATAATATAACGACCTTAAAAGTTCGTCTACGAATACCAAAAAAAAGGACATCACAAAAGCAATTTGTTTAACGTCAGTTAAGTTGTTTATCAGAGTCTCCCACAGGTGGATTATCTTCGATTTCCATTCAGCACTAAGAGCACCGTACCAACTCAACAAATTACCAAGCAGATGACATCAACATCCTCTGAAAGCAAGTGTGTCGCGTTAATGAAACGTTTTACGGCTGGATACCGCTCTTAAAGTATTTACACAGAAAACAGTTAAAAAAAAACAAACAAACATTTTATATTATTTCCTTAATAACATTTTGCATCAGAAAGAGAGTCCATGCCACAGTCCATGGTCACAGGTAAATAACTCTTTCAACTCAACTGTCAAGCTAGCCGCTGGCTGGTTGGCGGGAAAAAAATGCAATTTGTACACTTGGTGGCTCTTTTAAATTTTGTTGTTTTTTTTCATATTTTTTTTTTGGGTTTCACTCCGTATGCATTGCAGACATCACACATGACACATCCTGCCTGAAGAAGGATAAGCCTGGACAGATCCGCCGCTGTCGTACGGCACGTTCGAGGAGCAAAATAATTTATATCATGGAATTAATTAAATGCTGCGGAGGAAAACACTGGACGCGAGACAGAGGTGTCTGTTAACGAAAGGTCCTGCAGCATATGAAGCTCTCTTCGACCCAATTTCGCAATGTTGTGACACGTGAAATATTTCACTCCTATTTTCCTCGAAAAGACTCAACTACAATATATTCTGGTGGAGGAGCGGTTATAAAAAGTGAAGGACGCACGGCCACCTCTATGAATGCAAGTATGTCGCACTAATGGCATGCATATCCTTACAATCTTATTCCTGAACTAAAGCGTTGGTTGCACTTTGTCACTCTCATCGTGTTGAAGGAGAGAAATTTAAATAAAGAACTCCCACACTCTATCATCAAACGCACCTAGCATTGGTGACACATTTGGGAGAGCTGTTTCCTGATGCCGAAGGATGTGAGTTTTCATGGAGCGAGCGTAGCTTCCGCTTAGAGGAAACTAGCCGGAGGGGCGTCCTATCGTCCAAAGAATAGGAAATACCCATCGGCGAAAGTCATTTGAAGTTTACACTCCAGCAAGGACACTTTAATACTTCAGCACATATTTGAAATGTGCAATTTAAATGAGTCCGTCTCTGTCGTTCCATCCTTTTCATTCGAATGATAGCGGATGCGAAAAACGCCTGAGACCGTGGCGGAGTGAACTTCTTTCCAAGAAAAACTCAACGAGGATGTTCATATTTGTTTTCATTTCAACGGTAAACGTTATCGAGGGATAAATATGTGTATTTGTTTGACAGGAGAGTAAATGTGATTTTGACAGAACGATTGCAAGTTGATTTATTTAAAAGGAAATTTCGATTATGGAAACTTTGTGGGTTTAAAGTTGGAAATGGAATTGAAGAAAAATTGCAAAGGACGAATCGTTCGATGAAGAATTCAAAAAGAACAGGATTGGAGAAAATTCTGAAATTTAAACCACTACACAATCTTTCAATTTCAAGCTGGAGTGAGCAAAATTAATATTAAAATTGAGCCCAATTGACAGTCTTTCTACAAGTATTTAAGTCTTAACAGCAAGTTTGGTTTATCCTTTTAATTAATGTTCTGTAAAAATTTTTTAACGTTTTCAAAAATAGAATGCAGGACCCTTGATAAGCTGAAGACAATACTGCGGAGACTTGTGCATTTCTTCCAATCAGAAAGTTAGGTAAGCCTGTTAGAAAAATTCAATGAAGCCAGTGAGAGTTGAGACAATTCAATCAATTGACTGCCTATAAACTTACTGCACAAATTGGTTAAGGACACTGATCGAGTTGAAAAGGCCCATTTATACCTTGGTCTATTCGAAGGATCAAAATCAGTGAAGTGATCAGACGTTATATATTTTTTTTAACACGGTAACAAAGACCATCTAGCAAGCGTTTGTAAAAATATATATTTCTTAAATAATTCACAATCGTTCAAGGGGTTTTGAGTACCCCTATAACGAAAAACACTTGGGTTGAATACATCAAGCAGTAAAAAGTTCCGAAGGAGCAGTGATTTGGTTCCACGACCTGTCTAAAGCTGAAACAGAAGGAATAAAGGTAACTAAAACCAGTTAAAGTTTGAGTCAAAAAACCATTGTAAATCCGTGAAAGTTGTGGCAGAACCATCGGTTTCTATCAGTAACTTTAAAGAGGATGGCTTGGAAAGCGTCTTCCAATTACAAACTGGGATACATCACAATCTATATTCATGGAAACAGTCGTTGTCTAGGATAAGTAGCCGTTTTTTCCTCCCTCAGAGAAATAATAAATCATGCACTTTCATTGGTACATGCTTGGGCCAGAGATGATGGACTGGACATCAACCCGTCTAAAGCTGAGGCTGTGCTTTCCACTAAAAGAAGAACGATTCCAATGTTCAATGCCGACGAAAATGCACGGTACTTCTCGGATAGTAAAAAAGACTGTAAAGTATCTCGGACTAATTCTAGACCCAAAAATAAGCAGGAAAAACATCATCGAAAACCGCGTCAGAAAGACACGTGTAGCTTTCTACGTGTGTAAAAAGAATAAAAGTAATAAATTTTACAGACTCAAAACGAAGGTGGACCACTGGCTATACAGCGTTATTGTGGGACTCATTCTCACGTACGGCTCACCAGTCTGGTGGAAGGCACTTGAGAAGAAATACCATTTAGCAAGAGTCACAAGGATTCAAAAACTTGGTTGCTTAGGGGTGACCGGATCTACGAGATCGACAGCAACAGCTGGAGACAATGCTGAATCTGCTTCGTTGGACCTTTTCTGCAGCAATAAAGAGAAGCATGTCTATGTGTAGACAATGCTTTAGGGCACACTTCTATCCTACTGCAATGGAAAGCCTTAAAGGAAAACACTGGAAGGGACTATATCATTCCCACAACAGACTCTTACAGAAAATTCTATATAAAAATTCTTAGAAGGGTGGAGTGGGAAAAACGATGCTCTCTGTTTTGATGCTAAGCTAGTTTTCTAGACTGATGGGCCTAAAACTACCCTAGTCACGGGGGCCTGTGAGTTTTGCAAAAAAAAGGTGCATAAATGGCTCCTTTCGGAAATAGTAAATAGTTGCTGGCTGGTCCAGGCTGAGTCATAATTTAGTCGGCAAGGTCATAACCATCTACGTTGACAGTCATGCAACCATTAAGGCTGTGAACTTGACATTGATAAATTCCAAGCTTATTTAGAAACAAACAACAACTGAACATTATATCAGCTATTAATGCGTTGATTTTTGGTGCCAGGTCACCGGGATATTAAAGGGAACGAGAGGGCAGATGAACTTCCCAAACAGGGATTAGAATTGAGAACAAGTCCCTTGTTAAAACCCCCATTGGCGTTCTCCGCAAAATTATTGACTCGGACACAATAGGCAGGTCTACGGACGCATGAATCAAACCGAATCATGTGCAATAGCCAGGCTTTTGTAGCCAGTAATCAATAGATCAATAATAGATCTAGAGATATCATTAACCTAAACCGAAAATATATCCGTCTCGTCTCTACGTAATAACAGGCACCATAGGCATTCATGGGGAGTAACCCGGTACACCACCTGATGACTCTTTTCAGGAAGCTGCACAAACGTCGAAGAAATAGAATCTGTACGTCATCTGCTCTGCAAATCCCGCATTATCCACAACAAGATTGAAAAAGACTTTCTTAATGGGTTCAACGACCATTCATGAGGTTCATTCTTTAAACTGGATGGTTCTACGGTTAGCCGGCAATTTTCTTTTCTTCCATAGATACATCTTGACTATGGGCACAGTGGACCTTATGTGGTCTAACTGAGTCGCTGGACACCCATACTAACCAACAAACCATGGACGGCTTGATCATTTTTAAATGTACGTAAAATTATATCAAAGAAAAGGGCTTGGCTGCTTTTGCCGTCTGCCGTCTGCGTTTTATGAAAAATAAAATGAAGTTTTGAACAAAATTTAAGTGAACAAGTATTTCAATTAAAGAATGAATGTGTCTTAAAATTGATAAGAGATCTAATTATCTTTAAATCTTGCCGCATGCGTACAAAATTCTGCAAATGTGCTCCAAGTTTCATAACCTTCATTAGAAGAAAGAAAGCAATTTTTCAAAATAAAAAAAACTAAGAACATATTATTTGGACTTTAGATTCGAAAGATTGCGGTACATAGGAAATTCTTCCCTATGAGTTTCAATAGCTCAGTCTTGAATATTTTCGGCTCCAAACTGGAGATTTAGCCTTTTGTATATTAGCCTTGTGTCAGACTCTGAGGCCCTAAGGGACAGTAGAGTTTTTCATCTATTATCGGTATCAGATCAAAAATTCTTCTTTCAGTTAGGTTAAGCGAACAGTTTACGGAAGATGCAAGCTGATGCCACTCTTCAAATATACCACTGGGAATGAAGATGGCGTATAATTCGTGGGGTTCGTGTTCGGAAAATTAAATATTCACTTGAAAAAGAGTGTTTGATTTTTTTTCGAAATTTTTTTTTTTCATTTTATCCTATGCAGCCTTAAAGTCAACAAATGCGTAGTTCCATTTCTTTTTCGTTTGTAATGAACGCAAAGGCATACTTTCTTGTTCAGTACACTTTGGCGATTTACAATGCAGGGACTTACCTCCGAAAGCGTTTATCAATCATGGATTTTTTTTGTGTTCCGTGCGCCGGATTTTAAGAGAACTACGTCCAATTAATGGTTCTCATAGTCGTCTTTCTTTTTGGTTAGCATTGACACTCCACGAGGACGTTTTGTGTGTGCCATCGCATCTGCAAGAACGAGTATGACCGAAGACCCAAATTTTTCGATTCCATGCCGTTCTCAGGAACTTGATTTTAAAATCAAGCGAATTTTTATTGTGCATGATGATGATGATGACTTCTGAAATAAAACGTATGCAAACAAAACTCAGGAGACCTTGGAAAGCATATAAGACGCCGATAAAACGCTGTATTCTACCTTCATTTTAAAAAACTTTAGACGTTTCTCTATCCTATGTCATCTTTTCTCAAGAAGTATTGCAGACCGAAATCGCTTTTGACAATTATGTCGAAAGTTATAAAACAAACTTTTTTTGATGTGCATTCATTCGATCATCGAAGAAGGTTTATTAATGAAACACAACACGATTGACCAGGCTTACGAAAAAGAAGTCGATGAAAAAAATAAAACTGTAATGTTGAAGTGTCTTTCAAGCTGTTGACAACGTTTAGCATGTTTGTTTGAGGTATAACCTTAGACAGTGTACGTTATAAGTACCCTTTGTAGAAAATAGACTCTTCTGTGTTGAATACGAGGTTGGTTGTATCCCATGTAAAGATACTACGCAGGAGTCCCACAATTGAATGCACTTGGACCAGTATTTTACATTTTGTACATAAAAGATATCCCATACTTACACCAATTTTTACAACGGGCATAGGCTATAAATTATCAAAAAAGGTCTTTAGTGGCGGCCAATAATTTAACTAAAAACGGTCTTGAGAAAAGTTTAAGAAATCAAACTGCTTTTATTAAAAAGTTCGCGAAGACACATCTGTATATGCTGAGGATATGATACAATTTTATAAAGAGTAAAAGTCTGTAAGTTTGGTAGTTTATTTCCATGATAAAATCTTCGCGACATGACTCACCTGATATTAAAAATTCTTCCAGCAAAACGTTCAATGGGCCATCGTACTGAACGTAGGCTAAAAATTAAGCAAATTTTGTAAAATATTTTGGACAGTCAGTTTGGTTTGGTGTCACAAGCCGATGAGTAAAATATTTTGAGTCCTATAACTTTTCTAGGTACGAGAAAAGTATGCGGATGAAGTCCTAGGACACGGATAGAAAGCACGGATAAGAAAAGACTTTGCGATTCGTTTAAATTGAGATAAAGTCAACGCATGTAAGAGGAGTGATCTGGGTTATTTTTCCGTGCCTCGAGGTTTGAATTTTTCTGACCGAAAACTGTCAGTTATATTATATGGATTGAAAACTTATTTTTATTGAAGAACTAATTTGAATTTTATAGAACAAATGTTATCTTCTGTTGTTTGTAATTTTTTTATCATGAAAATTTCAACCACTAAGTTCAAAATTCTTCCGCAAATCTTTTAATGTTTCATTATTCAACTACGATTCGATTGAAATCAGTTTGGATTCGATCGCTTAAGTTTCTCTAAAAACGTGCGGGATGAAAAAATACGCACGCAAAGACAACCTTCTTCAAAAAAAGGAATGTATTACCCTCAGGGTCAGAATTTTAACAGAACTTCCAAGTGGGAAGATATTTTAAGATAAAATTGATATAAACTTTTTTTTTGATTGTCATCAGTGTTAGCCGCATGTCCCACGAACAAAATAAATCAGAAATTGTCACCGCATGAGGAATACCAAATTTGATGACTTTTGAAATCATAAACAAAGAGGCATTAATTCAGTAAAGAAACCAAAATGTCCACACCTTCTCCATTAAACTCGTGAAAAGCGCGTCCCACTCTTGTATTTTGACAAAAGGTCAAAAACAAAAAAAAAAACTTTTTTTTATCTGAGATATCATATGCTCGACAATAAAATCAAAAATCCAAGCTTCCACCCATAAATCATAGACCATAACATTTAAAAGTTTATTTGCAGCGCACAAGTCATAACTTCCAAACATATTCTGACCGTTAAAGGTTGTTTTCGAATTTCCATTGTGGGCCAAAGTTATATTATGCACTTGCGTAAGCGTAAACGTAAAACGAATTTCTCAAAAACAAAGATAAAAGCCATTTCCTACTTATTGAAGTGATAAAACCTGATTTAGGACCCCCAACGAAAATAACATAAATACTTCTCACATATCCTGCCGCAATAAAATCAAAAAAGAAAAACAAAAAAAAAACTCCTAACAAACGCAGTCACACGTTATACTGCGCGCTCGCTAGACAGTGCTTTCGAGCCGTAACTCGTAATGCTGCCAATAAATCTCCAAAGGATAATATTAAGTAATGGCTGAATAGGATATAGGCTCATATAAAAAACAATTGCCCCACCATTAGCAAGGAGAACACCGTCGTTCCTACAGGAAGGGAGCAAATTTTTTTTTTTTTGAGGTTATGTCAAAATTAGCAAATAATAAAACAGAAGGTCGAGCGTCCAAACTTGGCCACACCACATGGAGTGTCCTTAGCAGCAAAGCAACGTAATTTATTTCATTCAGCTCAACCATCAAACAGGTAACAAAATGAACATCCGTGTTAATTCGACATCGTTTCGTTAGCTTTCGTTTCGTTTCGTTTCGTTTTCGGTCATAAGTCGCCCCCGGAATATGGGATTCGTCTTATTTTGAGGCTCTCCTTTTACAAGCGCGTGCTCACCGTTACACGGTGTTTTATTAAAAGCGACATTAATTTACCATAAAGCCAGAGGGGATGTGATTATTTATGTTGGCACATAAAATACATGTTGCAGTGTGGCGTGCTCTACGCGCGTCCCAGTAAAGCTGAGCCATCAATTTAAATCAATTTGCCGTGTTATGAATTTCATCATTCCCATGGGACAGGACACAAGGAGCAGAACGTGCCTAATTAGGGATACGAGAGAGACATCATGTGGGACAAACGTCTGTAATACGATAACAGAGTTGCCAAGAAAAGACGCTGTTGTTGCGTCGAGTTGAAAGATTCATTACAAGCAGGGCCATTAATAAATCCTTCGTTCAGCGTCAATGAACGAAATGTGAGTTGATTGTTAATGTAGTTGCGTCTGCTACTCTGGAATGTGGTTACAGAATGGCACAGAATGTCTTAATGTGTCAGTTGATTTGGAAAGACAAGGAATCTTGTTACTTTTTTGAGGATTACTTGGAGTTAGTTGATATCGTTCAAAACGTGGAATGCAATGAATTTGACATATTTCTAAATGTCGAAAACGGCAACATTATGGGACACTTGAGGAAGAAAAGAAAGCCCCGATTGAATAAGTTTCGTTTTTACTTTCCATATCAGCACGCTATGTGTTCGGACCAGAGCTGTTAAAGAATGCATTATTTCAAGATTGCATTCTGCAAAGTCACAGTATTTTGATTAATTCCTTTTACTTCAGTTAAAAGACTTCAAGTAAATACTTTAACTTCCACTTAAATTACCCATTAATTTTGAAATCATTGTACTTAGAATTCCTTGAAGTACTCAAAAGACTTCAAGTTAAAAGAATGCAATACTTTTAGACTGTTTGAATTCTTTGAAGTCTTTTGAAATCATTGATTTATTCTGTAGTAAAGTCTTTTGATTTCATTTCAGTTTTTAAGTTTTGAAGTCTTTTGATTGCTTGAAGTCTTGTTGTTATGTTGTTTTGCTATTTAAGCCTTTTGATTACTTCAAGTAATTCTAAGTATAATGACTTTAAAATTGATAATGAATAATTTGTTAAATGGAAGTATTTCAGTGAAGTCATAAGACTGTAAAATAAGCCATTCTATTCAATTGAATAAAAAAACTCAAAAGACTGCATTTTTTACAG
The DNA here is from genome assembly GCA_963555765.1 of Orthonevra nobilis. Lineage (NCBI taxonomy): Eukaryota > Metazoa > Arthropoda > Insecta > Diptera > Syrphidae > Orthonevra > Orthonevra nobilis. The sequence continues at coordinate 28,034,550 of OY743226.1, read as the reverse complement.
CTCTGGTTCGGACCCTTAAGAGATCCTTTAAGAATAATAGACTCTGAAAATAAACGTAAATTTGCAGAGCTTTATAGAGCTCTCGAAACACTTGTGAATAGGGACATCAGCTAGCAGTGGAGGAAAGTTTGTCTAATATGATGTTTTTTGTGGTCCTACAGGAGTGTTGATTTCTTGAGTCCTACAGGATTTCCGAAAAACTTAGACTCTATTGAACGGAAAATTCAAAGAGCATTAAAAATCCCGAATTGAGTCTGGCAAAGTGATTTTACTGTAAAAAAATGCCGGCGCATAAAAAACAGACTTGAAATGCATATTTCTGAGAATGCATTTTAGTGTTCCTACTTATCATGTAATACCTTACGTTATAATGGCAATGACGGCACTCGACATAAAGGGTCACTAACCCAAATGCGATGGCGCCACACAAAACATATGACCATGTGCGGATTGCACCGAGGTATATTAATTTTTGTAAACAAAAATCTGGTCCCTAGGGCAAGTGTCACTCGATAGTAATCACTTCCAATTACCAGATGTTCATTGCAATCGTTTGAGGAAGTAATAGGACTCGGTCAACCTATTAAGCGATATCGTGTGTCAGCTGTTTGAACGATATTGGGAATGCTAAGGAGGATCAATTAGTATTTAGGGAGAATAATTTTCGATAGTAAAACAGACTCCTTTTGAATAACAAACAAAGTGTTTCTCTTATATGGCAATACCAATGGCGCATTGAGCCTGCCTCCCTTCTCTTTTCTCAGCTTGAAAGTATTCTGGCAAATACCATTGGCATAACTGCCTTGCCCTTTTATTTCTTATAGCGAATTCTAGCACTTGTATCATTTGCTTGGCGATCTGGCCAGAGCAATAAATAAGGTTGATCATTTTACACTTTCAAATGCATTACAACCTTACACGGCGATCCTGATACCAATCCTGCAAACGATCCAGCCCCGACCGAAAAAAAGAAACATAATAGGACTACCGGTTGAAAATGTCGTTATTGAAGACAACTTCATATCTAAAATTCTGAGGTGAATTTTGACCATGACAGTTGTCACATCAGAAACTTCATGTTATTAACTAATTATTTCAGTCTAGGTTATTGGTCATTTGTGAAAACACAAAATTTTTTGGAAGGCCGTAAAATGTCTACATTCATGCCATCAAAACAACATTTGCGGGAAGTTTAAAAATGCTTCTTTCATTTAAAGAAAAAAACAACCGAAGCGCATTAATTGCTTACCGAAGCTTACCCGGGCTATACCATAGACGTTAGAATGTGTCAGCGGTGGTTTAAGCGGTTCAAAGATGGTGATTTCGACACCGAAGACAAAGAACGCCTCGGCCAGGTGAAAAAGTTTGAAGACCATGAATTGGAAGCATTGCTCGATCAAGATCCGTCACAAACGCAAGAAGAACTTCCGAAATCACTTGGCGTCGCTCAGCAAACCATTTCCGATCTCTTTGAAAGCAATGGGAATGATCCGAAATGTAGGACATTGGGTGCCGTATGAATTGAAGCCGCGGGACGTCGAACGCCGATTTTGCATGTCCGAAATGCTGCTTGAACGCCACAAAAAGAAGTCTTTCTTGCATCGAATCGTCACTGGCGATGAAAAATGGGTACATTTCGATAAACCAAAACGTCGGGCAACGTATGGATACCCCGGACGCCCTGTGCTAACCTGTGCATTTGGTGCGACCAGAAGGATGTTGTGTATTATGAGCTGCTAAAACCAAATGAAACAATCACAGGCGAGGTCTACCGACGACCATTGATGCGTTTGAGCCGAGCACTGAAGGATAAACGGCCGGAAACGGTCGCAAGACACGATGAAGTTATTTTGCACCATGACAATAGTCGGCCATATGTTGCTCAAATTGGATGTCCTACCCCACCCGCCGTATAGTCCAGACCTTGCGCCATCCGATTACAATCTCTTCCGATCGATGCAACATGGCCTGGCTGACCAGCACTTCCGTCATTTCGCTGATGTCAAAAAATGGATCGATTCGTGGATTGCGGCAAAACCGGTCGAATTTTTCAGAACGGGTATCCATGAATTGCCAGAAAAATGGGAAAAATGTGTGGCTCGTGATGGGCAATGCTTTGAATATTGAATTTATATCTATTTTTCCTCAATAAAACATTGATTTTTGAAAAAAGACGATATTTTTAACAGGTAGTCCTATTATTAGAAACGAAAAAGATGGGAAATAAAAATAAAAAAATAAAAATATAAAGGCTGAATTTTATATAGAAAGTTCAATGAAGCTAGTCTCGACATTCTCAAGAGCCTATAATGAACCAAAACCGTTTATATCCTTACAGCATTCACAGATTTAATATCAAGGAATTCTAACGTTTGATTGATACAACTAAATTAAAAAGAGACTGCGAATTAAAAAGATTTCAGTCACAATTCGTTGGAGGGCAATCACTGTTGAATTCATTTTCAACAATTACAGAAATTGAATTCATTTTCGGAAGTCAATTGAATTCACAACTTTGGACAACTTATAAGTTGTTATCACCGCTTTTATTTTTAATTTTTTTGTTTTGCTTTTTTGACTTTAACTAATATTCTTGTTAAAACGAAACCAGAAATATGGAAATGCACAACATTCAAAAAATTTTAAAGAAGGACGTGTTTAGTTTCAGCTGGACAACTTATAAATTAGATAAAAGTAAAAGTGGCTTGAGACTTAAATTTTATTTCAGTTTAATTATTTGTTAAGGCAGAGCATCTTGTGCATCTACTCTGCATAGATTAAATTAATCACCTGCAGCGTTTCGCCGGTATAGCCCTCTACGCAACTTCGGTGTTTTTATACAGAGTTAATGGACTTTTCAGACTTTCTCTATCAGGTAAAGGTCTGCACTTGATGCCGTCCACTCAAGATCATAAATGGAGTTGACTTGAAAGATTATTTTTTTGCCCTAGTTGTATGGTTGGGGTGTCATTGTCATGCTCGAATTTTCCAAATTAGGGGCATATTTTCTTCAACGCAAAGTAGCAATTCGTTATTAAATATATCTATACATTTTTCATTTTTAAGTCAGGGGAAAGAACTCCAAACATTAATTGAACCCCCACCATATTTAAGACGGCAAAACATAATTTGGACGTAAAGCTAGACTGTTTCGAGCGCTATCTTGACCCAAGCGATTCCTTTTTTGTTTTAATGCTTCGCACTTCGTTCCGCCACTGACTCGTTGTCCAATTCAGATGGAACTTCGCAAATGCAATATTCATTCAGAATATGGCTTCAATGTCCGTTGGACATATTTTCGCTTGCGTGCTCACTTTTGAAATCCATGATTGTCTCATAAACTCTTTTTTACTGAGCAATTTAACACGTTGAATGTCACATGTACCACCGGTGGGTCATGCTCTGTATGTTTTGTTCCGGCATTATTTCAGTGGTCTCAGAGTAAAATATTATTTTTTCTTCCTGGGCACCTTGTTAAAAGTCAGCTATTTTACATTAAGAAAAAAAAGTCTGATGTCTCAAAAATTCTGGATGTTATTGGCGCTTTTATTAAAAAAAAAGGTCATAAAAATGAATTAAAATTAATACTTTTTAATTCTTTTTAAGCATTTCATTTTATAGTTTTTGGCACCTCCTCTTAGCAGTTCGGACAAGGTTTTCTGAATTTGCGGTTACTTAGGTTTCTGGTTTCAAATTCTTCGAGAACATGAGAAGAGAAACATAGGGTGTCCACTCGTATGTTGGTGCTTCTTTGGTCACACAATGCTTCGCATTTTGTATGTTATTTTTCGTTTGTTCCAAAGCATTGACTATGGACGCTGACAAAAAATATTCGAGCGCAATTTTATGGCACCACCTAATTGGCCATGCCATGCCATTTGGTCCGAGGTGACTATTCCTTGTTTGGCGTAGTTATAGTCGACTTTTACTTTAAGTTTTTGTATGGCTTCATTATTTCGGTCCCTTCTTTCGGAAGCTTTCACTTCAAGATCATGTTTTGTGTTCATCATAAGAATTGCCCGCTTATCTCTCCATTTGGCTACTATTGCAGAAGTATTCTGCCGTCCGATAATATCTGCTTTCTCAAGCTTCATCCATCGGATTTCCTTTTCGATTCTTACGCAGGGTTCCAATCAAATGCATCTTACGGGCAAGCAGAGTTCTTGCTTAAGCGAGAGAAACATAAAAACTGTCAGTCGCTATAGTTCTGCCTTTGTCCAGATAGCACTTCGCTAAATTTCAACTATTTGGGTACTATGCGATGTTTATTTCGATGCTACACCTCTTTGATTGAAAACTTTATTTCTTGCAGCATATACGGAACTTGTAAAGACGTAACTAGTAGAGTAACGATAATTTGTAGAAATTACCAGTCTTATATTGGCGGAATTGATGCCTTCCGCACTAGGGTATCATCATTCATCCATGGTTAGAACCTCACCAGGTATTCGAGAATTTAAAAAATTCTTTTCCAATACATCCAGAAGACCGCTGATTTAACGCAGACGATTGTTTCCAACCGTTGAACGATCGAAAAAGTGAATAAATCTCAAAATTAGTTGAAAGCGGTTGCGGGACATAACTTGGGGGACAAATGAATTTTTGGAAAATGGATCCTTGTTCCAATAATCCTTTATAGATGATGATAAGTGGCAGGAACTTTTTTACTTCATTGACGTCCGTATCGACGCATCTTTTCAGTCGCGAATCGCACCAAAGTATTTTGAGCATTTCGATTTGTGTTTTGAACAATCAGCTCATTAATATCTTAGGTCACCATGACAGAAAGAAAGTCAACCCTTTCTTTCACTAAAGTCTACAGTAGACTCTGAAGTCTTCCAAAATGAAATATTTTCAACGATCTTATATGAACAGGTGTCCAAGTATCAGCAACAGACATCTCCTGTACCTCCTGTTCACCTTCATCCGAATCAGACTCAGTTGGAGTCCTTCAATGTCCACTTCGTTTTCTTCACCTGAAGCTGCGTTAGCAGAAGAAGAACCATAAAATAATTTAGTATCCATTCTTCAACGCCTAAAACAAATAAAAAATTTTCAAAAAACATAAAACGGTATGACCACCGGAGGGTCATGTGACACTGTACACATCAATATAATTGCCAAGATGTCACAAGGTGGTCATTGTAAATGAACACAGAATAACAGCACAATTTCACTAAAAAAAAACTTTAATAATATTTTTTTACTTGCACGAGGCCATTCAACGTGTTAATTGATTTGTGATCGGTATGCCATTTTTAACTTCGAAATTTCGAAAATTGCCTTCCGAGTTTCCGCAACAAAACTCTTATCCATCATAAAATGTCGTCAACTTAAAATATAAGCCTCTGAATATTTTCAAAAACTATTCCAAGGCAACAGCCTTGCCAACGAAATTTATGATTGATATTTTTTTCTCCAACTTATCAAATTGGAATGATAACACATAATTATACGACACGTGGAAATGGGAACTTCTTTATGCCTACAGCTGTATATACATTTTTGTTTTTCAAAATGTCCAAGTGCTTATGAATATCTTTTCAATGCGGTTGAATGAAATGAGGATGGATATTATTTAGGTCCTGTGGTGAAGCACGACGTTTTAAAATTCCCTTGAATTGCCGTGAGTAGGAACGACGAAATTGGGTGTCAGAGTGGTCCGATGAGCATTCCTAGCGTACTAGCCAAGGAATTCAGGTTATATACGCTGCAAGAATTTTTCCTCTAATCTCGGTATTTTTAAGGCCGTCGAATATGCCCATCGTGATTTGTAAAGAAACCATGTCTCAACAACACCAGTTTTGTTCTCTTTTTGACAAAGGTTCTTATTGATAAACATTCCGAAGATGAAAACTCCTTCGGTGTCTTCAAGGAAATTGGCTGAGGGTTCAAATTTTCCATTTGTGACAACAGACACATTTTTAACTTAGAGGCATTAAGATCCACTCTGTTCTTAGAAGTCCATTGTAAATTGCTGATAACATTGGAATTTATTTAATCAAATAAAGGTTGTCATACTTCATATAAGGTCGAAGATGAGAGACGTTATTTTGGGAACGAATACGAAAAAGTGAGGCGACTGTCTCAATTTTAGTTCCTTAGTAACTTAGACACCGTGAAGTACAGCAATGTGAATATTTCTAACTGATGTGAATATTTCTAACTGATTTCCAATTGACACTGCAAAGGCTCAACTCTTAAACCCTGAAAGCTCAGATCGCACCGCGATTTCATATGGATAAATAATTTTTAGCCCTGGAGGGGGAAAAAGTTCTTCATTCCAAGGAGAATCGTATTAAAGACCATATCGACTGTGAGACACTTTTGAGGACGCACATTGATCAGCAAGATTTTCTAAAGCCTTTCTTCATGCCTTTCTTATATTCTTCTCCTCTTAAAAGTTGGTTCGTCAACTTTAAATGTAAGAAATCCTTTACATCACATGTGTATGCGGTTCCTAGGTAATATTAGAATGGTCGTCAATATGTCATGGTTTTATATGTTCCTGAACGTTTTTGTGATTCTTGATCTGCTAATCTGTTTACATTTACTGAAATATAATTCCTTTCTGCTTTTATTAACCCGGCGCAAATGAACCTCTTCTTAGTCACATCTTCAATGAACCAAGATAATTTAACCCTGTTATAGACTTATATATATTTCGTTATAATTAGCTTTGTTGTAAGCTTTAGGTGAATAATTAATAATTATGTACACAATAATAAAACTCAATATTAAAACGTTTTATTTACGAAAAAACTTTAAATATGTAACTAACAAAAAAATAGTTATAGCTTTGTGAAACATAATTTTTGATATATTAAAAGGACTACCGGTTGAAAATGTCGTTATTGCAGACAACTTCATATCTATTACTCTGAGGTGAATTTTGACCATGACAGATGTCATTTTTTTGCTAATTGTCTCTGGATTTCTATACAAATGTTCACATAACACTTGCAGCATATACGATATGCTCTTCAAGAGCATATGAATACTCTTATAATGAGAGTAGCACAGAGCGAGCGGAAGAATTAGGAGAAAAATGCAAGATTATGTAGCGAATTGAGAAACTCTGATGTATTTGGTTTCAACTCACTTCCGTGGGTGTAGCCCGAAACGGGACGTAGAATTTTTATATGGATCTATTAACTTTCGCCTAATTCGCATGATTTTGATTGACATTAGTTTAATACATGTACTTAGAAATTTGGTAGATTAAGCTAAACGACTCCGCTGTCAGTGTTATGCCTTCACAGCAGAGCCATCTACACACAATCTACATAAACTATTTTGACAACACCAACTAGGAATTAAGCCGATACAACAACCACTACAACATCGCCATCCATTTAGTCAGACTACTATCGCTGGTCGACCAATCCAGTGATAGTGCCATCAACTCTATCCCAATGGCCAATGGTGAATAGTCCAGTTTCGAAAAACTAGACCACTCTAGGAATCGAACCTGGGGTCTATCAATTGAATCAATTGAAATGCAAGCGCTCTACCAACTCCCCACCCAGCGATGTGTTGGTCGTTCGATGCTTTTTATAGGCACAATCTCCAATCTTCACTTGACTGGGGCGAAGTTTCTTGCACTTAAGGCGGATTCATTTCCTCCTCATTATCGCTTTCAAAGCTGTTTGGCTGATGTACTCCTCATCGTCAGTATCCGATCCCGATGCACAGCTTTCGTCCGAAGAATATACTATATGTTCATACTTTCAAAAATATCTGATCTTTTTGTTGTTTATCAGCAATAATTTAAATATTTCTCAATAACGCAAAATAAAAAAATAAATGTATGAGTAAATACAAAACTGTTGTTAAAAAATGTTGTCACCCCAGAAAAAAATAAACCCCAGTGCTCTTTGAACTCACCTATCCCCATGGTCGTCGCCAGCGCTTCATGGGCAAGGGTCCCGTCAATTGTGACAAGAGTGTGCGTTTTCATCAAATGATCCCGTTTTTAATGCAAATCACCTTTCAAAAACGCATGATTAATAGTTCAGAGAATAAAAATGCGTCCAAAAAGACTGTAAAATGTCATTTTCGAATAATAAAAGACATCCTGACAAGCCGACACTAAATATCAATTATTCATCCCTTACCATTAATTTTGTTCCTGCAAACCACACTGCCAACAGTGTTCTGATTGAAAACATTTCTGCAGCTTGTCAATCGTCCTGCGGCCTTTGCAATCTCATTTAATAAATCATTTCCAATCGACTGGCACTAGTCACTTCCACCATTGCTGGTGCACAGGACTCGCTTTTGCACTCTGCTGCACAAAAGCGTAGCGCCAGATCGGTGCACTGAAATTTTCGTGTTAAACATGCTGTCAAGCACACCGAGCAACTATTTATTATTTATTCATAAACAAAGGCACACAGACACCACATCCCACCCGCCGGGTCGGTGGGTGGGTGGACAGCAGCGAACTTCCCTTAAGTTTTGATAAGGCATGTAAAAGTTTCGCCATCTCATATAAGTTAACAACTTTGTAATCATTTTCTTGTTGCTCTTTCTTTTCTTGCCACTCGCTCCTTGTTTTATTCATTTTCGTTATATGATGTGGCAAGGATATTGGTTCGATGGATTTTTCATATTTATTTCTGGATGGTATTTGCTGTCGGTCGTACTATTAGTTAAACTTTTCAAATATTATCAGTTGGAAGTTTAAAGTTCGCATGAGGGTGCGAGAAGGCAACAAAAAAACATAAAAGTGATATGTCTGGAGGGGGTGCAATCACGATACAAATCCTTGTAACTAATGGACGCTGGAGCTTATATCGAATAGTTTTGTTTCAGAATACTTGATGAGAACGAAAGGGTACCCATGGGGATAAAAACTTGTACATACGAAAAACATATTTATAAATTTTTTGTTTTCGACCGAAAATGTCGATAGTTATGAGGAAAGTTGGCACAACACAAGCTTTAACGTAAATAAGATTTCTATTTTTCATGAGTCTGTTTGCTGGCGGTTGTTTTAACTTAACAGACGTGACTGCAGTTGAACTTAAACACAAAAGGTATGTGGGAGACTTTGAAAACTTGACGTGACAACGTCTCATATTGTTGAGTAGCTTGTTCAAAAAAGGTTTTGAAAAAATACGATTGAAAAGTTTTTAAGTCATTTGATTCGGTAGAAAATATACTAATAAAAATGGAGTTTTGCTGTCCGTATGCAGTCTAGATTTCGAAGAGAACGGAAAAAGGATATAACACCCTAATCAAAGCTTGTAAGCGGCCCATTCGAAAGTAAATTTAATAACGTTTCCATTTGTGTGAAAAAATCAGCTGACAATGGGTCTGCGTTTTTAAATACCAAGCTCATTGCAATCGATACAGAATTGTGTAATGAGCACTTGGAGAGCCTTTTCTTAAATTGTATTAAGCAGTTTAATTTTTTTTTTTAAATAAGGTACATTATTTCGTTTACTCCACAAAAAACAATTTAGTTATTTTTTTTTCCGGGAAATGTGAGACTTGGCTTTCAGGAAGACATCAAGAGTCAGAAAACGTTGAACCAAAATAAGAAAGATTTTTTTATAAATAACTTAAATGTATTTTTTAAATATATTCTTGAGACTTGCACGCATCTTAATAGTGCAAAGAAAACTATAGTTTCTAATGATATCAAGTTGCGATTTGCACTCGCACTATAAAAAATACGAATTGCCGATATCGAGTGCAGACCTTTACCCGATTGAGCACCTATGGGGCAATTTACAAAAAGTCCATTAACCTGGATACTCTGTATACAAATATCGAAGGTGCATGAAGGGCTATACCAGTGGTTCTATGCAGCATAGGTTCACAGAAGTCATTAGGTAAAAAAAACATTGCCATAAAAATTTACTATGAATGTATACTTGAAATCAAATATTAGTTTTAAGACACTTTATTATTATGTTTCTAAAAAGCTATCCAGTCTTTTCAATAATTTCAAATAATCAAAGACATTTATTTTTTCAGTTTGCCTCTGACTTGAGATGTTTGAATCAGATTTGTAGTGAACTAAAAAAGTAGTTTTAATGGCTCACCCTCAGTGTTTTGTAAAACGATAGCTTCTTCATTAATTCTTATCGCGTCTTTAGTCTTCCATGACCTACTATAAATTAAACATAATAAAATTCATAAATCTCTGCAACGAAAACTACTTTCTTTCAAGGTTGATGGGATTTGGTTTTAAGTTTTCAGTCGAATCCGCTAAATGTTGTTAAGGCCAAACTTACCCCACATAAGACACATCAGATTGCTCTTAGTTTTATCCTATAGATATTTTAATCATCTGCGGTTTCTTTCTTAATTTTCCCATAAAACAGAAGTATTCTGTGCCTGAGCAGGATATATGCTGGCAAACAGTTTTTCGTCTTACCTTTTATGTAACAAAATTTGGATATATTTAAAATATTCAGCCACAGTGCTGCACTTCATTTCAAAGTATTTTTTTTTAACAACATCAGAGCTCAGATTTCTTAATTTGAAACATACGAATGAACCAGCTTAGAGGAAAATACCCTCAGTTAGAAACTCAGATCAGTAATTCTGACAAAATGTTGTCCGATAGACACTGATAACGAAACATTGGAGACTCTGATCAGGATATTTCTACCCAGTAAAACTGAACATAATTAAGCTACGATTACGAAAAACGTTGGCACGTTTTCGGTTGTATATGTGTTTATACAAATGAAGGGACAAACAATGTCATTGGAAAATTATTTTTCTCAAACGATAAACACATTTTTATTTGTCGTAATTGCATTAAAGCAGGCATTTACAAACATGGGACAGAAATTCTGTCAAAAAATATCTTATTTTTTTGACTTTGATGTTCCGAAAAAAGTGATATTTCCTTTAGTCAAACGATCCTTTGGTTTCATGTTAGTGATTCTAATCCATCGTTTTCGAAGAAAATCCAACGTTCGAATTTTTTCATCCAGTGGCAAAAATAACGGGTTAATTATTCCTGTGTAAATATGCTTGGAATCCTTCCTTGCCTAGTAAGCTCGAATAGTGCCACCTCACCTTTAATCTCATTGTTATCATTCGCTGAAGGTCTGTAGTGTTTTGTTGTCGCAACTCATTTTCGGGGTTGCTTATGTTTTTGCTTCGCAGCCATGATGTATGTTTTGTTTCTGAGACAAATTTCATTATATTCATTTCACAGAGGATACAGAATACCAAAAATGGGTATTCATGCAAAAAAACTGGAGTGTTGAACATAAAAACGCAAAAAAAAGAAGTGCCAGCAGGCTAGATTCGAACCCAGACCTGTAAACGTAACGCATCTTTACAAAAAAAAATTGAATAAAAGTTCAGAAGTAAAAAAGTCACCGATTTACTCATGAAAATATGTGCCCTTAAAAGCACATCTTAGAAATAGTCTTATGATGAACGTGTCCACCATTATGAGATACGCAATTCTGTGAACTTCTTATGAATAGATTTTAATTGGACCCGAAAGTTTGCATGGTACAATTTTTATTTTTGAATTCCTCAAACTGAGGCCCTACGTTGGGCGCCAGTTGTTGAGAGATAGATAGAACTCGGAGGCATCTTCGATATATAGTATATCAGGAAGATGGCGGTCATTGTCTTCCTTTCCTTATATCTCCTGCTCATCAACAAAGAAGCGTCGTGCCAAAGAAAGCTAGGCGAACGAGATAGTAAGATAGTGGAAAAGGGTGTTCAAGGTCTCCTGCTATATGGGGATCCAAGTAAAAGAATCGGAGACCGACTTACCCTAACTGCCCTAAAACTATCTCTATGCTAAACTAAAAGCGCTATAATAAAACTACCCTTATCCAAATCTTGCTTAGCCTATCCTAGTGGTGGAGTTTATTAGCCTTCTTGCGTTTAAGCTTATAATGGAATTTCAGATTTAGAAGAATAGAGTTGCTTTAATTCTTGATGTATCTGTGGTTATTTTAATGCCTTTAAAAAACTAGCCATATTCATGGCAACTATTTGACAAATGCACGGATTCAAGAAGAATAGAATTCGCGAGTATTATGAATGAATCAAGCATAATCTGAGGCTACTTTTCAACGACTTCTTCGTATTTGATGCTTCAGCCTTATGAACGTGCTGTCCATATTCAGCAAAAATCTGGTAAGGGAGCAAAAAAACTTCATTATTTTGTTTTCTACTCTATATATTCATCAACTGCACATAAATAACGTCTTCTTCCTCGACCTGTTTCCCATCCAAACAAGAAGATTTACAAAAAAAAAACCAACCCACACAAGTCGTGTACAAAATCAAGAGAAAATCCAAACTGGCCTGGTCGGACATTAAAACCCGCAAGCCGGTGGCCAGCAAAACAAAAAAATCAACATCCACAACTCCAGCTTAAACCCTATTAGCCTTCGCCTGCATACAATCTGCTCGTAATCACAGCCTCCTCCAACTTCTGACTACGAGTATACAAATAGTTCTGGTGATCCTTATTTTTTCACACCCCAAACAGGAGTGATGCAAAAAAAAATTATAACCCGAATGAAAAGTTATATTTCCACAATGGTGGCGGAAACTGTTTCCCGCCAACGTAACGCAACGATTCTAGAAGTTTTTCTACGAGGCCAAAATAATTTCTTTTGAGGTTTTTTGCGGCACTCTCCTCCGTGCAACGAAAGTGAGTAAACACGTTGGCATTGGAATTTTTCATCTTGCAACTTGGAAAATTGATGTTTTATGAAGTCTCACGGCAGCCGAACCAGAACCAGAAGTTTTAAGTTTAAAAAGATTACACTTCCAGCGTGACGACGACGACGACGACGACGAAGGCGACGTTGCTGAGGTAACTTATCATTCCAGATGCATACCCTCTTCGAGGAAGCAGCAAAGTGGCTTCGCGGTTAAATTAAATGCAATTTAATGCGAAACATGTTTTACACTTGATGAGGTGTACGCAGGGAGCAGGTTGTGCAATTCATTTCCATCGTTTCCCGAGGGTTTGAGTTTAGCTGCGTTAAAAGGAAGCACAAAATGGAATATGGTAGAACGGAAGACGGAAATATAACAAATTGGGACAAATGAGAAGTGATGGGACGTGAGCGGGATGCATGTGGGTCCTTAGGGATCATGATCAAATATGGACTTTTAATCAAACCTGCGGAGTATTGTGTTGGCTTGACTTGTCGGAAAAGTCACGACCCATTTTTCGAACAGATGGTGTTGGCTTATCTTTGTCAAAGCTCAAACTTTATCATTTCATGAGCGAGATGAATAAAGGTGTTTATGACAGATTTTGGAATAGGGGAATACAAGTTGGGTTTGTAAAAACTTGTCGAAGTTCTATAGAAACATTGCCATGCGAGTCAAATCCAAATTGCAGAATATACAACATTCATCACTCAAGCTGTCATGATCACCTGAAGAAGCTTCGGTGTGTATTCAAGCTCGAGATTTTTGATCCTCATGAACTCGAGAAGGACCATTTAATGACGCCTTTAAACATCTGCGATGTGTTCAGTAAATGTGAAGAAAACAAACATTTTTTGAAGCGACTAGTCCAAAAGGTCTTAATCAGGCTATCGTGAAAGAGAAGCTGTCGAGTTTAAAGGTGAGACATTTTGCCACATCCACGTGACTTCACACAATCGGAATTCCATTTTTTTCGAACTCTTCAAAACTCTTTGAGGCTGTAAATGAGCATGTTCTTTGATTTTCCAACGACAGGTTCTTCTACGACCGAAAAATTTTGAGAGTGTGGTTTCTTCTTTGAAATTTTTTAGTTCTTGCAAGTTCAAAAAATTGACAGAAACTAAAAAATGAATAAGTTTATGATTGAAGGATGTTTGTAAATATTGCAAGGTTTTTTTCCGATTTGGAAACTCCGACTGCATCACCAACTGCAGTTATTGTACATTGAGTTTATTGAGTTAGTTTTCAACAGTATTCAAAAGTATGTGCCTCAACCCGAGCACCTCAACAAACCGCCAAGGGACTCAGCAATTGAATAAAAATGACGGTGGGAGAAAAACGTCACAGTCAATCATCATGACCATAAATTGAGGATTTATGGTCAAGGTCATGGAGAAATTGATTCACTGTCAGGTGTCTGCATTTCTGCAGAACAACAAACTGCTGCACAGGAACCAATCCGGATTCAGACAGAAGCACAGCTGTATCTTCTCTCTTTTAAAAGTTACAGATGATATTCGCATTTCCATTGATAAAGACGAGGTTACATTCTTAACGTTGCTTAATTTTTCCAAGGCTTTCGACATGGTTAACCACTCACAGCTGATTGAAAAACTAGAGAGTGTGTACCGCTTCTCTCCGGCAGCTTCAAAACTTATATGTTCTTATCTTGCAGAAAGGAAGCAAGCCGTAGTACTAAAAAAACAAAGTATCCGAATTTATAAACTTTTCTTCAGGAGTTCCTCAAGAGTCTATGCTAGGTCCTTTGTTGTTTTCCATCTTTATTAATGACCTATGCTGATGACGTTCAGATATATTTAAGTTTTAAGCTGTGCCTTTTTGAAAATTGAGCTCATCGATTAAATGAGGACCTTAGACAGGTTTTATTTTGGGCAGCAAAAAATTCCTTAAATTTGAAACCACTGAAATCGAAATAAATAGTCATTCATAAAAACAAAATTGATAGGAATTATTTCCCAAAGATATACCTTGGAGCTTCTGAAATCGGGTACATTGACAAAGCAAAAAACTTAGGCATATGGTTTAACCGAGCTCTCAGTTGGGATGATCATATTAAGACAATTATAAGTGCAGTGTTTCGTTGTTTAAGGCATTTATCACTATCTCAATATTTCATTCCGCTTAATACAAGATTGATGCTGGCTTAGACGTTAATTCTTCCGCTAATCACTTATGGATCCGAAATATTCTGTTGTCCGAGTCCCGCAATGAAAAGAAAACGTTTAGTTGTCTTTAATAATATTATTCGGTATGTTTATCAAATCAGAAGATATGGCCACGTTTCCCCTTTTCGCAACAAAATTCTCGGCTGTACTTGGGAAGCGAACTTGGATTACTTAGTCACAATTTATTTGCATAAAATCATAATGAGTAGACAGCCACCATATCTACATTTGAAATATTCATTTGAAAAGATTCATTTATTCCGGTCATCTCGCTCACCCTCCATTATTTAATCTGATTTTTCATGTCTTACTACTGAACGCCAATTTTTCATTCATGCAACCCGTCTCTGGAATGCACTGCCCCTCGACATGAGAAGATTGCACAGTACTAATCGATTTAAAAAAGTTTTGAAGCACTCTCTTGAAATATAAATACCTATGTATCCAAATATTTGATTAAAAGGGTGAAGTGTCCTATAGATGGGATTGTTTATATCTTTATATAAATTGGGAGTACAAATAAAAGCATGGGACTCCTGATGCGGTAGAAAAAACATTTTAGCACTAAAAACCAATATGGATTATAACTGCATATTTTTAAGGAAGGCTCAAAGTTCCAACGCATTTTGAATACAAATATTTTTATTTAAGCTCATTTACATGCTTCCAAACTTATTTGATTGGACTTCATAACAAGGGCTTCAGATAAAATTCACATATTCAAGTGTGAACGTTACCAGGGTAAAGTAAAGCGAGAGCATAGTATTAGGGTCATGGAGCTCTCTAGAGTTCCTTATAGTAAACGGTCTGTGAATAAAATATAGCTCAAAATGTAATCCCACTATTCACTTCAAATTAAAACAATGTAACAATCAGAATTTTAATTTTTCTTAAACCTCTCCTTGTCTTAACCATGAATCACTTTTAACTGGGTACATGGCAAAATGAAGACGAAAAGTAATTTCAAATTTCCTCAAAGACCTAGGAAATTACCAGAAGAAAAAGCGTCCGAGCCGTCAAAGGGCCATCACCGGAAGAGATACAAGTGCAATTTCAAGAATTGCATCGACTTCAAGCTTAACGGCTAACAAAATCGCTGATCAAGCCGGTGTTAAAACAAATGTTGAGACGTTCCGAAGATATTGACGGAATCTCCAATAACAAAAAATGAAGCTGGATTGAAATTATATTGTAATATAATTTACTATGGAACGCGTGCACTGGAGATAAAGATGGCGTCGGTTACTTTTCAGTTATTCACGGATGAGAAAACGTTTAATCTCGATGGTCTTGATGGTCTGGCAAATTATTACCCCGATTTAAGAAAAAATGTGTTCATATTATCTCGTTGGCAACATGGAGGTGGAACTGTTATGATATTGGCAGGAATTGGGTACTAAGGTAAGGGAGATGTAAAGTTCGTACCATCAAAAATAACCAAGATTTGATTGGCAGTGAAACAACTCAACCTTCTACCAAGCTGCCGCTTATTTTCCAGCAAGATAATGTGGCGGTGCATACGTCAAAAATTATAAAAAAGGTTTTCTCAGATAACATTGTTGATGTTTTGAATTGGCCGGAAGGATCAGCAGACATGAATGCCTACCTCCAGCCAGCTAGCAACTGGCTACCGCCAGCCAGTTTACAACCTGCCATACATATACATTAAATTCTCGAAAACAATTTTGGATCATTATCATACAATAAATAATAGCAGAATTTCAAATATCTTATAATATCGTTTGTAAAAATAATAAAAAGCAGGGGACCTAACTGATTCCCTTATGGACTCTAGAGATGAAGAAAATATGTTTACAGAATCAATGACTGTATTGATGGCATCCATCCGATAACCGCCTTCGGTTACTTGGATTGAAAAAAATTGAAGTGTCGAAAGACCCGGTACAAAACCGTGCTGATATTCAGTTAAATGTTGAATAAGAAGTGAGTGAGCTATAATTCCCGAAAAACGTGTCGCACAAGCAGTCCAACGATCAATTGTTTTGTTGATATTGGTTGGCCGGCACTTAGCGACGATTTGAGGCTCGCAACCGAAAATGTTACGAGCAATCTTGTAGATTGACAGGATGACCTTCTGTCAAGCTAGAAGTAGCAATCATTTGAGTCGAGTAATATTCCATAAACCATCGGAAGATTGACTCTTTTCAATAGAGTAACTTTTCAAAGACTCGACTGCATAGGGGGTTACATGATCAATGAGATACACACCCTAAATCTTAAACCGTCATCGATCTGCTGGAATGATTTTTGCAGGAGCTGCATAGGCGAAAAAACAGAAGAATCTGTTCGTCGCTTAACTTCTTCCAGCAGACACTCAACAAAGCGTTTCTTATCCAAGCTCGCCGATTTATATTTATATCTGAAAGGAGACATGCTTAAGGAAAAACGTCTTTTATCTGGGTTCAATGAGCTCGAATTGCAGTCCTAAAATTTGAGTAAGTAAAATGGCTATCCGGAGCTAGGAGAAGTGAACACATTAAAGCGAGATGGCTAATACAAATGCATTCAAACTTATATTTCTATCGAAAATTCTAATGCTAAAAAAAAAACACACCACATGGAATTTTAAGACTAAATTTTTTATGCTTCTATCATCCTTTTTTTATACTTTATGCTTGTATCTTATTCTTAAAGTTTTAAAAATAGTTTACCCTGACCCGATCAACGACAGTCAATATTTCACGTTTACATACTATAGAAGGGCTTTTCGTGGCGACCAATTATGCAACTTAATTCGATGAAAATTGGTCGAGCGAACTATTTTTATAAACGTTCCCAGAACCATACCTTTATAACTAGTTGTATTTAAGGATAACTTACTTAAAATTATATTCAAATCTAATTTCAATCTGTTTTGGTTTATTCAATGTAAAATTATTGTAATTCTTCGTCAAGTAAATTTTTTGTAGATAAAAATAACCTTTCCACAGTATTGATTGCGGTTGGCAAGGAGGGTAGGAGACATAAGGCTAACGTCGCCGCGATTATATCTTTAGCTTAATATACAAACACACAATATATGTATAAGTCTGTAAAAAAAATTGTAAAACTAATAAAATCGTTTGGCGGCCGCTGATAATACATAAAGATGTTCCGAGAGTGCCTTACGTCGATTGGTCTTTTTTTTTTTTGTCAAAAACTTGCGGCGCAGCGTAAGAAGAACAAAAGCAGGAATCGGAACTCAGCCTTCAAGGAAATTAAGGTATTTTAGAGGTAGTGAAAAATATGGAAAACTTTATTCATGGCCCCTTTTATCCCGGTTTTTTCTCGATTATTTTTCTGTATTACAAGATTTCATTTTTTGTATGTGCTGAACCAACAAATTAAGCCTTACTGCAATTTGGATTGAACCAGACCATAATTCCTTTTTTTCAAAAGCTTTCTCCTGCATAATTGCCTTGGGAAAGTAGTATGAAAGCTACACTTTATCTTGCTGTCGATTGCGAGTCAAATATACATACTTATACGGACATGCATTTACAAAACAATTAAGGAAGGGAAATCACAGTAAAATTTTAAATTTTTCGAAAAAAAAAATTTTATCGCTTAAAAGATGCTTTCGGGTCTTAAAAATAATATACCAAATGATGGATTACGGCAAAAGTGTCCGAGTGACCAAATTTTTCACTCTGCGGTAATGCTTCTCCGGTATGCTCATATATTTTCATATTATTTTGAGCTCACCGAAGACTTGAATCGGCTTGAATTTTGACAGTAGCTTCGAAATATCTTTCTCCAATGAGCTACGTAAGATTTTTTATTTTATAGTATATGGCTTAATTTTTTTTATCGACGATTTTATGGCGTTTTTTTTTTGTTAAAAAATTAACTTTATTTTCAAACATGCACCATTTTGTAAAAAATCAATATATAGAAAAAATCTTACGTAGCTCTCTAGCTGTTGTTATATGAAAACCAAAAAATTTAGGTGTTTTCTTCGAGGTCAAACATTACGTCTTCGGCCATCGACACGCTTTCAAAAATAGGCGCCTTGGGGCATATGCTGCGCAGCCGCCATTTTTGAATGTTTTTTATTGAAAAAAATACATTTTGTACGTTATGACTAATTTGTGCGGACGGAACTAATGTCTTAGTATTTAAAAAAAATTGGATGAAAAAAAAAAGTATAAGCCCTAGCATTGATCCTCGTGGAACACCAATTTTAATTTTTGCTACAAGAAGGTCCCCAATGTTATCAAATAGACAAGAAACTCCACAAAGAAACATAATAAGTTCCAGAATACGATCGATCCTGAACGTGGAGTCAAAATCTTCTTGAAATAAGTGAAAACCATGGTACGATGGTTTCAAGACATGACATCATCACCTCCGAATAAAAGGCATGATGTAGATCAACAATTCCGTCCATCCAACCTGAATGAATTGAAGATAGGTCGGTTAATATAAGTGTTGCTTTAGGACAGGAAAATCCACAGTAGAGCAAATATTCACACTGCGGTAAATCTTGGATATAACCCTGGAACAACAGATCGACAGCCACCACCTTTACAATCGATTTCAAGGCCGCATATGACAGCATCTATAGAGATGAGCTATTCAACGCAATGTGTAGTTTTAGCATCCCTACCAAACTCATCCGTTTGTGTAGAATGATGATGGAGAACACACGCTGCTCCATTAAGATCGGTAATGACCTAACCGAGACCTTTGGCGCAATAAAAAAAATTCAGACGATGCGACACGCTGTCATGCGACTTCTTCAATACCATTCTTGAAAGAACGATTCAAAACTTGCACACGACAAAACTTCTCAAACACTTTGTCTACCTTGGCACAGCTTCAACTCAGACAACGATAACAGCGCTGAAATGAAACGAAAAAAAAAATTACTGCGAGAAGCTGTGAAGATGAAGAAGAAAAAGTAACACTCAAGCATTTCACTCAAGGGCCAGTCAAGAGCTTGATGAGTTTCATTAAGACCATAGGTCTGCATTCCCTCGTTTCTATAAAACAATTTATTCCTGAATTTCCTTCTCAAAACTGCATCAGTATAGAAATTGAGTAAGGCAAGCATTTAGAATTACTGCACACGACTAATTTTCCAAACACCTAAATCGTTTGCAAACACATCTCCATCAAGTGAAACTTCATAAACAAGCTTAATTAAATTCTCCCTCATTTGAAATAAGAACACTCAGCTCCTTTTGCGCCCGCGGTCTTACGTAAACTTTTGCTTAGGGAAAATTATTAAGAACTTATTTGTGCCGTTGCAGATACAACCAAGCAAAATGCTGACTCCAATTGTGTTAGCTTAAGTTGCACAAATTTGTGAAACCGCATTTAGTAACATATGTCTGGCAGTAGCAGCATCATTAGGCATACACCACATCGTCCAAACCACGACGATTACTCTACCGGAAAGTCCTTTACAATGGCATCGCATCCATGGAGTAGTAACTCCTACCTCAGTCTATTTCTACATACTGCCAGATTGCCATGAATTTAATTAAGTGCAATAATGTAATAGTGACCGCACCTCGCTTTGGTATTTTGCCTTCCGATGGAATTTATGACTTCAAAAGTGCATTATAATAGCGGTGACCGCAAAATAAGTGCACTATTACTGTCAAAATGAATCGGAATAGGCATGCCATGCCGCGTCGGCTGCGGTTGTCGCATCCAAATTAAATATGTTTTAATTGCAAAATTTGCTAAATAAGCAAAGCTCAGAGACTGCAGAGTGTTTAAAAAAAAAACAAACGCCAGGAATTTGCAAAGGACGAAATAAAATGAGAATCATTCTTTTAATTTAAACAATCGAATTGATTTCAATTGAGAAATGCGGAAAGCATGATGAATCGGAAAAGGCATTCCGAACTGCGAGTAATTCGTGAAATATTTAATATCAATCGAAAAAGCACCGCTGCGTTGGAGACATGCTCAAAGGTTTTTTAAATTTTTTAAAACTATATTTTCAGTCTCGTTTCGGAACAGGAATAAAAAAAAAAACAATGGTATTTGAAGAAAACTCATTATCGATGTGGTTACAGTCTGAGTTTAACTCTGTTTAAGGACAGTTCAGGTTTAAACCGATGTTCAAATCGAAATCGTTTAAACGGAGATTAACTTAAACGGTAGTTGGAGCGGATGATGGTTTAAATTGACGTTGAATGTTCAACTGACGTTTAACGTCTAATCCAGAATTTTTTTCAGTTCAGATCGAATGCATTTTTCAATTAACTTATAAAAAAGAAGACACTAGACAAAATTTACTTTTCTTAGCCAACTTACTGGCCTTTTATGGGCGCTTTTAGCCAAACCTAGTACTAAGCTTTATGTCTTTCAACACTTACTAATTTTATTAATTTCTTAACATTAACAACTATTTGACAAAGAAAATAAAAAAAAATACTAAGTGGGCGGACGTTTTTATTTTAATATCTAAATTTAAAAAAAATATTTAAATTTAATTGAAAACTATGTGTATATGTAAGTACCTTAAAATCTAGGTAAACTAATCCTAGTTACGCTAATAAAAAATATTTTTTTTTTTTAAAAAAAGTGGCGGAATTTGCCCTAAAAGGCTGTTTGCAGCAGCTGTTTAAAATATAGCTTCACTGCAAAACTATGGAGGAAAGCTAAAGTGGGAAAGTCACACACAGCTCACCAAAGGATTTCAGACCCATCACCCTCTCCTCATTTTATCTGAAAACAATGGAAAGCTGGTGGATCTACATATTAAGGAAGGTATCAGCTTCAAATCTATATCACCTTCTCAACATGCTTATCGTAAGGGATACTCAACAGAAACAGCATTTCACTCCTTAGTCAGCACCATTGCAAAATCCTTTGATAACAAAGAATATACCATGCTTGCGTTCCTTGACATAGAGGGTGCTTTTAACAATGTTAAGTCCGGAGCAAAAATCAATGCCCTTATCAGACTTAAAGTTACAGAAAGTATAAGAGACTAGATTAAAAACGTGTTATCCTGTAGAAGTATCTACTCCGAGCTAAGACACTACAATATTATCAGGAGGGCACTGAGAGGGATCCAGCAAGGAGGCGTACTCTCCCCACTTCTCTGGATACTGGTAGTGAACGAAATTCTTATGATACTTTGTCATAACAGCCAATAGGAAAATTTCTCCATACCATGAGAGATATTATGGAAACTTCGCTAAATAAGCTTACAAAGTGGACAGGAAGAGTAGGTCTACATGTTAACCCGTCTAAAACAAAGCTTGTAATGTTCACAAGAAGATATAAAATATTTCAAATAAGAAGAATAAGGAACTAAGTTTCAGTAGTCAAGCCAAATGTATACTGAAGTTGTATACTGCAGTTGTCAGACCAATCCTAGTATATGGTATCCACGTATGGTGACCAACAATGAATATAAAAGAAAATCCAAAGATCGGCGTGTATATGCATAACGGGGGCACTCCGTTCCACACCTTCAATCGCCATGGAAATTATCCTACAACTGCTTCCCGGATCTCGCCGGAGATTTCCTTCTCTCTGTCCCTTCGATTGCCCAACCACTGCAGTGTTTTCCAGGCAGAAGTTAAAGCAATCCAAGAGGCTGTCCGCTAAGTGTCAATGAATCCCATAGACGGGTTATCTATCGTCATATACATAGACAGCCAGGCGGCCATCAAAGCTCTGGACACACCATCAATTAAATCCAAGATGGTGAAACTTTGCCGCCTATCTCTCAGGGAGATAGTGGTCAGATGTAACCTTACCCTATGCTGGGTCCCTGGGTATAGTGGTATTCCAGGCAATAAAAAGGAGACCCCTTACCCCTCAATTCAAGCAATAAACACTATGCTAAATACAGATGCATTTACTATATATCACCAATCGGAGATGGGTGGAACTAGACGCCTGTAGAACTTCGAGGCAAACTTGGCCTCTCAATAATCCAAAAAAGACAAGTACACTCCTTAGCCTTAACAGAAATATAATGAGTAAGGTCGGGGGAATTATAACAGGTCACTGTTTCATGGGCTGCAGGGACGAGAAAGAAGTAGAGAGCACCTAGGCACCTGTTAAGCCCTCCCAAAAACGAGGAAAAGCACGCTAGGAAGCTACTCATTCGGCAACCTAGAAGATATGTCGGATATAAAGATTCAGAACATAGCAAAATTCATTAAGAAAACAAACTGATTGTAACTGGTAATAAAGTGGACAATCTCTACTGAGACCAATTGTATACCAATCAGGTATTTCTAAGGTATCAGTTAGTCCCCTGGCCAATGAGGAATCGGTGTATAAATCACCGGTAAGTGATAACACAATGGATCCAAACAGGATCCAAACAGGATCTAAGTGGGTTCCGAGAGGACAATGCGACTAAGTTGCCTACTCTCGTGGTAAATATCGTTGGGGTAGAAGGCCCTGGAGATCAGGTTGTTGATAGAATATGCCTTCGGATGAGCTAAATAAGGAAATTATCCACTCTTATTAGGTTAGCCCAATTGTAAAGGACTGTATTGTGATAGAATCTTTTTGTATTGCGACTCTGGATATAAACAAAGACAAGCAATGAGACATTGCCTTTCAGCCATTATTCATCATTGGTCTGATTAGAACCATGTAGTAGATGACTTCCACCCTAGCATCGATTTGGCTGCTGTAAAACAGGCACTTTGTCATGGCAAAAGTCGCTATGGCTCCGGCTAGAGCTTCATCTATATGTTTATTAAAATATAGGTATTGGTCGAGCCGGAGCTCTTGGTATCTGACTGGTAGTTAATTTTCAATTTCTAGTCATCATCCTCAGTCATATCCTTAATCTTCGGTCCCGATCTGTAAGCAACCAAGTCGTCTAAAAGATCATACGTATCGGAGAATAAACCGCACCTTGTTGTAGACCTCTTATTAATTCGAAAATACGTAACGAACCCTCTATTGGTTAGAATTTTATGGAGCATGCACAGAAGTGGTTTGCTTACGTCAAGCCTGGTCAACTTGTTAAAGAGCGCTTCCCGCTAAACGGTGTCGAAGGCCTTCTCCAAGTCAACCAGACAGGCGTCCGTACATTTTCAATCCAACATTTCTGATTTGACAGATGGCATTCTGTGAATTGTTTTTGAGTGAAAGAACATAGAAGCCTAAGCACTAAAATGATTCTAAAACCGAAATGAATGTCCAATCAGTTTGTGATTCCAAATTGAAAAATATATACATGGTCTCAAGTCCTAGTTCAAGCTTAAGGTATGAATCTACGGAATTTGGTAATAAAATTATTTTGGCCATTTGTACAATTTTAACAGCAGAACAAAGAATTTTCGATTTTTGAGAGTTTAATTCTGAAACTTCATCTGAAATTAGACCGATATCGATGGCAGGAACTACTAACAGCTTGATTCCGTCTCCATCTAGAATGACTTTGTATTTCCTGGCGATGGTTCTTTTCAAACTTGCAAGTATCTTCAACATCAGGGTTGATCTATCATATCATTGCCAGTATTGTCTCCGTAGCCTCTTATAGCAATCAATTGGATTTAGTTCGAAATCAAAACTCCGGTGCGATGGAAAAGATGACCTTCAAGGAAACGAATTCAGAAAAATACCGAGCATGATCCGCACACTTTTTAGCTGGACTAATAAACGTGACCATATTAAACCTCACCTTATAACTGAAGACAAACATATAACCAGGCATGACGAATCCAAAAGTTCAATCAATTAGTACCTTCAATTACTTCGGTCTTTAGCTAGCTTAGGCTCTTGTTGTGAACAATGTTGTAACTGAGGGGCCTCAAATGCTTCTTAAGTTAATAAAAGTGATTGCTTTCAGAAAGGTTAGAGAAGTATGTATGGTGAGCGAATCCTTGTGAATTCTTGCAATCGAAAAACCACTTATATTTTTCCGCAAAGATTTTTATAATTTTCGTTGTTTCGAAGAACAGCTTCTCACAAAGAGTTCAATTGTAAAAATCGACGACAGGGACAGGGTCAAGGATAACATATTTTCAAGTATTTTTCAAAGTCAGAAGGAATTCAAAACGTATTTAAAATGACATCACGTACTCGATTGACGTCAATACTGAGTCTTAAATTTTGCCACATGCATTTTTAATATTGTTCGAAAAACTATGTGATTTTTGTCTTCTTGCAGGAACCACTAAAAGCGTATCGGGATGAAAATTCAATGAAATATTAGTGTGATTAGTAAGAGCCCCCTTTAAAAAAATACTTTATTGTTCATCGCCCGAACTCGTCGGGATCCGAGAAAAACAAACTCGGCCCTGTCGGCAAATACTTCAAAAATGCAAGTGTACTATAAAGTACCATGTAAGAATATCCTAGTTTGCACAGGTTTTCCGCAAGGAGATGAGTTGTTATGTGATTTCTTCATCTGCGCAATCAACGAGCTGTACACTGGCATGGCTCTAGTCCAGATTGCAAACACTTTTCGACTACATTGGCTTCGCCACATGCATTTAAAGGACAACAATGCGTCAGTCAATCCTAGATCAATCAGGAAGCAAGAAAGCTTGTACCAACCGAAAGAGAGTTAAAGCATGAAAATCTGTGTTATATATAGTATGTAAGTTTCAGATCCTCGTAGGGTCAAAAAAAAAAATAGTTCGAATTTTCAAAAAACACATTATTGTCCATTCTCTCGATGTGGCCAAGGCAGTGTAGTCGACGGATTTTTGCTTTGTATGGCTTTTAGAGAGTTCGCGGTTATACCTTCTACTCCATTTCCAGATAGGGAAGAATATCGAATGAAGGTTTTTTGTTTGGAATGATCCCATGATTTGGTCCATGATTCGGCTCCATAAAGCAGGACTTTAGACAAACCAAAAGACCGGCATTTTCCTAGGATTATTCTCCGTCCGATCTCTAGTGTGGTGTCGCTTAAATGGCCTATTATCCAGTTATCCGTTAAACCAAAGTTCGGGTTCTGTGCGTTAATCTTACAGTACGAAAAAGATAAATGTATACACACACAATATTCTCTTACAAAAATGGACATAAATAATTTTTTTTTAGTTGGCTTGCTCTATATTTTTATTATGGCTCATGATATGGAATTCCAAAGTCGAATACAGCGTATAAAATAAATGCGGGCAGGTTTTAAATAATGGGACTATGGTACGATGATATTGAAGGCTCTGGATGATTGTACGGACTGCAGTTTATCGAAAACGTAAATTTATTTTATTTTATGTTTAACCTTATGTTCCAGAACTGTGATATATGGAATCTTGAAACCAGTGCATAGAATGCAAACAGTATACAATTATGACACTTTCTATACTAATAAATAAATTGTGACTAACTAAAGCTGTAGCTAGAGGAAAATGATACTGATTTTTTGGAGTTTCCAAGGAGGCGAATTGTATGGATAGAAATACGTCATGTCTCAAAAAACATTCATTATAAGCAGACCATCACAAGGAATAGACTTGTCATTTGCTCACTTAATTCATTAACTTTGATTCCTTAGACGTGGCTGTGAATCCGACCACTCAACAGGATTTTTACAAAGAAAGCTGTAAAGTGAAATTTTTTGATTATAGACTAGAATTCACTTAGATGACGAAGATGGGGCTTATCCTTCCACACTTCAGCATCTTCTGTCTCTTCAAAACACATTCAGTTTTCCATTTAAAATTTTTTATTATATAAGAGTGTGCAGTTGATAAATGAGTCTGCTTATAGAAGTGGTTTTTGAGGAAGAATATTTCTGTTATAATTCGCGAATAAAAGTGGAATTCTCAAAAATCCTAATGTCACTTGTCGGCCAAAAATCCACACATCAGTAACAATAAATTTGTTTTCATTATCAACTATTACAAGCTGCAAGATTGAAAAAAAACTTTCATAAAAGAAGCTATTTCTTTTCGGATTAGTTCCGAAATTCCCCGAACCCAATTTCAATGTTTTCGTCCGTTCGTTCGTTCCTCCGTTCGTCCGTTCGTCCGTTCGTCCGTTCGTCCGTTCGTCCGTTCGTCCGTTCGTCCGTTCGTCCATTCGTTCGTTCGTCCGTTCGTCCGTTCGTCCGTTCGTCCGTTCGTCTGTTCGTCCGTTCGTCCGTTCGTCCGTTCGTCCGTTCGTCCGTTCGTCCGTTCGTCCGTTCGTCCATTCGTTCGTTCGTCCGTTCGTGCGTTCGTCTTTCGTCCGTTTGTCTGTTCGTCCGTTCGTCTGTTCGTCCGTTCGTCCGTTCGTCCGTTCGTCCTTTCGTTCTTTCGTCCTTTCGTCCGTTCCTCCCTTCGCCTGTTTATTTCACACAATTTGTGCTACTATGGGCGCTATAGCAACAAATAGGAAAAATAATGTTTAGTTTAAAAAAAAGGAGGTCCATCAAGAGGAGGTAATCCAATTTTGCGCCAAGAAATAGGTAAAGAACCGCTGAAAATTTTTTGCTTTCTATTTGACATCATCAAACACGGCTGGAAACAGCGCCGCTTTCATAAC
Source organism: Orthonevra nobilis (assembly GCA_963555765.1). Taxonomy (NCBI): domain Eukaryota; kingdom Metazoa; phylum Arthropoda; class Insecta; order Diptera; family Syrphidae; genus Orthonevra; species Orthonevra nobilis. The sequence goes on along the minus strand of OY743226.1, from coordinate 28,007,281 downwards.
ATAAAAAGTGGTAACGTGTCCGATTCAATTCCGATTGACCAACCGATTTTAACCTCATTCATTGGACACAAGTCTTAGTGTCTCTATCGGAACACCGCACTACAACTTCATGTTATACTTTGGGTTTCTGGAATCAAAATGGAATGTGTCAAGCCACATGAGAAACATGCAACTGAAATGTGGTACGAAGCAATTTCAATTCCATTGCCACATAATTCAGTGCCCTAGTAGACCTAAACTCTGTTAAATCTGGTGCATCATCCCTTTTGCATAATTAATTCCCCGAAAATATCCTCGAATCTGTCTGCCAGGATGTCTGTCATGGTATTTGTCTTTTCTTGAAATTCGGCCTGCTGTTGCCAACGCAGTGACGGCAGAAATATTTGCAAGATGATGACACCTAACATACCGAATTCGGAAGCCCTCAAAGCATGTTGTCCGGTGCTGTGTGCACATTGCCAATGTGTCCGCAATCCAGTTAACACAGGCGGAAAGTTGTTACATTACGATTCAGGCACTGTGCCGGCCATCCAGACATAGACTCCGAGTCGAGTGGGCAATTTTTGCCGGCTTTATCGGTGTACCCGACCCTAAGGCTCAACCTCCTAACAAACAAACACACAGTTATGTAGAACAGGCTGTCGGAGTTAGGTTGGATCGGCGGCAAGGCAGACGACCGGCCGAGGTGGTGGCCGAGCACACTTGGGTGCGATTCATGAATAAAGAATTGTACAACAGTGTCCGAATCTGTTGTTTCATCAACAGTCGTCCAACGACCGTGTTGGACCTTCTCTCTGATAGGGCCATGGAAATAGGGTACGTTGCATCATTTTGCATGTTAAAGAGGGGTTTTTGTCTTCTCGGTGTCGCTGTCCCTCGCACTTCCTTCCGTTTCCGGATATCTTCTGCCTTCTGTATGTGTGTTTGTTTGCGGCTATAGTCCTTCTGAAGGACAACGGACATGGGGTTGTGAAAAATTATAACTTTTTCTCATCCAGCACGGATGGATGAACTGACAAGATTTAGATCTGCATCCTCTTGGCTATTTCGCTTCTAAACCATTTCAGTGTCCTTGTCCATAGTCCTTGTACATCTTCGTACACACATTGCCTAGTCGTTTGGAATTTATTTGCCAAATTGCATTTTAATTTCTTTGTCTGTGGTGTGATACGGTTATTATTATTTGGAGAGCAGCGTGCGGGTGTCCTTTTGTTCCTTGATTGTTGGATGCCTGACGACGCTACTCTCAAGATGTATGTATGCACATACTCTGACCCAGTGCTGCAATTTATTTGCATGTGCAGTGTGGGAATCCAATTACTGCAAAGCAGTCTCTGCAATTGTTTAATTCGTTTGCAAATTTTTATCCAGCGTGCCGGTGTTTTTTTTCTTTCGTCCTTTTTCCATTTTTACTACTGCTGATGTTGGTGACGTTTGTTGTTGTTGTTGCTGACAGTCGGACAAATTGCTTTGGCCGTTATTTATTTTCGTCCATTTAGAATACCCCCATTCTCCTGGCCTCGCAATAAAAAAGAATTAGAAAAATAAATAACAAAAAAAAACGAAGAGAAAACAGAGGAAAGGACTATGGAGGTATACTCGCCGAATTGCTTGCAAACTAGAAACACTGGACACAATTGGAAAGGACAAAGTATGCATGAAGCTAAAGTTGAAGCTGTGAAATGGATGAACACAAAAAAAAAACACAGAAATCTGCATCTAGGCTTGGAGCATTTGTATTCCCTTTGATGGTAGTGGATTGTTTCTTTTTTTTTTTCGTTGGACCAGGAGAGCACTAAATCTAAATGATATGTGCGGAAGCGGTGGTCCCTGGGTTCCAGTAGTTAAAAACAAACAAAAAAAAAACGTGACGGACAGCAAATTGCCATGTGATTGTACAAATTCGTTTGAGGGCAGTTATAAATAAAATATACACGCGAGTTGAGCGATATTCATTTTTTGTTTTTTGTGCTAAATTTAATTCGTAATTTGTTTATAAATTACATCAGCTGCAAAGGGAACTGCAATGCAAACAAAACGGACATCAATTTTACGGGGATTTATTTTTAGTTGTTTTTTTTAACGAGACCATTCAGGGACGTTAAATGGTTTTGTAGGCTAAATGCTCATACCTAAGCCTCTAGTTTGTGTTTTTTTTCTAATAAACTGGGTGAGATCTTTTGCTTTAGTGATTTCAAGCTTTGCCAAGAAGAATGGGGAACTCAGATTTTTATATCTCGGATTCAGAAAACGTTGGAATTTTCGATTTATTATATAAAGGGACTTGACAACTTTTTCTTAATAAAATGCAAACCATTTGAGATATTTTAAAAATTGTATTATCGACATGAAGTACAATCAAAATATTTATGAATGGAACTCGACTTTATTCGTATGGCCACCGCGGGCACATTTGCATCGGTCGATTCGTTGGAACCAATTTTCGATGACTCGACCATACAGCCGCGCTATTTCGCGTTCAATGTTGGCTCCCAGCTTTTCCAACGTCGTCGGCTAGTTGTCATTTGCCAATGACTTAACGTTGCTCCAAAGAAAATAATCTTGAGGCGTTAAATCGCCTGAACGAGGCGATTAATCGACTGACCCGTTTCCTTGAGATAACACGCTCATCAAACTTACTCTTCAATAAATCGATTGAAAGATGTGCTTGTGGCACCATCCTGTTCAGTCAGTGAGTGATGTACAGAGGCGCGTAGACAGCTTAATTTTTCGTCCGGCATAAGCACCAAATTTATAGTGTTATTTTCTCACCACTGAATAAAAAGTTAGCGAATATACATAAATAGAACAATTTGTCTTTTTTTTCACATATTTTGTAAAAATTTCCTACGGCAAACTGTCGAAAATTCGCTTGTCTGTTTATTCTTCATCTCACTACCAGCACCGTAAGTTGCTGATAAACCAACGCAATGTCAAACGCAAAATTGAGATCGGGAGCGAAGAATCAAAACTCCACCGCCTCGCGACTGAATTCCCCTTCAACTAAACACAACGATTGTTGTACCACCATCACTATAAAAATTCTGGAGGATCGTTTAAATACTACTGTGTCCAAAAAATAAGGTGACATTGTATTTATTTTGAAAATTCTTTATTTATTCTTCCAAATCAATTTCATCCCCTTCAAAGTAATCCCCTCCCGATGCAATGCACTTATGCCAACGGATTTTCCAATCTTTGAAACACTGGTTGTAGTCACTTCCCGGGATGGCCTTCAGTTCCGTCTTCGCTGCGGCTTGAATCTCCTCTATAGTATCAAAACAGTGTCCCCGGAGCGGTCTTTTGAGCTTGTTCAACAGGCAGAAGTCGCACGGCGCCAGATCAGGTGAATACGGTGGTTGCGGAACGATATGGGTTGAGTTTTTGGCGAAATGATCACGAGTTACGAGTGCGGTATGGGATCGTGGTGTAAAAACCAAGAATTGTCTTTCCACAATTCCGGCCTTTTTAGGCGGATAGCGTTATTATAATATTCCTTGTTGACTGTTTGGCCGGTTGGAAGGAATTCATAAAGTACAACACCACGATAATCGAAGAAAACAGTCAACATGACCTTGATTTTTGAGCGACTTTGGCGCGGTTTTTTTGGTCTCGGCTCTCCTTTGGCACAATATTCGCTCGATTGATCGGTTGTTTCGGGGTCGTAAGCATAGATCCAAGTCTCATTGCCAGTTATAATGCGTTTCATGACATCCTGGTAGTCGGAAAACATTGTTTCACACACTTCAACGCGACGCCTTTTTTCCAAAAAATTCAATGTTTTCGGTACCAGTCGAGATTTGACGCGCTTGAGGCCCAAAGCATCCTTCAAAATGGTATTGACTGAGCCTTTCGATAAGCCAACTTCATCAGCAAGGTCTCTTATCGTTAATCGATGGTTTTTCAACACCAAATCTTTGATTTGTTGGACGTGAGCTTCATCGGTTGAGGTTGATGGTCGCCCAGAACGCTCTTCGTCTTCGACACGTTCACGGCCGGCTTGGAAATAACTAAACCACTTGTAAACATTTTTTTTAGACATAGCCTCATCATCAAAGGCTTTCTGCACCATCCTCAACGTATCCGCAGCAGAAAATTGATTCCGCAAACAAAATTTAATGCAAATTCTTTGCTCAATAAATTTCGACATCGCAAAAAACGAAAAACTCACTTTTAGCAGCTCACAAAACGACGCGTATCTCAAACACTATGAATATATTTTGACATGAAATTTCACATAGATTTCACTGACAGTATTACCAACCTAAAAAGAAAGAAAAATTTCCAAATCCTTCGACGCGCGCAATTTAAATTCATATGTCACCTTATTTTTTGGACACAGTAGTATAATAACAATAAAACTTTCATAAACCAATTGTTTTATGTTCGCGGTATTGTTTGTGATTGTTATATGTCTGACTTCCAAATCATAACCGCGGCATGAATGAAAGGTGTACAAGTGTAATGATGAATGTTTTGTCGCAGCAAACAGATCTTTGTCTTTAAGTATATCATTTTAATGCTCATGGTTTTAGTTCGTGTAAACTTGACTATTTAAGATATCTTCTATATGATTCGTCTATTGATATTATATGTATTGATAAGACATGGCCTAAACCAGACGTTCCAGATTCGATGCACAAAATAAATAATTATATGCTTGCCGCACAATTCGCGGCCAGTTCCACACTTCCAGATTGCACTTTACCACCACCTGTGCTCGAGAGCATTGAACATTCTATGGGACACATATATTTTCGCACTCGCACAGTCGCAAGAGTACTGAAAGATTTAGACATACACAAATCCGCTGGTCCAGATGGTATTTCCCCTATAGTTCTGAAGAGGTGTTCTTCCACGCTGGCAAAACCACTGCGTAAGCTTTTTCATCTTTCCTACTCCTCAGGTCTCTTTCCGAGCAGATGGAAAACTGCATTTTTCCAGCCTGTCCCTGAAAAAGGCGTTTCTTCTTCTCCCTCCAATTACAGACCCATAGCACTTACGTCCCTTCTTTCTAAGGTCATGGAAACGCTAATTAATCGTCAGCTCATGAATCATCTTGAATCACAAAAGCTTCTTAATGACCGGCAGTACGGTTTTCGTAGCAACAGGTCCACTGGTGATTTGATGACTTGTCTCACTGAAAAGTGGAACCAATCTATACATAATTTCGGTGAAACAAAGATAGTTGCACTCGATATTTTAAAGGCATTTGACAGAGTCTGGCATCCGCCCTTTTCTCGAAAATGCGTGCATATGGGATCGGTTAGTCTCTTCTTCGATGGATTAGAAACTACCTTTCGAATCGTACAATACAAGTTGTTTTGGACGGTTTCAAGTCTGAAATTCACCATATAAATGCTGGTGTTCCCCAAGGCTCAGTTTTGTCTCCGACTCTCTTTTTAATTTTCATTAACGATCTCTTGTCTATCACATCTAATCCAATATATTCCTTCGCAGATGACAGTACCCTCAGTTTCTCATATGCGTTTAATGATTCAAGCCCCTGCCCTTCGGACGTGGACATCGAACGGCAACGTATGTTTAACACATTAAATTCTGATATTGACAACATAATCAAATGGGATCTAGCTAACCGAGTAGAATTTTATGCTTCCAAAACACAATGCTGTCTTATGTCATCAAAGCGAAATCCTTATACCCAGCCATTGTCCATGAACGGCACTTGTGTCGATGAAACCGAAAAACTTTCAATACTCGGTATGTGCGTGAATTCTAACTTACGCTGGAATGACCACATATTCGATGTCGCCAAGAATGCAGCGAAATGTTTAGGTTTCCTAAGCCGGTGCAAGAAATACTTTACCCCTTCTGACTTAGCTACAATTTATAAGGCTTTCATTCGGCCAAAAATGGAGTACAACGCTCACATCTGGGCAGGTACACCTAAAACCACTTTGCACCTGTTAGATAGAATCCAAAAGCGTGCGGTAAAACTTATAAACGACAGCACTATTACAAAATCAATAAACTCGCTGGAACATCTCTTTTATCGCTATTTTTACCACCAATGCTCCGAAAAAATAGCTAATTGCATTCCGCCCCTCCAACAATTCACTCGCAAAACCCGCACATCATTGAATGCTCATCAGTTTACCCTTAAGCCTATTTTCGGGCGTATTGTGAAATTTAGAGAGTCTTTTATAGGCCGAACATCGCGCATGTGGAATGCGTTACCTCGCTCTACTTTTCCTCTGCACTGCAACCTACAGCAATTTAAGACCAATGTGCACCGCTACCTTCTTTCTCTCCCTTCTAACTTTCCTTCTGCTCGTGCTGTGTAAACGCCCTATAAGGGTCCAACTAATCCCTTGAGCACGTGCACTATTTCAAAAAAAAAAAAAAATAAAAATAACTTGTTTCGTAATCACAGAGAGACGAATACTATTGGTGGAGGGATTGCAATATACTATATTGTAGGTCTTCGTTGAATTGCAGAATTATTTGTAAATCGCAAAGTGAATCAGTGGAGTATTTGATTTTGGCATTATACTATATAGTATGACAGCTACCAGAAATGCTTGATCTGATACTTGATAAATTTATTGTCTAGGTACTATAAGAGACACTGTTTCAATGCACAAACCAAATCTGTAAAATAAATTGAATTGAATTGAATTGAAACCACATGTCGTCCGGGTCCATACATTCTAATTTGAGCCAAAAATATTCGGTAATCATGGCGCGATAACGCCGGCCATGCACAGTGACGTGACGCTCATTATCGTCGATGCAAAAAAAAAAGGCCTAATAACGCCTCCAGCATGCAAACCGCAACAAACAGTTAATTTATGCGGATGAGGTGGTGATTCATGAAGCAAATGTGGATTTTCACACGACCAATAATGTATATTTAGCTTATTGACGAACCCAGCTTGGTCTCTGAAGATGATTTTGCGATGAAATTCCTGAAAATTCGATGAATTTGGGTGCATCTTCTCCAGAATACAATCGGCTTCAATACTTAAGTCAGCTTGATCTTGTATGCAAAATACGCCATAATGTGGTTTGAGCGATGCCCAATTCCTGAGAGCGCCGTGGAATTGACTGATTTGGATCGATTGCTACGGACGCCTGAACGGCAGCGATATTTTCAACACTTCCACCAACCCGTTGTCTCCCTGACATGGCAACATCACATAACGAATATGTAGACTCAAATTTTTGCACTAAATTTGTTGTTACGATTACGACCGACAATTTGAGTTAACGCTCTTAAAGTTGCGGTCACTGACTCCGAATTTCGGTAGAAAATTTTTATAATTTGTTACCTTTGACAAAGTTTACAATTCGCCTCGAAGAGACTGAAACGTGACAAGAGAGATGCCGGAAGTATTGCCTCCTTGGCTGCACCGATTCAAAATGCTGTTCTGGGAGAAAAAAAAAAAATAGTTCGATATGGCAGGGCTAACTTGGCCAATATCATTTAAAAAAAAAACAAAGTGAGAGTCACACTTTAAATAAATTATAATATCTCGTTGTCACAATTTCGATACGGAACCCTTAAAAAGTAAGAAAAAAAAACTCCAAGGTTCACATAAAAATTTAAACGAAAAAAAAAACTGGTTTAATTTTGAAGAGGGGTGTGCATGTTTTTGGGCCGCCCCCCTGAAATATTCACGAGCTTTCAAAACGCTTCCATCACGTCATACTCTTGACCTTTTACTTGTTGTAAATTGTGAGGATGGTTTCCTCATTTAATTATTTACTTAATATTCCAATTCTGCATCCACAAAGCGTAACCAACAAAATCATCATCCGGCGAATACCACAGGAAGTGATAACCGAAACGCAACCATGTAGGTCACGTTTCAGCGCTCCCTCGACATTCGATAATTTTACAAAATATATGTATTCATTTATATTTACATAAATTTATTCGTGTTTATTTTTTTGGTTTAGACATCGAAATGGTTTCTAATTTAATGAGTTAGGAGTACATGGACGAAGGATGGGCTGGTGGTAGAATCGGTTCGGCTCCATTCAGCATTTGCCAAATATTTACTCTTTGGTAGCACATGTGCTCCGCACCAAAGTACATAGAACGTCGTCCTACGCCAAGCTTAAACAAATTCGTCCATTGGGGACGACATCAAAGTGGTGCCGGGCAAAGTATCTCATACCATTTTGGCGCCAGTTTCATTTCACATTTTATCGTGTAAATATTTGCACACAATTTTAAACACCAGCTCTATGCGTTCCCCGTTCTGGAATCAGCAAAAACAAAAATGGAAAGGGAAAAAATTCCAAGAAGTAAGGCGACCGTCTAGGGTTAGAGAGCCCGCCGCCGCGAGAAATTTCATTGAAATGAATATTAAAGTGGCCTTCACAGAGTACCGAGGTGGGACTTTTGTGTGTAGCTTCGCTTCGCATTTCCAACAAAGTGTTGTGAGGAGGTTCTACTTTTTGGAAAGTCTAAATGTTTACCCCAACTATACAACTGTCAAGATAAGCGCTGTGCCGGCACCATAATAATTGATTATCGATTTTGTGTCATTTTCTGATGGCCAAACACCATGCAAGGGTTTGTTTTCAGTTCATTATGGTAATGCATGTATGGGTAGTGTTTGGTGATGCAGGTTGAAGAAGATCAACGCAGTCTGTTAACTTCAAATTTGTGTCTGTTTGTGCGGGATAGATTCAGAAGATGCTGGATCAAAATGAGCGTGACTTATACTGAAACTTGTAGTATTTTACTGTGCATTATTTTGCCTTTATTTTACCAAGAAGGCCGACACCAAGAATTCTCTCCAGTCAGCTCGAACTTTAGCTAGCCGCTTCATATATCAAGCACTTTAAGGATCAGTTTAAGGTGGTGAAGTTTGCAATATTGTTTTGTAACTTTCCCAACAAAATAATCGAATGCATGACTACGAAAAATATTTTTCCTTACATTCCGACATCCGACATCCTTCTTCACCTAAACTCCGCTTATCCTTAAAATAAAATTTCATCTTTGCATAGATTAATGAAATGTTGTTGAATATGAATATATTGCAAACGATAACCTCGTCAGTTAGATTAAACGCTTACTCCCAAATGCAATTTAATTTGAAGAACAATATCCATGATTCCCCACGGGCATCATACCCACAAAACAATAATGCATGTCGTCACGGCACCTAAGCAATCTTCCTGATTCATTCATCCTCCCCAATAAACCACTTTCTCACTGATAAATTCAAAGAGCCTAAGCCCATGAGTTGAGAGCTGATCCTTCCCAAAAAAGTAAAAGGAAATAAAAAAAACATCTGATTCAGCACACTCAGTCCTCACCAAGGAACCAGCAAAGGAGGAAATAATTATGAGAATGCCTCCAGGAAACCAAATCAATTAGCGTGTATTTTATGAACGTAAACACGAAAGTGTTGAACACGCATACATCACACATAAACAAAAAAACTCCCTCCCATGAGGAATTCCAAAACAGACATGCAAGACTAAATACAAATACGACAGGGCCCGAATTCTGTGCCATTCGCCATATGTCCTTGAAATTTGAGGCTTCCCTGGGGTTCGCATACGCGCACGCAATGAACAAAAAAAGTTTACCAACAATAAAGACGTAAGCAAATACAATTTAACTTCAAAAAAACGTAAAAAAATAATGAAATGAAATTCATTCTTGCTGTCAGTCAAATTGGCCGAGTGTGTCGGAAAATGGCTAGCGTTTTGTGAAGACACTTACAGGGAATGGAGTTGTATGTTTTTTTAAGATGAGGATTTAGCTATTGTTCTTCCAAAGTTTGTTTTATGCTAAATGGATGCATACTGTAACCACAAATGTTGTCCCAAAGTTGTCCCAATATTGTCTCAATATTATAACATAGTTTCTGTAGTCCGGGGTGGACGCCGTCGATAACCAACAAGCTGATGAATTGTCATGGAAATTAAAAATCTTGATTTTGACTTTCAAAATACCGAGATTAATCTTCAAAGTGAATTAATTTGAAAGTTGAGATTTGTTACGTAGGGTGCTAGACATACTTCTGGCCTAGCAACGCTAAGTGCCAATCTGACATTTCCATTGGAAAGTTTGACATTTTTTAGCATAACATTACTCAGAACGTGTTGTCATTTAATCGTGAATTGTTTTATTTACAGAGACTTGAAAAATTCATCTTGGCAAAAAGTGGAATTAACTCGTGAACACTTTCGTGCGATCATTTTTCACAACTTTCGACGTGGATTATCACAACAAGAGTACATTGATGAACTTAAATCTTTGTATGGCGATGAAGCACCATCCTAAAGACTGGTTTAATGAATTCAGTCATGGCCGACGCTTGCTCAAAGACGAATTCCGTGACGGTCGTCCAAAAACGGCCGTTGTGCCAGAGAACCCTGAGATAGAGGCATCCCTGGCCATTTCTCCCACCAGCGTTCATTCGATATTGCATGAACACCTGGCCGTAAAAAAGGTTTGTTCTCGTTGGATCCCTCACAATTTGACAATCGCTCAAAAAAAGGCTCGTGTCGATTGGTGCAACGAAATGTTAAAAAAATACGATCGCGGTGCTTCAAAAGACGCTTATAAGATTGTCATAGGTGATGAATCATGAATCTATGCGCATGAGCCCGAAACAAAACAACAATCAACCGTGTGGGTCTTCGAAGACGAGCCAAATCCAACAAAAATTGTTCGTGGAAGAAGCTCTTTCTTCGGCAAAACTGGTCATGTGGCGACTGTTCCGTAAGAGCAACATAGGACGGTCATTTCTGAGTGGTATACCACAATTTGTTTTCCTGAAGTCTTCGGAGAAATTCGAAAAACGAGCAAGAGAAGACGAATCATTGTTCACAATGACAATGCGAGCTCTCACACATCGGCTCAAACCAGCGCCTTTTTGACTGGCCAAAACGTCGAATTGTTGAGACATCCGCCGTAGAGCCCTGACTTGGCACCCAATAACTTCTTTTTATTCCCGCACATTAAGAAAAAAATGCGTGGTCAACGATTTTCGTCGCCAGAACATGCTGTTGAAGCGTTCAAAAACCATGCTTTCGAGGTGTCTCAATCGGAGTGGAAAAAGTGTTTCGACAATTAGTTTGAGCGCATGCAAAAGTGTATAAATCATGGTGGAGAATACTTTGAAAAACAATTAAACCACTTTTGATGATAAATATTCGCATTTTCATTATTAGGCCAGAAATATACCCAGTAGCCTACAAAGTATTCATTAAGTCACTGTTCACGAAATGGTTGGCAAATTTAGTTAACCTTTTTTTTTTAGAAAAGCGTTTATTTCTGATTATTTGCATTCGCCCTTCAAAACTATTGACGAACGAACAAAAACGAAAATTTGAGAATAATTTCGAGAAAATTATAGCTCTGTTACAGCAGAAAGTGTGCCTGTACCTGAAAATATTCAACATGTACAAGGTCAGTTTAGATCCTTTGAAAGACACACAAACGGCGAAAGGGATTCGGGAAAATAAAGGAATTTGCAGCATTCTTCTACTAGGGGTATTGAGTGGCTACCGGGCAGGTCGTCGCTTGAAACACTGAATTTCCGATATTAACAGTATGCTATCATGGGGCTCTTCGAATAGAGTGGAATTTCAAGCCTCCAAAATTGCTGTTTTCTGTCACTAAAGCGAAATGAAAACTCTCGACTATTATCCATGAATGGCACTTGCATTGCTGAAGCCGAAAAACTTTCAGTACTTGGTATGCGTTTACGCCAAAAATTCTGCGAGATGTCTAAGTTTCCTGAAGCGATGCAAGAAATACTTTACCCCATCTGATCTGGCTGCCTTAAATAAAGCGTACATTCGCCCCAAACTGGAATACAACTCCCAATTATTGGCAGGCGCTCCAAAGACCATCTTGAGCCTGCTTGATAGAATTCAAAATCGAGAGTTAAAATTCATAGGCGACAAAAATATTACAAAGTCAATTGACTCACTTCACCACCATCGTAACGTCTCCCGTCTAACCATACCACAAGCAATACTCTAGCGAATTAGGCAGCTGCATTCCACCCTCTTATCACTTTCACCGTAACACCAGCACTCAACAATTCATCCACTGCTTAAACTTCACCATGACATCACCGCGGGACTTAACAAAAAGGAGACAGTTGTTGCCTGTTTGTTGGACATCGAGAAGGCATTCGACAGTGTCTGGATCAACGGCCTCATTTACAAGCTGCTGAAAATGGAATTTCCCAGACATTTGGTAAGAATAATCCTCAGTTCACTAACAAATAGGTTCTTTTTTGTTCAGATCTTTGATGCTTCTTCATCCATGAAGCCTCTAAGAGGGGGTGTCCAGCAAGGAGGAAGAACAGCACCAGCGCTGTTCAACATCTATACGGCAGATCAGCCAGAGAACGATCCTCAAACAAAAACCCTATTATATGCGGACGACTCCATAACATACGCAGCATCACTTTCACCAACCATAGCAGCAAGAAGGATCCAGGACCACATAAGGAAGCTCTTTGACTACTACTTAAAGTGGGGACTCAAAGTCAACAGCAACAAAACAGAACTCATCAGTTTCAGGACACCAACGACGGCAACCAGAGGAAGACGAAAATTTGCAGCACGTTGTCGCAACATCAAATTAATCCTCCCGGACAACACACAAATTGTGCCACAAGACACGACAAAATACCTGGGAATCAACTTCAGCGAGCGGCTCAGATTTAACGCCCATGCCAACAACGTGATGAAGAAGGCCAACTTTGCTCTACATCTTGTGAACCCACTGCTGAGGAAGAGGAACGGGTTAAGCAAGAAAACCAAACTACTGGTCTACAAGCAGCTCATAAGACCAGTAATAACTTATGGCTGCCCAATATGGTTCACGGTGTCACCAACAACCATGAAGAAAATCAGACTCATGGAAAGAAGGATACTTCGGTCCTGTACAGGACTCTGGCGAAAACCGGACACGCTGAAATACTTCAGCAACACTAAGCTGTATGAAGATGCTGGCATAACGCCAATCGATCTATACATGCTACAGCTTTCCGGAAGGATACTGGACAAACTAAAGGACCATCCAAACCGAGACATCAGGAACATCAGCCAGCAGACCTTAGAGCCAGCGCTGAGGTACCTCAGCCCAAGAGCGATCATCGACGAGAGATTCGAGGACATCGTAAACTGCTACGAGACTTCGTTTTACGAAAAAGCTGACAGCCGATATTACAGAGGTTAGGACCCTGTAATTAGTTTTATAGTTATAAATTTTTTAAAAAAAATTCTTAAACAAAAATTTTCAAAATGTTTGGAAAATTGCATATAGTCACCTAAAAGATTAAGTCGCCATTGTTATACGTTTTTGTAAAAAAAAAAAATATTATGTATAAAATACCAAATGAAATAAGTCGGGCCCTTATTGTTGAGCCGACAAAACCTTACCTTAGTTATAAGTCTAATTTTAAGTCACGATTGTAAATATTTTTGGACGATAAATAAAAAACATCTTAATCTAATAAAAAAAAAAAAAAAAAAAAAAAAAAAACCGTAACACCAGTCTCGCCAGGAATGCTCATCAGTTCACCCACAAGGCCAACTTCGGTCGTACAGTCAAGTATAGACACTCGTTTATTAGCCGCACAACACGAATGTGGAACTTTCTACCACGCTCGGTATTTCCCACTCAATACAATCTGCAGAAATTCAAAAACAATGTGCATCAGTACTTATCCCTGTTTCCTTCCTGATCCCTTCCAATCGCGTCGCGTTATGTATTGAAATTTTAAGGGTAGTCATAATCCCTTGTACGCGCGTGTTCATTACAAAAAAAATTAGTTTTACGGATTGACTTCAAATTTTTACACAATATTCTTGACACATTGTTCATTCAAAAAAAGTGCATGCAAAAAATTTTAAAACCTAACCTCCACTTTAAGTTTTGAGCACTCAAAAATCTAGTATAGGACGTTCATCCGACAGGTATAAAAATACTCGCAACTTCGTCAATTTTTCTCCAATCGACTTGAAATTTTGACACAATATTCTTAAAATGTTGGGCATTTAAATAAAAACATTCGTCGGTTCACTCAATGCGAGCATTTTCGACCAAAGAAGCTGATACAAAACTTCGTCAAATAGTTTTGAAATATCAAGTACAAAAACCTTTTTTTCATCTTAAGGGGCTATTCTAGTCTAGAAATTTAAAAAAACGCCGTTTTTTACATTAGCAAAGTTTAACTATTCAAGAATATATCTATGAGGGGATTTTTCAAAATTCAAATTATTTTCGGATATATCGGTATTTTGATGACCCGGCATCCAAACTGGTTCGGCCGGAGCTAAACGAACAAAAGGCATTAGGGATTGTCCGTCAACCTGAATCCATATTTCTCAGTTTAACTTTTTGTCCTTTGTACACATGTTAATACAAGAACACAAGGTGACTTGTATCTTTCATATTTGGTGTTCACTTACGTCCAGCTGCTAACACTTGAATTCTAACCTTCAAGCCACGTGGATGTACACATGTGCTGTGAGTGAAATAAAAATATTGTGAAATATTTTTTTAATAAAATGGATAAAAAATAATCAGCGCAAAGGATTACGCGTCCAGATCGACAAACAAAAAAGCGATTTCACGGCACCCAATTAGGCCAGAACTGCTCGATATAAAGAGAGAAATGCGGAAAATATTTTTTTCAAAGTCGAGGAAGGTCCGATGTATGAAGCAGAAATGGCAGATTGAATAAATGTAAGTCTACAATATCATTTCATGACTTAGACTGCGAAAAACTTTACGCGAAACTTTAAACGCGTTTTTCTCGAAACTGTCTTTTTCAAAACAATACCCACGATTTCTCAGGTTCTACTGGACCGATTTACCTAAAATTTTTAGAGAGTCTTCTTTATAGGCTTGTCTATGTCCGGAACTATCCCCTTCCGCAAATTTCAATTAATTTTTTTTTAAGTCAACACAGTCAAAAAAAGTGGTACGAAAATTGTTTTTTTCTTCAGGCAGTCACCATTTTGTGAAAAAAAATCGTTCCAACTTCTCCGTTGTTCCAGACATTGCGACATTATTCTGATTATTCAAATTGCTAGGACGGTTGAAATCGTGGGTATGGTTACGCGCCAATATTTTGCTAATTTTTGAAATTTTCAAATTTCTTTATTTTTTGATTTTTTTTTTCTGTATTCTTGTTATGTTTAAATAACTAACAAAAAAATGGGTAGTAAAAATATTAATTGCCTTTTTTTATGACACTTCAAAAATTCCATGAAATTCATGCCTCTAGACTAGAATTCCCCCTTAAAAAGATGCAGAGATTGGTTTCCTTTTGTCTTTTCCACTCAAATTTCTAACGAGCGCCAACTAGCTTCTTAGACGTTAAGTGGACCTCATACTCGTACGAGGATCACTATCGGTCAACGTATAGTTGTCCTCAAGTCGGTCAAGTTCTGAGTGCTTCGAATGACTAAGCAAAAGCTGCCAGCAAAAGCAAACGTCATTACCTGCCACGAGGCATTCACGAAACCGTACAAATTGTCCATTCGGAAACGAAAATAAACCTCGTTCATGTGTGCGATAAAGGATGGCAAAAAATCCTGCACAACTAAGATAATTAAAAGATTGTTTCCTAAATGCAATATGGATTCGTAGCCAATTTTAGTCCTTCGAATTCCTGAATCACCAATTAGCACAGACAACAAAAAATCAGTATTCCTGGTCCTTTGTCCTCAGTCACCAAAAGAGTCAGAGATAACGAACGTCACCATCAGTTTTTTCAGAATCCTGCTAATGCTGATGACGAACGAATGTCACTTACCGGAAACGAACTTAATTCCACAGATGAAGATTAAGATTAAGCTCTCATTGTGTCCTTATTCCAATTACATTTTTTTTTAACATATCCTCACCGAAATCAGTGGGTAACATATTTTTCTTTGTGTTGCTGCCTTTCTAGCGTGAGTCCGTCCCATAGGAGCGAAGATGCGTATCTTGAAGGTTAAAATTTCGTTTTCACAATGTAAGTAATGAGATATTGTCAAGGATCTAAAAACAGGATACGCATGTGACGTGAGATTTCATTGAAGTTAAATGTGGAATTATCTGCTTCGTATAGCTGGTGCCTTTCTAACTTGCAGGATGAGCCTTAATTTTCCAAGAATGTGGTGAAGAGGGCGTTTGGTAATTAGTCGTTTTTTTTTGTAGAGTGAGTTTCCTTTGTAGGGAAATTATGAATTTGACATTGATGAGGATGTTTATTTTTAAACAGGATGCTTGAGATTGTCTGAAATCCTTGGAATTCATAAATGAATCAAAGTAGAAATAGGGTGTCATAAGGTAATAAAGCTCAGCTTTAACCAACAACTCTCTTAAATCAGCTTGATCATTCTAGTTAGCTGACTCCAATTGCGTACAATTAGTTGGTTAAAGACGTTTACCATTTGTGTGAGGCCACCTGAGTCGTTGTACCTGGAAACTTTTAGCAAGGTTCATAATTCTGTACAGCCGTTCCTTGTCGGAAGGATTTTTGTCACCTAATTTTAATATCCCTGTTTCTACATCATATTGCATGACATGGATGATTGGAGTCTTGTATAATGTTAGCTTTGGTATTTTTTTTTACACAAAAGAAACAGTGACTTGCATTATAGGTAAAATCTCAGCACTGTTATCGTTATTGCGGATCATTGCTAGACGGACTCCTTGTAGGATTTATATACCTAATGTGGCGATTTGTCTTATCGGGCTGTTTTGTTGACAACTTTCATCTCGAGTTCTATCTTTGAAGGTTTCGATATTGAAAAAAAATGGTGCACCATTTAATGGTAGTATCGTCCGCATATACCAGTCATAGTTTTAAAAGATTGAACCGCCGGCCTCCCCGCAGAATGATATTAAGAAAATCACTTGACAGCGCATTGCGTTTCCCAAAAAAACTTTTTTGGCATCAAATTTATAAGCAAGATCGTTACCAATCGAGGTAGCACTGTCAATTTTCATTGCTATAGCCAAATGTTAATCCATCTCTTAAGATCCACTGAATGACAATGGGCATATGAGTTTTTTGTGATCAAAGATCTACGGGAAAAAGTTGAGGCTTCGTTTGCTATTTTTCAGGAAGTGTATTCCTTGTACTTTTATATATTGCGACCTGGAAAATCGCGAATTTAAGCACAATTTCTACTTTCGAAATGAGATGGAGCAATCGCGATAAGAGAACACCGGTGTTACCGATTAAAATGACGCTGAAATGGTCAATTATGTCAACGCCAATGAAACGACAAATCCCAAGTCGAAAGCTGATCTCCAAACTATTTTGGAATCTTTGAAGAAAAAGAAATCGATCGAATATCAAGCATTGTGCTTCAAAACCATCCAAAGCATTGGAACACGGCGGTTGTGTAACCCGTCCCTAAACGGGGCAAATATATCTCCAATCCACAAAATGGAAATATAACTTCTTATGGCTTATTTAAATTAATAAATGGTCTGCAACAGTGGGCTTTCATTTCGCCGAGCCTTTTTAAAATATTCACTAGTGACCTGATAAGATCCCTTCCCCATGCCATAACGTATGCGACGACTTGACTGCATATGGACCGGGTCCGAAGATCGCAGACATTAGAAATCTGTTGTAACGTGACTTTTATGAGATTCAGCGATATTGCAGCGGCTGGAAGTTAAAAATTAACTTTGTTAAGGATGCCGTGGTCTGGGGCCTCTAAGGATACCATCAAGGGCAGCCACTTACGAGTCGAAGAGTAGTCCTATATATATAAAACAAAAGATTGTTTTATAGCCAACAATTTGATGTAAGGGTGAAAGTAATCTGCTTATTTGCTACATGGCCCTCATCCGGCCTATGATCTTCTATGTATGCCCCTCGTGGTTCGAAGTGGGAGAAATTCGGTTGTTTGAAAGGACTGAGTACAGAAAATTTTATCCCAACGAGGTTCAGTACCAGAGGGCAGATATAATAAGAGTAGATAATTTCATTTTGAAGCTGACAAAAAAGTTACGTTGCTTGAGCAATGTACTCGGTCAACAATCTGAATGACAGGCATCACAAGAGTTTATGCCTTAACGGTTTTATCCCCCCGAGGTTTCACTCTACATAGCCTCGAAAGGACAGATCCGGGATAAGCGACTCAACTACGAACGAGACGTCGTCATGAGCTCCGTGGAGAGTCAGCACCGACAGGAGACTCATTTAACGCGTAGCCCAGATGGGCAAAGTTGGCCACCGTCTATAAATATGTACATATGTGTGTTATTGATTTTTTTCGTAATAATGTTATCTGACTTAAATAGATAAAGGTCCTTTAGTCAAGTTAAGTATACAAGTGGTGATGCAAGATAGGGATATCTACTTACATGTATATGCACATGTACTGGCATGTTCAGCGTGATAATGCACGTCTGTGTGTTTCTTTTTGTCTTGCATGTTTACATTCAGCTAGAATTTAAGTAATTTTATGTTATTTTTATTTAAAAATAAGACGTCTTTTTTTTTAGTTTTTAAAACATAATTTTCATTTAAGTTGAATTCGGTCGAAAGACACCTTAAGTAGTAAGTATAGCTTAAAGCGCCCGAATAGGGTCACTAAATAAGATAAAAACATTGAGGTACATATGTACATATAAAAGATTTTATGTTTAAGTTTAAGATTTATACAACTACACTACACAACCTATCAAAAATTTGTTTTTACTGATTGACAGTTGAAGTACCAACTATCAAATAACAAAATGTGTTTGACATTTCGATTACGTCAGCACACCTAAAAATTCAATATAATTGCACTTAAAATTTTGCCTAATTTTAGTCAGCTTTTATGGTCTCAAATGGAAAATTTTGATGTAGAAAACATGTGGTTTCCACAAGACAGTCCACATTATATGCAGCCTTTTTTGGCTGACTTGCAAGACAAATAACCCTTGAGTGATGTGAACTGACCACCACGGTCGTGTAATTTGTCACCTTCGAATTTATTTCCAAAAGAAGCCTCGCAATCCGCAAAATCTTTATATTTCGGAAACGCAAAGTTAAAGACGAGTTGCGTCGAAAAGTAATTGAAAATTACACTTTGAGAAGCGAGTCCTACAAAAACTCCCATGGAGGATATTTGATAAGATCCAAACAAAAAATTGAGAATTCTTCAAAATTTAATCATAAACATGTTATAATTAAATTTGGTACTTTCGGAACCACAAAATCGCTGACCCTTAGTTTTGAGTAAAGCTAAAAAGCAAAATTTTTAACGACAGACTTCAATTTTGATTTCCATGTTATGTAAGCCGTTTTTGAGAAAGAAGGCAAGTTCATCTTTTTTGAATGCAAAAGAAATAATTTGAAAAATGTTCACCCACATACCTGGGAGCCGACTCGAACAACTTGATTGAGGAAATTCCATGTCACTGAGCTGCAATCGTTGAGGATCGCCAATCCCAAAGAGGTACTGCAACAAGCGATCCGATCCTATCCCGCGAGCAAAACCAGCGAGAGAACAATTCGAGATCCAGCCTCTCATGTGATCGGTTTCATCCGAATAACAAAAAAGGAAGAAAGCTGTTTTCGAGCTCTTTCCACCACCACAGAGGAACGAACGTCTTAGGTATTATTATTAGAAACGCCAATCTTTTGGTCCTTCTTTGAGGCACAGAAGTACGGAGCTGATCAAGCACATCATTCGAGTGATCTTAGATTCTTTTTACGTAGAAAGAGTGTGGATGATATGGTCACCGTTGAACCAGCTCTAGCTGTTTGGGCCGAACATGAATATGAACTTTGACAGAAGGTTCCGGAAACAGCTACATAAGTTTCAAGACATGCAGAACAAGAAAACACTTATATCGATAATGCAAAGAAGTGGAAAGAGACCTCAGCCGAGATGAGAGGAGTATCTTGTATTTTTGTTAAATTGATTTGAAGAAAAAACACCAACCCTTAACCGTGTCATAAAAAGAGGACACTAACATCAAAATTTCGAAGTTGCAGGGTGTTCTGTTTTAAACAAATATCCATTGATAAAAAATGTCAACAAGTACATTTTACAAAATTTGGCAACACTCCAGATAAGAAAATTCCATCCAAATGTACAAAATTTTAATGCCTAAATATTTTCACTTTCCGCATTCCCCCTACAACCACTTAATTTCACTCTCAAGACATTGAAAATCCTTTATGAACTTTGGCTACAATCCAAAGCTTTGTTCTCAAAAGTGGCTTAGTTGTTGTATCCTTTGCGAAATTTCCATGTCCTGGTTCAGTTTTTGTTGTCGTCCTTCACTAAGACCGCATGTTGATGACATTCTGTCAGGCAATTACACAAACAACGTAACCACAAAACTATAAACGAGAACTCCGAGAACTTTCAAATCCTTACCACACCGCAATCTGCTTGGAACACAGCCACCACACATCCTATTTTCCCTACCATACAAATACAATACAACAACTGATAGTGGGGGAAAAAAAAGAGTCAACCTAAAATGCGACGATAACTGTGGGAAAAGCCAGTTGTCACACAGGACAACGACAAAGTTATCAAACAAAAAAAAAAAGAGGAACAAGACAAAATAAACTAGCAACAAAGATCCTGACTGGCAGAGCCACCTCTGTCACGAGTGAGATCGTGCTCGGATTTCTGCAAGTTCATATGTGCGTTCACTTTGACGACTCATAAATCAAAGAACTCGGAAAAAAAGGAAGTTGAATCCTTTTGTATGTCCTTTCTAACGATGTTATGTGCGCCATATCACCATCGTGTGCCACATTTAGGGCAGCACAGTTTATTTTCGTTCATTTTCCAACTGAACAGCAACAAGGACACCATCACAACATCACCCTCGTGATATTCATCCTTGCTCTGGCACGGGGACGAGGTGCTTAAATGCTATCGCGCACCGTTAGGCGGCGGGCGTTTTAATGACGGCAGCGGTTTCGTGCAGCGATGACAGCTCTGTACATACATTTTGCTATTTGTTTCATTTATCGTAACTGAAATGACATGAACGTCGTGAACCCCACAAGCTACAAGCGCCTAACTCACAGGATAAGTAAATACCAATTCGAACAAGTTATGTTGTCCTTTTTGCTCCTCGCTCCTCGCTCCTCGCTCCTCCTCATGTTCAGGCTTTTGTTTTGATTTTTTAGGCTCTTGTTTTTCGCGACTGGGTTTCATTTAATATTGTCCATAGATTGTGAGCGTGTACGAGTATGTGGGTGAGGCGAGCGAACCTCGGATACAATTGTTGTAAAAAGCGGGTAGGACTAGTAGTAAAAGTCCTTACTGTTGTCGGAGGGACGACCTAGTACGGCGCGATTTCATACATCATTTATGTGTAGAGGGTTATCTTTGGCTCCGAGGTGAACCGGGCGGAGTGACGTTTTTGACACTTGACACTGATGGGTACATGAAGCGATTTAATGGAACCGATTTCGGTTCAATGTCCTTAAATAGATAGAGAGGAGTGAATTCTGGCATGGACAAAAAATGATTCAGACAGTGTTGGAAGTGTTATAAATTTGGGACTTGGATTTGGTTTGGGTTTTACTGGTGGCTTATGGAGTAGTCATTTTTTTATCAAAATTAAAACTTCAGTACAAGTTGAAAACAATTTCCGCATTTGAAACTCCTTGCGTATGGTTGGAATTTTTTTGATTGCAAGTTTTTCGACTGCAGGTTCTGCGGTCCTTAGGATGTTGGAGTGGGTTTATGTCCCTTTATTCGTCTATACGATATTAGAACAATTAAATTGACGAATGTCTGCATAGTGAACAACGAGGTTCTATTTAAACGTAGACAAGTCTAAAAAAAAGGACAAATAAGAGTAGGATATTAAAACGAAGGATCCTTAACCAATGAACAATGACCTGCATATTTTAAATTTTTCAAAATTTTCGGTAATATAAACATAAATTGACAGTTTTTGGCTTAAGTTATTAGACATTGCTTTTGGCCAAATTTCATGATTCTAGATCTACGGAAAGTATGCGGCAAAAACATCTTTTGACTGCGTTAATTTTAATGATTGATTTTTTTGCAGCTTTAAGGAACCGCAGTTTGGATTAATTTATATTCTTTGACAGAGAGACAGACGGACAACGAATTTTAATTTTTCTTTTTGAGGCATGGAACCTTTACAAGATACTGCAAAAAAGGAGTCTTTCAAAATTGATAAATGATTGAAACCGTGATAATTTACAAGCCGGAAAAGGAGGCTCAGTCTCAATATTGAGATGAAACTTAATCATGTAATCAATATCGTGGAAAAATACTACAAAAAGTGGAAATCAAAATAAATGCGGAAAAGACGCAAGCAAACTAATTCTCAAGCAACAGGAAAACTTAATTTCTTCCACAGAGTCAAACAATATTGAATGGAACTCAAATAAAATGGAAATCCTCCGTCAAATATTTAGCCATAAATCTGAACTGAATACACGCGGTACAAAAATAAATTATTTAACATAGCTAGTAAAATGTTGTTTCCGTTTATAAACAAAAAATCACATCTATCAAAATGAAAATGAAGTGAAAATTTACAAAATTATATTTCAAGCTTTATTTTTGTATGGCTGTCAAGTGTGGTGTAGTTGTGCCAAATTCTATGTCAAAAAGTTGCAGATTTTTCAAACAAACTATTAAAACAACATTTCATTTTCGATCTTCATGGTAGAACCAGTGATGAATTGATCTCTGTCAGAATCCGAAAACGCAGCTTAACTTTTATGATAAGATGTGAGTTTCCATTCATTAATCAACTGAACAATTCTTTACATAATTTTTCATATTTATTTACGTATGTTAAAATTTTGACATAATTTTAAGTCTTTTTTCGCATCGAGATAAATGCCGCCACGAAAGCAAAACTTAAATACGAATGTGACACTTCGCTTTTACATTGTGTCAAAAATTACAACATAAAACGGAATCATTGAATACTTTTAGGTGCTAAAATGTGTTGCGATTTTAAGAAACACGTTGTTGTGTGTATCTTGTATCAATTTTATTATTTGTTGTTATAGCAATAGTAGTTCGAATTCTGTGAAAATTGTAAAAGTCTATATATAGCGATTTACGAGATACAACGCTGTGACAAACGAAAGTACAGAGGAGGCTTAGTAATAGGATTTCGTTGGCACCCTTGGGGTAGGAAACCCTAAAAATCCATTTGTATTTCAATCCACTATAAAATTTTTTCATTCTTTACCTTATCTTTCGGCTCGCTCAGGGCAAAATACATTGTAAGGGTGATCATAATCCCTTGCCATACTGGCGGCTATATAAATAAGCAAAAATGTCATATTTGAGTCTTGGAAAATCCTCATGTATATATCCTCATAGATAAGCCAATGCATCGTGAGCGTGTGACTGATTGGCGGTACGAAGCACGCTACCCGATCTTTTAACTATATGATAAAAGTAAGACACAAAGCCTCAAAAAACAAACATATAAGAAAATTTATTACTCGTGGTTAACTTTTATTAAAATACAAACAAGAAAAATGCTTATTAATTTTTTATTTTAAGCCTTTTGAGTCTTAGGCGATAAATAACCTGTTCCAAAGTATCATAAACTGTTTTTTTCATATTATTATTTTGTTAATAATAAAATAATTTAACGTTATGTTTGTTACGGATTTTTCGTAGACAAATAAGCATCGACAAGAAACATCGAACACACTTGAATATTAACATCTGAGCAGACAACAAGTCAACAATCAACATTATTTAAATACTGTTAAAAAAGGTGGTATTTCTTCTTAAAACAAAGCTCTTAATGAAATTACTTACGCAAGTATTAATAGAGAAATTATGCTAAGCGTTGGTCAAGGTGTACCAAAGTAAGCGTTTTCTTAAATCATCGATAAGTGAAATCAACATTGGAGACAGACCCTTACTGTGGAACAAATTTTTTCTTGAAATATACCCAAGAATCATCCCTTAAGTTTCTTAGACTAATAACCCTATTTAATGGGGTTTTAAGAGTCTCATTACGACTTCATCGAAGATGATTTAATGCAAAAAATTCATTCAAACTCTTTCAAAAATTCAAGTTGAGTCTACTCACAGAATGTCGGACAGAAACAATGATCCATTGGCTTCAATTGCTTATATAGGTATAGGCCAAGAACCTTTCTCTTTATCTTACATGTTCCGAGTTGCCGAGAATACCGCGGATTCAATAACTTGAAGTCACTCTCACAATGACCGATATGACCCTTAGTTTGGTGTAAACGTAGATAAAGTGCTATCGAATTTTTAGTCCGCATTTTAGATCCATCTTTCAATCACAAACGTTACACTGAACTGTCGTCTCAGTATGTTCATCCAAACCTATAAAAATACAGCATTTGGGCTTCTTTTATGGCAAATTATGTTGGATTAGGTATTTTAATTTTCATCCACAACCTAATAGAGTTTAACTCATTCAAGAAATGAAGCCAGCTATTCAAGGAACTATTCTACATCGATGAGGCTCCTCATTCTTAATTAAGTCCACAGTTATTTTCGACGGATCATTGGTGTCCGAATCGGTCTAGAGATGCAATTGGCTTATATTTCTTCGAAAATATCTGTCACCGCCTGTTCTCATCACTATACCCAAATTGACCTCAGCTCGAAGACATGGATATGGAAGAAGTGTGGTTTCAACAAGACGCTACTGCAACTCTTGGCTTTATTTTCTGGAGGAGTAATTTGCGTTTTCAAGATGTGAACTTCAAGTGACTTCTCATCGTTGGATTACTTACGACGAGGCTATCCAAGAGAAGGACCGCAAATTCTTGACGTTTCCAAAAAGAATGTTCGACAAATTTTGGGCCTATTTTTGCCCGATATATGTCGAAAAGTAATCGAAAACTAAACCACCAGAATTGAGTCCTGAAAAAATCCGTTGGAGAAAAATGGCAAGATCCAAACAATACATTGAAATAAAAACTTTGATTTGATAAATCTACGAATCGATCCGCAGTGTTCCATTAATACTGATCAGATATTTCCAAAAGTGGTTTGAGTGATTTCCCAGCGGAATTAACAGAATTCCATCTTGGATTATTTGTACTTATTTGCAATAAGAAAATAGGGAGGCCGATTTTAGTTTGTTTTCGGAAGATTTTTGTGGCACATTCTGGGAAAAATGATTAGGAGACGAAACGAAAAGATCGTCCAGTAGTTTGAAACACAGAAGTATTTTTTGCTTCAATTGCTTCATACATGGAGTCCGAAATAAGGTGGAGAGTTCCTGAGATAATTTAAAAGTAATCATAATCGGTTATTTCCTGTTTGCATTTAAAAGAAACAAAATTTCACTAAATCAAACCCCACTTAGTATAAAAAATAAATCTTTATAAAATATGCAAAGACTCCAAGGACGAACAATAATTTGAACACGAACCGTGATGGTTCGAATTCCTCTCTTTGAAAAAATATCCACCAAAGACATACCGAATGACTTCGTGGAAACTTTAAGGTACTCTTCTCCACCATATTCCAATATTGCACACTGGGCCAAGGAGTTTAAGCTGTGAAGAACATCCACTGAAGATGAACACGGCGAAGAACGTCAATTAACGTCCCTTACTGAAGACAACGTGAAAAAAGGATGTCGCGTTGGTAGATCGAAGAGGGCATGTAGCTGAGGTCACAGGGATCTCGAATGGTCATGTTTAAGATATCCTTGCCAACGAATTTTATATAAAGAAGGTGTCTTTGAGAATGAAAATAAATCGACGAGCAAATATTTTCAGGCGGATCAGGAGAATTTTGATGAGACCTGGATTTACCATTTTGTTCCAGAATCAAAACCGCACTCGATGATCAAGAAGCAACACTCTTCTTCGACATCGAAAAATTCAAGTTTTCGAGTTCATCAACGAGTCGGAGTGCTGTTTCATTAAGACAACAATTCAAGGAACAGGATTCGAACTGCTTGTCTTGTAATTTTTTTTTTAAATCTAAATCACATTAGTTTATATTCATTATCATTAATTATGGAACATCACTCCTACATGTTTTTAAAATTTTTTGCATTCGCTTAGTTCGCAGTATTTTATTTGAAATTTTTTGAAGATTTGTTTCGCCGGTTTTATTTTTACCAATTGGACTGAGATCCAATTTAAATATAGCCGCAGTGCCGATTGAATTCCATCTTGTGATTTCCCTTACCTTTTTATAACCACTCAATACTTTATATTCATCGATATACACATACTTATGTATTGAGCACTTTTAGCCCCCACTACAAAAGCTGTCAAGTGTCAAAGACAGATTTCAATTAGACATATCCGCCGAGATATTACCAAACCAAACTTCAAATACTGCCAAGTCGCTTGCAAACCGAATCACGACCTCAAAACTTGTCTGCTAATTCAAATTGATTTTGCGGCTGCCATCACTACCAACACCGCATTCACCCAGCACCCCTTCCAAGGGTGTGCATATCTTATAACAAGCCTCCTGCATCGCTGCAATCTTATATGCAAAATAAATATGTAAACTGCTTAAAGTTAATCAAAAATCTTCGTTTGCCATTTCAAACCCAACCCAGCGCTCGGGCGGATGCCAACCCACCGAGAGGTGTGTTCCCATGCCAACTTGTAAGGGAAGAAATTTCCAGAATACTCGTACGTACTTGATTTCCGTTTGTTATTTAAATTTGTTAATTTAATAAGTGCGAGAAGTTTATATCGAGACGGGGAATGCAAACGTGAGTCTCATACCCTTTTGTAGGCGCCACGCCGCCGTACGAGTTCTGCCACACATTTGGAGGCATTGTTGGGTTGTTGGAATAGTAAACGCGAGCGGTAACTCAACGAGCACGAGTTGTGGATGTGCTTAAGGGAAGGCGCGTCGTCGCGGTTTAATGTGACTTCTGGGACAACGACTCACCTGTCTAATCGTACACATGAGAACTGCGAACGCAATCAGAGTTGAAACGTTGCGCTGTTACATGTACTCCGGCGGAGAATTTTAATTAAGTTTCCACTGTTATGCCTCCATGTGGGTGCAAGGCAGGATTCAGGAGGAGGTGGTGCCATCGGCGCTTCGATGAAACGATAAGCGTAACGATATCGTGAAACATTCTTAATGCATTGCGACATGTAATTGAGACCTTTGTTGGTATTTAGTATGCATTCACAAGGATGGATTGCTGCGTTCGTAAAGACTGTGTTTCAGGCAATGCATTCAGATTTTGATTTCATGACGAATGCGAGGGAATTCCTTTGTAAAAGATGTGGTATGTAGGGCTTGGTTGGTTACGTGATTCCTACAAGAAGTCGTTGTAAAATTGAGGAAGGAAAATGCCAAGAGAAAAATTTGGCAAACATTTTTCGCATTTCGACTTGAGAGCACCAGATTTGTAAAATGCAATTTTATTCAATTCATCCGAAGTCATTATTCTTTTGAAGTCAGTAATTTATGCATTCAATTTCAAACAATCATTGAATTAAGTCAAATGATTGCAATCCTTTAATCTCTATGACTTAGTTCACTTGATGTAAGCTAAAGTCCACAGTGAATTCATTTGAAATCACTTGAATTCGGTGGATTCATTTGATTTACTGCAAGGCAAACTGCGTCAACTCATTCCGTCCGATATGCATTGGTCTGAGTAGAAACACTTTAGGCCACCTTCAGGAAAACAACAACCTTTTTACCTCCCTTTGCGGAGAGTGCAAATCAATTTCCTTGTTCGCATCTGATGCTTGCCATCAAATGCAACAATCATGAAATAAACAAACTTGTTGCCTCTTTAGCAGAAATCAAGTCGGAACACCGCCACTTCTTCAAAAAAAAAACTCCATGTGTTAAGCGATAGTTTTGAATTGATCAACACCGCTCTAGAGAGCTTCGATTCGAAACATAAATCTTTGCCGAAGAACTTGAATGAAGGAACGGTTAAAAATACCAGAAGCTCTGAGAACATATTCACAATTTTAAGCCAAGTTAAAACTGGCTTTGAACAAATCAACGCAACGAAAAACACCAGCGACAACCCAAAGCGTTTGCTCGCCCAGCCAGCCCTCGAGTCTCTACATTTCGATGTTTCATCTCTCTCCAAGACTAGCGCTTGCAACCTGACGGTCATAAAAAGCCTTCAATCGAAATTCGTCGAACACACGAAACGCGTCGGTGATTTTAACAACGTCCTCAGCACCCTAAGCATCGACTCGACTTTCTTAAGAAACGAAACTTCTATCCAGCAGAGAGGATCTCGTTCAGCTTAGCCATCAACAAAACAATAACTCCCTCTTGAGCGAGATGACGTTGGTTGACACTGATTTCGTTGACTTTACCGGCACCACCTCATCTGGTTTATCAAATGCTTAATCTGGCCATGACTTCATCACACCGATGACAGCCACAGTTACATCAACCTTCTTACCGACCGTGGAAAATTAAAGGTCCCGCAAAATAACCTGGACGAAACCTTTCTGTCGAGATAGAAAAACGCTTCAGGGGGAATAAGGCTGTTAAGACGCACTGTCGCATGGTGAATATCCTTCAGGTTAAAAAGCCGGAAGATCTAGTTGTTGTTCGAAGTCATTGTTCTTGCAATGTGAGTCCCAAAAAGCTTTATCTGAAAGTTATCCGCTCTGATCAGGTTGGCCCCGTTATACAGGACTTCATTACTATAGATTTTTTTGTACTCAGACTCTAGATTTTATATAAATGGAGACAAGTCCTAAGACATTGTCTCTCAAGAACCCGGATCTTTTCAATTAAGCTTGTTCCAACATTGAACAAAACGGGACATACAAAGGCAAGGACAGGCCGAATGAGGGCCGTATAGCAGATCACCTTTACCTTGGCATCGAGTTGACTGCTGTGAAGCAACACAACACTTCAATTCACCAGTTGCTGCCCGTTTTGGCTAACGATAGAGAGTATTCGCTACTTCTTTCTCGTATTTCTAGAGTCCCCAGACAACGGAGTCCTGAACAGAATGCTAACGGTCTTTTGGAAATTGATCCTCAACTTCCAACTGTCGCAATATCCCTGAATCTTTTCGAAGTCACGTTGCAAAAGACTTGCCATGACCTCGATCTTCGGACTTAAATTGTTCGCGATCAAGTCATCTGCGTATGTTTTGGTGTGGCGGAGAGATCCTACAAGATCGCTTGTAATTTTCGAAAATAAAATCGGCGAAATAACTACAGCCTGTTGAAGACCGTTGTGAATTTGATAAGTTCCTGCAGACGTCACACTGCCATTTTTCACAATAAACTGTCTGCTGGTTAGCATATCTAAGATTATGTACAGCAGAGGTTTGCTCATGCCGAGCTGGTCAAGTTTGAAAAAGAGTCCCTGCAACCATACGGTGTCAAAGGCCTTTTCCGAGTCGATCAGCACGGCACCTGTGCATTGTTTCTTACCTTTGTTCCATTGGATATCCGATATCAGTATAGACGCGGCGTGTATTCAATCATGCCCCGATCTGAAACCGAATTGGTTATCCGGAATTTTATTTTTGCCCTCAACCCTCGGTCAGGACTCTATTGATCACTTTTTCAAGCACTTTGCTGATATTGGGAAGGAGACTCATCGACCGGAGATTGGCCGGGTTGGATGTGTCTTTATATCGTTTAGGAATGGGTTGCACCACCGCTGTCTTCCAATAAGCTGAATAATGTCCATTTTTCAGCCAATCTACTAGGTTCAGGAGTGGTGATGAGTCAATGTTATCAGCAATAAGATGATGCAAAAAGGCAATATCAAAGACTTTACGACATTTTTGCAAAGAATCAAGGAAGGACACCTTAGTTCTTTGTCTTTGGCCAGCGCAGAACTATTTATGGTGTACACAGAGGAAATGTGATCAAAACTTCTCAAAAATGTTATGCTTAAACATAAATATATTTTGAATGATGAGCATTTATTTTGACGTCCATCAACATTTTGATAAACAAAGCTCTCTCTTGAACAACCCAAATTAACCCTCTATAAGACCTTAATCGACCCAGTCTTGCTATATGGTGCAGAGGTATGCACTTTGTCAAAAGCAGACGAAGCTGCTCTTGGTTGCTTTGAGAGGAAAAGTCTTCGTGTCCCGTCTTCATAAATGGTGAGTGAATGAGAAGATATAACAACGAATTGCAGGAGCTGTTCAGCGACATCGAATTTGACAGAAGAGCGAAGTCTCTCTCTTTTTTTGCATCTCCCGATACTTGAGTGAATATCCCACTCGATTTTTTTTCTTTATTGCTTTCCATTCCAAAGTGTAATTTTATCGTGATCACTTCTATAACCACATTCACCACGGGTTAGTGAATAAGTTGCTCGAAACTTCGTTCAAACATATCGTCCCGCGGCTACCTCTATGCCCCACCTGAATACGCGTCTGGTAGGAAGTCCACCCCCGCAGAAAAAGAAATATAAAAAATCGTTTAACGCAAAACAAAATATCTTTTTTTTTCAAATGGATTGAATTTGCACTCAAGTTTCTGGCAGATAAATTCCATCTGAAGCAATCTTATTTCAATCGCAATGCTGAAAATGTCCTTTTTAATGGAGACCTGGGTTACTGGAACGTCGTGTGAACAATTTTTGCCAATTCAATTTGGATAAACTGAGAGGAGAATGTCAGTAAATTTTTCAACAGGGACGCTACAAAAGTAGAGCGACAGGGACAGCAAACGACGCCATATTTCTTGCCGCTCTTTTGACATTTCTCTTCATTAAGGTTTGCCATTTCATGATGGAAAGATATACGAGCCAACAACGAGTCGAAATCATAAAAATTTACTACCGAAATTCGGAGTCAGTGGCCTCAATTTATGGTCGTCATAATCGTCCTAGAAGATCGACAATTGAGCGTCTAGTGGACAAATTTGAATCCACAGGCACAGTACAAAATGTTCCCGTGCCAGTGAGATAAAGAAACGCCCGTAGTGTCGAAAATATTGCTGCCGCTGAGGCTTCAGTTGCAAAAAGCCCAAATGTGTCTCTCACACGTCGTTCTCAAGCGTTGGGCATCTCTGTGACGTCGTTGTGGCGAATTTTGCGAAAAGATCTTGGCCTACATCCTTACAAGATTAAATTGACGCAAGAACTGAAACCGCTTGACCACCAGAAGCATCGTATGCTCGTGAATTGGGCTGAGCAACAACTTGAAAATGATTCGGATTTGGTATTGGATTGGCGGTATTGGTCAGGCAGCAATCCACACGTACTCCATGAGTCATCTTTGCATCCCGAAAAAATTACGGTTTGGTGTGGTTTATGGGCCGGCGGCGTCATTGGGCCGTACTTCTTCCATGATGATCAAGACCAGCACGTTACTGTGAATGGGGATCGCTAACGTTCAATGATAACCGAATATTTTTGGCCCCAATTGGATGATATGGACTTGGAGGATATGTGGTTCCAACAAGACACAGCGAATGTCACAATCAATTTATTGGAAACCAAGTTTGAAGAACGTGTTATCTCACGAAATGGTCCAGTCGCTTGGCCGCCTCGGTCATGCGATTAGACGCCGTACGACTTTTTCCTGTGGGGCTACGTCAAGTTTATGGTCTATGCCAACAAGCCAGCGACGATTGATGAACTTCGTACGAATATCGAACGTGAAATTGCAGCATTATCGGGAGATTTATGCTGGAAAACCGTCGAAAATTGGGTTCAGCGTCTGGACTTCTGCAAGCGTGCCCGTGGTGGCCATGCAAAAGAAATCGAGTTCCATACATAATTGCATCGAACGTTCTTTTGCAGGAATAAAGAATTTCATTTATATCTAAAACCGTTTTTGTTTTTTTTTTTAATAAAACGTTTGTAGCGCTTTATATTGAATCACATCTCTTCATCTTTAGATGATGAATCGATGTCCTTTACCATAATGAAATTTCTAACAGACGACGAAGTGTTGAACATCTCACATCACATCACTTTGTTGTCTTGTACTTGGACGATTTCCAGAATCACCCCGCCAATAGTATAAAAAATAAATAAAATTAGTACTCTCTTAAGGAAAGCTCATTAAAATTTTCGAAATAATTGTACGCACCTCTTTTCAACCTATAATAGAAGTTGCTTGTTTTATAATATGGGTTTTAGCCGGACTCCTTTTTAGCAGATGAAGGTGTCCACCAGAGACGTAAATCCAGACATATGCCAGCATAAAGAAAATCAGTGTTTACTGATTGAGGCTTCCTTTTTCTTTTTAAAAAGTAGTAAAATTTAAAAGTAGACTATGAGAATGTTGATATTGCATGGTTATAAAGAACCCTTCGTGCGCGTGTCCGACTCGCACTTGACCCCTTATTTTTTTGCTCTGCTTATGTCATGGAAAGAAGGCGAAATAAAGTTGTATTTCCGCGAACAAATAACTTTAAATACGCCGAAAAAAAATTGAAAATTTGCATTTTGAGACACTTAAAGCAACACTTGAGCCTGTACCAGAAATGTAGTGTGGTAGTATGTGAAAAAATGAACCAAAAAGGCTGCAGACAAATTCTTCAACAAAGGTCATCGTAAATTTTGATTTGCATAAATTAAGTCTCTTACACAGTCTTTTATGTGATTATGTCACATGGACTTCCGGGCTCTTGGTTCCCCTGCTGTTGCTCAATTTCACTGGTCTAGATTTGCATAACTCCTAAAGCGTGCGATTCCTTCTTTAAACTTATAATACTCCAATTAAACGATTACAAAAATCAATTTAAATTGTCCTGGAAAAGAAATATTCATTGCCAGATTGCCATTAAGTTGGCACAACACAAGCATTCCAAATCCCCTTCTTTTTTTGTTGCAGATATCACCTTTCTTTTATTTGAAGTTGCTTAAGCCTTACACAATGTGCTCGAAATTGTCAAAATACTCGCGGAATCTTCGACATAGCTCTTTACTGACTTGCCACAGATTATACAAAGCTAAATCCAATAAGATTGATGACATTTTCGCGGCACCGTGCAAAATACACAAACGAACTCAGCAGAGAAATATTTCGCAAAGCTCCTAATTCCATTCTACAAACTCAAACAATTTGTTTTGTATAAAAAGATTGACGTAAGTCATCATTCGGTTTCTTTTTCGTTTTTTTTTTTAACAATGAAATTTCTTTCAATGTGCTATATTTTTTTTTTGTTTTACCAAACAAGCATGATCCTCTTTATTGTAAACCTCTGTAAGTAAATAAGAATGACGAACAGAGAGCTGTTTTAGGACTGCTTTTTATTCTATTTCCTCCACAATACGACCAACCAGCAAACCAACCAACGGCCACGTTCTAGAGGAGTCAAGTGGCTTGTTATATTACTCCACACTCTGGTGTAAAAGAAATAAAATATACACTATATGTATGTGCAAAAGGACGACAGAGTAGAACATATCTCAAAGTACTTTTCCTCAGCTCATATTCGCAATAATACTCCTCGTTCACTTCTACTGACTCGTAAGAAGTACATGTGCATAAGTATCCAAGTATGTTCCATTCAGTTTTTTTGTATGCCATGAAATACGAATATATGTGCGAGGCAGAGAGATGCAGGAGAGGTGGAGAAGGAGGAGGATCCGTCCATTATGTACTTGCATGCAAGTCACGAATTCACTTAATATTCACATTTCCAGGCGAGGCACACTGATTTTTTCTTTGCCTGCAGTAAATTTCATAAAAAAAAGGAATTTCGTATCAACTTCCCGTTCCTGACATTCTGTTCGCCATGTTGGCAAAAATGATGGCGCGAGAGTGTGAGCTTTTGTGATAGTGAATGTTCCTCAGTCGGGCGCCAAGAAAAAATATATCAAGCCAAAAAATGACCATTGAAAATTATTGGATCTCACTCGATTCAATGTACGCATATGAAAATTTGTAAGATGCTCAAACCACAAGGACACGTAACAGTGTTGCCGTGTTGTTGTTGTTTTCAAAAACTTGCATTTTTTAAATTATTGAAACATCCGATTCTCTCTGATTTTGAGGGAAAAAACGAAAGTTGATTATTAATAAAATGGGTGAACAAACATTGTGGATATTTTTCTGAATTATCGTTATGAAGTATCTTGTGGTATGAGAATAAGCCTGATGTTAAATTCAAAATATCATCATCAACAAAACATGCTTTAAAGAAAGCAGCGACCACTCTTTTGTATGCAAAAACAAAAACCTATGGTTCCTTGACTTGCTTTTAAAAGAATCCGTGTCAATACCTTGTTCTCCAAATTTAAGGTTCTGAGACGCTAAAATTAATGTTATTAAGTTTGAAACAAAATTGCCTAGCAACACTGACGTACATCTCGGTGCATCCTTCTAATGCCGTATCAACGTTGTCGTCCCAAGGAAGTTGTCATCCCTGGCAATGCATTTATTTCACATCGCATGTATAGGGATACTCAAATTTCAAATAGTAACCATGGAAGCTAAGCTTCAAATGTGTCCAAGTGCCGGGTCAATCAGCCGGATACGGAAGCTAAAGCAAAGAACGAAAAATCAATTGAAATTGAGCATAGCTAATAAAAAATAAGAGTTTATACCCTATAATGGGAATAAGGCAAAAAAGAATAAAAGAAAATCATACAATTTGAAAATGAGTGTGGATGCATGGATCTGGGACAGGAAGGAAGGAAGGAAGCAAGCCTGACCGATAGATGGACATCAATGATTAATGATTCGAAATACAATTATATGAATTACTAAGCAGGATATATTCCTGGTCCTGGTGCAGGTCATGGTCCTGTGGTATCACACGAACTCCTTTTGCAGGTAAAACGTTTTGACTTTTTTGTGTTCCTAATTCGGGACTGTATTGGCCTTTTGTTATATAGTTGTCAGAGGTTATTGGAAATGTTTATTATGTGGATGTGATGTGACTATCTGGTGTGTCATATTGATGATATTTATTTTTGGTTAAATTGATTTACTGACATTGTCACTGAGCTTAGGCACGCTCGATGAATCGCAACTTTTTTTCCTTCGGGATTGCCCAATGTCCACAGTTCATCTTGTTTAAATAGCCTTTTTTTTGACTGCCGATTAGGAAATCCAAATTTTGGCTTATCTTCACGTTTTGAGGTCCCTGTGTGATGGATATTGATTTAAGGGCATTTCTATGTGCGTGTGGCCTTTTTCATACATGTAAGTGCCAAATAATGTTCCGAGTCAGGACCGATTTCAATTGACACACAAGCAGGTCATGTGAGATCAAAATCAGATTTGTGAAACAATGAGCCTGAAAGTCACCGGCACAAAAATTTTGCGACAAAAAACATGATTTTTTATTTTTTTTTCTACTCTCGCATTGTTTTAATTTCGACTAAAATTAAGTTAAATATAATTTTGTAAGCATTAGCAGGTTAGGCTGTAAATCACAACCCGCGAAAATTTTGCGACGAAAAACATGATACTTTATTTTGTAATTGCGGATTTCACTCGTAGATGACTTTAATTGCATTTTTAGGTTTGCTGAAGTAATCCAAATGTCAAACACATTTTGTTATTTGATAGTTGGTACTTCAACTGTCAATCAGTGACAAAATTGTTTTTGATCGGTTGTGTAGTTTTTGTTTGGCGTCTGTTGAAAAATGGGTAATCAAAACAAACATTCGCGTCATATTTTGCTTTTTTATTTTTGGAAAGGAAAAAACCTATCCCAAGCTCACAAAAAGTTATGTGCTGTTTATGGTGACGAAGCTTTAATAGAACGACAGTGACAAAATTGGTTTGCCAAATTTTGCTCTGGTGATTTTTCACTCAAAGATGAAAAACGCTCAGGTCTTCCAGTTGATGTTGCTGACGACCAAATAAAAGCAATAATCGATTCAGATTGTCACAGCTTAACACGTGAGATTGCAGAGAAGCTTCATGTATCACATAGATGCATTGAAAATCGCTTAAAACAACAAGTCGAAATATGGGTTCCTCAAAACCTCAAAGAAAATCATTTAACACAACGCATTAACATCTGCTATTTGTTAAAGAAACGTAATGAAAATGATGCATTTTTAAAACGATTGATAACTGGTGATGAAAAATGGGTTGTTTACAACAATGTCAATCGGAAAAGATCGTGGAATAACCCAGGTGAACCTGCTCAAACAACATCAAAAGCTGATATTTTTCAAAAGAAAGTTATGTTATCAGTCAACCGAACGATCTTTTCACATGTCTTCATTGAACAATGCAGTTTAAGAAAAGCGGCCCGAATTGACAAATCGAAAAGGTGTTGTATTCCATCTTGACAATGCAATGGCACACACGTCTCTTCCATTTTATATTTTAAAATAAATAAGAGGTCTACAACAAAGTGCGGTTAATTCTCCGATACTTTTCAGCATTTTTACGATTGATCTTGTAGGTTCTCTTCACCATGCCATAGCGTACGCAGACGATTTGATTGCGTACAGGTCAGGACATCAGTTTGAACTTGCAATGTGACTTTGATAAAATCCAGCATTATTGTGACGACTGGAAGAAGAAGATTAACTACCAGAAATCGGAGACTATTCTTTTCAGGACTCCACTGTCTAAGGCCTCTTGGGATATAAGAAAAAATTGGCGAAAATTCTTGATCGTGGGACAACAGGGGCAACTATTGGCAAATCGAAGTGTAGTCAGATACCTAGGGCTCTGGCTCGACTAATATTTATATTTTAACAAACATATAGTTGAAGCTCCAGCCGGAGCCATAGCGACTTTTGCCATGACAAAGAGACTGTTTTATAGCAGCCAACTCAATGTCAGGGTAAAAGTCATCTGGTACATGGCTCTTGTTAGGCCAATGATTACTTATGGGTGTTCTGTGTGGTTCAATGTGACAGCAAATTCGATTGAAAAGATTCGGGTTTTTGAAAGGCAATGTCTCAGGGCTTGTCTTCGCTTATATAGAACTCCAGAGTATCAGTCCAAAAAATTCTAACGCAATGAGGTCCTATACAATGATGCAAACCTGATCAGGGTAGATAATTTCGTAATAAAACTTATCCGAAGGCACCTTGCAAGGGTAATGACTTCGATCAACACCCTGATCTCCGAGGCTTTCTACCACAACGATTTGTATCACGAGTATGCACCTTAATGACTTTAGCCCTCCAGAGGGGTTCGTCTAGCTCGATCCTGTATTTTTAGGTTATTTAAGTTATTTTAAAAGTTTTATATCTAAGAATAAAAAAAAATCCGGTTACTAAGCTGTTAATATTAAAAATTAAAAAAAAAACAAAAAGTTTAGTTAACGTCGAAAGATATTTCATAAGTACTAGGTTTTACTTAGAGCGCCCGCATAGGGCCAGTAAGTTAGTTAAGAATTAATGATAAATAAACTAGTTTAAGCGTTTTTGTCTAGTTTTTTAAGAAATTCATATAGATTAATTAAAAAAAATGCATTTAAACTGAACTGAACCACACACATCTCTGGTCACTCGGCGTCATTTTTGGAGCTTGCTTGGGATGTTTTACCACATCCACAATATAGTCCTGACCTTGCACCATCTGATTGATTTTTATTTCGATCTTTGTAAAACTCCTTGAATGGTAAAAATTTCAATAATAAAGATGATGACAAATCGTACCTGGTTCAGTTTTTTGCTGATAAAAACCAGAAGTTTTATGAACGTGGATTTATGATGCTGCCAAATGGGCAATACATTAAAGAATAAAGTTATTTCGTTACATGAAAAAATTGTCTCTTATTTTCTAAAAAAATCCGCAATTACTTAGTTGCCAACCTGATACTTTAAAAACGTTTTGTAGAAAAAAACTGGCTATCTAAGGTCGTAATCGGGTTTGTGAAAAAAACGAGGTCCATCTATTTAAGAATACAGTGCTTTATATTCACATATTCTCTGTATTTTTTAATTTTAATAAAGGACAGTTTATGTCCTTTATTTTTGAAACTGTCCTTTTAAACTTTTACACAATTTTTGAGCAACAAAACCATTAACTTAAATCTCATATGTAAAAGAGGACAAAAAAAAACTAATGTAAAATTCTTGAAAATTTCTTTGCACCCTCAGTCCATGTTGGAGCAACATTCCAGTTCTTATGGAAGTGATTGTCTTACACACAACTTTTCATTGCTTTGATATCTTTGACATTTGTGTGTTTAATGGTTGCATTAGGTTGAAAACGTTTTTAAAAAGGTACTGGTAAAAATATAGTATTACGTTTTGAAAGTAAGATGCCACCAAAAAGAAAATGTTGCTGGAATGTGAATTTTCTTATATCAAACGCACAATAATAAATAAAGAACCCATAAATGTTGTTCAACATTTTCCATTTCAAGTGGTGGAAGCTCTTCTAATACACAGCACCTTCAGATAGCGTACGTGAGGAGTACTAGCTTTAATTCCAGGGAGAGAGGAAATGCTGTAAATGAAGGTACCTGGCCATTTCATTCTATTCAGCATAACCATATTTTCTGATCAAATGATTGCACATAAAAATTGATTAAGTCCTGCTGTGAACTAAATGCGAAGCGATTATTACGAACATTTTCTCTTCAATGTCATCAAGTTGATTAAGATTGTTAAATGTCTGCAGTTGTACATTTGAATCCGATTATTCAAGCCACGGAAACATAAAACTATGTCCTGTTTTAGTTTTTTTACTTTCGCAGCAACACGGCATTCAAGTTAAAATCTTAGAAGTAGAACAATACTCAGGAGAATAATCTGATATTTGATGCAACTATATATGTAATATTTTGAACCAAAAGATTGTTTTCAGACTGCAATCGAAAGTCTGCCAATTGACATTGAAGTTCTTATTGTTAAGATATATTCATTCTTTAATATCAGTTTTATCGACAAGCTGTTGGGTTACAGTTAAACATATTGGTTGACTTAAATGCCTGCACTAGAAAGAATTATAAAGCTGTTAAGATATATTTTTCGGAACAAACTTAATGTCCAACAGTTTCATCAAGTGTTCTCAATGACCCATCTGCCGAAGCTCGGTTATATTTTGCACATAGTCAAGGCACAATGTTTCACGTTGCTGTTCCACATATTGAGTCGCAACAAGTTTCAATGCTGAAAGTGTCAACCATTATCAAAGAACTGATTTTTAAAACAGTCGAAAGAAAAAATAAATGTTTATTTTGTTAACTTCAAGAAATATATTTTTGAATTTGGTTAAGGCTTTTGACGTTTTGAAGTATCAGGAATCAATCTATAATTTTTACGAAAAATAAATTTTTGCAAAAAATATATTTGCAAATGGAACTCTGCATTTTTGGAAGTAAAAGTGCTTGAGTGAGTTTTACTCCGTGAAACACCGGAATGGTCAAGTGTCGAGAAAAGCCTCACATTAAGTTCTCAGAAAAAAAAAGAATTTAGTTTTAAATGACGTAAATCTTTTCGATAAATTATCCTCTGTAAAAGGATATGTTAGTTCCAGTAAATAAAGTGCATGATAATCCAACGGTCAAAATCTTTATTTATTTTAAATCAAGTTATATTGCGTGTACAAATTAACTATAAATAATTGATTTCAGTTCATGCGTACCAACTCAAAGAGTATTTTAAAGTGTGAATAACATTTGGGCAAGTAAATGTTAATACTATTACGGGTATTATTATAACGAATATGATTTCGGCAAAACCTGCTTAAAATTAAAATATTAAAAAAAATATTCAGTGTATAAAAGAATTAATATTTCTAAAATGAATTTAAACCAATGAACAATGCTCAAAGATTGTTTTTATGCCACTTTTTTTTAATTTAATTAATTTAATAGGACTACCATTTGAAAATGTCGTTATTGCAGACAACTTCATATCTAATACTCTGAGGTGAATTTTGACCATGACAGCTGTCACATCAGAAACTTAATGTCATTGTCTAATTATTTCAGTCTAGGTTATTGGTGATTAGTGAGAACACACAAGTTTTTGTAAAGCCGTAAAATGTCTTCATACGTGCCATCAAAACAACATTTGCGGGAAGTTTTCATTTAAAGAAAAAAGCAACCGAAGCGCATCAATTGCTTACCGAAGCTTACCCGGGCTATACTATAGACGTAAGAATGTGTCAGCGGTGGTTTAGCGGTTTAAAGGTGGTGATTTCGACACCGAAGACAAAGAACGCCCCGGCCTGGTGAAAAAGTTTGAAGACCATGAATGGTCCGTCACAAACGCAATGGGAATGATCCGAATGGTAGGACATTGGGTGCCGTATGAATTGAAGCCACGAGACGTCGAACGCCGATTTCGCATGTCCGAAACGCTGCTTGAACGCCACAAAAAGAAGTCTTTTTTTGCATCGAATCGTCACTGGTGATGAAAAATAGGTACTTTACGATAATCAAAAACGTCGGGCAACTTATGGATACCCCGGACATGCCTCAACATCGATGGCTGTTCAGAATATTCATGGCCTGAAGGTTATGCTGTGCATTTGGTGGGACCAGAAGGGTGTTGTGTATTATGAGCTGCTAAAACCGAATGAAACAATCACAGGCGAGGTCTACCGACAACAATTGATGCGTTTGAGCCGAGCACTGAAGGAAAAACGGCCGAAAACGGTCGCAAGACACGATAAAGTTATTTTGCAACATGACAATGCTCGGTCACATGTTGCAAATATCATCAAAACTGACCTTGAAACGCTCAAATGGGATGTCCTACCCCAACCGCCGTATGGTCCAGACCTGGCGCCATCCGACTACTATCTCTTCCGATCGGTGCAACATGGCCTGGCTGATCAGCACTTCCGTCATTTCGAAGATGTTAAAAAATGGATCGATTCGTGGATTGCGGCAAAACCGGTCGAATTTTTCAGAACGGGTATCCATGAATTGCTAGAAAAATGGGAAAATGTGTGGCTAGCGATGGGCAATACTTTGAATAGTGAATTTATATCTATTTTTCCTCAATAAAGCATTGATTTTTGAAAAAAAACGAAATTTTCAACCGGGAGTCCTATTATGTTAATATTTTTTGATTTTTAATTTTTAATCAATACATAATGTTTGTAAACAGAAATATTAAGTTTATTTTGTTTTGCTTTGATTGTCTGTATTTTGATATAGAACCAGTTGAACATCGTTCACAGATTTGGAGAAAGCTCTTCGCGAAAATTCACAACCACCGAAATTTGAGTGCTTTCACCACTGTTGTATTTTCTTATCTTAAAAGAAGTCCTAGATGTCTTTAGAGAAAGGACATAAGCTTAGTCGTACACGCAGATGACTTAAATATTCTGATAAATGGTTAATTTTTTCCAGATATTAGCAATCTATCAGAATCCGTCTTGAAGGAACTATTTGAAACAGATTTCATCAAACACGGATTTGTAACTATTTACTTTACTATTCACAGAAAAATATCCCGTGCTGAACACTTTCTTAGCTCGAAAGGAAAATTAGAGACTTCTCGACTGAAGCGATATTATTTTTAACCATCTTAGATCTTACGTTCTCCTTTGAGAAATGAGATGTGTATTCGTCACGCACTCTTCTTAAACCTCATCTATTCGAATGTACATTTTTATTAATGGTTAAACATTTTTTGCAACATCAATTGGGAAGTAGATGGTCTATTCAAACCTATTTCCTTACCTACAAAAACAACAATTTCACTCTAAAGTGAAGAGAAATATTTATGTATGAGGAAGAGAAAAAATGACTAGGTCTGATAAAAGTTTATTGAATGTGTTTGACTTTTGTCACAAGCTGCTTCCCAACGTAAAATTCCCCCGTACAATTTCTATCATTCATTAATCTGAATTAGCTTTCCAAGCATGAACATATTAACTTAAACAAATTGGCGATAATTCAAAGATATCGCCTCAAATCCAGACAAATGTGTGTGTCAAAATATATTGTCATTTTTTGTTTTCTTTTCAATATGACAAAATATCCACTCATCCATTTACAGCCTCAAAAGGAATTACTCAACAACTGTCGGAGGAAGGAAAAGTTGAAAAACAACTCCTCACGATGTGTTGACTGAATTCCGTACATCAGATTGTAGGCGTTTTATGATGAAGGTGGAGTGGAATGTGTCAAACTGATTTGCATCCATTCAATAAGATAGTGAAATCCTCCTTTCCTTGCAACATCAGATTGTTTTGTTATTTTACTGGTAAGGATGGTATAAGTTGATACACTTCCTGTAAAATCAAGAGTTTGGAGAAGTAGGTAGAGCAATGTGGAGACGACAAAGTGTAAATATATCTCTCCGCACCTTAAGGATATTTGCAACCAACATTTGAAGGTGCAAAGGAAGCTATTGCAGACCTGATCAGTAAAATATGTTTCTCTAATGGAGAACCCAATTGAATAGAGACTTACAATCCTTAAAAAGGTCACAGAAATTTAATACGATCAAAATCAAGTTTGACCGGAAACATTGAATTGATCCAAGACAATAAAAAATATTGCTCGAAGGACAATGGTTTGTGGACATCGAGGCGATTCAAACTTATACAATGAGCACGCTAAATTACCTTGCACAATCTTAATTCTTGGTCTACTTCAGGATGTGAAAACACCGAGATGGAGCATGTCATTCAATCGAATGGGGACAAGCTTTGAAGGATGATACGGGCAGGATTACAAAAAAGAAAAATCTCGTAGGAGATAGCTTCATCACTAGAGTTTGTTACTTCATCATTGGGAGCCAATTTCGAACCCTCAATACCATTTACTACTGTGTCCAAAAAATAAGGTGACATTGTATTTATTTTGAAAATTCTTTAGTTATTCTTCCAAATCAATTTCATCCCCTCCAAAGTAATCCCCTCCCGATGCAATGCACTTATGCCAACGGATTTTCCAATCTTTGAAACACTGGTTGTAGGCACTTTCCGGGATGGCCTTCAGTTCCGTCTTCGCTGCGGCTTGAATCTCCTCTATCGTATCAAAACGGTGTCCCCGGAGCGGTCGTTTGAGCTTGTTGAACAGCCAGAAGTCGCACGGTGCCAGATCAGGTAAATACGGTGGTTGCGGAACGATATGGGTTGAGTTTTTGGCGAAATGATCACGAATTACGAGTGCGGTATGGGATGGTGCAATATCGTGGTGTAAAAACCAAGAATTGTCTTTCCACAATTCCGGCCTTTTTAGGCGGATAGCGTTACGCAAACGACGCATAACGTTCAAATAATATTCCTTGTTGACTGTTTGGCCAGTTGGAAGGAATTCATAAAGCACAACACCACGATAATCGAAGAAAACAGTCAACATGACCTTGATTTTTGAGCGACTTTGGCGCGGTTTTTTTGGTCTCGGCTCTCCTTTGCACGATATTCGCTCGATTGATCAGTTGTTTCGGGGTCGTAAGCATAGATCCAAGTCTCATCGCCAGTTATAATGCGTTTCATGACATCCTGGTAGTCGGAAAGCATTGTTTCACACACTTCAACGCGACGCCTTTTTTCCAAAAAATTCAATGTTTTCGGTACCAGTCGAGATTTGGCGCGCTTGAGGCCCAAAGCATCCTTCAAAATGGTATTGACTGAGCCTTTCGATAAGCCAACTTCATCAGCAAGGTCTCTTATCGTTAATCGATGGTTTTTCAACACCAAATCTTTGATTTATTGGACGTGAGCTTCATCGGTTGAGGTTGATGGTCGCCCAGAACGCTCTTCGTCTTCGACACGTTCACGGCCGGCTTGGAAATCACTATACCACTTGTAAACATTTTTTTTAGACATAGCCTCATCATCAAAGGCTTTCTGCACCATCCTCAACGTATCCGCTTTTCTCTCACTTTTATCACTCACTTTTATCAGCTCACAAAACGACGCGTATCTCAAACACTTTGAATATATTTTGACATGAAGTTTCACATAGATGTCACTGACTGTACTACCAACCTAAAAAGAAAGAAAAATTTCCAAATCCTTCGACGCGCGCAGTTTAAATTCATATGTCACCTTATTTTTTGGACACAGTAGTATGATTTCTGATTTAATCCATATATTAGCAATAGTTTCATTCGGTTCAATGTTTCGTTTCTTATGTTCAGGAGCAAAACCTCAGTGGATCACAAAACACGGAGT
Organism: Orthonevra nobilis; assembly: GCA_963555765.1. NCBI lineage: Eukaryota > Metazoa > Arthropoda > Insecta > Diptera > Syrphidae > Orthonevra > Orthonevra nobilis. The sequence continues at coordinate 27,963,375 of OY743226.1, read as the reverse complement.
CTGAAAATCGGACTTCCAAGTGGCAAGAAAATAAACAAGGACGCCATTTATTGACTTATTTTACTACCACGCAAGTATTTTTAGTATATTTTATACAAAAAAAAAAGTTCAATTCCAAATTCATCCTTTAAAGTCTTACATTAAGCCATTTGAGAATTTAAATTTTCTGTCGCTTATGCGCCTTAGGTAATGTTTTGGAAACCACTTAGTATTCAAACCTGAGATCCCAATTAATTCCCAGAAGCCCACTCACCGATGTAATTAACATTTATGGATATCCCTTTCATGTCTCCCTCACTAAACATGCCGCATTCTTAAATAATTGCCTTTCCCACTCCACGAGGACCACTGTCAATTGGTTTCCATTTGACATTTGAACACATTTTTTTGCGTTTTCATCAAATTAATCCTTTCGCTTCCACGGATACTTGGATTTCTACACTCAACACAGCCCGAAAGTAGTCCTTGAGTATCACTAGAATCCTCACCGATTGTGCGTCATCTACTCCCTGGCCGCGTAGGCGTTTCTGCGAAAAAAAAAAAATAACACAACATATAGAGACAATAACGACAAGAGCACTTTGGCAGGACGTTTTCCTGGGAAAACAATTGGACAAAGTGAAAACGTGTTAAATGAAATTGAGCTTAAACCAATGGCGTGTAAAGTTTGTCAACTACAATGGTGGTGGGTGTGGTACACTGGGGATGGCGACATGTGTACAACCTTGGGTACTGCAACGAGGATACGCTGGAAAATTGATACTACGCAAATAACTGAACCGGCAGAATTCGAATCAAGCTTGAGAATTTAGTGCGAGGTTATAATATTCGTACGCATACCCATTACTGGGAATTAATTTTTTAAGGATAGAAGAAGATATTTTTGGAAGGATGTGTACTAAGGCGTATGCGTATTTTTTTCGATAATTTTCAAAACGTTAAATTAGCGAAAGACATCATTGACGAAAGTGATGAAAGGATTTGACTTGGGGAAGGCCTTTGGCTTTCTAGTTTCTACTTTTAAAAATTTTGCAATATGCCGTTTTTATGATTCAGTTTTTCTGCGAAGATGAGATGCTGAAGACCAACCTCCAAGAGTGTGAAACCATTGCTTAGAACGTCATGTTTAATGTCTCTATGAGTACAACAAAGAATTGGTCAATGTTCTTCACAGTGGGATAACCAGGGCAGTCCCTGCACTGGTCAAGGAGCATTCAGATACCTTCGATATCCTTGGGATACTCTATGAGTTCTTCTTTTCGCCGCATTTTTTCTTCTTCTCTTTGTCTAGCTTTGCTTCTCGAATTTCTTTTGCATGCGTCTCGTCTATTGCCTCCTTTTTCTGCATGTACTCTTCATCATACCACACATTTCTTTTCGGAGGAGAATCGGGTGGTTTCTATTTACTTACTAACTAACTTTTTCGGCCTATGATCTTTAGAGGATCAGAGCCTAAGATAGAAATGCCTTTTAGTCTTGACGATCCAAAGCACGCTTCTAGTTGGTTACAATTAGATTTATTTCTATCTTACGCGGTTGATTGATTCTTGAACCAGAGGTTGGGTCTTCTCATTCTATTTGAACCATTTTGCTTGTATTCAAAGACTCTCTCTGGGCTGGAGCATTATTGTCCATTCTCTCGATATGGTCGAGTCAGTGGAGTCGACTGATTTTGGCTTCCGGACATAAAGTCCAACGTCTTTGAACACGGTCGCGGTTATGCCTTCTCTTTCATTCGCATCCCTTGACGAAAGATTTTTCTTTCTCCACTTGCTTTGTTTAACGTCCATCATTCTGGTCCATAAACCAGGATTGGCAAGATCAGTAAAGCTGTATTTTTGTTCTCCGTTTTTGGAGATGACATTTAATTTAAAATTGAAGCTGTCAATCGTTATGTTTTGGATGAGATGATGTTCGACAGTCCAAGACCGAAGTGTATGCTTCGAGAGCGTATCCCAGTAGTTGTCCGGACTTGAAAAAGGTAGAACCTTCCATGTCAAGAGCTGCTTGTTGTAGTATCTGCATCAAGACAAGATCGAAGAACCCACACGATAGAACATCACCTGCTGAAATCCACTGAATGTTTGGAATAGTTCGGAGGTTTTGGGTCCAAGCTCCACGCGACGTCAGGTATTTTCGAGCGCTGTACGAAATTTCTTGGTTTCCCGAATCCAGCCAGTAGAGTTCACAGCAAAGTGAAAGCTAGTTGGACGTCTTTTGTTATAAGTGATTTACTTACTTACTTGAGGTGGCGCTACAATTCGCATAGCATTGGAATTTTGTCCTTTTGGCTTAGTCGATGTCGCTGTACAATCCGTACCATACAGTTGGTTTCCTGGATCTTTTCCTCCACTCACTTTCAATGCAGATGGGATAATAAATCACACTTTTTTCTCGAAACAACCTTAGGCGCCTTCATCCGTTTTTGAAAGTGTCCATGCGTCTGCACCATATAGTAGGACAGGGATGATATGTGTCTTATAGAGTGACACTTAAGTCCTACGAGAGAGGGCTCAGTTAACTTAGCCAGAGGTATTCTTCGTTTGATCGCAACGCTAGCTTATGTTTACAATGGAACCTAGGTAGACAAAGTTCCTAACTAACTCAAATTTATAGCTGTCTTTGGTAACGTTCTGACCAATACGTCGGACTTGGTTTACCTTTCTTGATGACAGAATATGCGTTTTTTTGCCCTCTGATGTTTATATGGTACTTTTGCACTATTGTCCCAAGTATGATGTTGAAGAAATCGCATGACAGTGCATTAACGTTGTTTGACATCAAGTGGGTCGGTGACGTCTTTGCCATCCTTAATCGAGCAGCTTGAGTTCTCCATCATCGTCCTGTACAAAGGGACGAGCTTGGCAGGAATGCCAAACCTATTCATGGCAAAATAAATCTCATTTCGGTGGACGAAAGGGAACTCAAACCAGCTTTGAAATTGATGAAAAGGTGCTGGATGCCGATTTTAGCACCTTGGGTTTTTCCAAGTTCTGCCGAAATGTTTATATTTAGTCTATGGTGGTCTTTTCTAGTGGAAAACCACATTGATATGAACCTTTGAGGTTGTTGACGAAAAGCCTCAAATGCTCACATAATATGGCATAAAAGATGTAAGAGGTTTTTTTGAGGAGATTGATACCTCTATAATTGGCACACCTTAGATGGTCTCCTTTCTTCAGGATTGGGCAACCAATATCATTTATCTCGCATGCATTCTTCTGATCATGAGTTGCAGATAAGTTCGTGCATACTCCTAACCAATCCATCTCCGCCGCTTTGATAATTTCGGCAGCTAAGCCGTTTGTTGTGAGCGTAGGAAGGCCACGGAGGCATCTTTGATGTAGGTCAGGAGGACGGCGGCACGCTTGTGGTTGCTCGGCTGAGCTCGTCGGACGGGGTAGTCCTTGTCCTCCTTTCCATACATCTCCTGCTCAACAGCAAAGAAAAGGTCGTGCCAAAGAGAGAGGGAGAGAGAGAAGAGAGAAAGATCTTCGAGGGAAAGCGGAAAAGGCGGTGTTCAGGGTTACCTTCTGAATGGGGATCTAAGTGAAACGATCAGGGGACCAACTTACCCTAGCTATCCTAAAACTATCCCTAAACTACACTAAAACAAAAAAATTCTGAGCCTACCCTAATCCTAATCTACCTTAAATCTATTTTAACTTAACTAACTAGCCTAACTACCCTAACTAACCAAAAGCAATTATAAACTTAAGCTATACCTTAACTGACTTAATACTACCTAGGGAGTCCTAGCTAAGTTGAAACCTACCCCTCCACTACAGATCCGTCATCCAGGGTCGCACCGTTCCATGGATCTGCCAGTAGATGGTGATTCTGGCTTGGCCTATGCTATATCCCTGGCCAGAGATTTCGGGAGATAACTTCAAAAAGTCCAACAAAAGGTAACTGTCCGTCTGGTCCTCGTCGTTGTCCTGTGGGAATAACCTAGCCTAAAGAATGGACGGCCTTCCCATTATTGTACACACACCCACCCTCACAAACAAAAGGACTCACTCGCACATTTTGTTGCGAATACTCTTAATTTTTAAAGATAAAAGAAATAAAGTGCGTGGGTAAATGCCAAGATCTTAGTTGTGTATTACTCCACTCTTTTCTCTTATTACAATTCAGAAAGAAAATTGAACAAAAAGGTAATTAAAAAGTAAACTAATTTAATCCTAACCAATATTTGAAAAAAAAAAAAATATAAAAGAAAAAAAAAATTTGTGTGACTCACTCTTTTAATGTGGCTCCCTCGTTGTCCTGCCGGCAGCACGATGTGGAAACCTTCACAGACTTAATCATTTATAATAAAAAAATTCACTTTCTCTTACAACTAATTCAGAAAAAAAATTTAACACTAATGACTTAAAATTAAGTTGAAAACTATTAGGACCAAATTCAAAAAAAAAACAAAAAAAAATATAAACGGAAATCAAAATTCAAAAAAAAATATTCACTAAAAAAGTTTTTTTTTTTTTTTTTTAGAATTCACAAAAAAAAACACAATCCCCGGAGTTTTCGACCGCCCTAGGAAATTCCCTTTCCTTTGTCTAGGGTTTACGTTACTTGTTCTTTGTCTCCTTCGTTGGTTGTAAAATCCTTAGTTGTGTCTTGTCAGTGAATATTGTAGATTTTTCTTGGAGTATTGTTTCTGCCGCCTCCCTCACCCTGTAGCATAAATTCTTAATTACGTGCCCGTTAAAAATTACAAAAGTCCAAAACCTACCTCCGCTTAGTCTGCGGCACTTCCAAATCTTTCCCGGTCCAGGAAATTGGTTTGTCCACCTTTCCTTTTGTATCCCGGTCTCTTCTTTGGATAAGATAACTCCTTTTATCAAAACTTTATTTTTTTTTCTAGTTAAACCTACCTCTTATTATCAATTTTTTTTTTTCTCTTTATTTGTTCGGTCCCCCTAAGTCACCTTAAAAATAGCACTTCGCTATTTCTTGTCTCCGGTTTGTGCGCCCGCTTTCTTTTGCCGTTTGCCACCAAATGACCTACTTTCCATTCTTGGTCATTGTTCCCGGGCTAAACTGTTTAATCCACTTTTGGGGGCCCGTTCCGTAGGGGAAAGTCTCGTCTACGTCACCTATTATCCGAGCATTGATAGGGGAAAGGAGTTGTCACCTTTCCCTTTCTCAAGCTCTTCGTCGAGTCTTGGTGCGATCACCATGAGTGGTTAGGTTTAGAACTAGTGTGGCCTCCAGATTCCTTGTGGCTTCCACACCCATTTATACCTTGTCGTTTGTCGTTTGTCGTCTCGTTGATCGTCCTTTTTTTTTTTTTTTTGTCTACCTATTCTAACTTATATCCTAATATCACAATCTCATACTTACTCTAAGTCTATCACAGATCGCTATCACTAAAAGTTTTATGTTTTATAGAAACTTTTTTTTTTTTTCACTGTCCACCACCGTGACCTACTCTCAGCAACTCGCGAACCCAGTTCTGCTCTTCTTTTTGCTTGCGTGAGCAAGCGAGATCGCTATTTCGATCATCGCGTTTGTTTTCATCTGTCAGATGATCTTCGACGCTTCAATACACTACTCGGCCATCGATATTTGGTGCCTTTTTTTTCAAAATTTTCTCTTCCGTAGTACAAATTACTACCAATAATTTGAACCTCAGTGCAACTAACGCTATAGCAGATGTCATAACCTTTCCTTCAGATGAGTATCCTAATCTCGCGTGGGTAGAGAGATGATTCCGGTGGCAGTAATGTAAACACTACATGTTGTGTTTACATTTTTGCCTTGGAATCATTCCTCTATCTGAGAGATCCTGTCCTATACCTATTTACTCTTTTAAACCTTTTTTTTCAGGAAGGTGATACCTCCACGTAACACGTTCCTTCAAGTTATTTTCTTAGATTTAAATATTGCTTTCTTTACTCCGCCTAGGTCGGGTAGACGTCATTGTTGGTTCTTTCATGTCCTTGGCATTGACTTATATTCTTCTGTGATATTTTCCTATTTCTTAATCTCTCAACATCTTCGATCACGCGTTTTTAATTCTCTTCCATAACCGCTACGACCGTTGGCAGTGATATTTGTTGACATATTTGTCAAACCATCAAGTCCACTAGCTTTTCTCATTTTAAGTGCTCGAATGACAAACTTATGTCATCTTGTGATACAAAAATATCAGACGGCGTTTCAATGTTGATTGTATTAAATTTTTGAATAACTTCCCTCACCATAGAACTGTTTAAAGGGTCATCTAAGCTCGGGGAGACTGTATGATTTTGTTTTATTTTTTCGATATCACTATAAAAGATGCTATTACAATTGGTATCTCAAAGACAAGGCATATGTCGGTTTTTATTTTTTATAATTATTGCTATATTCCAGAAAGGTTTATCTTACTTTTCTAGTTCTGTAGTTTTTTATTCCACTTTTTGTTACGCAACTGTTGAATGTTCATTCATGTAGAACAATTGTCGCTTGAATGCAGGATGTTGATACCTTTGCCAATTTCGTCTTTGGATATTTCTTATCTTCATTAACTCTAATGCCGGCATTCCCCGGCTTAATCCTCAATTAAGAGCTTCATAAACCTATTCACCAACGAATATTATTGCAGATTTACGACCGTTCATAAGACTTATGAGTGGTCCCAACCACTCTTAAGTTAAGTGCGCTCGTAACTTTAGAATTTCGAAAATTTTCGAAATCATTTGGAATTCAAACCAAACATTTTATTTTTATAAATGGATCGCAAAGGAAGGAAGCCAAATTTAACCGCCGCGGAAAAAGATAAAATTTTAAAAAGTTTTTTTTCAAAACTCGAATACGCAATTAAAAAAGGATCTTGCTGCAGACAATTTGGAGATGTACCGCACTGGTGGAGGATGTTTTAAAAAGAAAGCCGACCAGAACAATCCTTTGATGACAGCAGTAGCAACTACTTTGAAGAAGTATGTACTTATAATTGTTCATAGTGTTATGACATGTTTTTTCTTTCTTCTAGTATTTGTTGTCCGATGAGGAGTTAGTTAGTATCAAGAAGACTGTTCATGGCCTCAGCAATTTATCTGTAAAGTTATAAATATTGGTGAACTATGACTAAGTAAACGGTATTAATTTGTTTCGTACTTACGTGAAATAAAACGTGTCCTGATTAATTTTGACTAAAATCAGAAAACAATTCTTTTTTGATATTTCCCAGTTTCGAAAGATATTTCGGAAACTCATTTTAGAACGCGTTTGGAATACCGAAAATGATTTTTTCGCATATTCGAAATAGCACGGACAAAATCCTATAAGTGCTTGGTGAATAGGCAGCAAAAATTTAAAGCTACATAAATTTAAAACAGATTTAAGAGCGCTTGATAACTCTCGGCCTAAGAGAAAAGGTGGCAATTTCGTACACACTTTTTCTGACACTTATATCGACAGCACTTAAAACAGATTTATAAAAAATTCGACAATGTTATCAACGTCTTGGACATTGGTTATATTTTCCAGATCTTGGGAAGTGTTTCGAAATTTACTCTTCACCACTGATCAAAAACGATCCCGGTTTAATTAAGATCAAAAAGATCAAAAAAATATTCCTTCTTTAATTCGGCTTTTGAATTCAACTGGCAGATAACAGGATTTTGGTGTGATCTTAGTGCATTTATAGCGCTGTTTTAAAGACTCCTCAAAAGTCTGCCATGGATTTAAGTATATTTAATAAATTTAACTATGTAATTTGACCAAAAATTAAGGCATCTCCTCTGGAAGCCTTTAAACAAACGCAATACGTCATTTGAATATAAATTCCATGAGATATTATTTGCGGAATCTAACCCTAGTCTAAGCTTTATGATCAGCACAACCAATGGAAGCCAGCGCGAGAAAGAGAATTCTCAATCGGATTCGAAAAATTTCTATAAACCACTGAAAATTTGAACAAGCAGATTTCCGCCTGAACCTCCGTTTTCCCAGGGATTTTATAATTCATTGGACGTGCAACATTTTAAATATTTGACTGCATTCAGGACGAGCGCGATGTCCTAGTGTACCACAGCTATGATATTTATCCTCGAGTGAGTTTCCAAATACGCGTTGCAAATTATGCATGGGAAAACGGAAATGATTTCCCAGGATGGCGCACAGAACGTCGATTACACGTACTGTCGCAAGGGTGGAGTGTGTGTTTGGTTGGCTGGTTGGTTGTTGGCATAGACAATGATGATGGGCGCTGCACATTTGGGACAATGAGTGAATACTGTACCAGTAGGCTGTGCATTCACGTACCCACATGCTGGAGTTTTGCGTGTATTTTGCCTACGAAAACATATTTATACAAATAGATTTTGCCACGGTATTCCGTAACGAGGATGCGGTCGTGCCCTAAAGCGGAATTCGCGTGCTCTAACGTATTTTTTTTTTATTATTATTTCTGTCCGTTGGAGGGGCGGTCTTTTATGGTGCAAAGAATCCTCAGCACGAATGATTATATTTTGAACCGGAATAATCGGAAAAGGTGTATGACACACCGCCCAAAGGTAACGCAGGTTAGAATATCCGCGAGGCTTAATCTAAAAGTGCTTAACGTCAAGTGCTTGCTGCAGGATTTTCACAAAAGATTATGGGTTCAAATATGCACACACATTTTGTGTAGGTGAATGGAGTAAAGATGTCACTTGCGTAGGCGGTTTGATTGTGGGTGTAGGTATACATGTTGATTTGCTTGTTTTTCTTTTTAAAGGAACGCTCTTGAGTAAAGGATCCTTTGGAGCGAATGGTACTTTACAAGAGGAGCACACAGTAACTGATGCGTTATCACACATAAATGCTTTTCATGGCAAACATGTTCTGAGTAGAATGTCTCTCTTTATCCTTAAGATGTGAAGAAGGGGCGGGAATTGTTGCCTATCCATCATCATGTCCTTGCCTATAAAATTTGTTTTTGATGAGTTTTTGTTTGCATGATGTTCACGCGTAGAGTTGTACAAATTGAACAATGCTAAGATGATTATGCCGATGGTTTGAGACGCATGTGCGAGACTAGGGGGAAAAAAGCCTAATTAAATTGCTTTTGTTTGGACAAACTTTTGGCCTTTGAGAGTCAATATGTTGCGCGCAACTTTGTTCATTGTTAATCGTAGCTATGAAAATGATTAAAATGAATTGAGCAATAATAATTGTTTGGGGGAAATGGAAATGGATGGATATCCTTAAGATAATCTTTATTGAGTCCTTTTGTTCTTTTTTTTTTGAAGTTTGTGTTTTTCCTCTTCTCAAACCATATCGGATGATCTGCGGAAATAACAAAATTATCCTTGTCAAGGCAGTCCGTTCCTTAGTTGCTGTGAAATCACTCATGACTTGTATTCATCAGCTACACCGACGGTTTCGTAACCCTCGGTTGGTTGGCTGTTTAGGATGAGCTTTATTGCTCGTCACCTAGGCATCCGATGGAGCCCAATGTATTTTCTGTATGAAAAAATGAAGGGTTTGATTGAATGAAGTGGCTTGGTTTGCGTGATCGGAAAATCGTTTGGATCTTTTTGCGGAGTCCATTATTTCACTGGTTGCGAAAATGTTTGCTTTTAAAATCGTAATGAAAGGTTCAAGATGCCTTTGAATATCGATCGATTGGTTTCGTCAGGAAATCTTTGCTCCTAAGTGTCAACTTTTTTGTCGTTTGGAGCGATGAATCGAAGATTTGGATCCCAAATGAATACCATATAAAAGGTTAAGCATGGCGGTTAATAGGGTTGTCAAGCCCTGGTTAGATTGAAATTTTATCCAAGTTTTCGTGTAGCCTGTTCAGAGCCCCGATTTGAACCCTATAAGGAATCTATGGGGCATCGTTTAAAGAGCAATTTCGTTACAAACGTTTATGAATAAAGCTTCTTAATCGGATATTATTCAACATGAGTGGAATCAAATAACATCCTGGGATGTTATAACAAGATAAATTTACACAATTGTAAAATTAACACCAACTCAATTACCTTGGTCACTCCATAAAATCACAGTAATTCTCCATCTACGAGAGTTACATAAAGATGAGCCAAGCAACGAAATTTACAATTCCCGATATCTGGAAATGTCGAGCGACCTAAAGTTCAATACCTGGAATTTATAGTACTATGTATGGATAGTTCCAAAACATGACTGCTTTTGTAGTCGTTAGTCAGGAAGGCGATTCAATCAGTCAAGGAATCCTCGCAAAAATTGCTGCCATCTTCTACATTTCAGATTCTGTAGCTATTATTGAAGCCGATTAGAGAAGCGTTCAAAGTGCGAGTAAATAGGTTATTTGCTCAGACAGTCTGCCAGTATTGCAAGGCGTTATCAATCCTCGGAATGACATAACCACCATAGCCAGAATTCGGGATATACTAAATAGATCAACACAAAAGATTAAGTTTATCTGGACACCAGGTCATGTTGGAATAAAGGGAAATGAATATGAAGCAGATACTACTTCAAACGTCACTCTAAATGGTCACCTCAACCTTCAAGACTGTCTCTCGTTTCGACCTTATAGGAAGCATAATAAAAGAATGCCACATTAAACAGTAAGTTAAATTAATACATTACAAACACCGTAAAACGGGATGAGTTTCAATACATTTTCTCGGACGTCAATTTCAGCAGTGAACATTATCATTTAAAAGACCGCTTGTTCCTTGTCCTAAGTCCGAGACCTACAGCATTGACTTCGATCTAAAGGCAAACCCTTCAAAAAACTTCTTCATGCTTATCTGCTAACGAACGATTTCCAGGAGAGTTTTAACTTACGCATCGGCATCGGCTCGTAATGTATCATTTGAGACTGCCTTCCCTGAGATTTGTAACCTTTGGAAGTTTGAGAGTATGAATGCATAGCTCCAGAGATACCTTTAAATGGTTTTTACAATGGAAAAACTAATTCCTTGAAAAAATGAGTCAGTTTCATTTGAAAAACTGTCGTGCTGCGACGGAGAATTAAACAAACTCATACGTGAGGGTGTCGATCTCCCCCCATTTAGGCGGGAATAGAATTTTTCTAAAAAATTGACTTTAAATGGAAAGAAAATTACTAAAAATCAATAAAGGAACATGCGATAATATAGTATAGCCTGTTTAGAAATCAAGATCACATTCTTTAATTAAATAATTAGCTCAAGTTGTTAAAGTGACCGACTTTTAAGAAATATAGGTAAATAGATAAATAGATATGTAAATCTGCTTCGGAATAATTTGACCTATCTTCCGATTGCATGTTTTTATTTGGAGGCACTATCGACTCCAAAACTTCTTTATTAAATGCTCGACTGTGCTTTTTGATGTACTTTCTATGATTGATACTCGTATTAATGGATCTGATGCTAGCAACAAACGACAGAGCACGCCTTCATTTGTTTATTTCGCGGGAAATACTTCTTGCGTTATTCAAACTGTCCATTTTTAAACTTTTTTTTGCATAATATACTCTTATCTTGTTAAAAGCTGATGTCTTCTGCAATATTTTTAACTTCCCATTGGGAAGCTTCCCATTGGAAGCTCATAATTTTCTGCAAAACAAAATATCGCAGATTATGGCACTGATCAGTGGTTAGTTTTATTTAATTTACATCAGATCACGATAAAAGAAAAAGTGCCCGCAAGCTTGCACACGGTTGTACAGAAGCGCACAATCCTACTTTCTGCATGACGTTTCCAACAAAAGACTTTTGGATGCTTCTGGCGTGTCCAGGATTGACATCGTCATTTTGACCCTTGTGGGGAAACGAAAACAAAACCAAGTTAATGTTGTCAACAAAGAAGACAAGATCTGTCTACCGCATAGGTGAAAATGTCACTGTTGGCAACAGTTAAGAAGTTTACCTACCTCGGAGTAAATATCAACTCCACGAATCCCACCTTAGTGGAGATTTGGTGAAGACTCATCTCTGCGAAACAGCTGCTGCTTCGGTTTAGCCAAACAAATGGATTCAAAACTTCTAATTCGGTAAACGAACTGTTCAAATCTTTCATCAAATCCTGCAAGTTTTGCTGTATGAAGCCAAGTGCTGGACGATAAGCAGGAACGCAGAGCAAATATTGTACATTTTCGGGAGAAACAAATTAGAATATTAGGTCCCATATGCGAGGAGGGCGAAGGGATTAAAAGATATGAACGTGAACTCTATTAGCTGTATCAAGCCAAAATATGACAGATGGAAAAAAGTTCTCCAATAAAGAGGATCTTCGAATCACACAGTGGTATGCTGTCTTATATTAGGAAGAGTAATCAGCTCTTATAATCATTGACCTAAAAGTCCAAACTTTGCAAAAATAAAAAAAAACAAGTACTGGGAAAAAAGTACCTTTCATTGTTTTAAGACAACTTTTGGCAATTTATTATTTTGATATGACTTAAAACAAATAAGCACTGAATATTGGAATACAAAGTTTCACTTAACAAAGCAAACATTTTGCGAAAATTTTATTTGAAGAAAACAAATTAAGTTTTTTTTTAATTTTTTATTGGAAATTTTATTTCTCAAAAGCCATTTCCTAAAATAGCTTGAGTCAAACATATAATTAAAGGCTGAGGTTTTGGCTTAAGAAAAAGTTTTGCAGTAATTCTTTTTAATTATGTTCTTTCCATTTTGTCATTTTTTTATTTAAGGGTCTAGAAATTAAAAAAAAATCGATTATTTTATATTCAAGAGGATTTTTCAAAATTCAAATTATTTTCGGAAATATCGGTATTTTGCTGACATCGGCATCCAAACTGGTTCGACCGGAACAAATCGAACAAAAGACATTAGGGATTCTCCGTCTACCTGAATCCATATTTCTCAGTAAAACCTTTTCTCCTTTGTATATATTGTAATACAAGAACCCAAGGTGACTTGTATCTTTTATATTTAGTGTTCACTTACGTCTAGTTACTAACAGTTGAATTCTTACCTTTAGGCCGCGTGGACGTACATATGTGGTGTGAGTGAAATAAAAATATTGTGAAACATTTGTTTTTAATAAAATGGACAAAAAAATCCGCAGCGCAAAAGATTATGCGTCCAGATCGACAAACAAAAAGGCGATTTCACGGCAATAGATTTACGGCACAGGAAGAAACCAGATTTACGAGTGCATCAAAGGAGGCCAGAACTGCTCGATATGAAGAGAGAAACGCGGAAAATATTTTTTTCGAAGTCGAGGAAGGTCCGATGTTTGAAGCAGGAACGGCAGATTGAATAAATGTAAGTCTACAATATCAATTCACGACTTGTACTGCGAAAAACTTTGCGCGAAACTTTAAAAGCGTTTTTCTCGAAACTGTGTTTTTCAAAACAATACCCACGATTTTTGACCGATTTATCGTGGATTTTTTAGGAGTCTTCTTTATAGACTTGTCTTTTTCGGGAAGTATCTCCATCCCCAAATTTCTATAACTTTTTTTTTTTTATTCGAACAACTTTTTTCCAGACAGTCGACATTGTGTGAAAAAAAGGTTTCCAATTTTTCCGCAGTTCCAGGCATTGCGACATTGTTCTAGATTAATAATATTATTTTTTGGTTTCAGATTGATTTCACTCGCATCACCCGCACATCATTGAATGCTCATCAGTGTACCCTTGAGCCTATTTTCGAGCGTACTGTGAAATTCAGAGAGTCTTTTATAGGCCGAACATCGCGCATGTGAAATGCGTTACCTCGCTCTATTTTTCCTCTGCACTGCAACCTACAGCCATTTAAGACCAATGTACACCGCTACCTTCTTTCTTTCGCTTCTAACTAACTGCATTATTTAAAACAAAAAAAATAGGAGGGTTGAAATCGTGGGTATGGTTACGCGCCAATTTTTTGAGACCCCCAAACGGGGAGGAGAAAGATATCCCCTTCCACACGATTGTTTTCTTGTCTTCGCCTCACCTTCGCTCTATCCTTTTTTCGCATCTAATGCAAATTACGCCTTATACCGCTTCCTGCTTTAGATTTTGATACGCCATATAAAATGTTGGATCTTTGCACGAGAGACGCTATAAACAAGTCTCCTTAACAATGAAGTTTCCGCTTCGATTCAGGTCAGAGCGACATCTTCAAGCTTGTTTAAATCTAGATCTTGTTCGGGATAGATTTATTGATATCTGACCAAAATTCTATTCGCTTTTGGCCGACTATTATGACCTACTATCGAGGCAACAAATAATATCCTTCAGGTAGTGCAGAATTGATTTCTCAGATCAGTCTGATAGCAGAACAGGATTCACTGTATCGAAAGTTATAGAGAAGTCTTAAAGAATCATGAAGGCTTCAAAGGTAGAGTATGGATGATAGAACGTAGCTTAAAGTTTAGCCCAACTACCAGAAGAGCCCAGTGTTACAAACAGAACGAACTCCAAACTAAGTTCGACCATCTTTAGGTATTCTGTCGACACTGGAAACTCCAAATAAACAGCTCCAAGTGTGAAACTATACTGTTCCGCACCACAGTACGACAGGGTAATTCACATGGTAATAAAATCTTCAAATAGACTTCGCATCGAGTCAAAGACTGTTGTGAAGTATTTATTTTTTGTACTTTAATGAACACGTTAATAATCAGTTAAAAAAAGCGAAAGCAGCTCAAAAGACTCCAACTCCAACTATCTAAGATCCGATGTGAAGGTTATTTGTTACCAAGCCTTTGTGCGTCCAATTCTGACTTATGCAAGTCTAGTATGGTGGAACATAAGTCCATCTTAATAGGACTACCGGTTGAAAATGTCGTTTTTTTTTTGTTTTTTTTTTTTCAAAAATCAATGCTTTATTGAGGAAGAATAGATATGAATTCAATATTTAAAGTATTGAACATCGCTAGTCACACATTTTTCCCATTTTTCTGGATACCCGTTCATGGATACCCGTTCTGAAAAATTCGACCGGTTTGGCCGCAATCTACAACTCGATCCATTTTTTGACATCATCAAAATGACGGAAGTGTTGGTCAGCCAGGCCATGTTGCATCGATCGGAAGAGATAGTAATCGGATGGCGCAAGGTCTGGACTATACGGCGGGTGGGGTAGGACATCCCATTTGAGCGTTGCAAGTTAAGTTTTGACGACATTTGCAACATGTGGCCGAGCATTGTCATGTTGCAAAATAACTTTATCGTGTCTTGCGACCGTTTCCGGCCGTTTTTCCTTCAGTGCTCGGGTCAAACGCATCAATTGTCGTCGGTAGACCTTGCGTGTGATTGTTTCATTCGGCTTTAGCAGCTAATAATACACAACCCCCTTCTGGTCCCACCAAATGCACAGCATAACCTTCAGGCCATGAATATTCTGAACGGCCGTCGATGTTGAGGCATGTCCGTGGTATCCATACGTTGTCCGACGTTCTGGATTATCGTAATGTACTCATTTTTCATCACCAGTGACGATTCGATACATTTCGGACATGCGAAATCGGCGTTCGACGTCTAGTGGCTTCAATTCATACGGCACCCAATGTCCTACCTTTCGGATCATTCCCGTTGCTTTCAAATGATCGGAAATGGTTTGCTGAGCGACGCCAAGTGATTTTGCAAGTTCTTCTTGCGTTTGTGACGGATCTTGATCGAGCAATGCCCCCAATTCATGGTCTTCAAACTTTTTCACCTGGCCGGGGCGTTCTTTGTCTTCGGAGTCGAAATCACCATCTTTGAGCCGCTTAAAACACCGCTGACACATTCTAACGTCTATAGTATAGTCCGGGCAAGCTTCGGTAAGCAATTGATGCGCTTCGCTTGCTTTTTTCTTTAAATGATAGAATTAAAAAAAAAAAATGAAAAACTTGTGTGTTTTCACTAATGACCAATAACCTAGACTGAAATAATTAGACAATGACATGAAGTTTCTGATGTGACAGCTGTCATGGTCAAAATTCACCTCAGAGTAATAGATATGAAGTTGTCTGCAATAACGACATTTTCAACCGGTAGTCCTTTTATATGAAAAAAGTTTAGAATATTCGAACGAAAGAGCCTGCGAGCTTGCACACGGTTATACCGAAGCGCACATTCCGACTTTCGACACGTCACTTCTCTAACAAAAGACTATTGGATGTTTCCAGTATGTCTAGGATTGACAACGTTATCCTTGACCTTGTGACGAATCATTTTGCGCGGTTGGCGAATGTTACTGAGAATTAGTTCATATCGGGATTGTTTTATCCTAGTCCGGGATATTTTAGAAACTCATTCGAAAACGGACATTTACCACCTGAAGCATTCCTGCATCTGGACGCACTTGGCTACTTATCGGACTCGAACAATGTTCCTACTATATACCATGCTGCTAAAAGGGTTCACGTTGTGCCAATCCACTCGGGGGATGGATCTGCTGACTGAAGGTACTGCATGAGCATGCCTGCGAGATATTTAAGTGATGTTCCATGATTAAACAGAGCAAAATATTGGTGGCTTGGCTGGGTTGAAACTAACGCGTAGGTTAAGTAAGGTTAAGCTAGGTTAAAGTAGGTTAATTTTTTATATGTGTTGCGAACCGATCTTCGGTCTTACACGGTATTTTAATAGTAAGTGAATTAAGTATTTCTCATTTGTATTTTCAATTTTTTTAGTGTTAATTGTGGAAAATAAATGGGTTAACAGAGCCCAGTGTTTTTCTCAAATTCAGGTTTCCCTTTGCACGATTAGTTCTTTTTCAGAGACCTTTTTCCAATATAGGAGTACCTTTCTGTTACATCTTATTCAAGTAACATTTTAGCAGACAAAAAAACTTAAAAGTTAAGCTAATTTTAAAGTTGTAGGGCTGTAAATGCCTCTGTTGAAACGACGATGGTGAATGTACGCAATTAAATGCAGTCGAGTGACTGAAGCTCATTCGCACAACGTCCAAAGCAATTTCTCATGTGACGATGCAATTTCGCCCCTAAGGAATTTCAGACAATAAGTTCAGCAGATACACCAGGAACACCGCCGCACATTCCATGTCCAAGTCTTATAACTACAACTCCCTCATGAATCATGCCCACCATACTCATCCCTAAACTCCTTTTTGCGATTGCATTCCATTGCATGCATCATCCAACATGTCATCACGTAAAATTGTACTCCTTTGTGTTGGTGTCTCGGTGTCCACCACTAGAAACGTGTTAAGAGTCCTCTTTACATTCTCTAAAATGATTGGCTTGCGCGACATGTGCCATAGTGTTTGAGAATAAAAAACACGAACGCTTCAAAGGATGCACTAATGGATATTGAAGCCATTTTCTTCTCTTCCACAGAGTAAATCATTAAGATCTTATCCTCGAGAAGTGGTACCGGCTCATCTCTACTCTCCTTAATTGAAAGTCACACTAGAATCTAGAAATGAGATGGAAAAATATGATATACATTTTTTTTCTTACACACTAAGTCCTCGGCTCAACAAGAAGCACGCACTCAGGGTTTTGTTTTTTTTTTTCGTCCTTATACTCCAACACAGGCATAGGGATAGAGACACACAATAAATGACACATTGCGTTAAATCAACTGAAAATTAATGGAACCGTGAAAGAGGGTATCAGTTGTTTTGTGGAAAATCCTTGACGCTTTTCCAACTTCGATGATGTGACAGCAAAAAAAAAAAATGAATCGTCTTGTCGGCTCTTTAGTGTTGTCCTGCGAATTTTCCTTGGGGGTGCAACACATGGAATAATTCATATTAGACGTGTGTAGTTGTGTCATGTGCTATTCATATCCTTTCGCGTCAAAATCGTCTGCCTTGTTTATTGGGGCAAAGGTGTTTGCTACCGGGTGCGAAGGAGAGGGTGTGGGTATTTTTGCTCGGTTTTGTCTAAAGACTCTGCGCCAGGATAACAAATCATGTATGTAAGTTATTTGCAATGCTACACGAATAGATGACAAATAAATTCTTTTAGATTTAAATTTATTTCACTTCCGGTTGTGTGCCAGTTTGTTTCCATTCGTTTTTACTGACAAGATTTATGCTTAACACTTTTTTTTTGTTGTTGCTATTGGATTTGTGTACGTATATCCTTTTTGTCAGGGGATGAAGTTTTCTTTGTATTTATTGAGAATCCATAAGCATGTGTGTGCTTCGTCTTAACAGGGGAGACATTTATTTGGAAGCATTTTTTTGGCTTTGGCTTTGGCTGCGACAAACGTGAGCACTTCAAAGGAGACTACTGCTGCGGTGTTGGCTTGTGTGTCCTTATTATATTATTTGTCCCTTGCGGCTTCTTTCATAGGCAATCATGAATTGTGTGTGAGGTTCATACGAAGAGAGATAGGACTGATTGACTTTAAGAAGACAAATTGGAGAAACATTAGGAAACTTTTGAGAGACTTTGAGTTGGTTGGCAATTTAAACGTCCTGTGAGAGTTCAATGTCGCCTGGGGCTTATTAATCACATGGCGAATGCAATAAGTCTGCGGTGAAAAGTTGAAAAGTTGAAAAGTTTTCAATTGAAATTCGATTAGAAGATACAAGAATTGAACGATGTCGCCTTGACTCAGTTGTGTCTGTCTGCAGAGATTGATTTAAGCAGATTAGTTGTGGTATCCAATAAAGATGGACGAAAATAAGTTTGCCAATATTTTTTTATAGGGTGATGGCATGTGAGGTCGGCCGTCTCCAGTAGTAGTCAGCCGCCGCGCCATTAAATGATGTGTAATAGCAAATGCGTTTGTAAAATAGGACACAGAAATTTTTGACCCGAAAGTCTGGATGCCATGCAGCTCCTGATTTCTCCTTGATTATTGTTAGTTTGATTCAAGTTCCTGACGGTGGTGAACGTTTGGTTTTGAGTTGGTATATGCTTTTTTTTTTTTTGCCTAACTTGCTATAAAGATTGAAGGTAAACCTCATTCTACATTAATTTTTGACCAAATTTCCATGTTTTTTTTCTTGGTTTCAGTAGTCGGCCCCCTGTTATCGCCGACTTCAGAAGACGAATATTGTTAAGTCGGCCGTTCATTTTTTTTACATTAAAAATATTAGTTTTTACATTTGGAGTTACAAAAACAGGTTTTCATTAAGAACTTAAGAATTTATTATTAATTTGCGCATAATGAAATGGAAAATTCAAAAGAAGGGGCTAAACGCGGTTTCCACAAGTACCCGGAAGAAGAACTTAAAGAAGCCTTAAAGAAGATTCGGGATGGAAATTGGCCAATAAGGAAAGCCAGCAAAGAGTTTGGAATCCCAAGAGCAACAATCCAAGACCGCATTCATGTTAGGGTTGCCGAAAGACCGAGAAGAATGGGACCGGAAACTGTGCTGAGTGCAGCCGAAGAAAAAAGTCTTGTTGATTGGCTAGTAAACTTGGCGAAATGTGGCTTTCCGCAAAACCCTCATGATCTTTTGAAAACGTTGCAGAAAATAATTCTTGACGACAAAAGAAGGACACCCTTCAAAAACTGATTGCCAGGTAAGTGTTGGTATTATGGCTTCCTAAAGCGCCATCCCGAACTGTCCCTCAGAATACCAGAGGGGCTTTCAAAGGGCCGGGCAATCGTTACTGAAGAGTCAATCAGGAAGTGGTTTGGAGATTTCAGAAATTATCTTCAAGAAATAGATGCTGTGGATATTCTGGAAGACCCTTCCAGAATTTTCAATGGGGACGAAACATAGTTTTGCCTTTTTCCAAAACTGGTGTTGTGGTAGCTCCAAAAGGTGGCAAAGACTTTTTCAAGGCTAGCTACGGAAACGAAATGGAAACAGTGACCGTTCTGTTTTTGTTCAGTGCTGATGGCAATACGTTACTTCCTCCGATCGTTTTTCCATACGTGCGCCACCCGAAGGCGCTAATAAAAAGCATGCCCCCAACATGGATTTTAGGGAGATCAGCGAGTGGCTGGATGCATTCTGAGACCTTTTATGAGTACGTGGCTAACAGTTTTAATGGGTGACTAACTGAAAACAATATCAAAAAGCCATTATTGTTTCCTGTCGATGGTCACAAGTCACATCTAACCATGGAGCTGAGCGATTTTTGCCGGAATAATGGTATAGTCTTTGCCTTTTGCCAAACACGACAAATATCACCCAGATTATACCTCCCACATCTTTTGTGCAATTTATTTTCAGTAACATTCGATACAATAATTTTTTTTTTTTTAATTAATTATTTTATTCATTGGTATGGTTATGTTTTTATTAATTATTCGATAGGCATATTAAATTAAATAAATGTTCCTTTTAAGTGTTAATTTAAAGTATTTTTTTTATGTCTTCATAGTAACCCTCTTTTTCTAAAAGTTAGTTAACCTGTTTTTAAAAAAAAAAATTTTTTTCTTTTTTTTTATAATTAATTCTGTAATTAATTGGAAATAAAATATAATGAACTTATAGTTTTTTTTTTAATTAAATTATATTTAAAATTAAAAAACCTGCTTTCTTAACTTAGTCAAAACGTAAAAAATACTGAAGCAAAAATGGGGCCGACTACTGAGTACTTATGTGGCCGATTACTGAAGAATGTGGCTTCCATTTAGATGTATGTAAATAGTTAAAATTGGGTAACAAATATACTTAAAAATCCTTGAAGTACTTAATTTTCACATTTCAAGTATTCAATTAAGCCAGATTTTTTTTAAGTAAATATGTAGACTATGATTTAAAGAAGTACGCCACATAACAAAAGTTTCAGTCTTGATATTGTGAGTCGCCTTCTCTTAATGAAGACTGGAATAGTGTCAGACGTCGGCAATGCGAATCTGCTTAATAGCTTAGTCGAGCAAGAAATATTAAGAAAAGAAAGGAACAGGACGAAATACTATATGGCTCCATATCAAATAGCAATATTGAAAAAGTCATTCAATTAGTTAATTAGTTGTAACCAATTCAATCTCGTTCGTGTGCGAAGCAAAGGAGAAGAAATCATTCGGCAGTGCACGTAATTACAAAACTGGTATCCGATATTAACTGAAACTTTTTTGGTACAAAATGTACCGACATAGTTTGGATTGACAGGCTTATTCACAAATTAATCTTATGAGGATGGTTACATTTAAGATACGCAAAAAGAAATTTGTGGTAACAGATAGAAAGTAAACGCCATAAATGGTCTGCTACAAGGCACAGTTTCGGTACCAATACTCTTTAAAATTCACGTTTCTAAATTACTCAGGGATTTGGATAGTTCAATGGCATTTGGATAGTTTAAATGCATTCGCAAGTCTTTGCGCATTCAATTCTGATCTATGCGAGTCCAGTATTGTGGAATTTAAGTCCATCTAATATGAAAAAGTACAGAATATTCGAGAAAAAGTGCCTGCTAGTTTGCATACGATTGTAGAGAAGCGCACAATCCTACTTTCAGCATAATGTCTCTTACAAAAAACTATTGGATGCTTCTAGGATTGACAACACTATCCTGGACCTTATGAGGAATCATTTTGTGCGGTCGGCGGATGCTACTGAGAATGAGGTCATCTCGGACTTGTTGGCATTGGCAAGCGGACGAATAACTCCTGAGGAATTTTTATATCTGGATGCACCTGGCTGTCTATCAGACTCTTTTTACGTTCCTTTTACATTTATATCATGCTGCTAAGAGTTCCACAGATAAAAGAACCCTAAGCTGGAGATAATGCATGATCGTACCTAATGGAGACATATATAATGACGTGAGATCAAACCATGAACACTAAGAGTAAATTAGGTTAAGTTTTTATTTTAATTCTTCTCTGATTTGTTTTTACTGTCTAAGGTTGTAGGTTTTTCATATAAAATTAAAATAAAACCTTAAACCCTAAAAAAATAAAGAACATTACCTTGTGTGTTTTTTTTCCGCTGATAGAGATTAGAAGACTCTTTGGATAGGAGTGTTGATGTGTATCCACCCATTGGTAACTTTCTGTATACATCGAGTTCATTTTACAGCCCTCTAATTCTTTTTTCAGGGGTTCTTTGATAAGGTCCCATTTATTGAACAACATGGCAAAGAACAAAGTCGGACAGAGTGATTTCTTGTTAGATTTCTCTGTTATTTGTGTAACTTGAATTCACTGTGGATCAAAGATAGACGAAGTCACTGACTTATTCCAAGTTATATCATGATGTTGATATTTTGTGTCTTTTTTCAGTCAAGACTCTCACAACTGCTAACAACCTTCAGTAGAGTCTTCCAGAAATTATTCAGTAATAGAATGGGGTCATTGTAACGTGGAAGGCTTGAAGAAAACAGTTCAGGTAACAAAGTGTGAAGCAAACCAATCGAATGTTTTACAAAGTAAGGTGATCATACTCTGGGCTTCATTTACTATTTGGTTAGTTTGGCTGTCATGCGACTCACTTAGTCCATATTAGGTCCACTGTACCCATAGTAGAGATGTATCAATAGAAGAAAAGAAAATTGAGGGCTAACCGTTGAACCATCAAGATAAAGG
Source organism: Orthonevra nobilis (assembly GCA_963555765.1). NCBI lineage: Eukaryota > Metazoa > Arthropoda > Insecta > Diptera > Syrphidae > Orthonevra > Orthonevra nobilis. Next base: position 27,941,074 of record OY743226.1, on the reverse strand, counting down.
TATGAATCTCAGAAAAAGTCTGGGTTCAGCATTACCCAAGTCGTACAGCCCATTATGAAAGTAGCTGCCAAGAGTTCTCAATCTAACTGTGGCTAGTGCGGGACATTCGCAGTAGATTAGTCTGTTATTATGCTAAAGTCGAGGCGGATATCTTCGATTTCAGTTTACGAAATCTCTGGATCTATCAGTGTCGATGACTGGTTTGATTCCAGCGGCTGTTAGTTCTGGCTATTCATTCCGAGTCAATAATACTGCGGAGAGCGCCAGTTGGAGTTTGAACAAAGATTAGAACTTTATTAGTTTCCAGTTCTGATCCACCCAACAGAGTTTTATAGCATTGGCCGCTGATATAAAAGTAAGTTGTTGTTTGAACTTCTAAACAAGCTATGACCTCGCCGAATTTATTATCTCCAAACATCATTTTTGTGGCTTGTAGTATAGCTGTAACCTAGGCCTGGAACACGCTGCAACTATCTCCTATACGGAAAGACCCATTTCTGATCCCTTTTTTTACAGAATATATATTAAATAATTAGAACAGATAGCATAATTTTTCCACCGTACCTTAGGTAAGGATTGGTCTCAGAATTGCAGTGATCAGTCAGTGATCCACCTTCGGTTTGTACATCTTTATACACATTTAGAAATATACACATACTTTTCGATGATGACTTACCAGCTCAGTTTTGAGTCTAGAATGACACCGAGATATTTACAGTCTTTTTTACTGTCAGAGCAGTGCCATGCATATTTGGGAGGTCGAACGTTGCCATGGTTCTTTTCCAAGTGAAAAGTACTATTTCATTTTAAGATGGGTTGACGTCCAATCAATATATGAAGCGGCACTGCAAAGAAGGAAAAGAGCTACTCGCAAGCTGTACGAGCAGAGGAGGAGAAAAAAGAAGGAGCACAAGCGGTTAACGAATTGAGGTCCATCATTTCAGGAATGAGGTGAGGAAGTTCAACCCAAGGGTAAAAATAGTCAGTCAAGGCTATAAAAGCCGAACCGAAGCCTGTTAGGATGATCAAGGGTATATTTTAGTAGAATCGCAGTCGATGGTAGGGATATGGAGGAACCACTTCTGTTTAACGGTGACAAAGAACGTAACTCCGCTGTGAGGCAGAAAGAATAATCCAACCCGAATAAAAGGGACGATGTAAATCAACAATTTCGTCCATCAAACCTGAGGATAGCCATATCTTAGCTAAATTCCAACAAAGCTGCTGGAGCTGACGGACTACTTGCCGAGATTTTCAAAGCGGCATGCGATGATTTGGTAAGAAGCATGCACCAACTCATTTGTAAATTATCGTCGAAGGAAAGCATGTCCTTTGAATGGAACCTCATCATTGTTCACCCGATCCACAAAAAAGAAGACCCTCTGAATTGCGCCAAATATAGAGACAGCAGTCTTCTATATTAGAGTACGCGTTCAAGATACTATCTGCGTGTTGTGTGAACGCCTAAATCCATTCGTCAACAACCTGGTCGCTCCATATCAGTGGGGCTTTTGGCCAGGAAAATCCACAATAGATCAAATATTCACACTGCGGCAAATCTTGGATACAACCCAGGAACAACAGATCGATACGATAGCCACCACCTTTTCATCGATTTCAAGGTCGCGTATGATAGCGTCTAGTTTTGGCATCCCTGCTAAACTCATTCGTTTGTGTAGGATGACGACGAAAAACAAATGCTGCTCCGTCAAGGGCGGTAAAGACCTAGCAGAGACCTTTGGTGTCTAAAAAGGATTCAGACAAAGTGAAGCGCTGTCTTCTGCGACTTCTTCAACATCATTCTTGAAAGAATTGTTCAAAACTTGCACACGAGAAAACTTGTCAAAGACTTTGTCTACCTTGGCACCGCTATCAACTCAGACAACGACTCCAGCGCTGATATCAAACGAAGAATTACTCTTGCCAATCGCTGCATCTTTGGGCTAAGAAAGCATTGATAAACAAAGCCCTCTCTCGAACAACCCCTATAAGACCTTAATCGTCCTAGGCCTGCTATTTGGCACGGAGGCATGGAATTTGTCAAAAGCGGACGAAGTCCCCTTAGATGCTTCGAGAGGAAAATGCTTCCGGACATTTTTGGCCCTGTCTTCATAGATGGTGAGTGGTGGAGAATATATAACAACGAACTGTACGAGCTGTTCAGCGACGTGGACTTAGCCAGATGAGTGAAGATCCAACGATTAAGATGGCTGGGTCATGTAGAGCGGATGGAAACCCAATGCTCCGGCCTGGAAAGTCTTCGAATCCACCCCCGAGGGACAGCGCAGCAGAGGAAGATCACAACTCAGGTGGCGCACGCAAGTGGAAAGGGGCCTCAACAAAATATGCGTGCGAAGCTTGAGGCAGTTAGCTAAAGATCGAGCTGGCTGGAGACGCTTGTTAGTTAAGTAAGTAAGTCGTCCAGTTGACGTTCTCTTGCAATCGTATGTATTAATGAAAGTGCATGATTGAGCCCTTCATTATTTGCTAAACATTAATTTTAAAGTCTAAGTTGTAGTTGAATTGTGCTCACAAATTCTAGATCTAGAGGAAAACGTTTCCTTTTAAACTATGATAGAGGAAAAAATATCCTTCTCAACAAGCCAGAAATGTAAAATATTTTATTGTTCATGAACACTCCAACACTCCTCGTTTATTGACATAATTAAAAGAAGAGGACAAGAGTGACTTCCCTGCGGTATTCTTGATGAAACTTACTTTTCTTATGTAATTGGGAACTTTTTAAATAATTCTTGAAGGGTATTTACGTGAAAGTAAAAGATTATTCGTTGGACTACTTATTTAAGGAAATAGATTCCTGATAGAAGGATGAAAAAGCCTGTTAAACAGGTTAGTAAGTCGTTTCGCGTCAAAAAATAAAAGTGAGGGCAAAACCTGGATCCAAGTTTATGTATATGAGGATCTGCCCTACTTTTATGGACGTCGATTTGCATCCATATCAGATGTAGTCATGATAATTATGTAAGAGCAGACTGTTACGTTCCTTGCCTAGTCGTGTTGTGCTACTGTCGCGTCGGTGTATTTTCCCACGAAAAGTTGGTGAATTGGATTTCCTTCGCAATTTAAAATCATTGTTTAACGAGCGTATTTGTTACCTGATACCCACTGAACAAACATCCTGTTTTCAAAAATAAAGAGACTTTCTGATTCTATCGTCTACAAAATATCGACCACAAATCCCTTTAAATTCTCAGACTACCGATAAGCGCTTGTCTCTCACCCAAATACCCGTGCATGCAGGGAGGGACTCAAATATTCAATACAGAAAGTCGAATACTACTTCCCTCCCTGCCCTCGCTCCTTACCGTAAGAAATGCAATCCGAAAAGTTTCAACTTCAGCAGGATACTCTCAAAATTTCGTTATCTAAACACGCACATCGTTCGAGCAACCGTCTTAGTTGCAGTTGCAAGCCCCTTAAACCGATTTTCTGTTACCCACTCACGTCTTAAGTAAACTTAAATATCCATTGAAGCACGTTAACCTCCTCTCTCCAATGAAGAAACACGAGACTAGAAGGATTAAAAGGACTTGCTTTCAAAAAGGGGCGCTTACAAATTGGGCCAAACTAGTTAAAAAGTACAAAAATCCCCCAAGCAAATAGGGATGCAACTTTTGAGGCATCAGCTTCTGGGCACCTTTTTTTTTGAGAATAACCCCATTCGAATATGTTTGGGGGATGGAAACATGGAAAACATTTTCATAGAACACATAAACCTGTGATGGCACATTTGCTTATCATGTTATGCTTCTGAAATTTTTGAAATCTGATTGTATGCGAATGACTAATGAAGTTGTGCTACCCCTCGGGTATGGTAGCGTTACCATGCGGGCGTCTTTATTCGGTGGTGGGGCGAAAGTTATTCGCAATTTCACTTAACTGATCCGCAAAATTACCTAATTCCCATTAAATTGGTTTGCTCTTTGTATCCTTGACGACTTGTATAAATTTCCTGCGAAATTAAATCGGGCCACTTTGGGGTTGGTTCTCCTGGACATCGCTGCATGAATGTGAAAATAGAGCTTCATTTCGGATTAATGGAGAAAAGGATAAATGAGCAATAGTTCTTAATTTGCTCGAAAGACATTCATCTTTAAGTTAACTGGCTGTAGACCACTGAATGTCAATAGAAATAAGGATTGGAAATAATTTGTGACACATTCTTTGTGAAAGTAAATGTAGTTTGAGACATTTTGTCTCTCATTCTAGGCCAATCGTATTTAGTTTTTGATTAGGCCATCGATGCTTGAAGGAAGGTCGCGGGTTTAGGTTACTCTCCATCCTTCATGGTTTTGGAAATGCTGCTAACACTAACTACGATCAACCCTATTTGTAACCGAGATTCATGTCATGTCGGCTGCGAAGCAATGAAGCTCAAAGCTATAGAATTGGTCCTTTATGACTCAGCCCTTGTAGTCGACTGAATTTTGAGCTTCAAACTATTATTTAGATTTCAGAAATTATTTCATTCTTAAACCCCAAAAAAAAATTAGTTATTCAGCGCACCGACAAGCTGGAATATTTCGAAGATATTTATTGATTTATCAAGGATAAACAGGAGTAGCCATTTTTTGTAACACACTTCACAAAATAATAATGCCGACAACGGACTGATTGTACCGTCTTTCAGGCCTATATCATCTATATTAAAACAGCAGCACGGACTTTTAAACATCAAAAATCATCCGCAATTGAATAAACATTTAACGCTAGAAAGAACACAAAACGAGCATGGCCACCTAGAGTTGACTGTCTTATTTTTCGCTGTCTATAGCCAGAAATGAACAATAACAAGAACTAAAATCGTCCTGACTGGCAGTCAAAATTAATTACTCATCTTTTTCGGTCCCCTTACGTACAGAGTTAGCATTGCCTCCAAGAACTTCTGAACGAGCTATCTGGATGAGAACGTACATCATGAGAGCACCGAATCCATAATTGCGACGTCTTCGTTTCAAGAGGATTAGGTCGCGAGGCAGTAGTAAAATGTCCATTAAATGATATGAGGAGCTTCATTCAATCCTAATTTTGATAAGTCTGTGCAAAAAATCCATGGAGAATCACAATGGAAATTTATGACCATTATGTTTACTCATCATTTGATTTCCGATGAGCATGCAACCAGGTTGATGTTTAACCTATAACGCAAATAGTTCCTTATGCCGTCCTTACATATAAAAAAAACAATAAAAAGGCTTAACAAGCTACACAAGAAATAGAAAACATTGTTCTCAGATACTCTATTCAGTGAATTAAGCATTTTGAGAAAAGAACTTCAACACAAATCTCGAAGAGCCTATAAAAAAATATGAGATCAAAACTAATACCAGAAGGAAAGTCATGAGACTAGCGAACTCATTGACCAATTTTTATAAAATTTAATCTTTATTGCACAGATATATTTTTGATGTACAATTTTTCAATAAATTAATTAAATTTTATTTAAATTTTTACTAGAAATTAAATTTGTTTTTTTTTTTTTTATTTCGGGTTTTTCAATAAGAGCGCTACAAAAGTTTTTTTTTTAAATAAAACAAAAATGGTTGTGGATATCAATGAAATTAAATTTATTCCTGTGAAAGTACGTTCGATGCCATTATGTATGGAACTCGAATTCTTTTGCATGGCCACCACGGGCACGCTTGCAGAAGTCCAGACCCTGAACCCAATTTTCGATGGTTTTCAAGCATAAATCGTCCGATACTGCTGCAATTTCACGTTCGAATAGTACGAACTTCATCAATCGTCGCTGGCTTGTTGGCATAGACCATAGACTTGACGTACCCCCAAAGGAAATAGTCTAGCGGCGTCAAATCGCACGATCGAGGCGGCCAATCGACTGGACCATTTCGAGAGATAACACGTTCTCCAAACTTGGTTTCCAATAAATTGATTGTGACATTCTCGGTGTGGCTTGTGGCGCCGTCCTGTTGGAAGCACATGTCCTCCAAGTCCATATCATCCAATTGGGGCCAAAAATATTGGGTTATCATTGAACGGTAGCGATCCCCATTCACAGTAACGTGCTGGTCTTGATCATCACGGAAGAAGTACGGCCCAATGACGCCGCCGGCCCATATACCACACCAAAGCGTAATTTTTCTCGGGATGCAATGATGACTCATGGAGTACGTGTGTACGTGGAGAATGTGTTATCAATTTAATCTTGAAAGGATAAAGGCCAAGATCTTTTCGCAAAATTCGCCACAACGACGTCACAGAGATGCCCAACGCTTGAGAACGACATGTGAGAGACACATTTGGGTATTCTGCAACTGAAGCCTCAGCGGCAGCAATATTCTCGACACTACGGGCACTTCTTTATCTCACTGACATGGGAACATTTTGTACTGTGCCTGTAGATTCAAATTTTTCCACTAGACGCTCAATTGTTGATCTGCTAGGACGATTATGACGACCATAAATTGGACGTTGCGCTCTTAACGTTAAAGCCACTGACTCCGAATTTCGGTAGTATATTTTAATAATTTCAACTCGTTGTTGGCTCGTATATCTTTCCGTCATGAAATGGCAAACCTTACTGAAGAGAAATGTCAAAAGAGCGGCAAGAAATATGTCCATGTCGCTCTACTTTTGTAGCGTCCCTGTTTGAAAACCCTTTATATATACTGTCTTAATTTAACGCCTTGCGTGAGCAGCACCGACGGTCTATGATGATGATGATGATGATGATTATTATGCTGTTGATGATGGTGAGAATGCTTCTAGTTTTTTAGTATCAGTTGGAGTGGGAAGGGATTTTGCGTAGCACCTTTGAGGAAATTGCGCATAGATACTTTTCTATGGGTGCCATGTTTGCCGTGCCGTGTATTATTTCATTACTATAGATGTGCCGGGTCTTTGGATTTTGGTGCTTGGCTTGGACTTATCGTGAACCATATTGGAAAACAATATGTCACGATGGGACGGATTAGTTGCTTGTATAGCAAGAGTTTGGTTCTTGTATCCAAACCGTTCCTTATTCTCATCAGTGGGAGGATTAAGAATAGCTCATGGTTGGCCTGTTTTAGATTGGCTGTCGCATGGGAATTGAACCTGAATCTTTCTTCGAAGTGAATTCCTAGATATTTGACTTTTTGTTTTGGTCGAATAATCGAGTTATCGGGCATGGTCAATCAACGTTCTTGCACCTGGTGGCTGAACCATTGTATGAGGCGGTCCTGAATCAGATTAGTTCGGTTTTGATCGTGTTTATTTTAATTTCCCATTTTCGATAGTAATCCCAGAGTTTGAGGAAATGTTCCTCAACTCAACATTGCGGAGAGCTACAGAGGGCATTCTGGAAGAAGAATACGTGACTGAGTCATCCACGAATAGCAGTGTTTTTGTTTTATCATAATTTCGTGGTTGGTCATGGGTATGTAAATTGAATAGGGGCGGACCAAGCATGGTACCTTGCGCTACTCCTGCATGGGTTTCAAAGACCAGTAAAGTAGATGTTCTTACACGAACGTAGAATCTGCGACCCGTAAGGAAACTGTGTATGATTTTAATAGTAATATGGGGAAAATTCTATCTCATTAGTTTGTATACCAAACCCTTGATCCACACTGAATCGAACGCCTTTTCTATGTCAAGAAGGCAGGCAACTGTCATACAGACACAATTGTTGAGGCCTATCATTGTGTCTGAATGAAGTTTCAACAACGGGTGAAAAGTGGAGTGGGTCAGTTTGAACCCAAATCGATTTTGTTGGATTAAACCAATCGTTTACGAGTACAGATAACAGATATTTTTTTAAACCATCCACGTGCACCTTCCAATTTAAGTTTTTACCGATTAAGACCCCTAAGTGCTTTAAACTGTTGGGACTACACAATGAATATTCGCAAAAGATTTTTTCTCACACGTATGTACACAAAAAGGAAATTTATTACAAGCTGATGCATGAAAAGAAACATCTCAATCAAGTGGATAAGGACCCTTTAAATAACAATAAATAAATTACAAATCATTTATTTTGTTTTTTCACTAATAAGTAACTCATGCTTAGTGAACCATTGTCGTACTGCTGTATCAAACAAATATGTGAAGACTATATCATCAGCAAAGCCGGTTTTATTGTCTTTGAAATTTTGTTTTTGTAATGAGTTTGTGTAAATTAAATAATAAGATTGGCCCCAGAACCGAACCTTGAGGCCCCCCAGTAATTATTTTTAGTTCATTACGATATATTCCTTCAAATTTAGTTCTTTGACTCTGATCTGTCAAAAAAGAAGCGAACCAATTATACGTTAATCCTCGTACTCCTGCTTTGTTCAATTTATATAGAAGATGCTTTTGTCACATCTATAAAACTATCACAGACTTCAACACTTAATTTAAGTATAGCATCATCTGCAGATCTACCCTCGAGAAAACCAAACTGTTCGTTGCTAAAAAAGTTATTTTTATATAAAAATTACACTTACAATGACACAAGCGTACTTTCATTATTTTCTCGAATGGCTTACAAAACGTTGGAAGTACGGAGATAGGCTTAAAATGCACCATTGAGTTGCGGTTTTCTTTGTTAAATAAAAGAAACAGTGAAATTCGTTTCAAAAGACAGTTCGTAATGTAATTTGCTAAGAAGTAAGACTGTCTTCAGTTTGTATCTTCCCAATCAATCCAGAAGCTTACATTTGGGTACAGTGCACAAAAAAGCAAGGGTTATCACAGAAGTACTCGTTTTTACTTGGTCAACTTTTTGTGTGGGACACAACCCGAAAATACTGAGACCATTGATTGTCCAATTCAAAATCCTCAATCCTTTTTTTCTTGTTAGGTAAATGTCGAACAGAAAAATGTGCCTTAGCTGCAAAGATAATTATCAACACTAAATATAACAACATTTTAATTTTTGATTTTTTCCAAAACTGTTTCTATCTAGTGCATGATTAAAAAATGTGAGCAAATAAACTATTTGTTTTTAAACCTTACCGTTGAAAAAAAAGCAACATAGCTCTGAAACTGGTTCATCTCTGCGGTACCCCTGTTTTGCCTTAAGGGGGGAAATCACAGTAGCACACAAAAATTGGCTTAATTTCGGGAGTTAATTATCGCTGAATAAAAGTATCAATCGAAAATCTGTAAAGAAGGCTTTATAGTAATACTAAAAAAGTACAAAATGTATTTTTTTCAATAAAAAATATTCAAAAATGGCGGCTGCGCAGCATAGAACCAAAAACAATCGTTGTTCTTGTTTACTCTCGCTGATTGCAGCGTAGAAAAATTCTTTGTCGACCATATGTGGACCCGCGTATGAAAACAAAAACAAAAAAAAGGTCTGCATCTTAGATAAGGTACCGTCAGCGGCTTATCGACAGGCAAAAAGGATCGCAACTGCACAAACAACATTTTCCTTTTTTCCTTTAACCCGTTGAGATTAAGAATGGATGGAAGAAAATGTAAGTGCAGTGTTTATGTAGTGCTTGCAGGATCCTCGCCGATTCTGATCTTATTCAGTGTTGAATAGTCAAAAAAGATAGTGGTAAAAAAAATATATACGAGAATTTAATAACAGATTTGAGACCGCAAGGAAAAGGTTTGTCAAAATAAGATATTCAGAGGATTTTTAACTTCGATTGGGATGCCTCTACTGACGAAGAAAGTGGTGATGAAATGGAAGACATTTTTGCAGTGCTGGAGAAGAATTTGGAAAGGATCGTGGAAGGAGGAGAAACTTTAGAAATTGGCCTTCTTGAAAATATGATTGCAAGCAAAGCTGAGAAGAAATCTTGTGTTGTTGCTGATAATTGCTTTGAAAAAATTGTTTCAAAGACACTTAAGTGGAGAACAAGGCAATTTGATGCTCCCGAGAGTATTTGGGAAGAAGTCAATAGTTTGAAAGTCGACGAAATGATGACGCCAAGTAGAATATTTCTGCACATTTTTTGATATCTAAGCTATTGATTTGATCACACAGCAAACTAATTTATACGGGCTGCAAGAACTCGGCATAGAGCTCAAATGTACTAGAGAGGATATCAAACGTTATATTGGTATTTTGTTATGCTTGGGTGTTTTAAAATTGCCGCAACTCAAGATGGCATGGTCAAAATACTTAAGTAGGTTTGAAAAAATAAAGCAATGTTTACACTTCAACGAGAATGCTAAGCAACCCAAAAAAGGAGATTTGAACTATGACAGACTGTACAAGATACGACCTCTACTTAACATTCTCAAAGAAAATTTTGGTAAACTTCCCCAGGAAGAACATCAAAGTGTTGATGAACAAATCATTGCGTTCAAAGGTATTAATTCATAAATTTTATAATGAACTTATTACATAAATTTTTGGTTACAGGTCGGTCATCATATAAGCAATATAACCCAGCTAAGCCTCACAAATGCGGTTTGAAAATGTTTACGCGTGCTGGAACATTTGGATTAGTGTACGACTTTACACTGTATGATGGTGAGGGCACCTGCCGGTCTTATGGTTTGAGAATATCGTCGGATATAATCTTATATTTGGCAAAAGTTCTTCCCAAAGACAAACAGTTCAAGCTGTATTTCGACAATTGGGTCACGTCAGTAAGCCTTCTGATTTCTTTGAAGGAAATGGACATATTTGCTACAGGTACTGTACGTAAAAATCGAATAAGCAATTGCCAGCTACTTTCAGATGCAGAGCTAAAAAAGCGCGGAAGGGGATCTTTCGATATGAAATGTGAAATAAAAAATAATCTCGTATGGTTTGACAATAAGCCAGTTCAACTCATATCTTCATATAAAGACCATCAGCCCGTTGGGATATGCAAGCGTTGGAGTCCAAAAGAAAAAGCTTTTGTTGATATTGCAAGGCCTGCGATTGTTGCTTCTTACAACAAGGGAATGGGAGGAGTCGATTTGGCGGACATGCGGAACATTCGTAACAAATGCGTGGCTGCTGTACAGAAAACATTTGCACTTGCTAAACCCGAGGCAAAAGCATGAACTTTTGCAATGTACTGCCAATTTTTCGGTCGCCCAAACATATAAGCGTGGCGACTTAAAATTTTGATATAATTCTTGTTAAATGAATACAAAAAAATTAAAACTAAAAAAAACAAATTTCAATCTACAGGAAAAAAGTTGGGGTCGAAAGGGTTAATGTTTGACCTGGAAGCAAACACCAAAATTTTTTGGTTTCCATATAACAACAGCTAGCGAGCTACGTAGGATTTTTTCGATATATTGATTTTTTACAAAATGCTGCATGTTTGAAAATAAAGTTAAATTTTTAACAAACAAAAAAAAAAACGCCATAAAATCGTCGATAAAAACAAATTAAGCCATGTAAAATAAAAAATCTTACGTAGCTCCTTGGAGAAAGATATGTCGAAGCTACTGTCAAAATTCAAGTCGATCGGTAAAGATTTGCTCGAGTTATATCATCGGCAAGCTCAAAAAAGTGGTTTTGAGAAAAACGTGTTTAAAGTTTTAAGTACTCAGAAACTTTATGAAAATATATGAGCATACCGGAGAGGCGTTACCGCTGAGTGAAAAATTTGGTCACTTTAAGACCCAAAAGCATCTTTTAAGCGATAAAATTTTTTTTGAAAAATTGATAATTTTACTATGATTTCCCCCCTAAAAAATATCGACAGGTCTCTCCATTTCGGATCAATGAAGCAAGTCAGATGGTGGAAAACCGCATTCGTATGATCCAGGTGTTCTCAGGCCTGCATCTTTTGCAGGATCGCATTGAAACCTTGTTTGACATTGCCTGTTCGAGGGATTTGGATGGTCTGTTTCATCTGAGTCATTCGCATTTAATTGTTTGACTTGAAGGCTGACTGTAATTATTGCACTTCTTATTTCATCAAGCTTTGTTACTGATTCATTTAAGCTGTTGTCACTCTCATAGCTCTATCGTCATCATTAGTTGCTCCACAATTGATTATTATTATAGTTTTGGAAATAATTAAACTTTTTCATTCAATGTCTGAAATGGCCCAGAGTACTTCAGAGAATGGACAGTAAAAGTACTCAAAATTCCCACTTGCCACTGAATGAATTCAAACAATGCTAGTGTATTAAGAATAAATAAAATTATCCAGTTCAATCGCATCCTACGCCTCTGCATATCGAATGCATTTCGATCTCAATATTAGCTTTCAGTGAATCCTTCTACACGTGAGCACATCAATTTTCGTATCGAATCGAAAGGACCAGGGTGTTACCTTCGAATCGGTTTTAGTGTGCAACACATTTTTCATTCCGAACCACTTGGGCAGGATCCGAAATCTCATCCATATTGCAGCTCACTGCAGGAACACCAGTCTATTTACTGCACACTTCTTGGGGCCATAAATGCCCAGACATTCTCGGGTGCACCTGTCTACTGATACCTTTTGACTAACTGCACATAAATTGTCTGCTCGCCACCCCATTCCCTGTAAAGCCGAGAGAGAGAGAGAGAGAAAGAGAGAGAGAAACTAGGACAAAGTTGAGTGTGCATTTATGCACTTACTGCAATCGATTCTTGGTTTATCCTTGACTTGTTCTAAGGATACACTTATTCGGCATAAAATTGCTCACTATTGGGATGTTTAACTTTTATCACGTTCCTTAGGCGCTCCATATATCTACCTGTAGGTGTGTGGGTGTCTGATATTATCTACTCCTCGTAGCCGCCACACTTCGTTGTATACGTTTGATGTACGTGTGCAAAGGAATGTGACCGAGTGCGAGATTTAACTTTCAACAATCGGTATTTCGTGGAGGAAACGCTTAAATGCGCGACAGGCGTGCTTGCCGAACACACGCTTCGGATTCAAATCGAGAATCGATTGAAGGACGAAAAAAAACATAAAAAAAACACTATACTTGCGTATTTATGTATCCGTGGGTTGTTCGATCTGCGTGATTCTTCTTGGGACGTTTTTTTTATAGTCGATGTTTGAGCACGTACAGCCATCAATGGGATTGACTAAGGACACTCGGATGCATTCATTATGAGAAAAAAAAACATATACATTTTTATTATTGCAGCTAAGTTAGTGGAATGCAGAGGAGGTTTAAATTGTGTGTCACGTGTGAGTTGATTCCATTTAAAGCATGAACTCCCACATGAGTGTCTTCTTGGTCCCAATATATTTGCATTGCTTTTTGTTTGCACCAAAACATGCACGATTATGGAAAGTCCTTGAATGTCCTCAATTCTTTCAAGACATTTTGAAAGTTATGGAATCAAAGGACATTCCTTCCCTTAAAACGAAGAAGCAAATAGAAAGCATCAAGCAAGCTTCCCTTAGCATAAATCATGCAATCAATATGATGGCCGATGGAATTTTTAGGAACTTTTCTATTTTCGTTTTGTCAACCTTCGTGCTTGGGTGTGGTTGTTGCTGTTTTATTTTTTTTTGCTTCTTATTTCTATTCTGTGATTTATTTTGCTCGTCCAGTTTCGTTGCAGTTGTGTGTTTTTTTTTTCTATGATGGAATTGGAAAGTCAAAAGCTTTCAGCAAAGGGATTTATGATGCAGGCCAGGAAAAGGGAAACGTCAATGAGAAGTAGAAAAAAAACGCAAGGACACATATCTCCTCCATGTGACCAATATTCTTTGCCGAATTCATAGCGCAGTGTTTCTAAAGGATTTAGACCAATCCAGGCCAGGACCAGGCCAGAGATCAATCTTCTTGTCTCGACTTGATACGAATAAAAGCGTGTTACATGCACACATATAGTTCAGATGATGCTGTATCATTTAAGGGACTCTTTAGCTCATTTCACCATAAGTGGGATGATTTTGGTCTTTAACAGTAGAAAGTTTGCGACATTTATTTGAGCGCTATAAGCTGAAAAAATGTTTATAATTGTGCAAGAATTGTTTTCTTTCTTTCGTGCGTATTTTTAATTGAGATTGTTGTTTAAAATGCCTCAAAGTCTTTAAATGATAAAGTTTTTCATTTACTGAAAAACCGTCCAGAAGATCAGTCTTCAATAGTTATCATCAGTCGAGAATAGACGGGACCCATTGTCGGAATAAACTCGAACTGAGCAACCAGGACCTACATCATTCGCAAAAAGGAATTTTTTAGGCAATGAGTATATGCATGGAGATTCTGTCTCAGTATGAATCTATGTTGTGACGCATTCAATAAATGCAAGAAGTTTATAGGGTGTCCCTGGCTCATTGGAAATAGTGTCTGCTGCTGAGTTTGAGAGCCCTGATTCAAATACCTGTAAGAATATCTGGTACTATTCCACCGCCCCACCTGTCGCAACAAAAGCCTGTATAAGCATAAAACTGTCAAAAAAAGCTTCTGGGAGCCCTTCGAAGTCGCCAATTGCCTATAGGTTTACCTACGGCGTGAAAAATATCCAAGTAATTGAATCATGGAGTAAAATATGGGGAGTACGTTTCTTTGCACAAACCACGCCTCTAGATAAATTCAAAAACATTTTAAGGTATATCCTTTTTGACATAAGGTCTGAAAGAAGATCTTTACTTAAACAAGATAAATTTGCTGTGATGTTTGTTCCATAAGATAAATTCATTCAAATCTGCTTTTGTTTTTAAAATTTAGTCGAAATTATGACAGTTGACGAACACCTTTTTCCCCTTCTTGAGTAAAATGAAGGTTTCTATAGAAGGCCAGGAAACCAAAGACTTGGTCTGCTACGTTCTATACAACCATTTATTAATGCTTGTCGAAGCAAGAGCACAGACAATTTTTTTTAACTCCATTAGTTTGGCAAAAAATTAACTTTCGTAACGCAGGACACGACATTCTATTGTATTCCCGATGATTGCACACTTACAATCTATCAAGGAAAACAATACAAGAATGTTTAATACGTAATTGATGGGATTAAAAACCTGTGTATGAAAAGACTTTCCATTTCGGCGGTTGTTTACTCATTGTCTTAAGATCTCATACTTTCCAATTCAATGGAAAATAGCAAAGATTATTACCATCTTGAAGACTGGTAAATACACTTCGTCACCTTCCAGTAACATGCTTATAAGTTTGCTAGCTCTTTGAATAAATGCCTTGGAAAAATGATAAAAAAGCGACTGCTAAATTTCATTAACGCAAACGACTTACCAGATACATCACGTAACAAGTAAAATTTAAGCCAATCTAGCAGTGGGTAAAAGCATCGGCATTGTCCTGCTCGATGTTGAAAAAGCTTTCGACACTGTTTGGCATGAAGTTTTACTGCATAAGATGATCAATCTTAATTTTCCCTTGTGCCTTGTAAAAATAATTCAGTCCTTTTTGCAGTCGCGTACTTTGATAGTTTCTATCAACAATACAGACCATATTCACTAAGTCACGCCATAGTTGGAGGAGCTCCCAAGGGTTGCGTCATTAGTCCTGCCTTGTACGATATTTTCACTTCAGATTTCCCTCGGCTGATAAACTGTTTGCAGATGACACCTGTATTTATACATATAGTAGGCTGCAATTGGTTTTAATGTTGAAACTTATCTCTAATCTGCGATAAATCCAGTCCAAGAGTATTATAATAATTGAAAAATTAAAATCAATGCTTCCAGGACTCAAACTGTTATTTTCATTCGTAAAAGAAAAGCTTTTTTCCTACCAAGTAACAACTTTTGTGCATAGATCGAGTGGAAATCTGAGGCAAAATATCTCGGAGTACATTTAGATAAATGACTAACCTTTAATCTGCATGTACAAGAGGTAATAAAGACGATTCATATTACGACTAGAACCCTTAACCCTTTTATGGGAAGTCAGAACTAAGATTAAGAAAAAGAAGCTAATCTTCAAGTTAATTTTTCAGGCCATAATATTCTATGCTGCCCATAAATGGGGACAATGTGTTAAAAATCATCTTAGACAACTTCAAATTGTCCAAAACAAGATACTGAAAATTGCCCTTAATCTGCCGTGGTCTTTCTCAACAGATGAACTACGCAATATTGTTAATATTGATACGGTTGTTGTTAGAATCGCAAGACTTTCAGACCGATTCAAGACAATGAAGAAGAGAGATGAAGAGAGAAACGCGGAAAATAGTTTTTTCGATATCGAGGAACGTCCGATGTATGAAGCAGGAATGGCAGGTTGAATAAATGTAAGTCTACAATATCATTTCATGACTTAGACTGCGAAAAACTCTACGCGAAACTTTAGACGCGTTTTTCTCGAAACTGTCTTTTTCAAAACAATTCCCACGATTTCTCAGGTTCTACTGGACCTATTTACCTGAAATTTTTAGAGTCTTCTTTATAAACTTGTCTATGTCTGAAACTATCCCCATCCCCAATTTTCTATTACTTAATTCGAAACAGTCAAAAAAGTGGTACAAAAATTATATTTTTTAGGCAGTCGCCATTTAGTGAAGAAAAAATCTTTCCAACTTTTCCCTACTTTCAGACATTGCGATATTAATCTAGATTGATAATCTTTCTTTTTGTTTAGTTTTATATTGCCAGGAGAGACCCCCACTTTTCAACTTTTTTTATTTTTGATATTTTCCTCATAAATAACTAATAAAAAAAAATTAATACTAAAAATATTTAGTGCCTTTTTTTTCATGACACTTTAATAATTACATGAAATTCATACCTCTAGACTAGAATACCCCCATAAGGAAACTTTGTCGTAGTCAGGAAGAAATAGAAGGTTTTTTTTAAGTCAGTAAGAATCTCACACTTTTATCAATCGCGGCGTATGAAGGTTTTTACCTAACCAGGATAGAGCTGATATTCTAATAGATGCTCAGGTGCATGCTTTCTACTCGAACATCATTGCTATATTTTAAAATGCGTGGAAAATTGCTTCATCGGATGGATTTATTCATACCTCGTAGGTTTCTCTTTGTCTTTATCGATCAGCAGCCGCTAAAAATTATCCTTTAGTATATCCGTCAGAATACAATGACGGAGAGCTTGTTTGGTTTTCCTTTTCTCCTTGTGTATCTCTGTTCAACTTTCTTGCTGCTCGAGTTTTTCTTTGCAGCGTCTTCTTATGCCTCTTATTTCTAGTCGGGGCAAGTTGTAAGCCGAAAATGGTTTCAGGTCTTACCTGAATTATGGCTTTGCATAATGGCCACATGCTATTAGTGTTTATTTTACTTCGATGCTAGATGTGGCTGTAGGCTGCGGCTTATTCCGGCTTTTGTCGAAGCGTCCAATGTTGAATTTTATTATTGTTTCGTGATGCAGCTCTTCAGCCTTGGAGAATCTTAATTCAAAAACTGCTGCTTATTCAAGTGAAAGCTCGTATTTCCGTAATGCTGGCAACTGTTTAACATTTAGGCTGTATCTGAGGCGACTGAGGTTTAGAATGTTTTTGGATTTCAGGAACATTCTTTTAGTTTTTCGGGCCGTTAAGGGCAATTTGCTTCCTTATATCGAGGGAACTGGATGGATAAGTTCGCTGCGTATCTAACTTTAATATTCAGCGATTGCGTTGATCCAGGGGCGATATTTTCAAAAGCATAGAATTCCAACAGGTTGGATACTGTTGGCTCATTTTCATAGATCATGCTGTCAAATAAAGGCTTGTAGATCAAATAGTTGGTATCTAATAAAGGGCCTTCCAATAGAGATTTCCACTTTGACATCTGTCAAATTGGCTGTCATTTATTTAATTTATTTTGCCACATTACCATTTACGGAACTAGCATTGAACAACACGTGTAAATTTTAAAATTGTTTTATCAAAATGGATGTTCTGTTTGGGCAACGTTCCGTGCGCTTCGAACATTTTACGGTCGGCATAGTCATCCTTCCTGGTTCAGTAAATGGTCAACCGCCACACGTACCTCGTCGAAACGCAAGATCCGTCGAAAACATCTGGAAACTGATCCTAATTTTCGAATCTTCAGCAATGAGGCTCCTTTCTAGGTGAATTTGTTCGACAACAAACAAAATTGTAGAGTTTGGGACGATACCAATCTCCATGAGCCCCAAGGGTTTCCAATGCATTCCGAAAAGTCACCGTTTTGGGATGACGGCTTCATCGGTCCTTAATTATTTGAGAACGACGTTGGCCAGGCCATCAGCTTCATCGGCGAGCGCTATAAGTCGATGATTACCAATTTATTTTTGGCCCGAATTAATGTAGTTACGTGCAACGCAGCTCCAATGTGGAGTGAGCTAGGCCTTTCAAATAAAAGGAAGAAGTCTGCATTCTAACCAGTCAGTTAAAATTTCAAATGATGTCTTAAACCTTATTTTAACATCGAAGATATAAGTGGGTTTTTATTTTCGAGCTTAAAGGGATCAGTGAGTATTCACTTTCACCATTCTGCACAATCAAACGAGTTTGGCAGGGGATTCCGAGACCTAGAAAGCTATAAATGATATCATACGTGGAACAGTGGTCTTGCGAGTTCGCATGAAAGATCTTATAGGCGATGTGAAAATGCCTGGTCCCTGTGATAAGGATTTATTATTGTTCAAACACACTTTCATCCGACCACACTTATGAAAGAAGTTATTTTCTGCACCTGATCAGGACCACTCTAGCCGTTTTTAAAAACTACGACAGGAAACACGTCCACGCCAACAGCCTACTTAGGCATGAGTTTTGGCTTCATCGCTTTTATTTCAGACTGTGGCGAGGCAGAGCTGTCGATGAACAGAAATCCTTAATAGCCCATTCCGCTTGATTGAGATATTGATCCTTGCAACGTTTCCGTCTTGATCTCTGTCCTTTCCGTCCTGCGCTTAAACCTTAAAAGAACCTCTTCATAACATCTCTTAACACTCTACCTAAATGCAGCTATACACATTCTGACCAGCTCTCTGCGAATGAGTTTTATTTTTCAGCTGCACAAAAACATCCTTTCCATCCTTTATAACATACTAAGGTTCTGTGGTTTCCCCAACTCACTGAATATACACAAAAAGTATGAAACTGAGAATCCTTTACTGTTGCATAAGATCATAGAAATTTTCCTTGTATTATTGCATTTCTCAAGGACGAGGACGAGCGACACAATCAAAAAAAAAACGTGAAGCACCACCGCCACTATCCGACACAAAATTTCAAGAATATTTTCATCCTTCCAAGCTCATTCACAAGAAACAGAAGCCCCACACCGATATTAGTGGACAAAGCAAAAGATATGAAAGTGAACAATAAAGTGTCTGAAAGGACCAAGAATAAGGACTGATTCCTGAAGACAATAGAAATAATTAAATTGTTTCTATTTTATTGCTTCTATGCGACGGTTTTCGAAGTAAAGTGTCCTTGTGGCAGTCAACACAGTGACTCGGTGACTCACCAGCTATGACTGCCCCCAATACTTTTACTACGTTGACGGTCCATTTTGGGTTCCACTTGGTTCTTGAACCGGAAACCAAGCCCGCAGCGGATGTAGCATTTATATATAAATTTCATGAGAAAAAAGAAACCATAAAAAAGGAGAAGGATGAGGGAATGTCTTTCGGTCAGTGGCACATCTCCACAACCGTATTAAATTCAATTACAGAACGAACTGAAGGGTACCAAGGGTCCTCGCCACGGGAGGACAATCATTTCATATACACATTCTTTTTCATGACAAGAATCGCTTTTCCGTGACCTGTGCTGTTGACGGTTGGGCGGATATGCCATGGTGTCGGAATGTTTTTTTTTTGTTTTTGTATGTTAATGTGAAAAATATTGGCCTAACAAATTAGTCCTTCGCCTTGGTGCTGTGAATTTTATGACATAACAGGCTTAGGTATGGTTAACTGGAATGGAGTCATTTGGTTCTCAACACACAATAAAATCGATGGCAATCGGAGTCCCCTCATTCTCATGTTGATTGTTTGGAAGTCAGTCTCGGAAAGTATTTTGAGATTTGTTCAACTGCAGGATAATAACCAAGAGCAGAATCTGTGCCACCGGATGGCCCAGTTCACTGGAAATAACCGCACAGGTGACACAAGGAAGAGGAAGCAGATATTTCATGTACATACAAACAAGGATTTAAGGAAGGACGATTCGAATGAGTCCAGAAATCGACAAGCCACTTCCGGTGGAGTTGTTCTGTTGACATACGGAATACTTCCAATTAGGCATTCAATTGGGTTTTCCGTCAAATTGGCC
Organism: Orthonevra nobilis; assembly: GCA_963555765.1. Lineage (NCBI taxonomy): Eukaryota > Metazoa > Arthropoda > Insecta > Diptera > Syrphidae > Orthonevra > Orthonevra nobilis. The sequence continues at coordinate 27,921,040 of OY743226.1, read as the reverse complement.
ATTAATACAATTTACTAAACATTGCGGTAAGTATGGCCAATATTGATGACCAAATACTTGGAAGAGATTACACTTTCTAGTGTGGGCAGTATGTGAGCCGATCTTTCTTCTTACTGACATAGGAATAGGGACATTGGTTCGTTGGTTGAAATGGATGTATAATGGACTTACTGTTGTATCCGTAGATAGAAATACTTTGAGTCACTTGCTTGCAGAATATTGAAGCTGATAATTGTCCAGCAATTGCCTGACTTCAGTATGCTTAACAATGACATCCTAAATGCATTTGAGATCGTTGAAGATTACATTTCATTCAGCTTCTATTGAAATTAATCCTTAACCGGATGGTGGATCATGTAAGAGCCAAACCAAATAAATTTGAATATTTTTGAGTTTTAAAAATGATTAACAAGCGCCATCTTTGAACGAATTTTTCAAACTAATTCATTCATCAAAATCGTCGAAGAGGTTATAGCTGTGTTTGCAAAATTGAAAAATGAAAACAAAAATTAAACTAAGACTTATGAAATCTAAATAAAGGGTTTTCCAATACGGACTTGCCAGCTTTGAATTTAATTTGTGAACGCACCCCTTTACTGATCATCGAACTGTCATTGTCAATTTTTTCAGTAAACTCAACATTTCAACGTCAAGAGCGTTAACTCCAATTTTTGGTCGTAATTCTCGCCCTAGTGGACAGGCGATCACAGATTTAGTGATTTCGTTTCATTGTATGATGTTGCCGTGTCAGTGAGACAACGGGTTGGTCGAAGTGTTGAATATATCGCTGCCGTTCAGGCGTCCATAGCAAACGATCCAAATCAGTAAATTCAATGACGCCCTCAAAAATTGGGCATCGCTCAGACCACATTATGCCGTGTTTTGCGTAAGGATCTTGGTTTACATCCATGCAAGATCAAGCTAACTCAAGGATTGAAATCGATGGACCATTTGAAGCGACGTACGTTCTCCGATTGGGCTCTGAAGAAAATGCGCGAAGATCAAATCATCTTAAGTGATTAAGCTCATTTTTGGCCCAATGAGTTCGCAAGATATGCGTTATTGGTTGGGTGAAAATCCACATTTGCTTCGTTTCATGAATCACCACTTCATCCACAAACAATTACAGTTTGTTGCCGTTAGCATGCCGGCGACGTTATTGGGCCATATTTTTTCGTCGACGATAACGATCGCCACGATACTGTGGATGTCCAGCGTTATCCCGCCATGATTATTTTTGGCCCGAATTGGATAATATGGACATGGACGACGTGTGGTTTCAACAAGATGGTGCCACAAGCCACACAGCACACCGTCCAATTGATTTATTGAAGAGTAAGTTTGATGAGCGTGTTTTCTCAACAAGAACAAGAAGCGGGCCAGTCGATTCACCGCATCCTTCGTGCGATTTAACGGTTTAAGATTATTTTTTTTGGGGCTAGGTTAAGTTATTGGCTTATGCCACAAGCCGACGAAGTTGGAAGAGCTCAGAGCCAAAATTAAATGCGAAATAGCGGCCGATTCGGCCGAAATGTGTGGCCTAGTCATCGAAAACTGGGTGCAACGAATCGACCCCTCAAATTGTTGGCGTTTTATTTTTAAAAAAAGTTGTCAAGTCCTTATTAAATAATCTTTTATTTTTGGTTATACAAGTTTTATTAGTTTTATGAAGTTATAAGTAATTTTTAGTCGTTAAAACTGTTTCTTTTTCTGCCCGAGAAGAAAAACTTTATGTTAGTAAAATTCAGGTAAAGAAAATAAGGAATAATAGACCTTTGATTTCAAAGTTATTAATAACATTTTAAACAGAAAACTTTGTGATATTAACCCAGGTACACAAAATTTTCTCAACAGCAGCAGTGACGGAGATCTATCCGCTGATGTACACCAGGTAAACAGTGTTCAAAATCTTTCAGATGATCCAAAGTCTGATGGATCCGATTCGGATAATGAAGGCAACATCACACTATCACAGTTAAAATTTTCTTCGAGTAGAAGTGCGAGAGAGGACGGTTTTTCGGAAGAGGATGACACCGAAACTGGCACCGATACTGATGCCTCGAATTTGTCTGAGGAAAAAAGGAGCTTAGAGACACCAATCCAATTTTGAAAGTAATTGTTTGCTGACGAAAGAAGAAACCATCCGATATGCTTGTGAAAAAACGTCCCGAAAAGAATACAAATATCTCAGCAAAAGAGTTTGAACAGTTCGTTGGTATATGTCTTTATACTACTGTGTCCAAAAAATAAGGTGACATTGTATTTATTTTGAAAATTCTTTATTTATTCTTCCAAATCAATTTCATTCCCTTCAAAGTTATCCCCTCCCGATGCAATGCACTTATGCCAACGGATTTTCCAATCTTTGAAACACTGGTTGTAGTCACTTTCCGGGATGGCCTTCAGTTCCGCCTTCGCTGCGGCTTGAATCTCCTCTATCGTATCAAAACGGTATCCCCGGAGCGGTCTTTTGAGCTTGTTGAACAGCCAGAAGTCGCACGGCGCCAGATCAGGTGAAAACGGTGGTTGCGGAACGATATGGGTTGAGTTTTTGGCGAAATGATCACGAATTACGAGTGCGGTATGGGATGGTGCATTATCGTGGTGTAAAAACCAAGAATTGTCTTTCCACTTTTCCGGCCTTTTTAGGCAGATAGCGTTACGCAAACGACGCATAACGTTCAAATAATATTCCTGGTTGACTGTTTGGCCGGTTGGAAGGAATTCATAAAGCACAACACCACGATAATCGAAGAAAACAGTCAACATGACCTTGATTTTTGAGCGACTTTGGCGCGGTTTTTTTGGTCTCGGCTCTCCTTTGGCACGATATTCGCTCGATTGATCGGTTGTTTCGGGATCGTAAGCATAGATCCAAGTCTCATCGCCAGTTGTAATGCGTTTCATGACATCCTGGTAGTCGGAAAGCATCGATTCACACACTTCAACGCGACGCCTTTTTTTTCAAAAAATTCAATGTTTTCGGTACCATTTGAGATTTGACGCGCTTGAGGCCCAAAGTATCCTTCAAAATGGTATTGACTGAGCCTTTCGATAAGCCAACTTCATCAGCAAGGTCTCTTATCGTTAATCGATGGTTTTTCAACACCAAATCTTTGATTTGTTGGACTTGAGCTTTATTGGTTGAGGTTGCTGGTCGCGCAGAACGCTCTTCGTCTTCGACACGTTCACGGTCGGCTTGGAAATCACTATACCAATTGTAAACATTTTTTTTAGACAAAGCCTCATCATCAAAGGCTTTCTGCACCATCCTCAACGTATCCGCAGCAGAAAATTGATTCCGCAAACAAAATTTAATGCAAATTCTTTGCTCAATAAATTTCGACATCGCAAAAAACGAAAAACTCACTTTTAGCAGCTCACAAAACGACGCGTATCTCAAACACTATGAATATATTTTGACATGAAATTTCACATGGATGTCACTGACAGTACTACCAAACTAAAAAGAAAGAAAAATTTCCAAATCCTTCGACGCGCGCAGTTTAAATTCATATGTTACCTTTTTTTTTGGACACAGTAGTATGTCTATCATACATCTACCGTCAGCAAGATTCTATTGGAACGAAAGCCAAGGATATCCAAAAGTGAAAAATGTAAAGCTATGAAGTCTTTTTGATAAACGTCATAAACGACAAACGCGTTTTACGTCAACCAGGACACGATCTATATAGCAAAATTCGACCCTTCTTGGACCAACCCGAGAGTGTACTGAAAGAAAAATACATGCCAGTATACGATTAACAAGGAGCAGATCTTCCTTGCGTCAATATGACCCTAAAAAACCACACAAATGGGGTTATAAAAATGTTGTCCTCATTCAACATCCAGTATGTGTTCCTTAAGAAGTCAACTATAAATTGTTCTTTGACAAGAGGTGTACTTTCTTGTCACTGTTGACTGTTGACAGAGAAGGGGATTTTAGCGTAAGGCACAATTAAAGCCAATCGGCTTCCAGGGTACAAAGTTCCCGCAGAGTAAGTCTTGAAAAAGTGGAATAGGTGTAACTATTGAAGTCGATCTCTTGGATGCTCCAAGGTTACAAATTAAATCCGAAACATTTCACCACAGAATATTTTTTCATATGGTCGATATGATAGCAGTAAATAGCACTATAGACTGCCACTAGCACTCTTGAAGTGTGCAGTAGCTGAAGATTTATGTAAAGCCAACAAACAAAGTACAAGCAATATAGAGGTGAATGCCCTGGAAAGCAATATAAAGGTGAAGAAATCGAAAAGATAGATGGATATGATGCCATCTCAAGATTTACAACTAGACAAATTAGATCACTTGCCTATTTGGACTACTATTTGAAGAGTCTTAAGGTTCCACAATGCAATGGAAGCTCTTTCCTGGAGTACCGCAAATCTTAAGTTAAACCTTGCATAAATGTCAAAAGAAACTGTTTCGAGATATTCCATACAACAAAACATTTAAAATAAATAAATAACAAAATTTATTAAGATATTTTTGATTTGTTTTCTGCACAGTGCACCATTTATGATCCAAACTGGAAACACCCAATTTTTTCAATTTGTATTAAAAAAAGAATCTAAATTCCTGAAATCTAATTTTATTTACCATTAGCTATCATGTTTATTTTTTCATGGAAAAATACTGTTTAAAATTGTTCCGAAAATTATAGTTCCTTTGGTTATATTTATTTTTATAGTTGTTGACTTAACAGGGGCCCTACGCTTTGTTACTTAATATGAATTGGTGAAAAAAAAATATTTTAAATTGAGAATACTAATAGAAATTACTACCGCAGAGTGTTCCGGCTTGGATTAAGCTTAAGACAAGATCATCCTTGATTACGCCTGTGTTCTATTTTTTCGAGAAATGGTTCTCTTCATCGATATCTGTGCTTTGTTGGCCATGCTGTTGACTGGTTAATTTGGGTGGTCCTTGGCGGTGTCTAGGTTCTTTAAGAATAATCCAACCAAGTATTGAGTTATGGGCGTGATTCCTGATTCGCTGTACAGTATCCTTTTGCTGAAAAGTTTCATATTTAAATGAAGGCCAGTGAAGATGTGCAAGTCCTTCTATATGAAACTTCCTGAACGTTCTTTTCGGATGTAGGTTACATATATTGACATGTGTCATTTTTGTACTTAAAAAAGGAAACCGCACTTCAATGGAAACCGCACTTCCCACGCTTTGAAAGCCATTCTATAAACTTGTAGAAGCACGCTTACTGTCATTTTTATTTAAAAAATATTTTTTTTAGCGACGAACAATTTGGTTTTCGCGAGGGTAGATCTCATTTGATATGGTCAATCATGACTTTCTTCTAGAAAAATTGTACAAATCAGGAGTACGAGGATATACGTATAATGGGTTTGCTTCTTATTTGACAGATAGAAGTCAGAGAACAGAGCCTCAAGGTTCGGTTCTGGAGCCAATCTTATAATTTACTTTACATAAACTCATTACTAAATATCTAGTCCTCACAGATGAATTTAAATAAATTTAAATTAAATTAAATTAAAATACTACGACAATGGTGTACCGAGCATGAATAACTTATAAGTGAAAAAAAAACAAAATTAATGATTTGTAATTTAAATGTTCCTTGTCCACTTTTCATGCATCAGCTTGTAATACATTTCCTTTTTGTGTATATACGTGTGAGAAAAAAAACTTTTGCGAGAACTCAGTGTGTAGTTCCAAATGTTTTACAAAAGAAGGTGTCAACAGTGTTAGGTACTTAGGGGCTTAATCGATAAAAATTTAAATTGGAAGGGGCACGTGGTTGATTTAAAAAAAAAAATATTTTCTGTTACTCGTAATTTGATAATAAATAAAAATGCTATTGATGTTTTATAATGCACTTGCACATTCAAAGTTACAATACGGTATTGCAAGTTGGGGTGGAGCTTATAATAACACCATTGAGCCACTCAAAATTACCCAAAAAAAACATTGTAAGAATTATGTCTAATGTAGACAGATTAGTCCATAGTTGGTAACTGTTTTTGCGGCTAGGAACTCTATCGATAAAGCATCTCTATATCTGTTTTTTTTTTTTCAAAGCGGATACAGCACTACCCTTAGAAGTTCAAATATATACACCCTAAGAACAAACTGTATGTCATTTATAAATACTCCTTTGTCGAAAAACACCCACTTTACAAACTTTTTCACTACAGCAGCAGCTAAGCAATTTAATAAACTACCATTAGCAATGAGAATAGTAGTATAACCGACCTTAATTTTAAACGAAGTGCAACAATTTATTTTTGGAATGGGTAGTTCAGTAGTCAAAACATTAACTCTTGATTTGAATTCCGTTTAATAATACACAAATATTTTGTATTTCTTTCTTTATTTTTTTTTTTTAACTGAATTGTCTTTTTTTATTTTCATTTGTGGCCAGAAATTTGCTTTATTTTAAATTTATTAATAATATATTCACTGACGAAATTGTAGTTACCCCACATAAATAATTAATTAATTTATCAATTTAATTTAATAGAAGGATCATTCGCCACTAGTCATTTTAGTACTAAAGATTGATGCCTATTTATTGTTTATTTTTTGGTTTTGAAAATTGTAAAACACACATTTTTAAAACCAAATAGATTTTCATAAAAGGTATATAATTTCTCGCCGACTGCAGTAAAACCAAGCATATCAATGCCTCCACAAACATAAGCCCGTGGCCGTATTCTCAACAGTTCAAGGCAGTAGGGGATTTCGCAACTCCAACACAATAAGAATATATAAATTTACCTCAATTTATTATGGCAAAGAAAGAATCAAATAATATTTGTTTTGCTCGCTCTGATTTTTATTAAGACAAATAAATTCACCAAACACCGAGACATTTATACAAGTCAAGGCAGATTTTCGTTTAATGGTTGTGTTACAGAAATAAGCAATACTTGTAAGACATGCGTTTTTCTACAAGTGCTTGTAGACTGGTCAATCGACAAATCCCTGGCTCAAATTAATGCAAGACGGCGGGATGACACACAACATGAAAAGAGCCACACCTTCACTAGAGCACAGACATAAAGATCCCCTGAACGATGAACTCGATGAAGGTACGTTAACATAATTTCTATCATGAAAACAAATCTGCTAAATTGGAACATTCAAAACGCACATCTTCTGAAGCAAAATTAAGTTTTTTTTTTTTTATAGCAATAGCCTTAATTTTGTTAAATTCAATTAAATTTGGTCTTTAAGAATCCACAGGTATCTTCAACTACATATTTGATCTTTAATTTTAATTATTTTTCAGTTCAACTGTGGGCCATATAATTCTGTCTAAATCGACTTGAAGTCAATTTATCAAAACTCGCCACCAGGACAACAAACTTGTGTTCTCCCATTCATCCGGATCCGGAACCTGCCAAACAAAACAAAATTAATTTCTCGTAAAATCCAATTCATTGCAAACGGACTGTGTGACTTAATTAATTTCCATTCCATTTCGAAGCAAGACCATTTATAAAATATTTTTTTTTGTTTGTTTTCTGTTTAATAATCCAATTTGTCACCTAATTGAGGCTGTTAATCAATCGCGTTAGCCGGTCCGAGCGCTACTTTCCGCCTTTCTCCCTTTCTCTGTGCTCTGTGTACCTATTTAGCCACAACTCCACGTTGTCAAATAAATGGAATCCCTTTCTGATTTGCCTTAATTCCTTTACCCCATGGTGCTCTCAAAAACCAACCCACTTTATGACACAATTTTAACCCCATTTAATCCCCTCAAAATTCGATAATCGCTATATTTGTGCTTTGACGTTGCCTCCGGGACAATAAACAGGGGTAACCTTTCCAGTCTTCTGCTACTATGCCGCCACCAACACGGCACTCATAGAAATAGATAAACCGTGCCACAAAATTTCAGAACAGACAGAAAAGAAGAAACAAAATAAAAAAAAGAAGGACGAAGAAAAGAAATCCTCAAAATCGACAAACAAATTGATGTGAAGGATACAAGAAAAAAAAACAAAACTGAGTGTAGAACAGGCAAAGACAACCGAAACAGGCCTATCCTAGGAAACCAAACCGACAACCACTTCAATGAAAAGAAAATGAAAACATTGTTATGACAAACACACGCACACACAACACAACAACTAGGAAGGACCTTTTTCTTATCGTCGAATGCCGAGCCCACTTGCCTACGGCAACACCACTCGGTTGTTCGGGTCATGAATGTGCTCTTAATCAATCCGAAATAAAAGCTTCATTAAAGCTTTCAGTGTAAAACAAATGCACAAGGACCAGTTGGAGGCACAGAAGCAAAAAAAAAAAAACAAAAAACAGGACGAAAGCGGCCAAAAAAATTTTCGGAGCGCACAAGTTAACTCGGTGTGAAACTGCTACGAGAACGTTTATATCTCCTTTGTTCATTTCATCCTATTCTAGACGCTCCTGTTTATTTTTTTTTGGTTCTCTTGCAAACCAAAAGGACATTGAGGTAGGACAAAAAAAACAAAATTATAGCAACAAAAGGATATGCGAAAGAGCATACCACCGTCGAGATTTGGAATGGCAAAAAGTTAACCACACAACATAGTTCCGATTTTCAACTTTCGAATACCCACTCTCCAGTCACATCACACGCTTGGAGCTTGGAGCAGGCTCTCCTATCCCTTTTGGTAGTCCATTTCGTTGGTTGAGTATCCGTATCGTTGATGGAATACTTGAACAGGATTTCGTGTATCAATTAATCTGAGAAAGTAACGACTTGGGATTTTCCCTTACAACATGTGTGCATGGAAATGAAATCCTTTCTCGTCCTTGTCTGTCTCCCTTAGGAGAATAAGCACGAACAAAGTCATTTTCCATTTCACTAAATGACCTGCTGACCCCCATTCTTTCCAACCAAACGACGAACAACTCCATTTCTCGTTCGTTGGCCAATTGATGGACATGATTTTATCCTTGTTCCTGCTCACCAGGATTCAGTTTGCCGACCAAACCCCACATAAAACAAAAAAGACAAAAGGAACGCTCTATTTTTGAACTGTGAGTAATGAGAAACGTTTTCGGTTTAATAACATTTCACAGCATTATTGAGTGCGCTAAAAAAAATCTGCAAAAAAAAAACAAAAAAAACACACGCAACCAGTCAGAGATGCCTGACACCATGTTCCAAGGATGTACGACGACCACACACAGTCAGTCGTCGTCAACACAGAAAAAAAAAATAAGGAAGAACAAATTTCTGACTGCACCATAACTGAATGACGGATGGCGGGGAAGCTTTTTTTCCGCGCACTTTTACACACACACACTGGATCTGCCTGCTGTGTGTATAGTGCGGTACAAGTCCTTAAAAGCACATCACATGGTACATACTATCATGACAGATGGCATCGGTAACGACATTCAATTTACCATCGCTAAATAATATATTTGTAGAGGGAATGAACGATTGCCCGGCTTATGTGTGGATGGTTTATCGAATTCATCTGGGCGAAGAAAACGGGGTGACGCAAGCAAGCAAGCCGCGCGATGGACGGGAAAAAAGGACTCTGCAAGCAGAAGTAGGGCGATTACAATGTTTTGGATTCTGTTTTTTTTTTTTATGTTTTCCAAAGCATAGACATAACAAGTGGAGGGCTTGCTGTTGATCTGGTGAATTAAAGTTGAAAATTTTTGATTTTTTTTTTCTGATGCTTGAACGAGGGCTTCGGGCTCTAATGGAGAATGACAGGATCTGCTGTTGAAGGAGGCTGTATGCTGTAATTGGATTGCTGTAGTTCCATACCAACAGTCAGGTAGTTCATCAATCCAAACGAATGTATATCGTGTAGGAAAGTTTTAAGTTGGGTTCAACCACCGCGCTCAGGATCAGAGCACTTTGGAACGCCAAAAGTTAAGATGTCGATGTAATCTAAGTTGGACCTTCTAACTGAGCCTGAACTAAAGTTGCGCTCCATCCATCATGGATAATAAGACAAATATTTCTGATCACCGCGATTGTATCAGTCTTTTGTCCTAGAGTCATGAACCATAAGGCTGAGATTCGGCGACACTCTTATTCGGGGCATTGAAAGCCGTTTGGTCGTTTCAAAATGGTACAGCGTGACGTTAAAAGATTCAGCTCATTTATTTTGAAAATTGACATTCAATTATTCAGACAGGAATCGAAATTTTGGGGGCAAGCAAGTATTGAAGAATACCCCGAAAGTTCAACAAGGTGACGTTCTCAGCAGTTGGTGGTATCTACGCGGTCTTTGCATATAATTTTAAGGTTATTACACCTTTTTCCCCATAACATTCAATTGGTTCATGTGTTGAAAATAAATGATCCACAAATACGCATTCAGTATGCTTGGCCTTTTCAAGACATTGTTCCGAGAATACAACGAGTTTATTCGCAAATTCACAATGAGCGATGAGACCCAATTTCACCTCAATGGTAACATAAAGAAACCAAATTGCAGAACATGGCATATGGCGACAATCCAAACCTCAGAAAGAATTATTGGATGGCTTTCAAAATCGGACAATGATTGAACATTTTTTAAGGCCAAAAGATGCAGCCACAGCTCACACAGCTCATCCAACTATGGGCCCATTTGAGCGATATTATCTCTTAAACATAATCTGAACATATTTCCAAGCCATAATCTAAAAATTAATAAATGTCAAGGTTAAATAAATTCAGAAAGACAAATTTTATTTATCAAATAAAATTTAAATATATTATGCGCCACCCTGTAGTTGAAGGGTTTTTGCCTTCCAAACCGGATCCGCATTACTGTGGAGCTCTCCGAGGACATGGTTGCTATATTTTTTGTCCAACAAACAACTTCATAAAGGAGAACTGCCAGGATGAGTGTTTTGTGGAGCATAAATTTGGTCCTTCGAGCTGGGAGTTTCTTAAATGCTTGGACAAAGCTAAGTTGCTTAGGTAGTCCAGCATGAGGCTCCATCGGATGACGTCCACAAATGAGTCGTAAATATTTGTCGCGAGAAAGATAAATGTCGGTTGTGATCTTTTATCTATCCGAGACGGTCTTTGACAGATCCATTTCATGTTGGCAGGACGTATTTTTTTATTTTTAAGACCAACTGTTTGGTACCTTGAATTCGAGTGAAGATGCCAATATTGTCTGATTAATTCAAAACCTAGACATGCTTGAATTTTGACGTCTGTCCGTTGCAATATGTGTTAAGGAATAGGGTTAAAAAATCATGCGACAGCGCATCGTTTATTTTAGAATACGGTGCAGGTGTCGAAAAATGCGGAGGTTCTTGGTCCAGACTATGCAGTATGCTTTTGAGGACTGTCTGACATAAGTGGATCAGTTTTCTCGGGGTCCTGAATCCGTCATCACCTCCCATAAGCGAGTGCGATGAACGCTGTCAATTGAAGCTTTGAAGTCGATGTAAAAGTGGTGTTATCGACCTGATGGTCATTTCCTTGACTTGATGCAGTTTGAAAACTTGTCTGTTTTTTTTGACTGAAAGTCGCACTTGTGTTTGTTCCCAAAAGGCCTTAGCTGTTCGCATAGTGGGTAAGATTAACAACCGCAATACGTAACATCCTTGACAAGGGCCAGCAAATGAATTTGTTGAAAAGAAAGACATGCAACACAGTACTGTCCATTCCTCCATATGAAAAAACAATTACTCACAAAACTATCACTATACCCTGCCATTTCATCGGGTTTAAAAAATAAGCCATGGACATCTATTTTCACTGATGGATCTAATTGGAAACCTCCCTGATTATGCATCAATTTTTACAGCAGGGGCTTTTGCTATCCAGCAAGCGACGAAGAAAACAGCCAACCGTAATGGAAAGTATATTATATACTGTGACAGTAGATTAGTCATAAAAGCAGTCAACAATCCAAACATCAACCTCCAACTCATTTCGGAACTGAGAAATTTATAAAGAATTAAGCTGATGTGAGTCCGAGGCTTTGTCAACATACGAGGTTAAGAGAGAGACTAGCTCAGCTAAAAACGCACTTTAACTTTTTTTACAAAACAAGACCTCAAATCAAATGTTCAAAAATATTTGAGAACCCCCAGCTATAGTCGAGTGGAACCTATTTCACCATCATTATAAAAAAGTAAATACCGATAAGTCTCACCCACGTTATCCTCATAATATTTCGAGAACAAAAATTTAAAACTTCATTCGATTCAGACTTGGTCGTACCGCAGCTACCAATCAACACCTGCTTAGCAAGCAAAATTTATGTATAACTCATATATTAGAAAATTGTATAGTCTCAAACCCTAAAATTGAATTGGTGAGTAAAAGAACAGTACATAATTCGACATAACTTTTGAGAAAAACAGAAAAATCTATTTCACCTAAATTTAAGATTTGAAGTATCAATGTTTCTAAACGTGTCCTTGAATGAATAGTGAAACAGACTTTATGTTAAATGGAAATATTTAGACAATAAGTAATTGTACTGTTCTTCCATTCACCGATTCAATTGAATCCTTATTTTAAAATTAATCCATCTTCAAATTCTAATAACAAAAATATTGTTCATACTAACATAATTAGTTTCTTCCATAAGCATAAGTCTTTAGTTTCGTTTTAAATGTTTATAAAACAGATACAATAGTCCCTGCAGTAAGGCTACTTTATTTATTTCATATTATCTTGTCATTTTAATAACTTGCTAGTAAACGATAAAAATAATAATAATTTAAGAAACATTTAGCAGGGGATGAACTTCTACGGCGGTTATGTATCAGTCTTCGCTAATAGCATCATCCATCATTATTCAATTTACTAAAACTAATATTTTATTTTTATTATTATTATTAATTTTATAAAGTTTGTAAAATTTGTAGATTTGTATCATTACCGTCTTGAAACAGTTTTGTTGGGAGGCCATAAGAGTCAATTGTCTTATTGTTTGTTAAGCATTTTCAAAGCTGAGCAAACCTTCTTGAAACTGGCTTGTTCTATGACTGGATGACTCTTCTTGCCCAAATCGATGACTCTTCTTTAGAATCCATTGAAACATCGTTGAGTCTTTTCTCCTTAGGCATCTTAACATCCTGCCTTTTTCTATATATTCTCCCTTGATGTCCTTGTTTGGAGCTGGATCATTCGTTCGTGCGTACTTCTGATGTGAAAATGTTCCTGTCATTATTACATTGGTGTTGACGCGATACTGCTTTTAGAAATTGTTTGCATTTGGAAGCATCTCTCTGTTGACTGTAGTTACTCAAGATGCAACAAGACAATGATTACCATCGTCGTTTGCATATTTTAAAAAATTTCACATTTGATTTGAAAAGCTGCAGGATGCTGAGTGATTTCCAAGCCTTTGAAATCGTATACCCTGAGCACCTTAGCCTTTCGATGCAGTTGACCATGATTAGCTGTTCTTGAAACTTCGACACTTTTTCAATTTTAGTTACAGTGCTATAAAACTTGTACTTAGCTTCCTTCATAATCGAAACAGTTCTTCAGAGTTAAAACTTGTGCTATGTGGAGTTCCTCATGGATTTATACTCGGTCCTATACTGTTTTGTATGTTCATCAGTGACCTGCCATCTGTCTGTTAACTTGTCATGTTAAGTCTCTATGCCGATGATGTTCAGTTTTCCTTGTGCTGATCTCTTGACGGTATAAATGAACTTGCCTTTGATTTATATATAGACTTATCGGCTACTTATCGGTGGGCAGTCGAACACTAAACTTTCTTTTGTTGGTAAAGCAACCATGTTCGGGCTTGTAATTTATCAAAAGTTTCACATAAATATTGTGGTTGGTCGCATACAAGGCTGCGTCAGAAAACTATGGTACACTGCTGCCTACACTCCTATCGAAACTCGACGACGATTGGTTTTAACTCTTATTGTTCCTTTTATTATGTATGCTGAGGTGGTCTACTGTAATCTGGACACAATATCACAGCACAAATTTCAGGTTAATAATTCATCAGCATAATTCTTATGCCGTTTGTTGTATCTTCCTGCATAAAATCCTCGGTAGTAGGAAGCCTTATTATCTTTTCACTCAATTGAACTTCTCCCGGTCTTAAATTACGCGTAACAGGTCGCAATAGTTCTTTTTGATTGAGTCTTCATCGGTTTTAAAAATCTACTTCGAAGCAGATCACAGTTGTGTATGTATAGTATGTAGCTTATTTATCAAGGCGATTCCACTGCCGATTTTTGCATTCCTGCCTCCGGCAATCAATCAATCACGGAATCAGATTCCTGTTTTTAAGCAGAACCAGGGGTGTCGATTCTGGCATCCCTAACCTGGAGGGCCAGTTTTACTTGTAAAAAAAAAACCGTATGACACTCTTAACTCGCTGTGGGTATGTCTACCTATCTTGTCTGCGTCTTTTCCAAAAAATCTGAATTTATCTCGAGAATCCTTGTCATGCATGAGCTCCAGAGAAAGTATGCTTTCCAAATCCCTCCACAATAAGTCGCGTCCGTGTTGACACCAGTTCAGTTGAGCACACTTGAAATTGTTACTGTCAACTTCGCATGGTAATGTTTAATTTTTCGCACTATCCGGTCTCGATTGAATGGTAAAAAACCGGACGTCGACGTAAAGGAGAGAATTTGACGACGACGTCATATTTTCATTTTGCTTCCATCAACTTTCAACACAAATCCCGATCGTCCCGTATTTTACCGTCCGGTCAAAGCCGGATAGTATGAACGAAGCATTTTCTATTTCTAGCGCAATGAAAATTTTGAGCTCGATGACTGCTAAAGCTGTTTTCCTTCTTTTCCCTTCATGAACTTGTACTCATTTCAAGCAGCTTCTGTTTTTCGTTGCTGCATCCTGGTGTTAGAAATATACTCTAAACTTTGAATCGAGTTGGTACTCAGAAATGACATTTGAGCCTCTTAGCTTGTGGACATACATTTTTGAGATGGATTTCAAAACGTTTTTCGAGCCTCAATTCAGCAAAATATCACTCACATAAAACGAAATTTTTCTTTTTATCTAAGAGTAAAAGAAAATCTGACTTTTAAGTCACCGCCTTTCATCATAGTGTCTAGAATGAGGATTGAAACATAAAGGTTTGCCGTTCATTGTTTACAGCGGATTACCCAATAACTTTATAGCTTGCAGGGCTTATTGTGCAATGATATGAAACTGAAACAGCTTCCCTTTGAATTAACGCTTTAGTAATAAAAACGTATTGAGGTCATTGAAGCTCTTTATCATCTCATTACTGCTTTGTGCGTTTGTTTCCCACTGAAGCTCTTCATTATCCCATTATGTTTTGCGTGTTCTCGGTATGTATTTGTATTCGGCAATAGAAAGGAAGGCACAAAACGACGAAACATCCGTCTACAAAAAAAAAAGCTTTGTAATCTGATCAAATTGACGTTGTAATCCTGAATACAGTACATTTGCTTGTGTTTTTTTTTTCTGTCTTATTTTTCCTGTCCAGACTAATTTCAGTTTCTTACTACCGTTAACAAAAAACAAAACAATTTTTTTTAATACTCAATCAAAGGTCACATAAAGTCACAAAAAGAACACAAATTTCAGCACGAAAAGTCATTAAAACTTTGGCGGCGGTTGAGAGTAAAACAAAAAAAACTGTTAAAACTCCTTCGTTAACCTCGTCCTCGCTGAATTATGACTAAATCATGTCAACGTGTAAATAAACAAAACAAACTTAATTAGCAGCGTAGATAACACCCAACGTGCTTTCGATGTAGCATTGCCAGGACATGCCACAGATATACAAAAGCTGTCACTAGAGCCTCTCAATAATCCTGAAGAAAAGAAATTTTGACATGTCCTCGGCTCAATCGCAAACTTATTTCTTCTTCTTTCCTTTTTTTGTAAAAATATTTTTAGAAGAACAAACAAAAAATGCACACACGCACTAACAAAAAAAAAAAGCTTTCCATTAAAGCATAGGAGATTCCTCTCTAATGCTCTCTCATTTGAGTGAAAAAGTGGAGAGAGAGAGAGAGAGAGTCTTTCGATAAAAGCACAAATGTCAGGTCAGAAGCTTTCGAATGCCTTGTATGTCCTTTCGTTAAGAAATTCAAACGAAAGGACTATCGTTTGCGGAGCTTTCGGCGCAAAAGCTCCCTCAAACCGCCCTTCGCACAACGCCTACACCACATGCGCCAAAGTGGCCAGAAATGTAAACTCCATTCCTTTAGGTTACGGGCGTATACCAGTCCTCAGCGAAATCTCGTCGAAAGCTGGTAAACTATCGCGCGCTTCCGTGTAAATTTCGTGTGTGCTTTCCTCCTGTTATTACATTTATTTATATTTTCTTTTTTTTATTGTTGTGCAAAATTATCGATGAAAGGAAGAATATCCTGATCGACATTGTGCCAACTTTACGTTGTAGGTAAAGGGAATTTTGATTGTTTCGAAGGATATCCGTGTTTGACCACCACCACGATACACTGGGGCCATGTGTCGGGAGGGATTGTTAAGGGCGAAAATCAAAATCAAAATGGCAAAATAAATGCGAGAGAAATCGTTAGGATTATGTGTTAAAGGCGATCGTATCACCTTAAAGGTGCAGGGATATCCTTTCGTTAGCCTCGACTCGGTGTAGTACATTCCTTGGCAAAAGGATAACATACTTCGCTTGCAAGCAAACGTTTAGTGCAAAGGAATCTTTGATTCTTGTTCCCCCTTTTGACACAACGTAAGGAGGCTAATATTTCTGATATATCCTTCCATTTCGCGTGTGTTTTTTTTTGTATATGCTTGTATAATTTTTTTTTTTGTAAACAGCCCATTTTTTATCCTTACCGAGTCGACATACACTTGACGTGTGCGAATAGTGTGCACGTTTATACAGTCGAGGAGCAACAAAAAAAATATATAAAAGGGATGCAGAGATTTGAGTGAAGTGCACACATCCTTGGAAAGAGCCGAACATCATTTGTCATATATTTTGGGCCACGCGCTGTTTGTTTATTATTGCGAGGACGTGTGTTTGTTTTTAAATTTCCGTAGGATATGCGACGGGATGTGATCAGATGTCCTGATTAAAGTGATTATGATGTTGCCAATGACATCTAGTTTCGTGTCCTCCTTCCATCGAAAGTGAAAAGTGTAAAGATGTACTCGTGTCGGAGCTTAAAATTCAGTTTGTTGTATTTTTATGTAATTTATAACCGATAAAACAGCGAGGTTTATTACATCCTGACACCGTTATAAAGAGTTTGGCAATACAAATAAAGAGAGAAAAGTTATCCTTCTTCATACAAAAAGAAGGAAAAAAGTTGTAAAGTATTTCGAGAGTAAAAAAGGAAATGTCGCTTCCATTGTGAGAAAAAAAATAAGTGTTTATTGTGTCCTGATTTATTTATCCTTTCACTTTAATGGTGAAATATATTTTCTAATCATAAAACTTTACATCATGGATGTGCAGCTGCCCTTAATGGATTAATCATTTAACAAGTGTATGTACATTTATTTAACAATTATATTTGTTTTTACAAGATATGTTTAAAAGATGTAAAATTTTGAAGCAGAAATTTCAAATATCCTTTGTCTAGGCATTTTTTAGTTGTTTCTATGGTTAATACTTATAAGCGAAGCCGCGCAGGAATGAAATTCAAAAATTCTGAATAATCTGAAATTATGATGTTATATTTTCTTATATAGTATATGATTTTACGGTAAGACAAACTGATTGCTTATTAAGGATGATAACATAGATTTTTGATGTTTGATTCTATTTCCAAAACGGGTTCAATTAGTTTAGTTAGAAGCCTGCTGCTCTGAAGAATCGAGAAGCCATTGATACTTAGTGGCCCAAAATGAATCACGCAACCGGATGAAGCCATAACTTTTGCAAATATCCGCAACTTTTCAATTAGTTTAAAGAACAGATGCGGAAACCATGTTGGCTTTTAAAGTACTGCTGAACTCCTCAAGGTGGCGAAATACTCCGAACCTTTTTCATTTGAAAAAACGTGCCAGATCTATTTGTGCAAAGTGCATTTCGGTGAGGTGATCGCGACCATTCTATGCCAATTGGTAAAACACTTAGGAGCTTAGCCGCTCGTAGAGAAGAGTCTGAAGAAATACATCACAAAGGAGACGCTAGAAGGCTTCGCTCAGACGATAGAAGATACCGCGGCTGTCTCTGAAGACTTCGCATATGAGCTGTTAACATCGATACGTCTGTCTCTGTAGCTCTGTTTAATCTACGCTCAAGTCCTTCTGCAACAGAACGGTAGTCTTTTTTCATGTATAACGAGTCCCACTGTCATTTGAACGAGTAAGACAACAAGCCAAATTTTTATATCTGCGGCATTCATTTTTTTATGAGGGTGTCGACCCGCCATGTCCACTCAAAGTCATCGGAGTGCCATTTCGGACAAAGCTCCCATCGGGCCTCTAGTTTTTCAAGACGCCGGAGGCAATATGGGTTATGTGCCTAGTAAGCACTTCAGAAGCAGAATAAAACTATTTTTCCGCCGAATCGATGAATTGGCATTGTGAGACAGCTTGCTCAAAAATGGAAGTTGTAAAGAATGCTGTCCTGGTCTTGTACTGGCTGGCAAAGTCCTGAAATTTTCCGCTTTAGACTCCTTTCTTTCGGAGTTTTAAAGAAAAATCCTAGTGTTCTGGAAGAATAGCTGATAAAAGTCGGCTTAAGCCATGGAAAATGGGGCAAAAAGAGCCCAAATGGTCTCCACCAGTGGTAGTGTCCACATGAACGATTTCGTCTTTAAAAATCACCGAAAAAAAACTGTAAGTCCATTTTAACGTCTGAAAGTAAAATTTTGCAGATTCGCCTCTAAATTTTGAACGAAATACAAAACAATATCGGGTTAATGTTTTTGGACACTATTTTTTCGTGAAAAAGTTTAAAAATGTGTGTTTTTTTTAAACAAAGGTCTATAACTTGAACCCTGGCTCTAAAGGAATTATGATAACCCTTTTAATGCGATCTAAAAAACCTAGAGGAGTGCTCTGTTGAAGTGGAAACACTGAAGTGGTTCGAAGCTCGGTTGCCATCGAATTATTTGCATTCGTTTAATTCACATTATTTTATTCACCATCTGTTAATATATTTACCATTTGCCAAAGATTAAATCATCACTTTGTTGTTTGTGTTTTTTTGTGATTTTGCTTTTCCAAACAATTTGCTGCTTTTTTTATAATGCAACTTCGACATCATGACGATGGTATAACGGGTTCGATAGGGCCAGCCACTTAGTCTGACTTTATGGCTGTTCGGATACTCCGTTCTTGAGTTGATCACAATAGCAAATGGGGACTTCACCACATTCAAAAACCAAAATAGAATTTAGCTTCTACTAGGATGCTCTCCATTCTTCTTGTCATCGGCTAGGCCACAGTTCTTGACATCAGCCAGTCTTTGAACCTAAGGCTGGACTTCCCCATTTTCTTCAACCAGGTGTATTAACCTTCAAAACATATTCGCTTAATGTGACCAAGCCACTGTAGACGATGTAATTTTTCCTTACAAAGTAAATCCACATCGAAGGTCGCTAAAATCTTACTGCTCAACATTCGGCTCCTTATCAAAACACTGGTAAGATGAGTGTTTTGTCGGGTATGATTTTGTCATTGGAGTAAGGAATTTTAATCGAAGTTGTATGGATAAACCAATAAAGCATAAGTCTTCACATTAGTCCCGAGGTAGCTATTTTACAGCTGTAATATTTTACATGTCGAATGGTGTTCAAGGCGTCGATTTTAAAAATGAAACTTTTTTTAAATGATGACCAACACTTTTGCCTCTTCTTGACTTGCCGTGAAGGTTTCAATGACGGCACGTTGGGTGGATGCAATGATGTTAATGTTGACTTTGAAATCTGCTCGTCCTTATATTACTTTAAGAACTAAGTCGGGTTAGTGATAAATCTCCTCGCCAGAATTCGGTGCAAGTCTGGAATAAATTGGAGGTTCTTGGTTGTAATCGGATCTGGTCTTTTAGGTTCCTGAAATCGATGCCTTAAATGCTGTCGTATTTGCGACTTTTGTGCCTCCAGCGGTGCGTGAAGTGACAATATCCGTTTTATTATATCATAGATGGCAAGGATGAAGCTTTTCTACCAGGCGAGCGCATGCTTTCATCTTTCATAACCAGAACGATGATCCATTCGAGTCAGGAATAATTTTGAACCTTGCAGATTTAAACGTCATTTAAACTTCTTTTCCTTGACTTTTCATTGTTGTTGAACTGAGAGATTGAGTCGTTATTTTAACTCCGTAGCATAATTAACTATCATTTTTAAATTTCAGTTCTGACAAGTTTTATTTAAATGTTTCCTAATTGAAAAAGAAACACCTGGAACCATCATACACTTCGAGTAATCAGTTTCAAATTAATTACTAATTTGTTTCTTGAAATATTTCTCCGAACTTGAAACAATTCATGTTCACTCGGAACTTGTTCAACTATTTATGTCCTCACCTATTTCACAGAACTCCAATTATTGTCATTACTATCACAAAGTTTTGTTATCCAGGTTCTTGTTTAGAAAGGATATTGCCATTGGCACCCGAACGATGATTGGCTTCTAATCAGAAATACATAAACGCCATCAAAAATTTAGTAAGTTTAATCTTAATTGTTGTGAAGTGATTGAATTATCCATCAGGAGAAGCATATTGAAGAATGTTGAGTTATCATTTAACTTTCAAACAAATATTGCCAATGAACTTTGGATTCTCGTAGTGAAGCCATTTCTGTGAGAGAGTCCTTTATTTATGTGAAGTTTACTTAATAAATATATCGGAAAAAGTTTTTTTGGACAAGATAAACTAAAAACACTGAAAATGAAGGTTTAATGAGAAATTTGACAAAATAAAGGAAAATTCATAGCAATAATCAAAAGTTTATAATATTTTTGAATGTCATTGGTTTTTTGTGTTTTGTCCTTTGACTATGTTTAAGCAAACCTTGAAGCGATATGTAAATCTTGTCCAAGATGTTTCATCTCTTTAAATTTTCTAAAATAAAAAATCGAGGCAAGTGAATGGGCTTCATATTCGTGTTCGGGATCACCGTTTCCAAGGCATAAATACGTCGAGTTGTTACAGTAAATGAAACAACCTCTAAACTCGGTGATGCTTTAGTCAGTACACTTTGCACATCAAAGCTGATTAAGGTCACTATTTTACAGCCTTGAAAAGTTAAACTTGCTGACGAATTAAACCCATCTAACCATGGAATACGTTAAAGATACGCCGGCTGACTAGCTGCTTGACCATCAGCGTTTTGATGATAAATTTTTAAATAACATTTTCCTCTGCCATGAGGTTCATTTTTCACTCTTGGTAGATGCTTTAAAAAATCCAAATGTAAACATGTGTCGAAATATGATACAATGACGTCGTTGTAAGATGTGCAAATTGGTTTAGCCTAATGTGGACCAATGATATACTTCCTCGAAAGTGAGGAAGGTGTACCCATATCCAAATGCGAAGCGAATCGGATCCAACGCATTTCTACAGGAAGGTCTCACGCAATACCAAATTTGTTCTGTTTTGGATTTATAGCAAGAAAAATTTCAAGATTTGACGATGTAATGTGACCACCAAGATCATCTGATTTTTAGCCGTTGGTATACATTTTTAATACCTTAAAAAATATCGTGCTTAAGGACAATATACTCAAACTCTTGATGCTATAGAAACGAATATTTCTTTTTATAGTTGGTGAAAAACGTTGGTCCTGTTTTGATGTTGGTAAAAATTGGATATGGCTACGAAAAAAGCCAAAGTATTTGCCTCGAATTGAAAAAAAATATTATGAACTAAATACACTATTAAGGAGACATGAGCACCTTCACCTGGTACCCGTAACTCAGTAGGAAGTGCGTCGGCTGCTAAGCGTCAGATCCCGAGCTCAAATTCGCCAAGGAACGTCTGCTATTTTTCATTGACTGATGAGTTCAACTGTCAGTTTAAGGCTTCTTCTTCACTTTCAGTCCTTAAATTAAACTCATTTCTAAAAAATATTGGATTCGGATAGTTGCTACTATGTTATGTTTAAACTGAAGGGGGAAGTTTTGAAACAACAAGAGCGACAGAGGAGCGCTCTGGCGGGCATTCTCTTAAGTAATGTTCATAGTAATGCGCTTCTGATGTTTGAAAGAGGACAGCTTTTGAATTGTGACGCTTTAGAAAAACGTATGCGATATGTGTTTTGAAACTCAAGTTAAAGGTAGAGCCTAAGAAAAAATCCTCCGAACATTTTTCAAATAATTATACCCCTGCGTAGTCATAATTTATTTCAATAACTTGATTCCCTGGCCAAGAAGCCGTGGTATTTGGAGGCAGTCTTTGGCTTCATATCGACTACCAAGTAATTCCAGTCGGCATAAAATTTGTTCACGTGTCAATTTTTCAGCGATCGAGTGAAGAGACAGTCCAGCAGATGCTTCTGTGGAAAAATATGGAAACAGTTTGTTACTCTCTGAAACCCCCATAATTGTGGTGGAGACGTTGTGGAACATAAGCACTATTTTTTTTTGTCTCGATTGTAAAACGAGTTGAGGCCAGTTGGATATTGCTATTTATTTTGAACTTCCGCCTTCCTTTTGTTGTCATGCACCAATTCCTCCATATGATGATTTTCCAGTGCATGATTCCGCTTCCATGATCAAAGACGTGTTTTGGTACTCCTTAGGGTAAAACGTAATGGTGAAGCGCGAACTCTCTTTCCAAGGCACAAGATTCTTCAGACCTGGAAGGCCCTCGATTCGTTGCAGTTAATCAGTAAAAAATTTAGCTCGATCAGTTTAAGTTTTTTTTGAAGGCTTTCTGAGTTGTTTGAGATGACGAACATTTTTATGCACTTGTGCCATAAGGTTTAGTTCGTGTTGCAAAACTTATTTATACTAGCCCCAAGTTGCCCCAAGTTAGAGCATCAGCATACACCGCTAAAAGGTCTATTAGAAGAAAATTCCATTCTAGCTTTTCTGGGACAAATGCAATGAGCTGAGGGTGCATTCGTCTGTAGAACTGTAAAGAAAGTTTGGTCAATACCATTATCACTTGTTTTGTTGGAAGCAAGAAGGCCATAACGAAGCGAAGTCATTTTGGATAAAGTCCAAACGTGTTAAAATGTGCACAGAAAATCTTAAGATTATGTCAGTTGCATCTTCCACCACATAACAATTTACAACCACAAACTTGTAACATTGTTTTGGTTTCACAAATAACAAATATTTTATCCACAAATTTGTGATACGATTGCAGAAAAGTCGTGGAACAAAAAATTGTTAGAAACAAGTGTTCAAAAATGCACACGTTTTGTTCAGTTTGTTAAAATCCGTGAGGTTTTCTAATATTCATCGAGTCGATTTGTTGCTCTTTTGCATAGGTAAATAAAACGTAATCAATTCCTCAAAACCAGAGTGATGGACCAATCTATGGATGGATATTCTGAGTCACGAAGTAGAACTGCATCCAGATAATGGCTGTAGCCGTTTTTCGGTTTTTAATAAAGATGACTTTTTGACAGAGGAAGATGTTGGCGGGTCCACATATCAGGACGCAATTTAAAGAGTGCTTTGCATACCTTTCAACATATGCAGATTTAAACTCACTGGGAGCATCTTTGTTAACCCAAGTCTCGTCTATACATCCGTAGACACATGATTATCTGGATACGAAATGAACATACGTTTCTTAGATATGTACATAGAATGAGTAAGTAGATTTAAAAAAAATATCTGCAAAAGAAGTTTTACCGGCAATATCCAAAGACCCTTCAAATTTCTTCTTATGTTCATTAAGCCAGCAACAACTTTTTCAAAAAGAAATAAACAATCGCTGTAAAACAGTCGGTTATTGAACTCTTTGGTACTTGGCCTCAATTTCAAGCCGATGTAAGGTTCTGATAAACTTGGTGATAACCAATAGTAATGTTTTAAGTCGAACGTGCTATGATTTATGTGCTTCAATTATTCCAATTATATTTCTCACTTTTCATTAAAATAAAATCATTCTGAAATAACATAATAAATGTATTTATCTTTTTAAATTGCAATTTGAAGGATTATTGATTATTATTTTCTAACACAATAAACAAAGATTGTAAGATAAACTCTTAATGCATCAATTATTAGCCGGAGCAATCGACTCCCTGTTACAGATTGTCCTCGGTACGTGGTCATTATTGAGTTTGATGAACGCTACCGTTCAATTTCCACCATTCCTCACATTTGTGAACGAATAGGAAGAACCCAGTGCATTGTCAACATCGCAAGAGTGAATTGGCGTAGATGTAAAAGATTAAAAAGAGAGTCGGACACAAAATGGAACCCTGAGGCACACCAGCATTTTCAAAGAACAATGCAAAGGAATTGAAATTCCAGAACGGTTGTTTCTTGTTATTTGAATCATGTTTATAGCTGAAGTGGATAATGATTAGCCATTCCATTCCATTCGGCTCAATGGATCCGAATTGCGTTCGAAGTTAGTCATACTACACCCATACCAACCAACCTAAGGCAATTACCATTCACAATCAATTGATTGATTTTACAAGTTCTACCAAAAGCAATATTTACAAATGTCAAATAAGACAATTCCGATTAAAACCAATTCAATCGGAATGATTTTCTAATTTATTGCCTATAATTTCAAGCAATCAGAAAAAAAAATTTCAATCAATTTCTAACCATTTTGGTAATTCTTACATCGTACTGACTGATAGCATTTTATTGGCCTAGAAAAATCCCTATATTCATTGCCAAATTTTTCCTTCTTACGAAATAATAATCAAAAGAAAAAAAAAAAGTAGAATCGAATGAAAACAAAGACCAGCAACTCTGGAAAGCTACAAAATGAAACCATATCATCGAGATAAACAATTTTGCTTACAGCCATCGCAATATTATTATCCTATCGTCTTGGAATAGATGAAAAAAAGAGAATCCAAATCCACTGTAGCTCAAGGCAGTAGTGCTGCCTTCCTTCTTCTCGATTGAGGAAAAAAATGAAAATCCTTAGATGGAAGCGCGTCGCTTTCGTTGTTTTGTTCTTACTCCATTTTTATTATATCCTCTGGTTTGATTTTCGATTAACGATAGGAATGCGAGGTGTATCTGTTATCGTTTCCCAAAACTGGATCATAAAGCTTCTCCCTACCTCGGCCCACACTCATCCACAAGTCCTTAAAGTATGACTATATCCTTAACTCTGAATGTGCATACATGTATCTATGTATCTGCAAAATCAGTCATGGAGGAAACTGTCAAAATCAAAAAGGAAAGAGAAAACAGAAACTGTAAGAATGTTCATGACATATAGTATATCCCATTTGAGAAGAAATAAACAGCAACGAATCCTCGTGGAATAAATAAAAGCCTCACACTCGACCCGCCATCCTGCAAATGAGTACATCTCTTCTATCTACATATCCGTATCTGCTGGTGTTGTTGTTCGAAACTATCTAAGTGGAAACTTGAACTATCGACACACGAAGAAGATGGGTGGAAAAAAAAAATAACGTCGTCCTTAAAGCATGATCAAATAGAACCGAAAGTAAGGATAAATGTCAGTGTAGTTAATGAGTGATGGTAAAAGGATGAGTTTTCATCCTTCATTGCATTTCACTGCCAGGAAATGAGATTTAAGAAGGACGACTTTTGTCTAGCAGCATTCGCGCAGACATCCTGCTAAGGATATTGTGAACATGCTGGACATCCCAAATACAGAAGAGGTCACCGAATACAATAGACGTAACGTCTTGTGTCTTCATTTGCAGCAGCAATTACTTCTTTTACTTTTGCCCTTCGTCACGTCGCCACTCGTAGTTGTATCTGTATCTTTACTCGGATATGTTGGCATTTCATTAAAACATGACCTAAGCTCTTTAGAGAAAAAAGAAAAAAACGAAATGAAGACAAAAAGCACAGACACACTCTGGAACACGCTTTGCCATAAATCCTGGCGAAATAAAAGGAAAGGATTTGGATCTGGAAAGAGGAAGTGAAATTGGCCTGAACTGCCTTGAATTTATCTCGTAGATCCTCCTGTAACGAAACTCGAGTACGTCGAGATTAGCTAATCTGTTTTCATCTCGAAAGGAAATCATTCGGGACACTTGCTCTTGTTCGCGGTCGCTAACGTTAACGGAAACAGTAACGTGAACATGGACGCTAACGCTCGTTGTTTCTATTCTATTTGCTGCTCGACCGATTGAAGTACCAAGTTCCCCCCCAAAGGACCTCCTCCTGCAAAACATTTTTCGTGTTCTAATTATTTTCTTCTTTATTTTTTGTTTTGTGTTCTGTTTGCTTTCGGTTTTGTTTTGCCTCTTTTATTACGGATTACGACAAGGACGATGATGTTCTTAAAATTTCCATGTAGATTAGGAAAATATTTCCCAAGGAAATGGGCCGCTCAAGGCATTGGGGAGATGGGGGTGGGAGGTACAATGAGATACCGATTTTTATCGTTAGTGTGTGCGCGAGGGCCCATAATCAAATTCAGGATATACTAAGAGTCATTCGAACTACGGTGGAGGAATCCAGCCTCGACTTTTTTGGGTGATTAGGAATTTTCTTGTTTTTTGTTTACATTCACATTTTTTTTCTTCTTTTTAATTACGAATGATATTGGTTTGCCATTAGAGGTAAAGCGGATGTCATGGATGGTAAATGGAGGGAATAAATTTTATGTTAATACGGCTACAGGCTACAGGAGGGGAGCCGGTCCGGTTTTTAATTGAGGAAATTTCGCTCTTGACAATTTTTGGATTTTGTTGTTTGTCGCTTATTAGATAAGGGTCATAATGGGCATTTAGAGGCTCAAAATAAGGACGATATTGGTTGAGAAATGTTCAAGTTATGTGGCTTGAAATCGTAACGATACGATTTGGTTTAACTTATGTTTATGCCTATCTTGATTGTAGTTTTAAACAGAGTTTAAATGTTTTGGTAAGAAGCAATTGTGGTGCAATGAAGGATATTTTGCAAAAGCTTGGTTTTTCCTGTGAAGAGTTCATGCGTACAGCAGCTTTTGAAAACGGAAAGAATTACGAATGTCAAAAGGTTTAAAGGCCTCAAATTTTATAAAATAAATTTCGTAGGTTAAACGGATTCAAATTTGTTGTGTTCTTTTTAAACATAATATTTTCCAACACTTTATTATGAGATATCAGTATTTGAAAAGGGAAGATTTGTTTGGCCGAATTCTTATGTTCAAGTCAAAAGGCCCGGTGACCGTTCTCGATCAGGCCAAGGTGCACTTAATTGGATGATGTTGGATTGAGAAAAAAATTAAAGAAACAATTTCGATGACGTAGTCTTGTGATTTTGAATCTTCCGAAAAGTGTGAGAGAAAAGTGGCCTGGAAAAATGGTCAAAAGAAAACACTAAAGTGAAGTGTGATGTATGACTTTACAGAATAGTTCGGGCTTTTGGTCATCATTTCTTTTTTCTCAACAACTGTAAAACCTGCCAGTAGGACTTCACCATTCTTTCAATGTGGAATACTCTTTTTAGACATTGTTACAAAGATTTTCGTTTTACTGCAAGGCATAGTAGTATAACTCAGAGAGCAATGTCAAACCTAACCACAGTTGAATTTAAAAGTCGTTAAAAAAGACGTGCACATAGCTGTCCCAAAAACGTTTACACGATATTGATTTAGTATTTTCCTAGAACAAAACGACATAATTTCTTCATTTTGATTTTTTAGCTGTCCCCACCGATATTGTTGATGATTATTTGCAATCTTTTCGGGCCATAATTTCCCACCCCTATGCCTGATATACTCTTTGAGACCTCCCAGAGTCTGTGACTTACTCTATAGAACTGGGACTTTATAAAGAATGAAGGCAAAATTTGCAGCTATTGCAAAGCATCAAAATGAGACAAAAGGCGATCCAGAAATGTCCAGTTTAATGCGGGTTGTGGATGCAATTTCGCCTTCCTATTGGAACCGAATGTCCTTCTGGCAAGAATCATCAGTTTGCTTCATAAACATTTTTTTTTTGACTTATCTTCCATTGTCCGCCACGGATTCTAAATGAATAGTTCTATTGTATAGTGTGCAAATATGTTAGGCTTACAGACATTCAATCCCTCTGATGGAGGTCTAAATGTTTTTATCATTGGACTATCTGATGTCCAATTAAGTTCATATCTCTTTGAGGTAGAAACTCTCTCTTAGAGCTAGACATTCGGTGGTTATACTGAGTCTTTATTTGGTTAGATGTGATCGTAAGCGGCGATGACCCAAGGGGAAGCTAACGAGCTTTCTTATGTGCTGCTTGTTGAGATTAAGGATTACTCTGTAATTGAAGTGATTGTTCAATAACTTTGATTGTCTAAGCCCCGGTAGATTTCTCCAGTGGACGATTTCAAGTTTGGTTTCCCACTTATTGGTCAGACCTATGGGCGTAGTCCAGCTTACGCCACAAAAAGTTTCCGGACCAGTGAATGCAATCTTTTAACCAGCCCTGGCTAGGTCGTCCGTAATTTCATTGCCTTAGATTCCATGATGACCTTGTTGCCAATCTACCATAACTTTGTTGGGGTTACAACATGGGATTGTTAGGCGACGCAGCAGCTTTTGACAAATTTGTATTCCATAAGATTGGGTGACAATGCCTTTAGCAACGCTTAGCTGTCTGAATGTATGAAAATTCTGGTTATATGGCGCGTGATTCGATTAATTGTAGCTCAGCCAGGAAAACATTGGGATGCTTTCCCATGGGTATAGAGATGTAAGTGCTGGGTCCAAAGAAACTCGTTTATTATGAACGACACATGCCGTGTCGCTCACTGCGTCCTCAAAAAATTGAGGGTATATTACACCTCCGGACTTAGTGTCTATTCGTAAAGTTGGTGGATTCTCAGTGTCTCAGAGGCTCAAATTCTGTTTGGTTACGTATGCGTTAAGATTGCTTGTGCTGAATTAAGACTGATAATATTCTACTGGATGCATGTGAGACGCGATCAACTTATAGCTGATGACCTAAGTGTACTTTTTAGGGGAACATCTTCTATTTTTTTGCTTCAGAGACAAACATGAAACAGCCAGTTGCGTGATATGTCGTCTTTGCTTGTTTTGTATGGAATATCACGTGTTGTTGGAGGTGGTTTGTCCAATAAGCCTAAGACGATCTTCACCACGGTGTCGTTTGTGGAGTTGCTTCGATATCAGTCTGCCTTTCACAAGTTTGTAAATTCTAAACCGTAATACGAAGACACGTGCAATTCTTACAGAATATGAACTAGTATGGCTGCTATAATAAAAATAATGAAAAGTTTTTAAAAAAAGGAGATTCCCCTTACAAAAACTCGTTTCTTAATATCGCAACTCAATATAAAAACTAAAAGTAGGTAATAATCCCGTTTCGTGCAGCAGTTGTTGTCCTGCAATGCGACACATAAAATCGTAGTTTTCTGACACGATTTAGATGCAGTTCCAATAACAGAATCGGATAAAAGGCATTTTTTCAAACGAATAAATCTAAAAAATCGCAAGTTTTTTTATGCAAACTTATTGTAGAAATGTGTGAATCTACGATAACTACCTTACTTTGCACCAACATCACCCCGACTTCTATTTTCGAGGGTTTCGGGAGCCATTCGAATAATCCACTGATTCTTTAATTTCGCAAAGATAATATCCAACAAGAAAGCGAGAATCTGAATTGTAAACTTGAAGTTCTTGTCAAAGTGAGTGCCAAGGAGTGTCAGATGATTCCTTACAAAATAATAGTGGCAAGCAGACAGAAGAGATGCAGTCGAAAAAAAAATTAATGAGCCAAACCAAACTAACAGTCCTCTCGAATGCTTGCCTTAAAGCAAAAAACTTTTTCGATGCATGGAAAACGGTAACGGAAATACCCACTGTGAATCCTAACATGCATAGGGAATCTCAAAATCATGGGTTCTTGGACAGGGTGGAATTTTATGCCTCCAAAGCAAAATGCTTGATACTGTCCCTTAAGCGAAAGGTTAACCCTCAGCAATTATCCAGAGTGGTACTTGCATCGCTGAAGCTGGAAAAATGCTCAACCTTTCACATAACCGATGCCGCCAAAAATGCAACGATTCTAGGTTTCCAGAACTGGTGCAAGAAATACTCTAACCAATCTGATCTGGAAATCTTTGCATTCGTCTCAATCTGCCGTATAATTCCCTTGTATGGGCACTGGCTCCAAAGACCATCGTGAGCCTGCTCAACAGAGATCAAGAACAAGCAATAAAACTCAAAGCAATCTTTTGCATATGTATCATTTGTATATATTTAAACTTTTATTACCTTCTACGTCAGAATAACAAATCTCGTGTCGCATTTTAATTGTTTTGGATGTTATTTTTGTTTGTTTTCTCTCCTGTCACAACTTTTTGCTCTGAATACTCGGTCAATTTATTCTGAGCTCATATCGTGCGCTCTGAGCATGTTCCGAACGGAAAAAGAAAAACGAATTCAGAGCTCTAATATATCTGAGCTAAAAAAGAAACACGATTTTTTTTGACACTTGTCCCTACTTCCTCCAGCATTATAATGGTATTCATAACCCATTCACTGAATGTATATTATAAAAAACAAAACCTCACAATATAATACAATTGTCTTTTTATAAAGGCCCATTTATTCCCCCGACATAAATGCACCCGATATTTTGCTTCGGGACTATCTAAAAGTTCCTTATCGTTCACTGTACAATGTGTGGTTACTCCTTATACTTTTTGGAAAAGCTGTTAAGATGTTATGAGAATCGACAGCTCGCACTCATAGAGATTCTTGCTCACTTACTCACTAAAAATAGTATACTCCACAATAATTTGGTACTAAAACTAAGTGTTCAATTTTATAAAATAATTTCGCTTTCGTCAAGGAACCTTTCAGCAAAGTCTTGTTTAACGATTTTTTTAATAATTTTAGTTGCTGACTCGACCACAGCACAGTCGTTTCGCCCGCAAACGTTGGTATATTGGTGGCTTCTTTGCCAGAGATGTATCTCATGTACAACTAGCACAATTCTGGATCAATGAAACTCCCTTGTGGAACTCCGATGATGAGTAATCATATTCTAGAAAGGATTTTTGTATTTTGCAAAATTACATTTTCGTTTCACACTTTTTCAAGGGCTTGGGAAACAATAAAAGAAGTTCATTCACTGCATGGTATTCATTGAAAAAAAATATTTAAATGGATCTTTTCGTTCATTTTATTTGTCGAAAAGTCCTTGAGTCTTGAGCCTTCGAGCAAACCCGCCTGGAAGTCTTAAATGACGTTTGGTATTTTTTAAACACCGTGAATCATATTCAGAAATATACTACAAGCAGTTGCGGCTATGGAGAAAGCGTGTAATAGCATAGGTGGAAACTGAGGCTTGTTAATTCACTCCACAGCAACCTCAATCGAGTTTCCATTAAAGTCGTAAGGCAGCCACCCCCACCAAGAAAGATCCTCATTTTATTTATAAATTTATAGAAAAAAAAGTGCAGCTTTTGTCTTTTTCCTATCATATACGAATAATTAATTTTTATGTTTCAAAAATGCCTATTTAACGTTCTCGAGCACCGTCGACAGAAAAACACATTTCTCTGCCACTTAACTGAATCACCATAATTTTTAATCCCATTTCATCTGCGAGCTTCAATCGTAAAGACAGCTCTTACTCAATTTCCACCATCATCATCAATATAGTATATTCTAATCCTTCTCCTTTGCCATCAATTCTGCCTTTTTTGCACTCCATCAATAGATTGAAAAACAAAAAACAAGTAGAAAGTCCTTAAACTAATTTTATACGATTTTTACAGTGGGAATCTTATTCGCAGCACTTTACTACTCTCGTATTGATTTACCAAATAAAATTTAATGAGTTCGCCTCTTTATTGCCAGAAACGTTTCGTTTATTACCCAAGTCAGAAGAGACAAATAAAAAGGATATGCAATTTTTGGTCCTCCCTCTCGCAGCTCAGCTTCCGAAGACTATAATATTTTTTTTTTTTTTATGACAAAATAAACTTTTGATTTAAAATTTTATGATTTCAAGATTTAAGTTTGCAGACTGCGACTGTTGTGGCACGATAAGTATCTGTAACTGTGTTTCGATGCATGATTGTGGCGATCGATGATGTGTTCCTGTACTAAGCCGTTTTGATATTATGAACATATGAACACACCCAGCCGTATTATCGTCCATGATAACTATTATAATGAACTTAAATGTTGGTGTTAATTATGACAGCAATGATCCTTAACGAGATGTGATTAAAAGCATACCGCCCACATGAGCACACACGAATCTGATTTGGGCGAGGCTCTCCATTTGTGGAACTTAAGCCAAAAATAATTGTTTGACTGTCAAATTGGAGCGAACTGGTGGAAATATTGGCGAGGTGTTTGATAATTCCAAATGATGCTACACAAGAAATTGATTTTGATTTGATGGAGGATAGCAGTAATCAGGAATTTGATGAAGGGACATGAAATGCAATTACTTCCTGTTGAAATGGAATTAGTTGGAACAGTAATTGGATCTTCTTTAGGCTTGTAATTATGATTTGGCGTAAAATTTAGTTGGGTGCTTACTTAGATTTCCATTCTATTCAGGCACTTAATCCTTGAATGTGCGCCAAAGGGATGCAATTAAAGCATGGACATTTGTTTTATGTTTGTTTTATAACGAGGATTCTCCGTAATATTTATATGAAAGCAGATAATTCAGTCATTAAGAATTTACCATCTTTTCATTCACCAATGAGTTTTGAAAAGATTTGCGAACTCTGGACATTTCTTTTGGATGATTGTATTGATTTTATAATAATTCCGATGCGTTCAAGTGGCCATGCATATCAGAGAGGAAAGTGGGACAAGTATTGTTAATTGTAATGAGAAGAATATACCGAGTTTAGGAGTGATTTCCACTTTCTTGTTTAGCTGCTTTAAAAAACGAAACCCTTTCTTTGACTATATTCGATTCCTAAATCGGGTTCGATGATAAACTAATGATCATTCCTGGTGAGTTGAGTGTTACCGAGAAAGCGATAAGTCGATTCAATCTGATTAAGTTTATGAAAAAAGTCGGATATGTATACAAAGGGTTCCGTACCATCGTACTACATTTTTTATATTTTTTTTAAAAATAACTTCTTTTTTGTAATGTTATTACAATTTTACGATTTTCGCTTTTTTTTCCTTTACTTGTGCGAAAAGATATTGCTTCTTACAGATTTCCATCATTCTTGCTTAATGGGAAATTAATTTGCGACATAACTGGGTCGTTGTAGAAGCTTGATTCCTTTAACAGCTTTAGAGCCCGCATTCATAAGTTTTTGATATTAATTCCAACTTGATACTACCACGGATTTAAGCGAAAAAGGGTCATAACGGATATATCGACGGACAATGAAGTGATCCTGTAAGGGTTTGGTTTATTCATTTGAGGTACGAAACCTTTGAAAACGATAAAATATGGAACGTGTACAGACGTTGCGTCAGTGTTGTTTGTCACACCTTGAGTTATGCTCGATGTTGTAGCTATGTATATGATTATTACGTATCGGAGTAGTTAGAGCGAACACATATTGTGTACCAAATAAAAGCCTAGGCATAATGATGCATGATGGTCGGCGTATAAATAAGCAAAAAACCTATTTTGCCTCCAAATTGAATACATCCCTCTCTGAAAAGAAACCTAGTAGCGAAATTGGTGTATCCAGTGGAAGTAGTATTAATAATAATTTTGTTCTTGACTCTGATGAGTTAAATAATTTTTTATAAGGTAAAGGATCAATGTAAGCTTTTTACCTTGTAATACGGAAAAAACACGACAAACTCTTTTCCGAAATCAAATTCCATACGCAATTTGCATTTCATTATGATTTATAAAACTTAGTTTACAACTGATTGTCTCTCATCTGACCCATCTGATTAACTGGTGCATTAAAACTTTTCCTAAGTTGTGGGAAACTGTAACATTTTTTCCTGTAGCTAAAAAAAAAATTAATCTACATCTCCGGCTGATTTAAGACCAATAAGCATTTCTGCCTGCCGAAGGTCATCGCGAAAATTATGGCAAGGCAAATTTCATTTATCTACTATCTGTAAATAAAATATTATTAGCAATTTAGTAAAATATTTATTATAAGCAATTCGGCTTCATAGCTAACCACAGCTGTTGCAAAACTATTGTTACTTTACTTAAGAGAAAGCGACAATATTACGACAAGGGGTATGTTACGATCGTTTGATTGTTTGACTTCTTGAAAACCTCTGACAAAGTTAACCCCGAAATCTTATGCTGGAAACTCAAGAACAACATCGAGCTTAGTGAGAGGGCAGAAAAGTTAAAAAAGCTGAATGCTTTTCGTCCACCAAGGGAAAAAGATAAAGAGTACCGCAAGGCTGAAATCTAGGACCGAGCCTCTTTTGTATGCTCATAAATGACATCTCTTCAGTTTTCAAATTTTTTCTCGGTACATTAATACGCAGATGATGTTCATTTCCACTTACCGAAGCCTTTTAACAACTTCAATGAACTTGAGTTGAAGACTATGACTAAACGTAAAATTTCAACAGTAGAATCTGTCACTAACCGTAGTCTCTCTGGCTTGAATCACATCCACGTGGTAATTCATTAGTCGTGTTTAGAGGTGTTTTCGTTAATTGTGGCTTAGCCTTTTAATTAACGCCATTGGAAACACGAAGAAAGCTGGTGATAAGCCTTGTCTTGCCTTTCAAAGTGCAAATTTCTGTTTGCTTTTTATCAATTCTGTTAGACTTTGGAATTCTTTGCTATTTGAGATCAAAAATATATCAAATTTATGAAGTTTAAAAGTATTAAATCAAATCTGAACCCAAATATTTTCCCTCCTGTTTGTTCTTTTTAGCATTTTACTTCAATCTCTGATCTTTCCTTTCTAACCATACTTTTATCTATTTAGATAAGTAACTCTTTTCATTTGGCTGCAGCGACTCAGCCACTATTCATAAATGGCACTTGATTTATGGAAAGTGGCTGAGGCTCAGCGGCAGAAGTTAGCATTGTGTTTTGAAGGCATTAAATTACACGTAATAAAATGACTTTAAAATCCCTCAACACTAATAGCAAAACTATTATTTTAAGAACGTTTGCCCTCAATCTCGTTTCAAGATCACATGAAACCCAGATTGTTTTAAAGAATCCATGTCTCGTCACAAGTTATCGTTAGATCAATCTCCATGAGGTCAGAGGAACCTAAACATCAGGATTGCTTGTTTATTCTGACCACTCCAGGAAGTTGGCTCGGCAGAGCATTATTTCTTCATCATCGAACTCGTTTTAAAGGTTCCGTTCCCCAAAAGGAGAAACGAAACCATTAAAGGATCTTTGTGGTTCGTCTGTCTGTAGCCACTCTTTTTCTCAGGAGTTTTCAAGTTGAAATGAATACCAAATACTCATGACTGTGGTGCTTTAAAGCTGTAACAAAAACCCAGCTTCTAAATCGATGCTGTTATGCTGCATATTTTGATACTCGCAATGGAGTCAAAAGTTATGGGGTACTTCCCATTGACCAAGAATCATGAAAAAGGGCTAGTAGCATATTCTGATTATCGGTAATGGAATTAAAATATAGAGTGTACTGCACAGAAACAAAAGCGAGAAAACTCTTTTAGACTCGATTTGCATGATGGAGTTTGAAACTTGGAATGGAACCTTCGTTGCGCGAGTCCGACTCCCCAAAGTAGAAGCTTGATTTTAATTGAATTCGTTTTCATCCTGCTGCTTGACCTTGAAGACTTACGGAATAAGAACGCTTTTTTATCATAAAAACTAATGTCAACGGTGGAATTTGCACAGATTTCCAGAGCTGGTAGCCGTTGATCCCTTTTATTCCTCTTGTTATGCAAATTTTGGATTTTCGCTTTTCTACCGAGACTGATGACTCGATGATTCTGCAAACGGTGTACTTCACTTGCTGTCAACTTTGATGCATCAAGCTTCTCTGCAATAGCAAAAACTGTAATGTCATTTGAGATTTTTTTTTGTAATAATGTCTATCGACCCTAGAAGAACTCGTGTTCTCAAAATGCACACAATTTAGGTTGAAGGGGATCGCATCGGGGCAGGATTGGTCTCATTCAACAGACATGAGCCCAACTCTAGGTTGCCTACCAGGTTATCCGCTAGCATGCCTAAGAACGAGGAACAGAGTTGGCTTGCCATCCAGGTTTCTGAGTCTACTCGTTCAGTGGTGCGAATTCTTCGCGATGATCTTTTTACCCATCCGTACAAGTTGACGAATGTGCAGGACCTCTCCGAACGCAACTTCGGCTCTCCGAGGATCACCTTCCAGAGAATTCAATTATTTTTTTCCATTTTCAGTGGATGCGTCAACAATTTAGAAGACGTTACATAGAATTCAAAGAACAGGCTTCGTGAGTCGGAGAAAGAGGACATTTGGCGCAACAGGACGAAGCAACGGTACATAGCCATCGGCGACTGTTTTCAGGAAATACTTTCAGGGGCGTCTCATCTTCAATAAGGGGCGGTCTAGAGCGGCCAGTTTGCTCCCCCATTTGACCACCTGCGATTTTGTTTGTTTAATTTTTTGAACTCCCGCATTCACGTTGAGCGGATGGCTTAAATAACAGTTGAATTTTCCAAATTACCCGCTGCTATGTTGGTCGGCTTGTTCGGTGTATGGACGATTGGGGTTCTGATTAAAACAGACATTCATAAGAAGTGTTTACTTGGGTTTTGAAATTAAGAAGAAATGTTCCCGTATCCTGAACAGTTGTAGAGATGAAAGGCTTGAAATTTGTAGTTTGCTCAATTCAAGTCATTGAAACCGATGAACCAAACCTCTTCACATCCAAGGCACGAAAAGAGGCTCAAATGACTTCAATAATCTGCAAGGCGAGACAAGCTTACATCTCTCTCATCCCTTATAAAACTCATCGAAATTCAATTTGTCAAATTTCTTTAGCCTCTTGAGTAATAAAGTTTCAATCCACTGCCATGATTAAAATAACTTCTAATATCTCACAGGAGACAATTACGAAAATAACAATGTTCCGCAAAGCAAACCAACTGAAACTGATTGGTATTTACACCTCAAATATTACTCACGGCAATTGTGTACTTAGCCCCGAAGTCACCGAACAACTTAAAATGTATTATTCCTAGTTACTAGTCAGTATTACCGTAGCTCTGGTTGGAAACCACCCTCGATGAGTGCAGAGCTAACTTTGCCGACGACGATTAAAATAATTCTTAAGTACCTTTGAAGACAAACTTTAAAGTTTATAAATTTTTTAAGAGTCATATGCCCTCCCCGAGGATGGTCGGTATTGATCCAAAGGCTCGCAGTACCCAGGACCGACACTGCACATGCATGCAGCAACAGTAGAGTCACGTATGAGCGCAAGAATGACAAAGCAAAGATTGGATAAACGCATGTCTCTAAAGAATTATGAAATGTTTCTCGCTCTCTCTCTACTACTACTTTGGCAAGGGATCCCCATTGTCCTTAGTTTTAGCTTGTCAAGATGTGCATAATTAACGGACACAAAGAGATGAATGAGTTGAAGTTTTTATTCTTTTCAACTTGAAAACGTTGAATTAAATTTTGTATTGAAAAAGGTGTCATAGGTGGATATTTAGTTTTTTAAGTTTTCACAAAAAAAAAAATATTTTTGAAGTTTATTTCAGTATCCTGTAAGGCGAACGTGTCCCAGTGGAAGGAGGAAATTCCTTATTTGGAATAAATCCCGTAGCTGAAGCTCAAACCATTGACAAAATAAACTGAACGATAAGGAGAAGAATTGAATGAATGTGTAGTGGTTCAAAGCTCAGATATATTTTGGTTATAATTGCTGTGTGGGTTAAGTCCCAACTTTCATATGAAGGTATTTACACTCGCTGAATGCGCAGTAATTTTTCCACAATTCATTTTGGGTGTTTTAGAAGATTGGGTCATCAGTCTACCTATCAGTGTTTCTCATCAGAATCAATGACAAATCATTAATAAGACCACGATAAGGCCGTCTTATTAGTTAGAATACAATTTCGGCTCGAAAATTTCAGGACTTGAATCTCGATCATATCAACTGATCCAATTGAAAGGCAGACTGCTATATGGTAGGACCATTTATGAGTAGTTTCCCTTGCTTACGTGTTTTGCATTCCTTACAAGCATTAGAGCATTTTTTTCGAATAAAGAATCGGGGATGACTTGACCCCTTAACCAACGTTTCGGTGTTTCTTGGTAGCTCTGAATGAAAGACTCTTTTGGATAGATCTTCATCATATATTCTTCCTATGCGACAAATTCAATGTGTTTGACAGAGTCCCACCGATGCTGCATGACTATATACAGTGGCGAGCAAATTTGACTGCTTATAGTTTCTGGTCGATACACTCGTTTCATGACCAAACGCCTTCTTATTTATTCTGAAGGAAAAGTATATTTAGCTAGATTTAGTTTTATTGGGTGGTCTATCTGCTGTTTTTTTTTTAGTAATATTTATCGCAATAAGAACGGAATGGTTAATCATGACGTTTAAATACATCGCCCTTAAATATTCAAGGGAGACGGTTAAATTGTAATTAACACTCTTTAGTTTAATAAGTGTTAAATGTTTCTAATTCCAATATAAAAAAAACATTCATCCCTTTTCCAATATTAAAAAAAATAATCAAAAACTCCCAGCTCAAAGATTTTAGCTGTCAAAAAAATAAACTCATTTAGCCATGCGTCCAAGTGTAGGCGTCCCACTTTGTGGAGCTCAAATTTCTCAGTGTCAGGCATTCAAGCAAGCTTTATGATAACCGTGACAACTGTGAAGATACTTTTCTGTTTTTTTTCCTATTTTTTGCTGTTGATATACAAGAATTCTAAGAATCTATTTATAAACGACGTGTTGTTTTTTAATAAATATATTTAAATGATGCTCCATGGATAGAAAAAAAAAATTCCAAGCAAATACGGATTTAAACTGGAGGCATGTGAGTAATAAAGGTTGCCTATTGTGACAGTGGATGTGTTGCTTGAAAAATTGTTTATTGAATTACTGAGAAAGACTTAATGATGTAATCACAAAATGTACTCGAATGCCCTGGCATATCAATAGACTGGTTCAACTTTGAGTCCTTGTAGGAGTCTGTAACTTTTTTAAAGTTTTCCATTGCTGTCCAATCACCATTTGTCACTGGGATTAGAAATAGTAGTCTAAATAATTGAGCAGCCGAGTGTGATTGCTTGTAGTATCGACTTTTCATGCCGAATTTCAATATTTGCTATCCTGCGAAAGAAAACATCACACGATTAACACAAATTTTCCCCAGCCCCAAGTCCACGAATAAAGTACTGCGAATTGACTGAATAAAAATAAGTCGTAACCAATGTTTCCATTCCTAATCGGACTTTATACAAATTGCTAAGAAAAAGCAATTAATTGGTAAACCACCTGAAAAGAGAAGATTTTGTTAATACAATTGACTCGTTTAATGACCAGGACTTCAAACCTGACATGACGCTTAACTCATAGTTCCCGATAACTTTACCGGCTAAACTAATTCTATTTAGGCATAGTTCTAACGCTT
This sequence comes from Orthonevra nobilis, assembly GCA_963555765.1. Classification (NCBI taxonomy): domain Eukaryota; kingdom Metazoa; phylum Arthropoda; class Insecta; order Diptera; family Syrphidae; genus Orthonevra; species Orthonevra nobilis. The sequence goes on along the minus strand of OY743226.1, from coordinate 27,881,549 downwards.
ATAAAACAAGTATTGTTTCGCCAAAATGGCGAAGTGTTAAACGAAAAAAATTGCGTGTTACGGACGCAACACATTGGATGCGTTCTCAAGTTGTGGCATCACAAATGTGGTACTTGTGATTAATGCACATTAAAATTCCTTTCTTCACCGTTTTATGAAGCTGGGGAGGGTGTTGCTTTTGCTGACTGTTTACTCAGTATGAATTGAGAAGTCAGTAGTTGTAATTGTATTTTACATGGATAGCTTCTTTTTCCAAGCCTGTATCGCCTTAAATCAAAACACACCTCGTAAAAAAAAAATAAAAACAAAAACTTAACACATCTAATTTCTTACACCTTCACAGATCAACTCTTGACGGGATAGCCCTTTTCGGAGTCAGGAACTAGTTCCATCATTGGTTTGGTTTGGATGTACAGTATATGGTGGACACTGAGTGGCTCCGATTTCCATATCATGGCTGTTGTACTCTGGAGATTTCTTTTATCTTTCTATATGATGCATAGACAGATAATAAAGGAAGAAGCCAAATCTTTGTTTAAGTCTCCTTTTAAGGCAATATATTTTATCAATCTCTTCTTGAGTGCAAGAACTCCTCTTAATCTTTACTCTCTTCAAGATTTCGAACAGCTCCATCCCCTTACTATTGTCTTCGGATTTCTTATCTTTGTGTAGTTCCTTACTTAATAAAATAGTGGTACAGTCTAGGGTGGACCACGGCCTCAAGCAAGCTCATCCGGCCAACTCGGTCTGTAGCTACCTGTCTCAAATTTTACACGTTAAGTACGTTGAGGTTCTCTTCCACTTGCGTGCGACTCTCATTCTTCCTTTTCTGTGCCGTCCCTCGGATATGGAAACTAGTTGGAGTAGAAAAGCTCACCGACTTCAACATACTCATCTACTCCGACAGTACTACAGCAATCCAAGCCATTACAAACCCCCTAAGGGTATCGAAAAGCAAAGTTAACCGACGTCTGTCTAACTTGGGTACCGCGGCACGAAGGTGTAATGGAAAAACGAAAAAGCTTATGAACTGGCAACGAAAGGAGCAGAAATAGTCACTAGAACCCTGTGATGGAAAAGGCGTTCCACTGACAACCATCAAAAGAGATAAGAATGAATGGGCAACCCAGGAATTCAACAATCACTGGGTCAACCTAGATCCACAAGACAGCGAAGCGAGCTCTGAACTCTAGCAAGATTAATCAAACGCTAATTGTGCGACTGGTTACAGTTCACATTAACCTAAGTCTCATTAATCATGCAAAAGTTACGAGGAGCAAAAGGAAGATCTGAACCACTTCCCCTGTCACTGACCCAGACCCTAGCACCTAAAAGGAAGTGAGGGATGAGATCATGGATTTTACAAAAAGAACGAAAAGATTTCCCGGCCATGCAAATCAAGCCACTTAATAGAAATTCCTTGACACCCCCCCCCCCTTTGTTCACTAAAACCCACTACTCAACCAAAATCTTTCCCTTACAGGAAATTGAAATTTTGTACCAGACGAACTGGTAATCGTGATCGGCCAAGTCTCGACCTCCTCTTGCTCTCTTCTTGCTACTGTGGTCGATATTCTAAAATATTCGAGCTCAGTTTTGAAGCTTCTTTTTTTTAAATCCTCACCTGAGCTTTGATTTCCAAAGTTATCTTAAAAGGTCTTGTAGATATTCCTTTACCTGCAGTTTCTAGAGAAAACGATGTAGCGTTGTTCATTGTATAATTCAGGTGAAAAGTACGGGTGATATTCTTTCTCCTTGTTGGACTCCACCTTCTGATTGACTGTGACTGATTCTAACCAAGTTTAATAAGTTAGAAATAAGTTCAAAGACAAGTGCCTCTATCCAAACACTGTCAAAGGCATTTTCAATGTCCAAAAAGGGACGCAATGGTTCTCTCCATCTTGCTAAGTTCGATTTATGATATCGCTGTGGAGTTCAATTAGCAGATGTATGGTTGAGTCCTAATCCTGGAATCAGATAAGCGAAATAGGTCGGTAACCCTGAGTGCTTATTATTCGAGCAGTGGAACAACGATTCTTAATTCTTGATCACACTCCGACAGCTATGCCAGTATTTTTTGCCTCAATTTCAATCCAAAAAACCAATTAAAGTCCTTCTGTATCTACGTTCAATTACTGCAGCAAAAGTTATTACCTAGTGGCCTTCAACATGACCTCCTACAACTTCAATCTTAAACAAGTTCTCACCGGCCATTCTTAATCGTTTATCTTCAAATAAAAAAAAAAGTTATTCCTGTCCAAGAACCGATGTAACTTCCAGATTTAATTCAAAAATAACCATTCCCCCTCCCTCGTGCCCCAACCTCATCTTTCATTCTCGAACAATTTCCTTTTTTAAATTTCCCTCAACAATTGAACCCCGCTGATTGACTTCCAATGAATGTCAATAAAAAAAAATAAACGAAAAAAGTTTCCCAATTAAAAAGAAGACCACTCCATTGTCGTGTCCTGGCCTTGTCTCCTTTAGCTACTTGTTGCCACCTGGTGTGACTCAATACACCTCCAAAGAGTATCACCTTCCTTGATGATGAACTCGACTACGCTGGCCACCCACATCCAGTCGGTGCGCCGTTCAGGTCGTAAAACAGCAATAAACGAGAAATGCCCGTAGGACTTCTGCAGCGGGCCAACAAGCTATTTATAATCGCTCTTTGTAGATTTAATCAAAAATAAATTAATTTTGATAACTTTTGGCAATAAAAAGGCACTCGGAGCGGTTTATTATAGCAACCAGCAAAAGATCCTTATAAGGTGCAACGAGCTGCCGAATCGTTAAAGAAATTTGACTATTGGTGTCCTGGATAGGAGGGGGAGGGGAACAATTTTTCTCACAAACGACACAACTTTTGCGCCGAGATAGACGACAACTAATTAAACAGCGAATCACGGTCGTACTGTTTTTCGGTTAAACTTTTTGCCGACTCAAATGGACGCTAACTCTTTGCAAATCCGAACTATTTCAGGCGTTAGTTTGGGTACATTAATTGTTTCCTTAATCCTTTTCTTACGTAACTTTTTGCTACCGCAGGAGTTTCGGTATTAAATGCTTGACACGCTCGCCTCGTCCTCGTCGTCCTTTCTTTTCGGCCAACTTTCAGTTAAAAATGGTCGCGCAGCAAGGACGAGAAACGAGAAACGTGTTTGTAGCAAATTAAGCAAAATAGTCAACAGCATCTGAGCGCGCTTGGCTATAATTCAATTTATTGTTTGTCGCCCCCCCTTCGTCCTGCTAATGTTTAGCTGCTCACCCTTGGCGGGAAATAAGTGCAGAAAGGAACAACAACAAGAAAAAAAAATAAATTAAGGAAACACCGAAGGACAATAATTTATGAACGATTTTTAATTTTTTGCGGCCCTTGTTGCTGCTGAAATTCAACTCCTCAAATGGGGGCTGTGGGCAATCAATTGTGATCCTTTCAACTTTGGGATTCTGATTTTTTTTCCCCGCATTCGTTATCCTGTTTCCCAAAAGAAATTCGAATGCCTCGTGCCAATAGCGTGGACAGAAATACTAGTTCACTTCAGGAATGAGTGAGTTGAAAAAAAGGACACGAGTCCAACAAGCAAGTCGATTACGGGATATTTTCGGAACTTTCAACCGCTCTGGGGTGGCTTTCATTTTAGGGGTGGAAAATGGTTGATTTAACTGTATTATTGGACAATTTGGTTACGGTCGAAAATATGATGAGAACGGATTTTCCGGTCGAATTAGTTTTTGGGAAATTGGGCCACATGGAACAAAGACTTCTGTGCCAGGACGTCCAGCAGTGTGTTTGTAAAATTATGTTATCAAGGGATTTTTTTTTGTGAGACTGTGCGCCTTCATTGGGGGTCTTTAGTTGGGTTTTGTTGGTCAATTAATTGATTGAAACATTTCAATTTTGAAGCGTATTGAAAATAAGCGAAGGGGCCAGTTTACCGCACAGATTCCGGTTGACACATTAGTAAGCCTTTCAATCAAGTTGTTACAGTAGCTTAATAATTTGATGCCTTGAATGAGTTGTGACATCGGCATAAGTGTATCCGAAATATTAAATTGAGACACCGGAAAAGCTTTATTTTAACGTGTTGGATGGAGGAACCCTCACACGATTTTCAAAATTGTTATGACAGAAAATCAATTTGTGGTTGGTATATATTAAGATGTAATATTAAAAGGGAAAATCCTCCCAAGGCTCACATGTTTTTCTTAAACAAAAAAAGAAGATGTTAAAGAGTTTTGAAGAATTGTTCAAAGATAAAAATTTCGAGAACTACTACTACTAAAATTGAACTGTCGACCCATGATGCAGCTACTCTTTCGAAGATTTGAAAAGCCGACAGTTTTCCAGAATACTTTACAGAATCGAAATTTAATAGTCAAGTTCAAGGTATACTATTTTTGAGCGAGCTGGAACAACATATCCTCTGCTTCACGTTTGCTTATATTAAAAAAAAAATAATTGCAGTTCATAGTTCTGGTAGGAACATTTGGTCGCACCAACAGCGTGAAGGGCTCATTTAGACACTGTCACTTTTGTGAGCATAAGCGAGACAGTATGGTTTCTGAACCACAGTATTTTCGATCATTTTGGCGATCACTTCGGGTGGTAATCGACTAGGAAATATATTTTTTAAATTGCCCCGCGAGTTATAAAGGGTTTTTCAACAGGGACGCTACAAAAGTAGAGCGACAGGGACAGCAAACGACGCCATATTTCTTGTCGCTCTTTTGACATTTCTCTTCAGTAAGGTTTGCCATTTCATGATGGAAAGATTACGAGTCGAAATTATTTAAATTTACTACCGAAATTCGGAGTCAGTGGCCTCAACGTTAAGAGCGCTACGTTCAATTTATGGTCCCCATAATCGTCCTAGCAGATCAACAATTGAGTGTCTAGTGGAAAAATTTGAATCCAAAGGCACAGTACAAAATGTTCCCATGCCAGTGAGACAAAGAAGCGCCCTTAGTGTCGAGAATATTCCTGCCGCTGAGGCTTCAATTGCAGAAAGCCTAAATGTGTCTCTCACACGTCGTTCTCAAGCGTTGGGCATCTCTGTGACATCGTTGTGGCGAATTTTGCGAAAAGATCTTGGCCTACATCCTTACAAGATGAAATTGATGCAAGAATTGAAGCCGCTTGACCACCAGAAGCGTCGTATGTTCGTGAATTGGGCTGAGCAAACAACTTGAAAATGATTCGGGTTTTCATCGAAAAATCATCTTCAGCGATGAGGCTCATTTCTGGCTGAATGGCTCCGTCAATAAACAAAATATGCGGTATTGGGTACTCCATGAGTCATCATTGCATCCCGAAAAAATTACGGTTTGGTGTGGTTTATGGGCCGGCGGCGTCATTGGGCCGTACTTCTTCCGTGATGATCAAGACCAGCACTTTACTGTGAATGGGGACCGCTACCGTTCAATGATAACCGAATATTTTTGGTCCCCATTGGATGATATGGACCTGGAGGACATGTGGTTCCAACAGGACGGCGCCACAAGCCACACAGCGAATGTCACAATCAATTTATTGAAAACCAAGTGTGGAGAACGTATTATCTCACGAAATGGTCCAGTCGCTTGGCCGCCTCGGTCGTGCGATTTGACGCCGTTAGACTATTTCCTGTGGGGCTACGTCAAGTTTATGGTCTATGCCAACAAGCCAGCGACGATTGATGAACTTCGTACAAATGTCAACGTGAAATTGCAGCAGTATCGGCCGATTTATGCTTGAAAACCATCGAAAATTGGGTTCATCGTCTGGACTTCTGCAAGCGTGCCCGTGGTGGCCATGCAAAAGAAATCGAGTTCCATACATAATGGCATCGAACGTACTTTCACAGGAATAAATTTGGTTTCATTAATATCCAAAACCGTGTTTGTTTAATTTAAAAAAACTTCGAGCTATAGGCAACTAGGAAACACATCTTTTAAATTGTCCTGCGAGTTATTTCTTCATGGTTCTGTCTCGTGACCTTGAAAAAGTGAGGCCCGAATTCCAGAAATTATAAATCATAATGAACGACATGTGAATTTTCAGATTTAATCAGATGGAAGTGGACCTCATCATTCATGATTAACTTGGACTTAAAATCGACCACTGTGTCTGCTGGGTTCAGGAGAGTGCCATCTGCAGGCATTTGCTGATGGTGTATCTGCACTTTGTAATGGAGCAATTTTTGGGCACGTCCTCTGATCTGATTTAACGGCTCATGACATCGTCTGGCTTATTGTTTGAGTTTCTTTCAAGCGAGGGGCTCAACGTCTTAGGAACTGAACAGTCTTCGTCTTCCAATAATCAAAAAAAGCCAACCTGCGACATAAAATTTTAAGGCCAGCATTGATGGTGGAAATGATGAAGTTCAAATAGAAAAGTAGCGGTGAAAAGAGGAACCTTTAATTTTCCGCCCTAAATCGAGGAAAATAATTCCATAAGCTTTGGCTGTATAGAAACAGTGTCTTCCCTAAACTGTCCAATCTGGAGGTCTACAAGATGAACAACTGTCTCATTGCAAGAAACTAGCCAACAAATCGTCTCTCTTGACTAAAACTTAGCTAACTGGCTAGGGTAGAGTGCGATAAGTTCGGCTAACATTCATGATCCGTGGTGAAGCTGAGCATCTATCAAAAGGTCTTTCCAACCAGAAAGATCCTTAGTTTGAGGTCTCTTTCGACTCGTTTGCGTCGCCGAATGTTAAAGTAAGATCCTTCTCAGCCGCGCTGTCTCCCTTGTTTTGATTCGAAAGTTCTCGTTGCCTTATTGTGCTATGGCTTCATATACGATATTAATGGATTCTTTTACCAACCAAGTAGCTTGCCCTGCCTTGAGTTACAATTACAATAACACTTGTCTTGTTTCCGAGACAATTTTAATCTTGATTTTATTTTAAAGGCACAAATTATTTTTAACCAGTTTCACTATTTTCATTATATTCCAAACTCTCTGTGACATCCTGTCAAAATAGCATTTCCTACGTCAACAGAATTAAATTGAATATCTCAAAAATCTGTCCCAAATAGGATCCCATTGGCCGGGGGATAATTTCCAAGCAAATCTCTGTGTGAATGTTCCCGAACGCTATTTACGCCTCGCTTGCCTGCTTTAAAGTGCCTCAAATTAATTCCTCATTCAAGCGCAAGGACAAAACTCATTTCGGAAACATTAGCAGCCAACTGATTCTAAATACACTACAGGTCAAAAGTTTAAGGTCGCCCTCAAAGGAAACCAAAATAAGGAAAATACTATAAAAAAATTTTCATTATGATTAAAAAAATCAAAAAATTTATAAACTTTGCAGGATTTTAGATTCGAAAAAGCATGATTAAAGCTTTGGTACTCTTTAAGTCAGTTTTTGAACTGCTGCTCAAGGTAAAAGGTGAGGATAAGTTCATTGAATTCTTCGCAGCGGTTGCTATTGAAAGAAGAAAATTGGTGATTCAAAGTCTCCTTTTTGTGGGAGCGGTCGTGAATTCAGGAACTAGCGGCAAAGTAAACTTGAACGTCTATCGGTAGCACATAAGGTGCCACCGCCATCCTCAAAAAAATCTTGGGCCAAACACTTTTTCACTGTAATCGCACTAGAAAACTCCTTAGAAAATGGGATACATAGTCATTGTGATTTTGGGAACGAAATCCTCCTCTTTTTGTACGAGATTTAACAGAGTACGATAGAAGGTAACCTCAGTAATTCATGAATAGTTTTTGCAGTCATCAAAATATGCAGCAGCAATGATGCCACGTTACTTACACCATTGCCTCTACTTAGATAAAAATGACATACATCTTTTGGCTCTGAACGCTTCAAAAATTTGCGAATCATACAGAATGATCTACAGAAGGTACGCTTATGAAAAGAAGACGAAACCATCCAAAATAAAGTTTTTTACTACCCACCAATGATAAACGACCAGCAGAGATGCTGGATATTCATAGATTCCTGAAAATCAGCAAATAGTTCGCGAACTAGTTAGTTAAAGTGAGCGATTTGAAGTATCTCTGATTGCAGGAATTCCCAATAGACCTCAAGTTCTCCCACTGATACGAAAAGAGCTGGGGCTTTCATCGCCCACCCTTCCTAAGCTTTATCTATTAATTCAGGGTATCAGGTACGCCAAATGCAACCACACGACTCTTTTTAAAACATCCTTAGTTTATAAAAGGGTCATCACCATTCTTAACGGTTTGAATCACAAAGTTCATACCGCTGTCTTGAGCACAACTTTTCGTCATCTTGAATATGGATTTATTGGTTCATAAGACTCTGTTAAGGTCTTCTTTTGCTCAGTATATACCTTCTGCTAGGTCATCGATACTCCTTGGTTATGAGCATGAGCTTAAGCTGCTTTTCAATCATCCGGATCCTGGGAACGCTGATTCTAGTTGGTTAATCAAAGCCTTCCGGCATCCTTGATTACTTGGCCCCCAACTCAGAGGTTTTAGTCTTTCTTTTTTCCGTAAACCTGATGGCTCGAATTTTAAGACTGTCTAAGCTGGAGCCAGAATTTTTTACCCACCGAACCATACCCACATTATTGCTTGTACAGCTCGAAGAGTTTGCAGTTGTTTAAGTGCATCGAAGCCAAGACCATATATCTGGCTTAGAATTTATTTCCAAGGTTTCTAAATCTGTTCTGTTGACTCGTTAAGCATTTATCGCCAAAGCCGCATTAAAGAATTGGCAAGACGAGCGTTTTCTAGTGCATGATTTCGGTCCTTCTTTCCAAGAGCCGTGATGCTGGTTCTTTGAACAAACCCACTACTAGGATGAATGTTCGTCTTCTTTTGCTCCCAGATGATGTTCGATGAATCTATGATGGCGCATTGAGTGCCAGGGATCATATCAGCAGCATCAGCTTATCCTGGTTGCAATGTGTACTCAAGTAAGAGGTTGAAGAAATGCTCTGTTCTCCTTACCGGAGTCCGGTGTACGTCTTGAAGTTTCATGTATTCGAGCGTTGTGCTATATTACCAGATTACTTTTTCTTGAATTTGGCCATCGATTCTCCTATCCATGAGCTTTTCTGTACTCTTCTGAAGGCTCTTCGAATAGCACCTCGTCAAAAAAGATGCAAAAGGGAACTGGCGCTGTTTCTCATCTACTTCGTTTTGCTTGTGAACTTTTAACTCAACCATGGGGATTAGTTGTAGCCCAAAGCTGCCCTACACGTATGTGTAGCGTAGCTCTTCAGTGGCTTCAACAGGAAAAGCGAAAAGGTTCGATGATTGCACATCCTTTCGCATAAAGAGTCTTATCTAACTCCAAAGTGTGACATTTATGTAAGACCATCGTTTTCCAAGTCGAAAAATGTGTTTCATCTGACAAGCCTAACATCAAAAGAATTTTTATAAACTTCATACGTTGTAAAAGTGGATAACTATTATTTGAATGTATTGTGTATTTTAAAGGTAGAAAATTTAGGCTAAAAAAGTACCAAATTTAGCTTCATAAGTTTAACCTCCATGCAGTTGTCTGTGTGGACCTCAAATTGTTGGCCTAGAGTGTACGAGCATATCTTCAAATGCAATCGCTGTCAGTCTAAGCATTCCTTGAGCGCAGTCATCCCGGCCCCGTTCATTAGTTTTAATTTAAAGCTTCTACTCGTAAATATAAAAACACAAGTTGTCGAAATCACCCCCAACGTCTAAAAATGTCTTTTTGCGTTTCGTCGTTTTCTTCTATGAAAAATTTTGTTTATTTTGTTGGCATCATCCTCGCAGTCTATCCTTAGCTCTCCTGATAGCGATACGCAAGGACCTCTCAAAATAAATGTCTCCCTCCACTCGCCGCGCGCCTCTTAGTTGGACACATTTCCATAAAAGCATCAAATGAAACGGAATGAATATTTCATATTACGTGTCTGGTTGGCTTGTCTAATGCAAGGTCAGTAGGGGTGATCCCCCCTAAGCTGGCTAAAGATTGTTTCCAGCCCAATTCATTCGAGGACATTTGCATGTGGCACACATACACACTTGCGTGTGTGTATGATGATAAGCTTGGTCAAGGAATATTCATGGCATGAACTCTGGCAATTCGAGAGCAGAAAATGTCTCATTAAAAGGACGAAAGCTTAACTACTTACGCACTCGAGTCGAAGTGGATAGGACAAGGAGCGAGTCAGAATAGAGCTCGACTTGGATGGTCAGTGGTAGAAAGGAGCTTCTACGTGATCATTCAGCTAAATGGGGGTCAAACTTCTGACATAATTTTATTATCCTGAATTTCCTCGGTTGCGTATTTGACTTCCTTTTACTTGCTTCTTTTTCGGCTTCCTCTTGGCATGGGTGAAAAGTTTTTCAATTTTCTACATACTCTCGTTCGCTCGTTCATCTCTCTCTCTCTCTCTTAGTTCACTTGAGCTTAATGCGAGAATGACCTTTGTTTCGTTGGTAAATGTGTGTGTCCTTTGTTTAGCTGGAGCGGATCCTTGTTGTGTGTTTTATTCCGCTCGACTATTCTTTTCGTTTCTTTTGTTTTTTTTTTCGAATTAATGAAGGAAAAGAGACATTTGGTTGCCGGAAACGAGTGGAATGTTGCTCAGGGGACTGTGAACATGGCTGCGTAATTTGTGACTGAGACGGGCAGCGCGCTTTCTTATTTTGTCGCCGGATATAAATTTTGGATACGATTGTCTTTGGTAAGGGAAAAAAAATGAAAGGAGATCATTGTTGACTAGATGGGCACTTGGGGGATAGTTAACTCTGATTTGTGTACCAATGTTGGATTGAATTAAATTGAAAGATATTCGTCGTGGTCGTTTTCCGGTGGAGTATTTTCTTAAAAAAAAAAAAACAAAAACATATCCTTGGTGTGTTGGATAATTGGGAGCTGGCTGGGAGTAACAAGGTACCATTTGAAGTTTATGGTTTTGTTTGTGCTGAATGGACAAAGTATAAATAAAACAACGAAGGAAAAGAATTTCAAATATTTTTTGTTAGTTAGGAGCTATTAAATCTCACAGGAAAAAGCAGAACGAAGCAGATCCCAGGAGTTATGAGAAATGTTAAGAATGCGTTACGTAAACGGAAGCAATGGCAGTGAAGTGGAGATTGATATTCCTCAAATACTTCGTTTTAGGAGAATGGAAAAATATCACAAGGAAGTCAATTCCGGCAGTTGTTTAAGCTGGATATGGATCAGGGAAAAAACGTTTTTGTCATAATATACAAATTTGTGAGCATCGATGGCGTATTTTTTAGTTAAGAATTAGCCTTTGGCGAAATGTTGACAATTGATTACTTACTTACTTCATTGGCGTTATAATTCTATGAACGAAATTGGGACCAAAAGTCATTAAAAAGTTCTTTTTCTCAAAGCGAAGAAGGTTAATTTCATTGATGTTAAACAAGTTCTCTGCTTTTACGCCACATAGATCAAGTTTTTATCGCTTATCTTGTTGTTGTTCTCCTCCAACACTAGAAATTGATATTGGAGCCATGAAGTTTGCAAGTTTCCGGTATGAAAAAGTATCTACCTACTTTAAACCGCCGCATCAGACAAAGCGGTTGATGACTTCACTTTGCATCTTATTTAAAAAAGAATGTGGTAAAGCTCCTTCTGAATGAAAGACAAATTTTGCCTTAAATTCTACAAGGCTAGAGATTGCAATGAGTTTTGCAAAGTGTAAAAAAAAATTGTGTCGAGTTCAATTCGTTGAACTTATCGTCAGGGCAAGACGCTTAAAGTCTGAAAATCTCCAATGTAACTATTCAAATGCTGAATTAAAAGCCAGCAAAAAGGAACTTGCGCTCATCAAAAAATGTCGATACATCAAAATGAATGAAAAGTGCTACCAGTCGCCTTGTGAGCATGTAGTGAACGAAAATATAGACCATAAGCATAAATCTAGGCTCCATGGGCTCAGTTTTCATCGGTCGAAGCCCTTGACACCCCCGACAGAGTTTTCGTTTTTTCTTACTCAAGCTGTCATAGTCCAACATAAAAATCAAAAAAAGAATTGTTTAGCATCTTAAATGATTGGCCGCACTAACCAACCATGTACACTGTGAGTCATTCGAATAGTAATAACCTATTAAGAACCGTTTAAAAAAGGACTCAATCGTCGTCTCACTCAATCTTTTTTTAAATGCTTACCAATTTTTTCTCAAACTTAATTTTGATGTACCAAAAACATGTAACATTTGCTCTATGTAAAGTAAAAAAAGGTGTGCATTTAATTTTTTAAATATTGAATACATCCGTCTTTACTTAAAACTAGCTCAAACATTTTTTCGGCATGGATTCGCATAAAGATTTTTAGTAACTTAGTAACTTAGCTTCAATTAGCTGATTTTTGTCCTCAAACTGCCATCTTGCTTCGTAAACTGTTCGTGTCAGGCAATTCTAAACATTTTCAAAAATTTCTTAATCTAGAGAGAACGGGGTACATGTGATCAAGTTCACTCTTTGAGCTTGGTTCCAGTTTTTTTTAATTCGTGCTGTATTGATTGGAGCATTATCAAGCTGGAATGTCAGTTTAAGAGTACCAAAAATGTCATTGCGGAAAAGTTGTTTCCAATGCTGTTTGGTAAGAGTTTTTTGTGGTTCTTGAACTTTGAATGTTTTTTTACATACGAGAAAACTACAAACCTGACATGCAAAATCCAAACTTATATATTTCTCTTATATATTTTGATTAAATTAAATACTTTTTTGTTTTTAATTTTTTAGTTGCAGGTGTGAGGAACTTTTAATCACTCGCACTTACTTCAACATTTTCCCTGCTGAATAAGAGGTTTCTCGTAAGCTCGCTAGCTTATATTGAGCTTGTAGAAATGACGACCAAATTGAAACTGTCCCTATTCTATTGACCCATTTTCAATCATGGGACTCATTAGTGCATCAAAACAAAGATGGCGAAATATAACTATATTAAACCAAAGCTCTCTGATTTTGTCCCAAAAAAAATGAGCAATACAGCCACATATCATAGCGGAAACTAAATTTTTCCCTCCGAACTAAAAGACTACAGATTTTGAGTAAAACATATCTTGAAGTTGTCCCTATTCAGGTGAACCGCAGTATACATATACGCAAATAAACGGCCCAGTATCGATCAACAGCTGTCTGTCAAAAAATTGATTCTTTATCATCCTATTAAAGGACGACTTCTTTCAAGGACCAGGGAGCATAAATGCATTTACTATCTGTCTTTCCTAAAGTATGGAAGGATACGTTTTTATCATCGTTTGCAAGATGATCTTACAAATGATCGTGCCATTGCTTAGCTCGCCTTCAATCTAAAAACTGTCCATGACTTGGTATACGAACTAATAAAAATTATGTCACCCTGACGCACTAAATTAAGCAAACCTTCTGCTAAAACCTTCTTTTGGATTTACCCGTGTTTAGTTCTTAGCTTTAGAATCACTCGATCAAAACGATGGAATCACACCATTCGATGGCCATTCATAAACCATTTCAGTGCTACCTAATGTCTTTACCAAGATAGTCACTAAGGTCCAAAATGTATCACCCTATCGAAAGTTTCTATGACTTTTGCTTTCGGCAGCTATATTCTGTATTGATTAAGTAATTGGAAAGATTGTGGAAGCTGAATACATCTTGCCGATGAGCAGTTAAGCTCCCCAAGATCGCAGAATACCCTTGACAATTATAATACTTTTTCAACGATTTTGCAAAATCAAGAATTTTAGGGCAGGTTTCCGGGCTGTCCCATTTGCCTAGAAAAACTGGAAAACCGCGCAATAAAAGGAGCACCATAAAGCTTAATTTCCCTTAAAAAGTGCAAACAGTCTCTCAGCTTTTGCCTGAAGACCGTCAATTTTAAACAACCCGTTTCCGGGTTACCTAGTGCCTGATGTTGGAATTTTTTTTTATTCATGCTGCCTCTAGAAACCTTCAAAGAGAATGTTCGAAGGCATTTTCCGCAAAATTATGATAAATGCGACTCTATGTAAAATCCAACTAAATTTTAGGGTAGGGTTTTGAGAACGGACCGCTAAAGCAAGTTCAGGCAATGCTGCAAAGAATTTGTGGCCAGACATCCGGGATATGTGGTTCCAAGGAAATGGTACCACATTGCCAAGCAGCTGGTTAAACAATTGATCGGTAGTCCCAAAAATCGGGTCTTGAAACTTGCTCACGACAGTCATATGAAAGAGCTTGAATTTCGTTCCCCGAGGACAAATTCAATCCAACAGAACTTCTCAAGATTACATGAAAAAAGTTGCACGTAATTGCAATTTAGTAATTTCTCATTCACCATTTTGGACTGAAAGACTAAGACTTTTATGGAACTGAATGCCATAAATGCATACCCAAATCCTCATGTTCTCTCAACACTGTAAGATTTGCTTCACAAAGTAAGTCGAAATGAAGTTCTAGAAATTTGTAAAGCTTTTCCATCGTTGGTCCTTTTATTTCAAATAATTTGCATAGCTCAGTTAAGCCATTGCATATTCAATTTAATTTCATATACCATCTTAAGGGCTTAGTCTTCGTTTGTCCTGCCTTCACCTACTCGTAGTTTTTTTCAACATCCTTCTGCAGCTATAGAAATATCCTTGAATTGTGACAAGCTGAAAATCAATTCAAATCCGGCAATCATAAATGCATGAGACCATCCCTCACCGAAAGGCTATTATTATCATCTAACAAGACCACCCAAGGCATCAGGTCTATTGATCATTTATTTATGAACCTGTCACTTCTGTCCGTGAGGATAATACTCACCAAGGATTACGTTAGATACGAGTTGATGTGTGTTTCGTAATCGATACCTCTGGCAATTAACACATATTCAATTTATTCTCCCACCTCCCGGTCGGCGCACTTAACACATCACACCTCAAGGACATTGTCACCACTCAATAAAATTATAAACTAGTTAAGGCGCAAAACTAATTAGTGAAATATAAGCAATCGAGATCCTTAATGGATGCCATCTTGTCCGCGTCCATTCGCCCGAAAACTTTCTTCTCAAAAACAAAACTTCAACCATTATCCTTCGAGGAGTAAACACCTATTTTAGTTTTTTTTTTTTTGTGTAAATTCCGAATTAATTTAGGAGTGCTCGCGAGCACTCCTTTTTGGCACTAGTCACTCCTTTGGACCAAACCGTTTTGGTATTCGAGGCCAATAATACTTTTAACGGGATTAGGCGGGCAACACAACTCAAGAAAAACAATCCGCTGACAAGGATTGGCTTGCCGTGAACCCTAGAAAGGGGCGGCGGACGGCCATCAATTGCCGCTGGTTATGGCCGTGCCCGGAAAACAAACTAGCAATTTAATGGCAATCGTCACTTTGTCGAAGGATAAGACGATTATTGCCGGCGATATCCTCGAAAATTAACGATAACTTCTCACGTTCGTGGCTGTGCGTTGTTCTTAAAACAGCACACAGATTCCTGTCGACACGAAAATGATGGCCGCTGGCTTGGGCCAAGCTTCGGGTATAACGATATTAACAGGTATTTACCCGAAAATCCTTTAAGGACGACACCGATCGCACTAGAGTAGAAATTATTAATTGCCAAATAATAACACACACACTCAAGTGTATATATATAAATGGGTTTTACGTGTAGAGATTTCCAACAGACAAACTGAGAAAAAAAAGGATGTAAAGGACGAAAGGACACATGATTAACATTCAACAGCAGGAGTCCACCATCTACGGTTGCGAGGTCAATAAAAGTGCGGCACGAGGCGTAAAAGATGAAACGAATGAAAAAAAGGAACACGAAAAATGTTTTGGGACTCCTTTTTTGAGCCTTTCGTGAGGATAAAGTTTTTTTTTCCAGGATAATTGAATATTTTAGGGTTTTTATGGGAATATGAAAACTCTGTGATCTGTGGGCGCGGGCTGGGCTCGAAATAGATACGATGAATAAGTGTTTCTTGGAAATGGCTTCACGTTTTTAAAACTTGAATTCTATTAACAGTCCTATTCAAGCCTTTAAAATTTTGTAAGAATAATAACGATGCTCTTGAGGGTCCTTTTCAGTGCTCTTAGGTCTGAACGAACTTTGAAAGAAGGAGGTAACTTCACAAGCTGGAAGGATTGAGAGTGAAATTGAATTGTGTAGTTATAAAAAAAATTTATCCTTACTTCTTTTACACTGCCGCCCATAAGTTTGAGGACAGAAATCTGAATTTAAAATGCTGTGCTTATGCCATGAAGTGAGGTTAAAGAAAAGTGACAACGCGGTCCGAGTTGCAGGAGAATGCATTCACGGAAAGTAATTATTAACATGTTTGTTTGATGCAACGATTTAAAAATACTTAAATCAGCATTCTTTTGAAGTTACGAAATAGTCACTTAGAATAAGATGGTATCAAAAACTTGGGAGTTGATGCCAATTCATGGGATCCATTAGTGATTCAGTTGTTATATCCAAAACTCGACCACGAATCAAGAAAATTGTATCAGCAATCGAAAGGAACGTCAACAGAAATTCCAAAGTTAAGTGAATTTTTTAACTTTATCGAAGGCAGATTCCGAGGATTGGAGAACAGTCCCGAACTTAACCGAGAACACCAGCCACAAGTGTCAAAACTAGCATCCACAAGGAACCATTTGACTACAGTCACACAGTCGAAATGCGTTTTGTGTAGCGAGTCTCATCAATTGTATAATTGCAAAAGATTTCTAAGTATGAAGCCAAGAAACCGATTGGAGGTGGCCCAGAAGTCGAAGCTGTGTTTCAATTGCTTGCTAGACGGACATGCAGCAAGGGAATGCCCATCAAAGAAGGGTTGCAGGGTATGCACACAACAACATAATTCCCTACTTCATTACCCTAAAGGTGAGAGTGCAGCCGTCTTGGTACGCGTCAATTAAGGGTACCATTGGTCAAGTATGAGTCAAGGATAAATGGAATTAACGGTCATGCTACACAAATCATCGCAGCATGCCACTTCACCATTCAATCAATTCACGATGAAGGAGTCAACTTGGAGGTGGAAGCCCTAGTGATGCCTCTTATTACATCAAGAATGCCACTGCGACAATTTTCACCCAACCAGTGGCCACATATTTAAGGCTTGAAGTTGGCAGATCCATGGTACGAACAACCAAAGGATATTGAACTACTGATTGCATCAGACATTTTACCGCACTTCCTGATGCATGGGTTAATCCAGGCTCCAGCTAATACTCCAATGGCACAAAATACAAGGTTTGGCTGGATATTATCTGGACCAGTCATTACCACTTCAACTCCAAAGAAGCAAGTACGACCTAAGATTGTCACGTCATGTATAAGTGTGTGTAGTGAAGATGACGGATTGAAGAAATTTTGGGAGCTAGAAGAAGTACAAACTGCAAGATGAGATGTGCGAGAACCAAATGACACACAAACGGGATGAAACAGGACGATATATCGTCAAATTACCACTACTTAAGAATCGCATGGTCTTGGGCGATTCACGCAAAATGGCGTTAAAGCGTTTCTTTGTGTTGGAACAGAGATTTGCAAGAAGGATTACACCGGGAAAAAGTATCATCTTCCACATCATGCAGTAATGAAAAATGACAGCACTACTACTAAACTGAGGGTGGTATTCGACGCCTCGGCGAAAACAACATCTGGGGAATCGCTGAATAGCATTATTATGACAGGTCCGACGATTCAAAAGGATCTCTTTTTCCTGCTACATCGATGGAGGTCATTTCCAATCGTGTTTACAGCTGATATCGAGAAAATGTATCGGCAGATTTTAGTCGATCAGGAGGATCAAAACCTACAGTGCATCTTGTGGAGAGAAAGACCCAGTGCCCCAGTCACATACGGTACAGCATCAGCCCCGTATTTAGCAATTAAAACTTTATGCCAGCTGGCTGAGGATGAAAAACAGACGTATCCACGGGCGAGCAAAACAGTGCTTGAAGGGTTCTATGCAGACGACTGTCTTGGTGGTGCAAGGTCACTTAAGGAGTGTGAAGACCTTCAACAAGAATTGATGCAGCTACTTCAGTTGGGTGGATTCAACTTACGAAAATGGACGTCAAATAGTTCAGAGTTCATAAAAACCTTACCAAAAGAAGTCGTTGAAATGGCACCGGAATATGACTTTAATAGTGACACAATATTCAAAATTTTGGGAATAAGATGGTGTCCGAGTTACTTTTACTCGGTTGAAGTCAGTAAAATTCAACAATAATTATTTGAATACATATGATGTAAGGATAATTGGCTTCAACATAATGGAGCTTGTCAATTAGTGTCTTCTTTTTCATTGCATCGGCGAGAACATGAAAGGGGCATGTTGCATTTGTACCGGTCTTCCTGTTTTGCGTTCGTCAGCTTAAAGATATGGCAATAGTTATAACTACGAAGAAATCGAAAAATCATTTTCCCACATGTAAAGGCTCATCAAACTATAACGCACATGTGTTAGAAGCACATGGTTTTCGTAATAAAGTTGAATTCGTAACAAACAGACGAAAACTTAGATCGGCGCATGAAAGTCACTTGACTCGCCGTGCAAAAAAAAAATCAAGAAGCTTGTCAGAGGAAGATTCATGTGGCTCACACGTCCAATAGTGCTGCTTACTTAATCTAAGATATCATCAGCCTTCAAGTCGTTCTATTTGAATTCAGTGACTTCGTTTGATTTAATATGAATTCATTTCGGAATTCAGTTAGTATTAAGTCCGAATAATAATAATTTTAGCAAAATGTTTTCAAGAGATCAAATTCTTTTACAACTTTGAATATGGCAAAAACCTTATTACTCAGTGACTGTCAATCTAGGAAGGAGTATTTGTGGGGGACTTAAGGCCAGTCATTGCTTCCTTCAACTGCCTTTGTTATTTCTGGGTCGGCTGTTATTACGGGCACAACTATGATGCCGGCTGGGTATAAGTTGATGCGGTTTTAGTTCCACAAGTTCTTGTTTTCTTAAGTTCTACAGTGAATCAAATTGCTTTTTCATAAGAAAGATTTCATTAGGTCTGTTCACGTGCTATCTGCACGAAAATTTGTAGTTGAAACAATTTTAAGAAGTGGGGATATTAATTCTCTCAAAAAGAAGAAAATTGCCAAAAAGCAAACGAACGCGTTGAACAACAAATTTTTGTCACAAATTAAACGTCAAAACATTCCACATTTTGATATTTTCGCTACAATAAACACAAACTTGCCAAAATCCCCGATTGTATATTTTTGCAGCCAGTTGGTTGTGCTGACATTTCCGATGACAACTTAATATCATGTTGGCAACTAAGTAATTGCAAAAAAAATTCAAGAAGCTTGTCAGAGGAAGATTCATTTGGCTCACACGTCCAATAGTGCTGCTTACTTAATCTAAGGTATCATCAGCCTTCAAGTCGTTCTACTTGAAATCTGGCTCAGGGCCAGCTTTTATGTACTTCTTTCAACTGCCTTTGTTATTTCGTGGTTGGCTTTCATTTCGGGCTCAACTTTGATGCGGGCTAGGTTTATGTTGATGCGGTTTTAGTTCATGATGCACAGTCGATGAACCTCCGCAGTTATTAACTTCCAATCAGGAATTTCTTGTTTTCTTAAGTTCTACAGTGAATCAAATTGCTTTTTCATAAGAAAGATTTCATGAGGTCTGTTCACGTGCTTTCTGCACCAAAATTCGTAGTTTAGACAATTTTTAAAAGTGGGGATATAATTCTCTCAAAAAGAAGAAAATTGCCAAAAAACAAACGAACGCGTTGAATAACAAATTTTTGTCACAAATTAAACGTCAAAACATTCCACATTGTTTTCAGGATCTCGATGCGTTCCTACTCGATTACCACCCTGCTTTAAGAGGGGGATTTGACAGATTTGACACTGTCCAAACCTGCCCAAAGAAATTTTTGGGGCTTAAATTCGTTGCATGGGGAAATGTTTTTCTTTCTCATGAGCACTCTTTTCTACGAAAAACTACGAAATTTCAGCGCACTCGAACAGGATTCCGTAAGTTTTCGTAAAAATTTGCTGTTTTGGGAAAAGTATTCGAACTGACCTATCACGTATGCAAACTCTTCGCAGATTTATCTACCCAAGAAAGCATGCGCATTTTCTTCGCTATACCGACGAATCGCACTTATCCTGAAACAATTAAGTGAATTCTGTAATATAGTGGAATGATGCGTAACATAGTTAAATATGAACAATGTTGATATTTTCGCAACAGTAAAAATAAACTTGCCAAAATCCCTGATTGTATATTTTTGCAGCCAGTTGGTTGTGCTGACATTTCCGATGACAACTTAATATCATGTTGGCAACTAAGTAATTGCGGAATGTTTTTAGAAAATAAAAAACATTTTTTTCATGGAACAAAATAACTTTATTCTGTAATGTATTGCCCATTTCGAGCAATGACCTTTTGCCATCTTTCAGGCAGCATCAAAGTTCCACGTTAAAAAAACTTCTGGTTTTTATCAGCAAAATACTGAACCAGATACGATTTGAAATCATCATTATTATTGAAATTTTTACCATTCAAGGAGTTTTGCAAAGACCCAAATAAAAAGTAAGCAGATGGTGCAAGGTCAGGACTAAATGGTGGATGAGGCAAAACATCCCAACCAAGCTCCAATAATTTTTGCTGAGTGATCAAAGATTTGTGTGGCCTTGCATTGTCATGATGGAATACAACACCTTTTCGATTTGTCAATTCGGGCCGCTTTTCTTCAACTGCATTGTTCAATTTTGTTTGTTGTTCAATGTAGACATCTGAACTGATCGTTCGGTTGGGTGGTAAAAGTTAAAAGTAGACAATTCCCTTTCAATCCCACCAAACTGATAAAATAACTTTCTTTTGATGAACATCAGCTTTTGATGTTGTTTGAGTTGATTCACCTTGGCTTGCTCCGCGATCTTTTCTGATTGACATTATTCTAAACAATCCATTTTTCATCACCAGTTTTCAAACGTTTTAAAAATGGATCATTTCCATTACATTTTCTTTAACAAATCGCAGATGTTAATGCGTTGTGTTAATGATTTTCTTTCAGTTCATGAGGAACCCATATATCGAGTTGTTGTTTTAAGCGATTTTCAATGCCTGTATGTGATACATGAAGCTTCTCTGCAATCTTACGTGTTGTACTGTGACGATCGACGAATCTTTTATTGCTTTGATTTGACTGGACGACCATAGCGTTTTTCATCTTTGAGTGAAAGATCACCAGAATGAAATTTGGCAAACCAATTTTGAAACTGCCGTTCTTTTAAAGCTTCGTCACCATAAACAGCACATAACTTTTTGTGAGTTTGCGATGCGTTATTTCCTTTCCGGAAATAAAAAAGCAAAATATGACGTAAATGTTTGTTTTGATTTCCCAGTTTTCAACAGACGCCAAACAAAAACTACACAACCGATAAAAAAAATTGTTTAACTGATTGACAGTTGAACAAAATGTGTTTCACATTTCGATTACGTCAGCAAACCTTAACGTTCAACTAAAGCTATCTATGAGTAAAATCCACAATTACTTAGTTGCCAACCCAATACTTAATATATATTAAAAACTGTGAAATTTTAGACTTACTGTTAGCGTCTAGTTTGATAATCCTGCTGAGTTCTTTTGTAATGTCGAGGCAGACTTTTGATATTTTCAATGAATTAATGAGTGCTTTTTTACACGTCATGGTTAAAGAGGTAAGCCGATGACATCGGTAATACTCGGTCTCTAAGTGTAATTAATTTTTCTGGTGGACCTCAAGGTGGTCTCTTTGGCCAATTACTATTTCTTCTGTTCAGTAATGACTACCATCTGTGTAGGGATAACATATGTGTGTTGACGACGTCCAAATATTTTATTCAGTCCGTTCATTTGCTGGTTGCATTTCATTGCGAAGGCATATATACCTTGTAGTATAAATCAATTGCATTGGATTGAAAATAATATACATAAATGTTTTGCCCGTATATTGGCTGGAATTCTTTGCCCAGTTGTTGTGTCACCTTGGACTCTAGATAAGAATTCAAAATCCGTCTCAACTGACCAACGCCAGCTTGGTATTTCATTCGGAAATTCTGGCTTCCATTACTTCAATGTACAATTTACTCACCATTCTACTCAGCACGCTGTGCTGTTGCAGAGCTCCTTCGTGAAGAAGAGTTTATTTTTCTGCCTCGCTGGCGAGGGATGCTCTAATTGGACTTTACAAGTGTCCCTTCAACTAATTTTTTGAAACTTTCTAATCGAGTTCGTACAATAAGAATTACGAGTCAGAACTTTGTCATCCATCGACACATCCTAATTTATGATTTCAATGAACCCATCATCATTTCAGTTATTGGTCAAGTGCTTTCAATTTTTCATGGAATAAGAATGACAGAAGTTAAAACTTAACCTTTGATGCTGTTAAGAATATTGAAGAAAGTGTTTCACAGTTTTAGGTACTTAAATAATAAATAAGAAGCAACCTTTTAAAGCATCTGTTGGCATTAAGTATTTGTTAAACAACAATTAATAGTATCAATTTATCCGCACCCTGCTTCGAAATTTGGTAAAAGATATGCCAACAATGAAGACGTTTAATTTGCTGCGTTTCCTTTGCATGGCTTTTTTTTTCCTGGTCCATTCTTTATGTGATGAAGATCCATCATCTTCCTTTAAGTATCTAAGCAAAGAAGTCCTCCTTGTAGGGAACTAATTGGGCCTATACTGAACTGGATATTATTTCTTGAGCTGTGAGTAAAGTCTCAATCGAAGGCAAGTCGTCTGTCTTAAATTTTGAGGGTAACGTGGAAGATAAGTAATACTGCAGCACTTCATTTACCCATGTAACGGGTTTTTTTTTTAACAGGAACGCTACAAAACTAGAGCAACAGGGACAGCAAACGACGCCATATTTCTTGCCTCTCTTTTGACATTTCTATGCAGTAAGGTTTTCCATTTCATGATGGAAAGACACACGAGCCAACAACGAGTCGAAATTATTAAAATTTACTACCGAAATTCGGAGTCAGTGGCCTCAACGTTTAGAGCGCTACGTCCAATTTATGGTCGTCATAATCGTCCTAGCAGATCAACAATTGAGCGTCTAGTGGAAAAATTTGAATCCACAGGCACAGTACAAAATGTTCCCGTGCCAGTGAGGCAAAGAAGTGCCCGTTGTGTCGAGAATATTGCTGCCGCTGAGGCTTCAGTTGCAGAAAGCCCAAATGTGTCTCTCACACGTCGTTCTTAAGCGTTGGGCATTTCTGTGACGTCGTTGTGGCGAATTTTGCGAAAAGATCTTGGCCTACATCCTTACGAGATTAAATTGACGCAAGAACTGAAGCCACTTGACCACCAGAAGCGTCGTATGTTCGTGAATTGGGCTGAGCAAACTACTTGAAAATGATTCGGACTTTCATCGAAAAATCATCTTCAGCGATGAGGCTCATTTCTTACTGAATGGCTCCGTCAATAAACAAAATATGCGGTATTGTCAGGCAGCAATCCAGACGTACTCCATGAGTCATCATTGCATCCCGAAAAAATTACGGTCTGGTGTGGTTTATGGGCCGGCGGCGTACTTCTTCCGTGATGATCAAAACCAGCACGTTACTGTGAATGGGGATCGCTACCGTTCAATGAAAACCGAATTTTTTTGGCCCCAATTGGATGATATGGACTTGGAAGACATGTGGTTCCAACTGGACATAGCGAATGTCACAATCAATTTATTGGAAACCAAGTGTGGAGAACGTATTATCTCACGAAATGGCCCAGTCGCTTGGCGGTTTGACGCCGTTAGACTATTTCCTGTGGGGCTACGTCAAGTCTATGGTCTATGCCAACAAGCCAGCGACGATTGATGAACTTCGTACGAATATCGGACATGAAATTGCAGCAGTATCGGCCGATTTATGCTTGAGAACCGTCGAAAATTGGGTTCATCGTCTGGACTTCTGCAAGCGGCCCGTGGTGGCCATTCAAAAGAAATCGAGTTCCATTCATAATGGAATCAAACGTACTTTCACAGGAATAAGGAATTTCATTGAAATCCAAAACCGCTTTTGTTTTATTAAGAAAAAAAACTTTTGCAGCGCTCTTATTGAAAAACGCTTTAGTTAGGGTCAAAAAATAAAGAGACCATCACTATGATGATACATGTTATTGTGGAAATTAGTTCTGGAAATCCACTTCTCTTCTGAGATCACTGCTCATGAAATGTGCCACAGAATTAGTTAAATCAGAAAGTTATCCACTCGGATTAGGTTGGCCCGTTGGGCCTTTAGGAATGGTATCCAGAGACCAGATAAGGACAGTTTGCTGCAGTCAAACAGTCTTTTTCTTAGAAAGTTCCACTTCGGCTCTCTCTTCCGTAGCATCTGCATATATAGTATGTTGAAGATGTCAAGATACATTCACTTCTTCCTTTCATGTGAACTAATCGCATTTTTACTGAAGTGTGGATTGATCAAAGCAAATCTTAGCTCATTTAAAGTACTTCCTTAGATCCTAAACAGTTTTTTATGTGGCTTTTGATGATCCGAAGTCTATTTTGGGATCTGGCATGCTTTATTCTTTGGCCCTTATTTGAAACAAATTCATTATTGGCTTTAATGATTCTTTAATAAACGTTTCAATTGAGAAATGGACTTTTCGTGGGCAAAATCAAATGTGGCAGTGTTTCAAAGAGTTGTTGGAGAACCAAACTGAAATTCGTCAACTTTAAAACTTGTTTCCAATAACGGTAGCTCCACGAAATACTGATCTATAGTTCGTTAAAGTGTTAATTAAAGAAGGAATCTTTGGTGAGCTACTCTGCTATAGAAACAAAAAATCATTTTTGAATATTCTACTGACTGAGCGTCAAATTAATTCTTAAAGATTGATAGACTCCAGTAAGCAGTAATAAATGGTCTTTTACCTCTGAACGACTTATGTTCCTTGAAATTGATTAAACTTTTTAGAAAAGCTATCAACACAATCAGTGCTTCGAATAGAACATGTTTTATCACCACTCAAGACAAACCTTTCATCCGGCAAAAACCTTATTCATTGTGAAAAGAGTGATACCACTTGAAAAATATGTGAAATTTTAACCCCATTTTCACACAAGCAGCTGAAAAAGTATCCAAATTGTTCATTGAAGACGATCCGAAAGGCAGAAAACACTTTTAATTGGCCCGTCCGCCCACACGCACACACACACAAAGTGATTGAAGATTTTAATTCATACCGAGGTAAGCCAATACCCCGAGTTGCAAGCTCATTGCCTTCCTGAGGCTTGGAACTTCCGAAAATTCTTTATTGCGGCACTGTGTTCGGTGTGCGGTTGAAGGGATTTCTCCTTAAACCAAACACACACCCCTGAGCGCACCACATTGATGTATTTTATGGATGCTAATAAAACGTATGCCATTTTTATGGTCCTACCTTTTACCAAAGCTTCATTTCCGTTAGGCTCTTTACAGTGAAAAGGTGAACTTCCAAGGACGTGAACGAACCAAGGATTCTGTGCGAATGAAGTGATTTATTATTAATACTCGTACCATCCGATGGCGTACGCCAACCAAAGGCATACCGCTCATCGCCCACCCACTTCACATATTTTGTAATTTATCAGCAGACTTCTGACCCATCCGGTGTTAAATGAAGTAAGTGGAATTAATCTTGAAAGTGGCTTTTATGTGATGAAATTTACATTTTTATTTGCGTGCCAAAGTCGGAGAGGTGTCGAAAGAACGACACACGTTATTTACGATTAGATGCTAGAAAGATGCCATACGAATAGCGCCGCCCCCAAAGGAAAGGTACATCGATGTTAATTTCGTCAAAGTTCGAGCCATAAATTCAATGGTAACATTTTTTATGCCCTGCCAGTACTCGCACAAACGCAATCAACATATAATTTATCAATAAAAGCGCCACATATGCGTGTTAATGGGGGTTTTTAAAATGGGAGCTAACGCGCGCGAAAGGAAAGTTTTTTTTTTATGTACGGACTTGAGAAGCCTGTTAATGGGTTGTTTATTGATGTTGTATGGTCTGGACGGCGGTTGGCAGGGTTTTTTTTTTTTGATTTTCCTTAGGATCCTTTGGAAATGTTGCGTCATATGTCATTCTCATGAAGGGTCATAACATCTTTTTTTGGGGTTGTAAAAAAAAAACAGAAACCGATGAGCTAGGAGAATTAATTGCGCTTACATACGAGAGATACATATAAGCGCGGGTCGAACAACAATAAAAGCGAAAAGATTTGATCGATAATAAGTTGCAAGGATTAGCTTGAGGACAGTTTAAGCATGTATTTCGACGTGTTTATGACGTCGATAAATGGATCTATCAGAAGGACATAGAAAACAGGAACCTCATGTGGAACTTAACCCTCTTAAGGCAGAGCGAACAGAGTGCCTTTCCTCAGATACATTTGTCATTGGCGAAGTAAACTGATCTTTTTACTAATAATATATTTAAAGGAAGAAAGAACAACCGAATAAACATTCAAATTGGAAAATTGTTTCAATTGTAACTAATTTTTTAAGGAGTCAGAAAACCACTTGTAAACCATTCCATCACCAACTATCTGTTAGCTCTATCTGTGAGCTCAGATGATTAATGAACGTAATCTTAAAGAAATATGCCAAAAGTATTTACAAAGATGAGTAATTTGCTTCTTTTTATTATTGGGAACAGGCTTTTGATTCCTGGTATCTGGTATAATGATTTCATCCCTAAAATGATACATTCCCGTTTTGTCCTCCCATTTGTTCTATGTTTATGAAAATTGGTGTAGTTCAAGTTTATGCTAGGAGGTGCTCATCAGGCTAATACTGATGATGATAGTGATACTGTTCAAATATTTTAAGAAGAAGAATTCTAACGCAATCTTGGTTAGGATCTCATATTTGTCGAATGAAAAATAAGACCGTGTCATGCTGCCCAAAAAAAAAACCAAGCTCGAATCACTGGTTTTCGAAGAGATTGGGAGTCTTAAGTAAAATACTTACAACAACTATCAAATATGAAAGAATTATTTAATTTAATTAAGATTAATGTTTGTTTTTCACAAATATCAGGTCCGCGACAAATGACCCAGAGCTAAGGCTGCTTTCATCATTGTACGGCTCGAAGATATCACGTTTGTGTCTTCACCTCCATTCGCCTTCTTCGTAGAAAGGACCAAATAGCCAACGCAAGATTTTTCTTTGGAACGAGCTAAGGTTTAGCTCTGTCGTCCTGCTTATCGTCCAGTCCATGTTGTTTCGACATACCGAAAAAGCAACGGGTGCCACTGTAGTGTTTTTTTTGGGGCTCACATATTCCCCTAGGTAGACAAAGTCCTTTACTACCTCGAATTTGCAGCTCCTGACGATTGTTACGTTTTATCGCTAGTTGGTTGGTGAAGGATTGGTTTCAATTCATTTTGTCCTCGCTCATCCTCGGATCACAGCTTGCCTGCTCTTCAATCACCGTGAAAGCTGCGACAACGGCTCGTTGAAATGCATGATAATGTCGTAGTCATCTGCGTATCCCAGGAATTGAACTGACTTATGATAAATAGTGAATTCCGTTTTTTCCTTGCCCTTCGCACTTTCTGTTCGAATACGAATTCCGGTCAAGGTTTCAAACAGAGGTCTTTAAGCCGAGCTGCAATTTTTTTAGTGTGGTGCTTCACTACCGGTTCATTTTACCCGGGATCCCGAATTCTGTGCGGTGAATGCTGTCGTATGCGTCTTTGAAATCGATGAGAAGATGGTGCCTATCGATTAGAAACTCGCTAGTTTTTTTTTAGGATTTATCTCAGTGTGAAAATTTGGTAAAGAGTTGATTTGCCGGGCCGGAAGCCGCACTGGTACGTGCCGATTAGGATGATGTTAAAAGGTTTTAGACGATCACACAACACGTTGAATAGGATTTTGCAGGCAACACTCAGCAGCGATGTACCTCGGTAGTTGAAGCAAATAGAGCTGATGTTCCATTGGTCCGGATTACTTTCATCTTTGTATATTGTGCTTATCATCAAGAACTCTCTCTCTCTCGCTCTCTACAAGAACATCGCCGCCAGCCTTGAAGAGCTCTGATGGGAGGCTTTCTAAACATGCGGCCTTATTGTTCTTTCGCTTTTGATTAGCTGTGCCTACTTCTTCAATGTTGGGTGGAAAAACTACTTCTTTGACTGGAGTTGGGATTTCTTTGTTCGTTGTCACGGAAAGTGCCGCTTCAATACATTCACTATTTAATAAAACCTGCTGCCAGGCTTTTGGCTTTTTATGCCGGGACTCTTCGATATCCTCGAGCTGGGCGACTGCGAAATCTTTTTTCTTCCTTCACACGATTTTCTTTTCCTCCCTTCTTCTAGCTAAGCGACATATTTTGTGCATTTGTGTCTGTCGGCTAGTTCTGGCAAATTCTGGTTTGCTCAGCCATCCAATATGAAAACTGATCTTGATGGATTGTGGTAGCTTTTTGACATTAGAAAGTCAGGCTCTGAAACGTGCTGCCACATTTCATTGGAGACTTTTATTATGGAGCATAATCCCTCAAAAATAAGTTGTAGCGTCCAAAGGCTAAGTCTTGTACTGACTCAAAGTTCGGTACAGTAAAAAGTTAACGATAAGAAATATTGACTCGGATCAGATGCATTTGGTACTGCCTAATATTTTTAATGAAAAATCATATTAAATGTACTCTTTGACATTTGCGACAACTGACATTCATTTGATGATATTTTTCATCACATCTTTGGGAAAAGCCGCTTTGATGCATTCTTTTAGAGTACAGATTATACGTGAAGCATTGAAGTTAAAACTGACTTTATTTAAGCCCCAAAAAAGTCTAATGGTATAACTTCTCTGATTTTTGAAAAATCTTTTCTACTACCCGCAGTTGTTTACTAATAAGTTGTACGGTAGGGACCTTGCCGTCCACGTCTGCAGCAAACACTTTATCCAAACAACTTCATTAAACATCGCTCAGAAAGAGAAAATATCTACTGTCATGATATCCGACAAAATATGGCCTTGTAACATCGCCAGCCCAAAATATAAAAACCCTCCAAAACTGTCGCTTATCTATGTTTATGTTTAAAGAACCAAAGGTATGATAATTTTTTTCCTATCTCCGCCGCAGAATATTCATAAGCTCAATATCTGCTCTGCTTATTTGCTAATCTTGAAGTTCTTGATTTCGATTTCGAGATTGGATTTTTTAAGACATTTGTTTCGCGCAGGATCCAAAGATTGGCCTGCCAAGTTTAAACAGATTGTCTCAGTACAACACAGATGCCAGCACTCGAGGCCATCCTGTCCCTTACTGATTATGCAGCTGCAGTGCAGTCTCGTCTGCCCTGAGGCTCAGAGACGAGAGATTCTGGTTTGAAAAACCGTATGGTCACGCTGCCATACTATAAAATTGGAACGCCGTTCGCTCTGTGAACTCTTTGCGATACAATAGGCGGCGGGTTAAAAGACCACAACTTTTTCAATGACCATTTTCTCTGAAAGCCAAACGGTTATAGAGGCCAAAGCATCAGAGACATTCTGACATCGAAGCCGGTTACGTTATGCAGAGAGTGCTTCGGTGAGATATCCTTGTTCCTCTGCTAGATACTGGGGCATTCATTCTCGCAATCCCCTGCATACGCCGCTTAACTTCATAAGAAAAAAACAAGAACACGAAGTCCTGGATAGAGTCAGATCTTGATGACTTGGTCTAGATATTGGAGCTACGGCAAGGGCTCATATGATACTGAGGATGCTGAGGATGAAGAGATCATCATCGGTTTTAGTCAGTTGGAGATACGCATGCTTACAGGAGTCCTTACGGGCACTGTGCGATTGATACACATGTAAAGCGTCGCAATATAGCGCACAACGACTTTTGTTGATGCTGAAGAGATGAAGAAGAAATCAAATCTGTCCAACATCTATTTGCAAAGAAAAGAAAGCAATTCCTTAGTAAGCACTTGTTCTAAGAGCTTAAGGACTTAAGCGGTGTTGAATAGAAAAAGCTCTTACGATTCATTTGTGGACCTGACTGGTTTAAGGATTATAATGTCCCAAAATGTTGGTCTAAGTGAGTCACGACCATAAAACCGAAAGAGCATCCCATTTCCTACTTACCTATCTATCTACCTTCGCTTAATTGAAGTAGAAGGCTTCCTTATATAAATCCCCATAAAATGTTCATTTGGGGAGTTGATGTACATTCAAGAAAAAATTGTTCGATTGATGCTCTGCAAGGCTGGAACCCTCACTGATGTATGCTGCAGGGAGCTTCATAAAATCACAGAGTATGTGGTATAAGAAGACCTTTCTCTTCTCTTCTTTGCAACTGCTAGAAATGTTGCCTAAACGTGACAAGATTTCCTGAAAATTCTGTCAACATTTGTCTGAACTAGGAAACTATAATAATATCAAGATCCCTTTTTAAGTACTGGCCGGTTCTCATTTTTTTTTTGTCAAAAGTCATGATCATGTTCAAATATTTCCAATCTTCTGGGAAATATCTTTACGCAAAATAAAGAGTACACTAGAATTCTAGCTGGCAATATTTTCATTCATCCAAACACGAGTTGGATACTTCAGTTCAATAACACGTCCAAGGCGCCCAAAAAAATCTCTATTCATTAAAGAAAAAAGAAGAAGCTTGATGAGAAAATTGCTGAAACGTTCTCGTGATATTTTATTTAATCCAACAAGTTTTGGGTGTGATAACCCATATTTACAAACCACCTAATTTTTACGCATCACAATGACCCAATAAACCATCAGCGAGTCTGTTTGTAAGCAACAAACTCTTAACTCAGAATCCCTTTGTATGGAATACAATAAGATTTCCAAACATAAATTAATTAGTAATCTTTATCATTAGTTTTCTGCCCTGAAAACAGTCTTCATGCCTGCCTTATCTAATAACAAAAATACCTCCATATGCAAATACATATTTTGGCATTAAAATTGACTTTTCCGCAAAACCCAACTTCAGCGAAACTTTTAAATTAATCCTCGCAAGCTAACTTTTCCAACCCGTGAGCCTTCGGATAAGGCAAGCCACAACACCTTTGCCCTGAGTTTCGTCATCTTTTCGTTTTCATTTCGTCGAGATGTCACAAATAAACAATTTACATAATTTACCAAATCCCCCATCGGCATTCACAGTCATACACAAACGCAAACCCAAAATCAATACCAACATTCGAGTTCGGGAATATGAAGCTGCGATTATGACTAATCCGAGGAATTAGCCTGCGGCAGATAGGTACCTGTTTGCTCTCTGTGGTTAGCGTTTATTATTAAAAACGAAAAAAAAAAAACCTACCAACACACGTTACCCATGCCAAAGTTTTGCAAACCTAATCCCCGAAATGTAATTAATTCTATTTCCCGTCTCATTATCGCGTTCATCAAGGGAATCCGGCGAATATTATCCGCCCATGCCATCCTGTGGCGCGATGTGGCCCACCAGCCATCAGGCATCAACTTGTCAATTACAATACCCTGCCGCGTTGATAGTCACGTTCCGAGTTCGTATCGGTGGCACCGCAAACTCAGATAAAGCTCTCCATTAAGAATCAAATTTGTATCTAGATACTTTCTAACATTTCTCGTAATAGTTATGCGTCGAACGTGTCCGTCGTCATCGACATTAATATTATTATTTTTCTGCTTGTCAAACAACTTAAGCATACTTTCCCGGTGCAAGATTGTAATCCTTGTCTTGTCTGCAAGCAACATCCTTCTAGATGGTTTCCTTCACGGTTGGTTGAACCTAAACGTGAGCACAGAGAGCTAAAGGATGCAAAGGAATAAAAAAAAGTAGAAAAATCGTATCAAAAGGACACAGCCATGAACAGGCATGCATATACGAGTATACTCGTACTCGTACCTCAGGTTTCGATCCTTAATCAGTATTGCATATAAATTTCAATGCCTTCAGGTTGAATACAGCCTGGCAGAGATTTCTATCTGCAGTGTTTAAGAGGTGTTCACTGGCATTTGCCAGTCTTTCAGTGTCCTGATGTAACTGTGAAATTAATGGCCTTAGGTAGCGAGGAGAAAATAACTTCAGGCTGTGGTTAAATAATTGTAATTCGCTTTATAATAAATTTAGGTTAGTCTGCTGGAAGTGTCCTTCAAGCGGAAGCTAACCCATTTAGAGTAATTAATAATGAAGTTGGAGCGATGTGGAAGAGTCGAGGTGTAAATGACTTCAATTGGAAAATAATTAAATTGAATTGAAAATCGTTTTGCAATTAAGAAGTTGTCGGTTGCCAGGATAAAGTTTAAATACATTGAAAGATGGCTTGATCAAAGGGATTCAGGAATGACCACCAAGTCATGTGTTTCGTTACAAACAGTTGCAGCACATTTTAGCATCACAGTTTGTCGATTGTAAAATGTTCACTGTCGGGAGAGCATTTAAATGCATGTGTGTTTTCGGTGTTTTACGATTTTGAAAGTTCAAGAAGCCTGTGACTACATCAACGCTATGTAGCCGCATGTGCTTCGAAAGTGGTCTTGAGTCGGTAGAGGGACCGTTGACCGATGAAAATTTGTGCATTGCTTATGGGTCCGCTTTTAACATCACGGTTAAAGATTTGGATCTCAGACGTGTCCTCACAAAGTGGATGCTTTAGTTGTTGAATTGCATGCAAAAAAGGAGCTGAACGCGAGTTTTATCAGATGCAAAAAAAAACAGGCAAAACTCGAACAGCCTTTTTCACCTTTCTTCATTTGATATCAAGCTTCTACACCTTCCTGTATGAGCCTGTTGCACACTTTAATTATGGCACGATCCAGATATGAGTGCAAATCTCAGAAGTTTCATAGGACTGGCATTCTGGACGTCACTTGGTCTCTAAAAGGAACTACTATTTCCTCATTCCCAATGCAGCTTCTTCAAAATTCATTTAAGGATATCCCGATCTGCTGGCAATATGAGTCGGACAATTGACTTCTGGTAAAGTTTTGGCAAGCCTTAATATTCTCCAAATTGAGCGTAGAGCCATGAAAGCCGCTAAAGCCACTTGGCTATCAATAGGGTTGGTAATAATTAATTAATGAAAATATTGCCTCAAGAAATAATTAATGCGCGAAAAATGCTTCAGCCGTTTTCTGTCTTGAAAAAACCATTAAAGAATCTCATGTTCCGAAAGATGTCTGCGATCCATCATTGCAGAAGACCCACTGTGCATTCGAGCACACCACATTCTCGGACCACTTTCCTGTAAGTAAATTGCGGTTGGATAATTGGCTGAGTGGCGCAGTTAGTAGAGCACCTGCCTTTGATTGACGGGTTCTTGGTTCACCTTCTAGTCCAGCTACTATTGGCCATTGGGATCAAATTAATGACACTATCACTGGATTGGTCGCACATTGGTTGTTATTTCGTGCTGCTTTACCAAATTTATATGAGTAAAAAAAAAGACACCCGATCAAGGTGAGCTTACAAAACGAAAGAGTTTTTATTGACCTGTTAAAGAAAAGAAGTTTACATTTGTCAAAGTGTAAAATTTCTTAAGGGGCGTTCACATTTTCGACACCTTGAAAAAATTTCAACATTTTAATTCATCAAGACCAAGTTGACAACAAAAATTTGAATGTTTAACTTTGTTGGCTCCTTTCAGCTAACATATTTTCATGTGAAATATATTCTTTAATAGTTTCATCAGTCTTACAATTTTTTCATTTATAAAACATCCTTTAACGTCAACATGTTTGGATCGGTCAGCGTACGAGTTGATCGTTCCTACATCAATTGCCCATTTGTTGTCTTACTATAACTTGACAGTTTTCTACGAATTCGGGTAAATACCATTTTCCAAGCGCTTTATCCAAACTGCCGCTTTGATTGCTGAAACTATTGCCATAAACTGGAATTCGGTAGACGTTAATGCTATTGTTTTTTGCCACTTTGTTGCCCGGAAATTGCGGTGCCCTGAAACTTTAACACGAAGCCGGTTGTCGAGCTTCGTTTTAGCCAAGTCACCAGCCCAATCAAAATCACAAAAACCTTCTATTTCCGTTGAGTCATTGGTGTAAACCAAGTTTTTGTTTGTGGTTCCCTTGAGATACCAGAGTATCCGATTTGCAGCACCCCATTGTCCGAACCTTTTATTAGTACTGTATCTGCTCAGAAGATTTACGGCATAGCAGATGTCTGGTCGTGACACTTGAGCTGCGAAAAAAAGACCTCCTTCTAATTGCATATAAGGTACCTGTTATTGTCGTTTATTGGACACAATTTGGATGAAATCCTTTGATTCAAGTCGAGTGGCGTTGACACCAGATTGCAGTTGCTCATTCCGAAACGAGTGAGCACTTCATGGCTGAACTGATTTTGATCTATGCTAATGGTACTTACTTTTCTGTCTCGAGATATGTATGTGGAGTCCCAAGAAAGATAATGCGTCGAAAGGACACTTTTTACCCAGTAATTGTCATTGCTGAAAATGAGCACGTCATTCACGTAAATGGCCAGCAGAATTATCTTCGATCCTTCAGCCCGGCAATACACTAGAGCTAGAGCTCTGAATCTCTGTTGTGGTTTGTGAAGACTAATTTATGATGAATTAAGTTCATGAGAATGCATAACACTGACAGCAGGGTGTTGGGCTAAATCTTCCAAACTTTAAATAAGTCGATATCAAATCATCCGTCCCATTTCGGGCTCCATCCACGAAATTGAGTTTCGATTACGGAAAACGCATAACCACGAAATTTGTCACGCAATTAAAACAATTTATCACTAGTTATATTTCAATCAATCCATTCACTGATACACTCACGTCACTATTTCTTTCAACACAACATTGCTATATGACACCGCTAACCCAAAAGTCCCCATCAATTCTTGTTAGAGTGTTTAATAACCCAGTTTTGACTTATATCCAATCGTTGTCATTTCAACAATGACCTGAAATCTTAAATGACCCCGTGTATTGGCTAACCCGACAATTGTAATTTTTCTCTTAAAATAGGTGATCTTTTAGGACTCCACTTACGTCACGGTATATATGAACTTCTTAACTGAAAAAGTTCCACATACGCCAGAGTTTTTTTTTTATGTATATTTTTTGCTCGCTCTCATGGAATTATGACTACCCTAATAATGGATTTTGCACATAGCGAGCAGAAGTATGAAAGGACTGTGCAGCGACATTGATAAGGAAACCCAACCAATTACACTTAAAAGAAAACAGTTTTTTTAATCAATTTCATAGCCCCGTTGTCTCCTAAAGTTTTTCAAGCTTTTCCGTTTTCATAAAAACTACGTGGTTTTCCTTTAAAAATGTCGTAAGGTCATTTTCGACAGCTCCGGTTCCCCGAAATTTCTTTCCATTCAAACCGATCTTAAGAGACCGACACAGATGAAAATCGGCAGGAGCAAGATCTGCGGGAAACGGTGGGTTCTGAAGGACTTCCCATTTTAACCCTCTAGTTTGAGAAGCATTTGTCGAGCCACATTTGGCCTGGCCTTTACAATTTGCCACGATTTTCTTCGATGTTCTCATTATTATACATTACTTATTCGCCTTGATTGTTTTGACAGGTGTAAGAAGGCACCACCACCACCAAACAATAAACAAAACCCAAATTGGACTGAGACGTTGGCCATCTTATTTTTTATCATCTAATAATGCGGCAGGCATGTGTCGAGCTCGCAAGTGAATGCAAGCGTATTTAGATGAAGAAATACTGACGATTGATTAATATTAGGTCTCTCAGCAATCTCCTCAGTTGAAATCTTTGGGTTCTTCTTTACTAAGGCTCGCAAAATGGTGTCATCAATTTCTGAAGGCCGTCCAGATCGGGGTTTATCGCCTTAGGTCTTACCAACGTAACGTTGTCTACCATTCCAATTTTTGATGGTCCTAAGAGCAGTAGCACGATCCGAATAACCGCTCCGAATGTTTTTCATTGTAGTACCATCACTCAATCAGTTTCGAAACTCGTACAGCATTACATTTGACAATTTGACTTAACTCAACGAGGTCTAGCAATCAATGACTTCTGATGCCAGTAAATTTCCATTGGTATAAAACTAGTCCATAAAACAAACAATGGTTACGTCTTCCGCAAACTTTCCGCAACGTAAGAGGATTGGACCCGAACTTTTGCAATGATCCAATAGTTTCAATATCTGTATAAGTAGAGTGATTGATAGCGATTTTCCATTCACTCAATTCGCAGTTTTTATTCGAAATAAGTTAATATGCTTTAAAGTTGTTTAGAAAAGTTCTGCCGTCAGCAGACTTCACGAACTTTGACTTGCAGCATG
Organism: Orthonevra nobilis; assembly: GCA_963555765.1. Taxonomy (NCBI): domain Eukaryota; kingdom Metazoa; phylum Arthropoda; class Insecta; order Diptera; family Syrphidae; genus Orthonevra; species Orthonevra nobilis. The sequence goes on along the minus strand of OY743226.1, from coordinate 27,845,391 downwards.
CCCACCAATACCGCCGTAAATGTAATCCCCACCGCAAGTGGTGGTCCATCCTGGGAGCTTGTTTTAATAATAAGCTTATTTTCAAGGTATTATGATTACTCTTATAATGCATTCACACAGAGCGAGCAGACGGACAAAGATAAGAAAAAAAAGAACTTTTGCAATGGTTTGGAACTCAGGTATATTTAAGTTACCGTTCCTTCATAGGTAGGAACCGAAGGAGAATTCGATAACGACTTATTTGCGTTCGTTCAATTCGCAGTATTTTAATACCGAATCACAGTTGGATAGCAGGCGTTTTACCTCTTTTTGTATATTTTGTTCTGTTATACTCGAAGACTGACAATTTTAAAAAAAAAATATTTACGAAAACATATTCCAACTGCGTTATTTCCAAATAGTTGCAAAATTTGTTCCTAAATCAAAGGCATATAAAAAGACCTAGGTAAAAGCTATTTCATTATATATTCCCTCACAAGATGAAATAAAAAAAAAACCTACTGCAGCTTATTAGGCATTTCCCTATGCCTCCATCTCAAGCGTTTCCGGAATGTCAGCACCCGAGTAGGTATTCTGCGTTCCGAAAAGTGACACAAACAAACACATATTGCCGACACTAACGCGAAAGATTGTGTACGAAGAAGTATTTGTTTGCAGGTTAAACATTTTCAAAAACGAAAAATCAACTCGTTTCATTCACCATGTGTCATTTCCCCCGGTGTTTGGTTTTTCATTCATTGGAATAAACACAGCACAGAGAGGGTGTATGAAAAACTGGCGTAAACTGAAGGATAAAAATATTGATGAATAATTTAAGACCCGAAGCAGTATTTTTCGTCAGCTTAATTTCTGACAGTTAATAAATTTAAGTATGCTTGCGACATAAAGTTGACAGGTTCCCCGCTGTGAATGGCATTACGTACGAGTATGTGAAGTGACACCTTTAACGGTGGGTGGTGGATGGAACTGTGTACCTTTTAATGTACGATGACTTAAGTGATACTGATGGATGCTCACATGAGTGAACAAAAATAAATATAATTTTAAAACAAAGAGTATGGGGAAATATGAGAAAATTATATTCAACTTGTTGTTTGCAAAATAATAGTTAATTTCTGTCTACATGGTGATACATTAATATTTTTTTAAGCAAAATAACAATAAAAAAGCATTAATTTTGCCAGCCTTGTGTAGGTTCAATTCAATTTAAAATGTGGCTCGATCTTGACTGATGCTTGGGTAGATCCTGAATAAGGTCAAAAAGCATTTATAAAGATTTTTTTGTATTCACTCAATTCGCAGTATTTTGTTCGTCATTATTGAAGATTGCATTATCACTGTGCTGCGAAGTCTGACTTACATTACTGGTCGACCACTCCAGTGATAGCACTATAAATTCCACCCAAATAGCAGATAGTGACTGAAGCAGAGTTAGAGCTAGATACAAGTTGCAGAACTTATCTAGGTCCTGTGATCTTTAAATTGGTACAATTATAAAGGCAGACGAGTCAAGCTGTGGCCCGGCTTGCTTTGCTATCCATCAAGTAATAAAATTGAGTGTAAAATAAGAAGACAACAGGCAACACGGGAAGGCATAATACTATTTGCTCTGACGTTATTATTACCACTGTAGCTGAAGATGTCACACTCCGTCAGCTGCTGCATACATAAAACAAAATTCATTATGATAAGCGAGACCCATTTCAATCTGAACGGATGCCTAAACAAATAAAATTTGTCGTTCTGACTCATCCACATATCGAGCCTTTATATTCCTAGGCATAATTGGACCTCATTTTTTCGAGAAAACCGTTTATTTGGCTACTGGGCGATTTAAATAGACCCAGGATTCATGTATTTTTATTGCTGAATCCGGATGAATTGGGACTGAACAACACACAAATCTCGAGTGATAAGGATGTTGGGCAATGTCGTTCGATTTGACAGCTCCGGAATCCAACCTTGGGGGTATTTTTAAGTCACAGGCTTTAAAGACCAACTCACAGACTCTGGAACGCCTCAAGAAGTGTTACTGGCTTATCAGGTAACATCTTTTAAATCTTATGATCTTTATGTGGACCATAAGAACAACTTAGAAACCCTTTGGTTTCACATTGATGATACAGGATATTGACATCGACTGACTACATTTTGGCTACTCTGCAGAGATTAAAAAGAACTTGAAGTCAACTGTTTCAATTTCCAAGTTGTTGATATTCTCGTTCACCAAAAAGAGGGAAAAATTTAGTTGCTCGGCAGCACAACAAACAATCTCTTGTAATGTGGTAATGTTTCTCGGACGCATTTCTCTGAACTACTTTGACAAAACAATGAAGAAGAGGGGTTGAAAAAGAAACAAAAAAAAAATTTTTAAATTTCAAACTGACCTCTTGAAAATATTACTGGAAGACTATCACATATCAAAAAACGCGTTTTTTTATTTAACGCCTTTTTATTTAAAGGTCTTATCAAAAATTCAAACGTGTTTTCCGAAAAATCGCGTCTTCAAGCAAATGAGCGATTATGTTTTGAGTCCTTGAGACTATCAGACACATGTCAAAGTTTTTAAAAGCCAGTCTAAATATCCAGAAAAACTACGAGTGTCTTTCCCGTTTTCTGAAATAGTTAAGGATGGGTTCCAGGTCATCATGGAAAGAGCTGGTTTCAAAACTATGTACATTCACTGTCCCTGGACCTTTCTGTGGTGTATACTGGACTATGACCACAGGTCTGATCAATGATGGGAAAAACCAACCCTGTATCGTCTACTGCAGCAATTAACTGGGACTAAGACAATCCAAATTATTGAGCAGTCCCTTTTCCTACAGGGAAGTCCTCAAACTTAACATTAGCTCGTGATCCTCTTCTCAGGCCATTGCCTAAAAAAGACTTGATCACAATTGAACGTCAGACAGTCCTTCATCAGAAAGATGATGAAATATCTGTTACCCTCATTTAATTCTCCCATGGTAAAATAGGATTTCCTTTCAGACCGCTGTGTCAGCCACTTGGGGATAAAAAAAAATCTTCCCCATTTTGCAAAAAACATTTTTTTTTTGGGAATATGGTTCCGCCTAGCATGACATAAAGCGTTGTTACTGCCCAACTGTGCAATATCAGATAAAACGGAGCAGCCAATGAAATAGTAGTCCACAAACTGGAACATATACTATAAATTCGTTCCAGATCTCTGCTGGATTCCGGCGAGGAGATGCGCTGTTGTGTGATTTCTTCAACCTTAATATTGAACGCATGCTTCAAAGGGCGGCATTCAATATGAAAGTCCGTCGATCGTACTGAGCGTGCACTCATGGAAGTCTTAACGTTCGAAAGAAAAAAAGAATCCGACATGTTTGGACAGCGTATTTGTTCATTCAGTTCGAGCGAATCAAAAATTATGCTGCAGCTTTGAGTGCCAAGGAATTCCAGTTAGTTTAAAAATTAATCTATGGATCGGTGAGCAGTAAGTAATCATGGGAAACTTCACCTTGCAGAACGACTTATGCTGTTGCTTGATGGAGATGAGACCATCCAATGCCCACCTTGTTTGAAGACTCCTTTATGCACTAATGAAACATCCTTTCGGAATAGTTACTAGCAAATTTCATAAAAAGCTTCCATAGTTCGTTAAAGTGAGCGGTTCCATGATATCCCACAGGAGTGGTTTTGTTAAAAGTCCACTCATCATTCGACCTATTCAAACCACATCCTCCAAGTGTATGAGATCAAATTGGAAGTTGATGATGAATGTAGTTCTTTTTTCAAATATTAAATTTGTGATTGTCTTGTTTTTTTTTTGACAAGAAAAGCGGACTCGTGATGTCCTTCTCCATTTCAAACATCTCGTATGTCCAATACGAGTTAACAGAAATATTTTCAGAGAAATTTATCGAATAATTTCTAGTTCCGGTGACGACAGCTTTTAATAAATTCATTGGAAATGTAAACTGAAGAAAATACGTTTCTTCTGAGTGTTTATTTGTTTACGATTTCACAGAACATGTTAGAATACTATTGTTATATTCGCACAAAACACATCCAACATTGCCAAACCAAAACAGTTGAAACAAATAGCACAGTACATCAGAATAACATTTTCCTGGAACTTTGAAATTGAATTCAATTAAGCAAAAGTCCTTCGAAAAGCTTACATGTAAATAGTTTTCCAAGTAAAATTAAAACACAAAAAACAAGCTGCAGCAGTCGAGATAAAGTGAGATATAGTGGGAGAACGAGAAAATGCTGGAAATTGTCGCCAGATGTATTCAAAGAACTTAAATTTAAGCCCTCCACTAATGGATCAAGACTGTAGAACTTAAGAGCACTAAGGCAACTCCATTAAACCTTTTTACCTTAGCAAAAACAAAAAAAAAAATAATATTTTTTTTTGTGGGCCTCGACCTCACAGTTCCTACAGCTCCTGTGCTTAATCTTCACCGTCACTGGGCTCACTTATCTTCAGCTGGGGAAAAAGCATTTAGAACTATTGTGTTACATAATTCGAGCTAGGAAAAATGATAAAAAGGATCACATTTGGGTTGTGTACGTAGTTTTTTCCATTTCATTTGTTAATTGTATCATTCGTCGCGGGATTGAGAAGGACTTTTTCAAAGAAACTAACGAGCACTCAAGGCGAGTAACGGAAGACAAGACAATCACTTTGGCGCAAATATTCGGGCATTGGTAAACCCTTGAATCTTGAGTTGATGTTTTAGTCTGGCCGAGTTAATGGCAACGATACAATTTTTAACCGCATCTTTGAAGCTTTTGTTGTTATCGTTTTTTATTCCTTATCATATTCTTGATTCGTTCCTGCATAGATACTTTGGGCTAGTCTGGCTGAGCCGAGCTTCACCTGGTTTAATGAAAAATCTGGGATCTAGTAACTCATTTACTAAACTTCTTCTCGGCCTACAGGTCTAGATCATCTTTTTCATATTGGAAATCTTTTCGAATCTTGTATTTTCGTAGAGCTTGAGGGAACTTATAGTGGCTGCCACCGAATCATGTGCTTGATAATTTTTTGTAGTCAAATCTTCTATGCTTACACCCTTGTGGTTTCGAAGGTGAGTGGAGCTTAGCTTTTCCCTCGCTGCAAATACTCGAAGCTGTAACTCATGCCTGCTCGATCTGCAAAGCAAACTGGATTGAACTGCGTGCAACCTCGAAGAGCTGCCACATTCTTCCTCGACTTTAAAAGCGAGTTCCTGGCCTCTCCCTAGGAAACCAGCATGGCATCAGCTCTTTATATAGCAGCAGTGAAGCAGCGCGTTTTTACTGCCTTTCAACTTCTTCGCTGTTAAAGAATTAGCTTGATCTTCCACAACCTTTTTTAACTTCCCATCTGGAAGTCCTTCTGAGCGGTCCTATTTTCGGAATTTAAATTTTGTTATTTTTTCATATCCCCACGTTTCGATGTCCCATTTAAGAGATAACGTAAAAAACTCGTTGTTGTACCTTATCATTAAAATATAAATATATAAATATATACACTGCCGTTCATAAGATTCCGGACAAATTCATATACATTTTTTTCAATATGAATTCCAAAAGATTCATCAACATAATGTTTATTTAGCCAGTTGACTAAACTAAGTTAGTTATTGACTATAAAGACTTTAAAAAAAGACTAAGTTGAAGCCCTTTCTCTATTTCTTGATCCACCTTTCCATGGCAGTGCTTGAAAAATTGTTTTATAAATGTGAATTCTAAGTTCGAAAATTCTTCCAACAGGAAAAATAAATATCACAGGGTTACAGACCCCAAACCGAAGCCTGCCAATTTCAAAATACAACATCATAGTAAAATTGTATTCATTGCTGAGGACTTTGATGAACCACTCTTGCAGACTGTATAACGGTGATGATGAATCAAATTTTGCTTGTAGGCAGTCTGAACCATTCGATGAAGACAACGCAGGCCAACAAAAGCCGAAGAAAAGATAGCAATATCTATGCTTAAGTAACAAAAAAAAAACACTTGAGCGAACGGATCTTCTGCCGAACATTTCAAAGCGGTGACTTGGTTAAGGGTAAAGACCAACTCATCTACAATATATTGTCAGAATAAAACATGCCCGATGATTGGAATCTCAGTATCTCCAAATCGGTATCTCAGCAGCTCCAAATCTGTATCCAACACCTTTCAATCAATTTCAAGGTTATCTTTGTCCACGAGCCATATCTAGGTTTGGCATCCCTGCCAAGTTCGTCCTCTTTTGCAGGATGACGATGGAGAACTCAAGCTGCTCTATTTAGTTCGGAGAAGACGTCGCCGACCCACTTGATGTCAAACAACGTTTTAGACAAGGTGATGCACTGTCATACGATTTCTTCAACAACATACTCGGAACAATAGTGCAAAAGTCCCGCTTCAACACCAGAGGCCTTGTCTTTTTAAGGTCTGTCAGTAGAAATCGGAGAACTCAGCTTGATGTCAAAAGTGCGTTTATGAGTGTTCAGACAGAAACGGCAAAGATGAGTTTTGCGGTATACGAGGGCACAAAGAAGCATTTGTTGTCATCAAGAAAGAACACCCGATTCCGACGTCTTTGGTAGAACGTTACCATTGGCATTTGTCTACCTAGGCTCCGCTGTAAACATAAATAATCCCACTAGCGCTGAGATTAACCGAAGAATATATCTTGGGAGAAAAGTGTGATCTATTAATACTTGCAATGCATTTGTCTGTGATTTGGGAATGTCATTTGGGAATGAATGATGTTTTCATAATCCAAATTAAATTTGAAGGTAGCAGCAATTAAAATAGCACCTCCATTTTTTTTTTTTTTATCTTGAGATAGGAAGTTCAAGATTTAGGCAGGACTGATCGCATTCAAACCAATTTTTCTCCTTGTAACATTTTTTTCAATGTTATTATGGAAAATTATTGATGTTATTTAAGCGACTCCGTAAGAAGCCATTTCTATGTTAATAAAAAAAAAATGATATTATGAGTGGGATATTTTTCCAAAAATATATTTTTGTAACACAACTAGTTATTGATTTTTATTTAAGTAAGAATCACCTCAACGGTTTTTACCAAATTCCAGTTTAGATCCTCAAGAAATATTTTTTGAAGACGCTAGCAGAGAAGAACCTTGTAAGCTGATACGAATCTTTGCAAAGTGTATTGCAGAAGTTGTTTTAAAATAGAGATGTGGTCACAAACCTAAGTCCTCATAGTTCTTAACTTAATTAATAGTTTAACAATTGACATTGCAACTAAGCTAGCTTTATCTCTGATAAGAAGCTGAATGAAAATCAATATGAACTGCTCGAGATTCCTTACGTTTAAGGCTATAAAGCAAGGGTTTCGTCTACCTGATAAAAAATAACTAGCCTGGTTGATTTCAGGAACAAGGTAATAATCTGTTACTTGATTGACCATTTCAAAGGCCTTCGTTATATCAACCAAGAGTCCGGCGCAAGTTTTCTAATAAATCGTCAAGGCTCTGATTAACAAGGAAACAAAATTTTGGAATTGCATCTTGGGTTGAATGGTTTACTCTTAAACCAAAATTTCTTTCGACAAAAAAGTCAATTTTATAAAGAAAGTTCAAAACTCTGTCAAAAATTTTAGATGTTGTAAAGAAAGGAAATCCGTCTGTAATTAACTTCACTTAAGGGGATATTCTAGTCTAGAGGCATGAATTTCATGTAATTTTTGAAGTGTCATAAAAAAAGGCAACTAAAATTTGTAGAATCCATTTTTTTATAAGTTATTTATTAACATAACAAGAATACAGAAAAAAATTAAAAAAATGATGAAGCGGGGGTCTCAAAAAATTAGCACGTAACCATACTCACGTTTTCAACCCTCTTGAAAATCTGAAACAAAAAAAAAGGATTATTAATCTAAAATAATGTCACAATTGGTGGGACTACGGAAAAGTTGGAAAGATATTTTTTTTTTTTCACAAAATGGCGACTGCCTGAAAAAAAAACTATTTTTGAACCACTTTTTTTGATTGTTTCGAATTTTTAAAAAAAAAAAAATAATACAAATTTGGGGATGGGAATAGTTCCAGACATAGACAAGTCCTCTCTAAAAAATACAGGTAAATCGGTCCAGTAGAACCTGAGAAATCGTGGGTATTGTTTTGAAAAAGACAGTTTCGAGAAAAACGCGTTTAAAGTTTCGGGTAAAGTTTTTCGCAGTCTAAGTCATGAAATGATATGATTAACATTAATTCAATCTGCCATTCCTGCTTCATACATTGGACCTTCCTTGACGTCGAAAAAACTATTTTCCGCGTTTCTCTGTTCATATCGAGCAGGTCTGGCCTCCTTTAATGCGTTGGGTGCTCGTATCTCGGAGCGGTCAATCCGGGCGTTGTCTCGTTTCACAGCAAATGAATGAACTTCCGGGCCAGTTTTCATTCCCATAAGCTCCATCATTTGTAAAATAGGAATGAAGTCTTCATTAAAAATACAAACAGCAATAAATTTCGCTATCTCAATCATTTCGGGTCCGGAATGAATATCTTTTGGATCGAAAGTCCAAATCAAAGAGTCATTATTTTTTTGATTTTCTGAACCTAAACATCGAGTCAAAAATTCCTCTTATAATAAACTCTCGTGAATTGGCTTTATAATTTTCAAAACACACAGAGGAGGATTTTCGTGGTCAAACTCCTGTAATGTACCTCCAGGTTAGAAGCATCTGGACGTAAGTGAACACAAATATGAAAGATACAAGTCACCTTGTGTTCTTGTATTACAATATATACAACGGACAAAAGGTTTTACTGAGGAATAAACGGAGAATCCCTAATGTCTTTTGTTTGCTTAGTTCCGGCCGAACTAGTTTGGATGCCGGGTCAGCAAATTACCGATATCTTCGAAAATAATTTGAATTTTGAAAAATCCTCTTGTAGATATATTCTTGAATAGTTAAACTTTGAAAATATAAAAAATCGATTTGTTTTAAGTTTCTAGACTAGAATACCCCTTAAACTTTTCAGGAAAGGTTCCCGAGATCATGCTTTTATTGAAAAGTTGAGCTTCGATATCAATCATGTTCTCAGTATTCTTCATTTGGCCATCGTTTTTAAAGTCGGATGTGACGAATGCTATGAAGCCGGCTGGTGAGCTCTGAAAATATGACTTATTGTCAATTAGTCGAACTGGTATTGGTCTATTCGTGTATTATAAAGAATCTGCGATAAAGCAACTATACTGTCGCTGGAGTATGCCTTTTAACTAGAAACCAGTGGACGAACATTCTCGTTGATACCTGAAAGGGAATTTCTAATTGCATCAAATTGCTATCCCTCGAGATCCAAGCACATGGTCATTCGCTAAGCACAACAACATTTACATTTGTGTACAAAAGATTAATAAGGCAACACGCTGTTTTCGTCCAATTTTTGCGTTCGAAAAAGTTTACAGATTTTGCCCACGTTTTTTAAATGATCCTTTCTTCATGCACACATACTTTTCTTGCATCTTCACTTCAAGTTAAGCAACAAAGATTGCAATACTATTCAAACAACTATCCTTACTTAATCCCCCTGAAAGCTGCAGTGTGATTATTTTAAGGCAAATCCAGGGGTTTCCTTTTAACAGCAAAAAACAAAGTTAGTTGTAAAAAATAAAGCAACCATTAGCAAATTAAAACAAACACAGAAAAGTCCTGTCTGCAATTTACCTGTCCAGGACTTAACGCAAAATAGAGGAGAAAAACAAAAAACAAACTATCACATAGTCCTTCGCTGTTTGTTGACTTTTCTTATTATATTATTCGTCTCTATTTATTTATTTATTTTTTTTTGCCGTAGTATCCTTTACCTTAACGAATGTTTGACTTCCTCTGAAGGATATTTATATATTTATGCTGAAGTAATTTATTTTCTTCTCTCAAAAGACTGCATTATGAGTGTCGTTGCAACGTGGCCAGCACCAAAGGCACTCGAAGGACATACCAATTAGAATGAACATCGTTTCAGATCCCGCAGATGCTTGGTCTAATTTATTTTCAAGCCGATAACTTCTTTTAAAAGAATTTTACTTCACAAAAAATAAAGGTCATTAATAATACTTGACTAAAATGGCGCCATCTCTTATTGAACAGCTTAAGTACTTGGAGATGTGTAACTCATTTAAAGTCCCCTGGGCCAGCTAGAGTTCTGATAAACATCTAGAAAGGCAACTTACCTACTTACGTATTTATTCCTGTGGAAGAAAAATTATTCAGCTTAAGATAACAACAGAATGGCAGGACGACAGAATGTGCCACACACACACCAACACATATAACCGTCGGTCGGTCGTCCAATTAAGTTAATTAAATGAGTCTAGTATGAGGTGTAATCAGGAAGAAAACAAAAACGAAAAAAAAAACAAACAAACAATGTCCCAACAAAGTGACATTTAAATGATAAATTATACAAGAATGCGCAAGGACACAGACATCCTGGGAAATGAAATGAAAAAAATTCTCAAAAATGTCCTCTCTGACAAATGATAATCTGATTGCAGAGACCCTCGCTATCTACAGGTTGAGATATTACGCTCGAAGGATAACTTTCGAAGCTGTGCATTTTTTGGAGCCCTACCTGGCTTCCATGTCCCTGCGGTATACTTCCAGCCACCTTAGACCATTTCGAGTTTCCGAATACAAAACCGCGGCAACCTATTTTATAAAATGCGGCAGGGTGACGAGAAGAATCTCACAAAAGGACGACAGAAAGGTGTCTGAAATATACGTACCTTCCCAAGATGATAGTTGGAATTGAGGTTGCCGGTTTGTAGGTGTCTCAAATTTCTGGTTCCATAAACAAGAGCACAAAAATGACTTTCGATTTCTCTCTCTCTAAATTGTTGCCTTCATTTGGGGACAAGGATCTCCTTCAGCCACCCTCTAAAAGATTAAAGCTAACGATTCACAATCACCGCAGAAGTTATAGACGACTACCGGGTCCCGGATCTCCAAAAAAAAAAAAAAATTAATGGGAAAGCCCAAAAGGAACTAGGAATATATTTAGAAACCGAAAAGATGTGCAAAAACAATTCAGGGACTGTTTCCACGGCGATTACGGTGCTTTCCTTTCCAAAAAGGATATTCAAAGAGCAGGAAGGGATTGGAAATGTTGTTCAAAAACTCTTCACGGAAGTAAGGTTGCTTAGTTTTGTGCCAGGACAACGAGGAGGACATCAACGTTCTACAATTATTTTACTTTTATTTCCTTGTACTCTAGTTCTCCATCGAATGTCCTTGGAATATATTTTTGGTTGCTAGTGATTTTATTTCGCACACTAGAGAATCGAATGGTTTTAATTGACTTTATGGAAACTCCAGCGTGCACGGATAGACGGGATGTCCTGGACACTACGTTCCTTTCCAATAGCCAATCTCTCATTCAACGATATATGGAGTGGTGAATTGGGTCCTTTTCAATGGGGTTTTGATTACTGCAGATGTTTTTTCACTTTGTAATTTTTTTTTCATTTTCATTTTGTTTCTAATTTCGCTTTTGATTTATTTTTCCGAGAAGAATTTTAATAATTCGAGTAACGTTTTTGATTGTTTATTTATTCCATTCTGTGAATTAGAAATGAGCTCTTGTTGATGGTCGAAGAAATGGTAGAAGGACTCGAACAGCTGTGACTGTAAAATTGAAATTAAAAGGACTTCTAGGATGCGTATGATTTTGTTTTTACATTTTTTGTTTTTGCGCTTCCTAATTGTTGATTTTTCTCATTCTTTTGAGGTGGTGATTGTTGGCGTCCTGTTGCTGGGTAAAGACAAGAAAATTAATTTTTGCTTTCTTTTGACAAGACTTTCAATTGGGATTATCCTACGGATGGGTTTTAGTGTTGTTTCTTTTCTAGTCTTTTTAATTTGTACTTGTATTGAGGGACAGTGTTATTGAAGTGTTTTTTTAAATTTATTTTGATTTATAAGAAAAGTATGAGTTGGGATACTAGTAGATGAAACTTCAAAGCGTTTCAAAACAAGTGATTATTTCTCTATGGATCCGAAATATTTTTAAAAGGTGTTCCAATCTTGTACTCGTACTTGCATAAGCCCACCAAATGCTAAGCGGTTTGGCAAGACTTAATTGAATGCTTGGCGGTTTATTTCCGTAGATAACAAAAATAAAGGTCGAGTGTGAGTTTGACTCTAACACGAAAGTTTCCGTACCACCTTACAGTATGCAAAACTCTAGATTTTATGATTTGCTGATCCCTATCCGACACATAAAGTAAAGGCTCGAAATCGGGTCTCGTATTCCCATAATAGAAATGAAAAAAGGCATTCTTCAAACGATGGTTTATGAATTAAAAATATCGCAATAAGAAGTTTTAATGTATAGTGCGGTTTATTTAGAGGTATACAAATTTAATATGAAATCAAATACCTTAAGCTTATGTAAAGGTCTATGATATAAGCTTTATTTTATGCCATCACTGCATAAAAATGATTTCGGGAATATGCGCACCACGGCTAGCTCAAATATAGCAGAGTCGTGGAGTCTAATTTTCGAAAATTTTAATCAGTAATAATATTGCGTATGTTGACTTCTAAATTGTCCAACGTCGCTGGCTTATCGGCATTGACTAGTGGTTACACATTTCCCCAAAAAAGTAATCTAAAGGTGTGAGATTACAGGATCTACGAGGCCAGTGCACAGGTCCATTATCCAAAATTATGGGCTCAGGAAATGCTTCCCGTATTGCATGTTCTTGTCGAAACCAATGCTCTGTCACCTCGTTCCTCCATCCACGGTGACATTTTGGCTGACAACGTCCGTAATGAAATATGGGCCAATGATGCCATCAGCCCCTAAAGCACACTAAAGTCTGAGTTTTGATAGATGTAAGGGCATCTCAGTTAAGTCTTCTGAAATTTTTCCCACTCCAAATTCCCCAATTTTGCTTGTTTACATATCAATTTTACCAAAAATTAGCCTTATCAGAGCACAAAAATTTTGACCAAAACACTTATAATGGTCACGCAGTTTCTCTCTCTTGGGCCTTTTAAACTTTGAACCAAGATCGTTCCGTAGCTTGCACAAGCTGGGCGGGCATAGCTCCAATTCTTCTCAACAATCTGCTTCACAACGGCCATAACTTCATCTCTTCGCACTGCTTGTCTTCTAAAGGTATGCGTGTTATCCACAAGAGTGTACGTCATACGAAAACTTTTCATCGTGTTCCGAATAACTTGCCCAAATGGACGCTTATCTCGACCGCAAAATCGACATAGCGCACGATAAGTTTCACGAACGGGACCACGGTTTTCGAAATAAGTTTGCACGTTTGTGTTGTTCTGACGCTAGTCTATTTATCGTGAAATAGCAAAACGTATTTATCAAAAATAAACCTTTCAATTAACTGTCAAACTGACGATCTATAGAAACATTATTGCCAGTTTAAAAACCCAAACCCCTATAGTCGATTAATCAGACATATGTTTTGAAATTTTTGTAATGAATGAAATGAGAAAAAAATATCCGCTGTCATGCAACAGCCATCGATGCACATCTATAAAGGTGCTTAAAAGATTCAGTTTAGCGTGATTTCGGGGCAATAAAGAAATCGGCCAATGCTTGTTTGGCTTCTTGATCGGCAAATCGAAATTCTTGAAAAGACCAACGTATTTCAGGTCGACACTCACCCACACTATACAAAGCAATGTTCGAATTCGGGATCACTGTAATCCTGGTCTGACCATGAAATATGTGAAAAACTGTGTAGTTTGCATGAGACCAACATTTTTACAAGGTTACTTCCAAAGTGAGTGTTAAGGTGTCAAAATAGTGCAATTTTTGAAAAAAATATTGGTTGTAGTAAAGCATCCTCCAGATTGATAACTGATGTTATTCCTCTGTTGGTCCAGTGCACTAAAGAGAGAATATTGCAACGTGAGCTGGAAGACGTCTCAAAGTTCCAAGATCTCAAAAACCGATCAGCTGTCGCACTATACTGACGAGAAGTCTGTATTAAGGTGTGCGACTAAGTCCTCCATGGTTTCTTTTTTTAATGAAAAAACAATTTTATTGTGAAAAAATGGTTACAAATGAATCATTAAAAACATTGTTCATCGCTAGCTGCAAAGTTTTGCCATCGTTCTGGCAGAGCTCAAATACCGTAACGGTAAAAGTACTAATCTCTCGAGGCTATCCACGAATCAAGCCAATTTATTTTGTCTTCATATTAGCGCAGTATCTGGGGAAAACAGCGGGTAGGTTAGGACTTCCCATTTGATCTTTTCAAGGAGCGTTTTCGTGCTGAAGGATCCCTTTTCCGTGCGTTTGCTCGTACTGTGTAAAGTACTCAGTGCAATCGCATCAATTGAAGTCGATATCGTTGGCCAGTGATGGTTTCATGGGCTTCAACAGTTCATAATGATTGACACCGAACTGGTCTTACCAAATACACAACCTTAACTTCGCAGCGTGACTGAGCCGACGATGTAGAAGCATGATCGGGCAGTTCCCATGACTTTCTTTTTCCTTTGAGTTGCAATACTGAATCAATTTTTATCTCGATATTTATCGCTTGGAAAAGGCTTGGCAAGAAAATCCTAATGCAAGCTGTTCTTGCCTTTGGCATGGACCCTCATCGAACAATGCCTCCGATTCAGCGTCTTCAATGGATATCAGCCTTACTTCTCGTGGACGGTCGTCAACATTGAAATCACTGTTCTTACAACACAGAGCAAGAGTAGCCTCTCTGTAAACGTTTTGAAGCTCAGGATGAGCATCAGCCGCACAAAATCAGACATTTGCACACAACTAAAATTATATGAAGCTGCAACAAAGTCACTAAATAGTTTGTTTATCATATGTCTAAGCTCAGTTTATGACGTCTTGGATATGTCAAAATCGACAACCACTTACTGCTGTAGCTGAATTTAGTTGCGTACCATTCAATTGCCAAAGCCCACACGGAAAACTAATGCATCCTGAACCTGAACGTGTTTTTGGACTGATAATCGTTTAAGGATATGGATTCTAGCTAGCTAGCTGGCGGTCCTAGTATCGGTTGATTGCAAATGAGTTCAAAATATCTGTAAGTCTCTTTTGTGACTTTTCATCACCACGTAGCTGCTGTCTGATGCCATTGTGCTTTCTCAGAATTTCTCCCAAAATTCGCATTGCAGCAGTACTCTAAAAAATGTCCCAATGATGCATGTTTCCCCCCGGCGATAAAGTGTTCTTATCAACTTAGGCTTTTCGTTGCCCCAACGACGTTAATTCTGTTTTTTATCAAAACCAGCAAAGTTAAAATGTACTTCGTCCCTCTTTATAATTTTAAATTGAATCCTGTGCGTAGACTTCAACAGATTTCTATAAAACTGCAGCTTGAGATTAAATGACATTATAGTGCGACGCTCATAAAATAAGAACGATCTCAAGTCTATTAGTCGGTAAATCTGTGGCGTTTTGTCATATTAAATTTCCTGAAATATTAAGACAACACCGATTGGTGACGTTTCTGTATAATGCCTGAAATCAGGATTTGTTTTGGATTCAATTTGAAACCAAGTACGATATTACACTCTGACCTTTCCACAACGAATGATTTCTTTTCCTCAAAGATAACTAAACAAAGGTCAAATACCACAAAGAAAAGTTGAGATTCACAAAAAAAGCGTCGTTCTCTGCTCGCTTACTTTTGACATCGGTTCAGCCTGACTCCAATATTCTAGTCCCCTTTAAACGTACATCATTCAGTCACAAGGACGTTTCAAGTTCTCCATCATTCTCAAAAAGCACTTGAACACCTCATTCTTCTTTAAATTATTCCACGAATTTCTTTGAACCCGACACACAATACCTTGGCACTTGTTAAGCAGTCTCTTATATGAACTTATTCAAAGGTGACTTCCGCATTTGAAATGGATTTTTTTCTTACACCTCATATCCACGTTCTTGAATACATACATACTCAGAAATAAGTATGTCATCTAAACAAACGAACAAAAAAAAAATGGTAATCCTGTTAGGATTCATCATCCGTGCCCACGCGTAAGTATTTCCACGAGTAGGCACACACTCGCACGCCATCTTCAACCGCACAAAGGCAAACGAGAGTTCCCAAAATCCACGTAAATTGGACAACGAACTGACTTTATCATTGATTCTTCATGCTCATGTCAAGGATAAGTCACAGAGCATCCTGCCTTTGATTCTCTTTAACAAAAAAAAAAAAAAACGTAAAACGTAAATTCCAATCGAGAATTGGAAAGCGGAAAAAAAATAAAACGAGCTTCTTTGTGAAATATTTTTTAATTTACTTTCGACATACCTTTGCCAGCCGTCCTATTAATCATCTTAATTTGATTCAGCAATCTATGGAATGATGACGCACGGAATGTCTTTTGGACTACAAAGGTATGCTAACGCCTGAACATCTGATGGTCCTGTTTTTCGGGTGGAGCCTTTTAATTTGCGAATATTCTGTTGGTCGTTGAAGAATTGAGTTTGGGTGACTTCGCAAGGAACAAGAAGAAAGTTAAATTTTTAAGGCAGCGCAATTTTGAATTGGAACTTAAGCTTTTGGGGGACTCTTAAAAAAAGTCGATTGTGAAATGAAAAATTTGCTTTTATCCTGTCTTTTCATCCAGTACTACATTCCTTCTGTTATTATTTAGTCAAAGAACACCGAACGCTTAAAATACTGCATGAGGTTGCCTGAAGGAACAAGATTTTGTATTTCCAGAAGGTCCTCTTTACAGGTCTAAAAGTATTGAGTTCTTACTTCAAACTTCATTCCATTATACTCTTCTAACGTAGTTTTGGAGTCAAGATGATACCGCGGCGGTGTTTGGATCCTTATGAAGTTCAACTCACTCTAGAATTGAAGCATGGGGTGGATGACCTATTTTTGCGAATTTGCTTCAGCGACCGGTGAACGGCGCAAGCTCACACGTTATTGAGGGAAGACAATCGCATGCATAAAATCTCTTTTGATCGCGTGGTTTCATTCCATGCTTTTTCGAAAGGTAGGCTTGGTTCAAAATGCAGTACTAAATGTGGAAGACATATCTCAACAGAACAGTGCCACAAATTACACAATGCGAACTATTTTTGGCAGTCTTCTTTTTGCCTTCCAGTAACGTGAACTTGACATCCAGATCCTGTGATATGACCCACTTGAAAGTAAATACTCGTCAAATCAGCGAAAAAGGTGGTCCTGTAAGGCATCTCGTGAATTGCTCATGATCCACACCAGTGAAAAATTATTCCTTTTTTCGGGGCTACACAAAAATTTACACTTTCTGGTCGAGAATTTTTTTGTCAAGTAAAAGAATTCACGATTATGTGATTAGGAAGAAAAACGGCGTGTGACTGGCAAAAAATTGTTTCAAAAATACCATAAATCTCACCTTTAATTCCGATTCTAGTTTAAAATATGTATTGCATCCGAAAGTTTTCTGGATAAAGCAAATAGGCTCATAGGCCTTCAATCTTCTTCAATGGATAAGAAACTACCTCTCGGGCCTTTAATTTCAAGTGGTGTTTCAGGTCAGCAATTCACCATATAAATTCTGATGTGCCTCAGGGTTCCCTTTTGGCTCCGACTCTCTTTTAATTTTCATAAGCGATTCATTGCCTACATCTTCCAAAAGCCACTCTTTTGCTGCCCATAGTGTCCGTAAAATTTCATGATACTCATTTCCGGCTATGAGTATCTAGTATCAAAGCAGAGATTGATGCCCGCTCTAACTGTCTTGTAATACTAGAGGGAACAACCGGCCATTAATCAATGATGACATTTGCATCGCTGCGGCTGAAATAATTTTCAAACTCGGCATGTGAATCATTACATTGGTTGTAATGAGCACTTAACCTATGTCGCCGAGAATAAATTTTCAACCTGTCCCGTAATGGAGTATTGCTATCATGTCTTGACAGGTGTCAAACCATAAAACACAAACTCATCGTTTCAATACCTAAGTTAACTCTCCAGTATTGCCCTTATAGTTTTTTTTCCATATAAAGTAATACAGATGTATTCTTTGCCTCACTTCTTTCCACTTTCGGTATTCGCTGTCTCTGTTTTCTCAAGACCTTACTGTCCGCGAGGTAAGAGTTTTCATAATCCCTTAAATGCCTGCATTAAAAAAATAAAATAACGCTTTGGACTCTTCGAAAATGTTTTTGCCTTTTATTAGTTGGGTTAGCGTTGTGGGACCGAAGGCTCAATTCTATCAATTTGACAGGAATTCTACAAACAAAATTTTAAAGATTATGTTTCTAAGCGATAACACGAAACGAAGCGAACGCAGAAAGACTTTTGGCACCACTTTGAGTTCAAAAAAAGTCTTTAATTCACTACACAGCTCACGCCTGAGACAAATACCAGGGCTTTTGTTCTTATGAAGCTGAATACCGTCACTTTTCAAATGGATCAAGAAGGTCATAAGTTCGAACATTGAAGAAGTCTGGAATCTCATATTGTTTTCGACTCTGGTGCAGTCACCATCTCCCGGGGCAATCACTGGATTGGTTCACCAGCAATAGTTGACTAAGTGGTTGATCGTGCTGTACTGATTAATATGGTATGTCCGCTTGTCATCCTATTGTTCTTTGTAAGTGTCGCTAGCGTTTTTTTTCCAGTTTGAATCATTTAAGAACTTATTAAACATTAGACAAATCGCATGAACTATTGTAGTTTAAAGAAATTAACACTACCTAACTGGCTAACTATCACTTTGCGGGTGAAGCTAAGTCTAGTATTAAACAGAATCTTTCGACCCATTTGCTAAACTAAGAAAATTTTGACCAAAAACTTTGTGCATGATCCTTTTTAATTCTTTATCTAAATCTTAAAAGAATTTAAAAATAACTAAAAAAATAGATACCTAAATTTAACTTAAAATTCTACATATATATAAATAAAAGCATTCACATAATACTTTAAAATCTATGAAAATATATCGATACTTATCTTCGAAACTACGCCTTCGATTTCAAAATTTATATCACTAATAATTACAATAAACTATCAGAACGAACATAGGCTGTATATTATTTTATTTAAGTATAAGGATCTTTCGTGGCGACCAATTTTGTAACCAGAAAACTGTCGAGTGAACTCGTTTCTATAGAAAAGTTTCAGAACTCATAAAGTTCTATTTAAAAGTTCGCGACGATACATCTCTCTATTATAAGGTTAAGGCAAGATAATATTTTAACAAAGAGTAAAATTTTGTAAGTTTGTTAGTTTGAATATAAGACATAATCTTCGAAACTAGCCAACGTTCTTCCACCAATGCCTACAATCGACCTTCAGAATGAGCAAAGATTTCAAATAATCTCACGTAGATAAAAGTAAAGTTTTTCAAAATCAGAAAAAGCAAAAGCTGTCGTAATGATAAGAGATATTTAATTGGTTTATTAAGAAGAATTTTGGAACTGAAAAAGTTCTTTAAAAAGTCCACGATGACATAACTTAATATTTAAATTTTAAAATGTAAATAAAATATATATTCAAAATAAATTTCAATCCGTCATATACAAAAAAAAGTTCCTTTTACACAACATTATTTGAATATGAAGTGTTATTTTATATCCGCGAATGGCGAATATATCTTTTTGGAGTTTTACAACTTTTCTACGTTCACGAAATCTACCCTGATTTCCTGATATAGTCGCAAGGGACTGCTCATAGAAATATATAATTGTAGTGTATAATCTCTCACGTATGTATAAAATAAAAATATTTATTTTAGCAAACTAATCCCACTTAGCCAAGGAAGAACTAAATCTATGTAAGCCCGATTTGGCCCCATAAGGTGACTTGACCTTGAAGGGTAACGATGACAGAGGTCCCTACACATTTCCAGAATTGTCGGTACTGCGTCTGCGCATCTATCATATCGCACCTTGATACCACTCCTGCTCCTTCTAAAGTGGAGATATTCTTCAGAGCTGTGTGCAATGTCATTGAGTCGCCTGTCTACATCTGCATAGGCGATGTCGAGGACTTGCGGGATCCCCATACTATTTTCTATCAAATCCTTAGAGTCGACGTAGGGCAAGGCCTTCGGAAGTATTATTGTCAAGTGTTTTTGATGATGATTTCAATGCATAACACTGATAGCAAAGCAATGCTGCAAACTTCCAATATATTGTAGAAAATACTGCGAACTGAGCGAATGCAAATAATTCCACGTAATCTTCTTTTTCCCTTTTATAACTCCGTCCACGCAGAAATCGAAACCAAAACGTCAGTCTTTCAGTTCTTCTCTTACTTCTTGTGCTTGCTCAATGCGAAATGCATTTTAAGGTCACTCATAAAATATGAAAAAAAAAAACAGATAAAAAAGAGGTTTTGACCAAATTTGAATTAACGAGTCAAATTATTTTAGCTCCTCTTCCTAAATCAATAGCACTCAGGTTTTCCAGAGTTTCCTTGGACTTGGGTTTGTGTTAAGTTGGATTGAGATTATACAGACTTCCTCAAGCCTTGCCAGATCGCAAGGTGGTCAGTCAGCACTTCCATATGGAATAACAAAATTGTTGGGATTTTTGTTCTATCAAACACATCATTTTTTAATTGGCTGAATGTACTTTAAGAGGAAACAAAGAAACGCACAGCCCACATGCTTTAATGCAAGTCAAAAATGTTATTGTAATTGTGCTTCACTTATTCGCCTTTTTCATATTCGTATTCCTGCCATCTAAGACTTGAAATAAAAATCTTTTATCTAGAAGCAGAGAGTTAGGAATGGATGCTGAATACTATTCGTTAATCAAAGGAGTGCTTCCAAGACTCAATCTTTTGCTTCTTGTTTGTCCACCCAGGCAAAAAATTGTAAAAAAATGTTGTGTAGCTTTCAAAGTTTCTTTGGAGTTCCTCAAACTTACAACATAGAACTTAACTGCACAGATGCACGAGTATGTACATATGCCCCCGAAGCTTGTTAATACAATTCTCATGAGTATTCTGTTTTTAAATCGACCTTTGACTATTGACTATCTTTGTTCGTAACCTCCTCCTCCATACCTGCTCCGATACGACTATGCTGATCGATCACATGTCATTCACATCCCATCCCATTTACGTTATGGTTCGTCAAGTTTTATTAAGTTTGCTTTGCAAGAAATCTAAATAGCCCTCGTTCCCGAGAGAGGAGCCTTCATATCCATTAGATTCAGTCCATATGAATTGCAACTATTCCAAGTGCATTACTCTAACGTAGCATCCGAACACTAAACCAACCCACAACATTGCTCGAGGAATCTCAAGAATCCTTTTTGATTTTTTTATCTTTGCACAGATACAACTATATCCTTTTCGATGGACTCATTCTGGTGCTCTCCCAGGAAAGGTTTTCACTTCCACATTATGCCAGTGTGCAACAGTATCTTGTATCCTTTTTGAAAGGAGTATTTATATTGCTGGGAAAAAAAAGTGAATGTAGAGACACGGTTTTTGATATCACCTGGGCTTCTTTAGTTTTGACGTTGTCGCAAGTCGTTGAATGGATTCATTTGGAAAAGCGGAGTGAAATAGAACTTAAGATTCCCATTGCGGTAGGTTGACAGGTCGTTGTGGGTTCCTCTCAACTGGTAAATTAAAATGGGAATCGCTTGAAGAAATCTTTTTAATGCAGCAAGACACCGTCGTTGGGAGTTATTACTTGGAAAACTTAGGTGAGATTGTATTTATGATTTTTATGTGTCAAACCATTAGTGCAAATGGAAATGGGTTAAGACGCTATTCCAGGTGAGTTATTGTAGAAATAAAGGAAAATATATGAATGCCTGCAAATTTGCAAATTTTTCTCAACTAATGGGTTCTATTTTGAATCTAAATGCATGTAAGCTTGTGTGTCTTGAAGAAGCAAGAAAGAAGTGTTCAGTATTTTAAGACTTTCTCGTATGAGTTCAAAATAAAAGTGACAACGATTGGGATATATTCTATGCCAGTTAACTCATTAACATCTTAATTAAGAAACAATTCAATTTTGTTTATGTGATGGAAGGAAATAGAGTTGTGTAGGGCTTTGTGTAGGTAGCTTTGAAAAGACATCAAGTACCAACTCGATTCCGGTGGGTTCTTTTAGATAGGGGAACCTAAGGAACTCAAAAGCTGTGTGCTGCAACTTTATCCGCGTAGGTATCATGTACGTGGCGAAGTAATGGGACTCAAAAAAGTGTACTCAACACCCTGTGCGTGACATCAAAGGAGTATCTCTTTCTGTAAAGACATGAAAGAGCCTTTTAGGGTCCCGTACCTCGAAAGGAAAAAACGGAACTCTTAAAGGATCACTTTGTTGTCCGTTCGTCTGCCTGTCACGATCCTTTTTCTCAGGAACGCGTAGAGGTATCAAGCTGGTATTTATATCATATACTCAAGTCTATTGTCCCTTGGAGCTTTGAAAAAATCTTCCAAGCTGAAGCAATCAAAAGATTCAGCCGTTTATGCCGCAAATTTTCGACACTCACAAGGGAATCAAAACCTACAGGGTACTTCCCGTGAACTTAGAATTTCGAAATTTGGTACGAAGTAACGTCTTATAGTACACATAAAGGAAAAGTTCCGAAAACCTTAAAATTTTACTTACATCACATATTATTTCTCAATAATTATAAACTTATTACCTTTTTCATCATGACCGCGTAGAGATATCAAGTTGAAACTCATGACAAATATTAAGGTCTAATTGCGTTTAAGCCTTATTTCCAAGT
Organism: Orthonevra nobilis; assembly: GCA_963555765.1. Classification (NCBI taxonomy): domain Eukaryota; kingdom Metazoa; phylum Arthropoda; class Insecta; order Diptera; family Syrphidae; genus Orthonevra; species Orthonevra nobilis. The sequence goes on along the minus strand of OY743226.1, from coordinate 27,822,737 downwards.
CAGAGCAAAAACGCAAAGGTACAACCATGTATACCGCATATTTTGAAACTCGCAAGAGAATCAAAACCTAAATTAAAAATGTGATTGTAAACATAAATGTAGTTACATCAACTTAGGTTGTCATATTATATTAAAATATTGTCCAACATATTATCAGACAGTTTGCTTGTGTTGTTCCTTCAATATTTTATTTTGCAAGGCTGCTGCAAGGCTAGTGTAGGTATTTCAATTATATTATAAAACAAATGATATGTGTTAGAGGAGACCTTTGTCTTTAAAAATACCATAATGATAGTCGTGATGGGTGATCTTTTACTAATATACCTACAGGTATATACGGAATCCTCAGTACGCGAGTCCCACTCGCACTTGTCAGGTTTTTTTTTTGATTGGGTTAAATAAAAGCCTATGTTCATTTTGAAGTCCATTGGTATCGGTGAAAGGGTTTTTGAATCCAAACCTACAAAATATACAAACTTTTACTCTTTTTAAAATTGTGCCAAAACTTTAGCATGTAAAGATGTGTGGTGAATGTGACTTTTTTGAAGAACTTTTTCAAAGAAAGCAATTCAATATCGATTGCCAACCATCGTTCGCAAAAAATACATTCGCTCGACCATTTTTAAGTTACGTTATTGGTCGCCACTAAAGTGCTTTGATTCGTAAAATAGTTTCTGAAATCTTGTCGTGTCAAAGATTATATAAATTTACAAACATTATCTCTTTATAAAATTGGTAAAGATTTCAATGCAAAATACTGGAGAAAGTGATTGATCGACTTTCGCTACCAATTAAAGGTTTTCAAAATAACCTATATGTCCGCCGAATATCCTTAATATCCTCTAAGTCATTTTCTAATATCTCAGGTGTATCGTTATGTTATGGATCTTGAATTCAACTTGATCCTTCATGATCTATTTATGATGACATATTTTTTTGGCACATTCGAGTAATACTTTTTTAACTGCGCCAATTGCTGCTTCTTTTTACTTCACTTTTTACGACTTGGCTTATATATTAAAAGTGATAGTCAATTTGTCATAATGCGTCATTAATAACAGTCGAAGGTCCAGGCTCAAATGAAATTTTGATCTTTGAATTTCTATGTATATTTCGTCTGCTTAAGCAGATATACTTTCACTTCATGATCTCCAAAATAAGGCAGCGGCTATTCTTTGCCTACGACCGAATGTCCAAACTTTTCGTGATCGATATCGGGCAGCAATAAAGATGCTTGAAATATGGCTCCAAACTGCTGCTTAACCATATGTAGGGGGTTTGCAAAGTCCTATTTCAAAGTCAACTACATTTGAATGCAGCCATTAAATGTATTATTTGTGCAATTACCCCGAAATATCAAAATTCAAAATATGTATCATAATCGAGGGTAATTATTCTTAAAAAAGTCTCCAAAAAATAATCATTGCTCTTGTGTCCTTTTTTTAACTGGTAAAAAGGTTTTTCCAAATACTCATGATATGCCAACAATCTTCTCTGTAAAGATCGTTGTAATTAAAAAAAAGCAAGTGCCCAAAAAGCACGATAATAATTTGCTGTTTGGAAAAACCACCTTAAAAGCCTTTCCCATCGCCGTAGTTTCGTTTTTTCTTCCAATGCTTTTTGTACAGCGTTAAATACCATTGCATTATTTACGTATGTTCCTAGTTTTTTTTTTTTTAATTTTTAAGGCAGGTAATCCTCATTGTTCTCCACGCCGAGAAATCTTGTAGCCAGCAAGTTCTGAGACAGCTTTCAGCTCACGTCTTTAAGGATTTGGTTATTTAAGTGTTTCAAGTGCAAATGACTTGTCTGTGATCCAGAATGCTTAGGCCTGGTGGCATCAAGAAAATACCGAAGTTCGCCATCTTTATTCACGGGTGTACATTCACTTCGCTTTTCCTGAGGTTTTTATATGTACGACTTTGATTATTGTTAAAATGCCCACACAACTGTTCGCTAAAAACCATCATTAGCAAGTATATAGATCAATTGAAAGCGTGTCCGATGGTGTTCCTATTGTAGGCCTATGGGACCCTTACTCGGCTATGCGTTCGTTCTCTCCTTACCCATTTTGAACTTCTTTAATGTGCCTATCCGTAGAATAAAATTCCGTTTAAACAACGTTTGTTTTTATTGAAAGCTTATTTCCAAAGTAGATACGAATTTCGAAAAGAAATTTCATTCGCAATAATGCACCAACTATGGTTGGTTAAGTCAATGGAGAGCGACTGCCTTAAAATCGCTAGTAAATTAAGGACTTGAACTTACCTCCAACAAGATGGTTGATTAATGCATACTAAAAAGTGTTGGTCCAGCTTTTCATGAAATAATATCGAAAATGTATTGAAAAAACTGGTTTGGAAGCATAGCCTTCTGCCAAACCAGCCAAGGCAATAATTTGATGGAGAAATACAATTTTGAAATGTTTTTTGAATAGCCTGTTTTAAACATTTTTTTTTTAAAACACATGAAATGATGACCCAAATTTTAGGAATGCTGAATAAAATGCAGCGAAATTAGAAGTTCGACAAGTGTTTGGAGTCCGCCCTTGGATCAATCTAAATCAATTTTCCAAACAAATCAATGCAAGCTTAGTCGAATCCCTTCAGTGCTGACTTAAAAAAAAATGTAAAGCTTGCTGCTTCTTTGGTTATAAAAAGTGATGAGGTCAGTTTTTGATTAAGGATTGGTCAGCTGGTAGGCGGAAACTTTAGAATTGCATCTCATTCTTTAAAACTGGACATCTAAGAGTTTATGAGTAACAACAATATGAAAAATTGATATTAAATTGATTTGATGCTTAGTTCGGATCTTGTGGAGAAAGTGTAACCTAGTCATAGTGTTAAACTCTCTGTTAAGGCTTATGAAGCATTGTCCAAAAGAGATACAAAACCGTGCCACTGCATTTTTTATAATCTATTAAAAACGTCAAAACGTTAAAAAAAGCCATAACATTTTTTTAAATGACGAAGTTCATGAACGAGCAAAGTTTGGATATTGTCAAACATTTTTATCAAATATTTGTATCGCGACTTTGTGCCCAACCAATCAAAGCACTGGAAATATAGCTTAAGTACTTCAAGCAGTCAATTCCATGCCACGTCATGGTGAATTTTGCCTACACACTTCATTAAGAAATAGAGCCTTTCGATCATATGAAGTGCCGAAGTTTCTCCGAAGAAAATTGTGAATTTCATCGAAAAATCAATTTTAGCCATGAAGATGATAAGGAAAATAAGTTTGCAAATATTGAACAGCCAGGAATCCACGCGTCTTTGAAAGACTGCGTCCACAAAAGCTGATGGTGTGGTACATCGATATATATGATTGTTCTGTTACCGTGAAGGGAGTTCACTAGACAGAATTGGATAGATTTGACATAAGTGATATAGAGTTCCAACAGTATCGATTCATATGCCACACATTACACCGAAAGACAACTCTTTCTTTTTTTTGTAGGGTTCCATTTTCCTTCCGTTCGTCCATTCGTCCGCCTGTTACAGTGCTCTGTCTTCTGAACCATAGAAGGTAAATGCCTGCAATTTTTGGAGAGTATGAACAAGTATTACCACAACAATAACAAATAATATTTAAAATAAAATTTAGAAATACGAGTTTTTTAAAATCACAATTAAATTCAAAGAACTAGTTTTTGAAAAGTGGTACGGAACCCTTCTTATGCATGTTCGACTTGCACTTGGTCGCTTTTTATATTCAAGAGGATCCAAAAAACAATATCAAAAGGCAAATTGACAAAATTCTGGCTGCATTCTTTGGAAGAGTGGTGACAAATCGGGGCTCCAACAATCGATCGCTGGAAACGTGCTCACTGTGGTTGGATGAATGAAATCAAAATCCATTCTAAGAACTTACAAGCGTGCTTGTCTAGGGAGCGAGATCTGGGAGCTACACCTGCGCCTCAACTGCTTTCCTCGAAGGTCTGTCAAATTTTACCACTCACTTTTTGTTGGTGAAGGTTCCTTTCAGATGCGAAAGGCACAATTTCGATTATCAGCAATTTTTGTGGCTCGAATTTGATTAGGGATAGCGATAAGATTTTTGTATGAAGGACAGAATAAATCACGTCTGAAAGGCTTTGTAAATTTCAGACGTGTCCTTTCAAAAATAAGATGACCACTGGAGATAGTTTAGGTTATCGCAGCTATTAAGTTAGACAGATACTTAAAAAACTTAGGAGGAATTGGCCCAAAATGGCAGTGGTCATAGAATCACATTTGCAGTTGAAATCGAAAATATACTCCGAGAGCATCAAGGATAATCGTCTTTCCAACTAATCTATTGACAAAGAGTAAACAGCCGTAAACATTTGCTTTGCAAGAAAACAAACAAGCATGAAGGTTTAGCGAAACCAATAAGACATTTCTTAGCCTAAAAGCCTCATCCTACGCGTCTCTATTCCGGGTTAGATTGGAAGACCTCTAAATTTTATTTGTTTCAAGGAAATCCCACTATCGTCGATGGAATCAGGGGAATGTCATAAATTCAATTTGTATCTCTTCCGACGTGCTATTTTTTTTTCTGCTCGTTGTGTTGGCTCTATTTTGTCAATGTCCTTTGGACTGGATGTGAACGTGATTGTGTTTATGACACTGAATTTCATTCTCTAATTTTTTTTCCCTCTTTCATTTGGTTTTATTTGCGCGGCTTTTACTAGCGAAACGGTTGAAAGAACAATGAACGACGACGACGACGACGACGACGATGCTACACTAAACATAGCTCTCAAGGGGGTAGCGTGGGTAAATTGCTAGCATGCTATAGATTTCAGGAGGTCCCCCCAATGGTCCTGTCCGCCAAAAGTCCATGTTAAAAAGAGACTTGACCGACCGGATTGGATGCTCGAAGACAATTGGATTTCTTTTTATGATTTCGTGATGTATAAATGTATTTTTCCGTTTTAGTGGTGCGTCCACAAGGACGACTGGCAAAAAGTCCTCTTTGTCATGTAAGCTTAGGAGTGAGTTGTATGTCTTTTTCCATTTCGGAAGTTTATTTTTGTCCATTCTCCTGTGTATAGTTGGACAAAAAATAAGCGGAAAGAAAAGAAAAAAAAAAAAACATTGTCCTGATTGGACGGTACTTTGAATCGCATTACTTTTTGTCATTTACTTTGTTTCAAGACTTGTTCGTTTACTTTGGCCTTCGGTTTTGCGGCTGTTGTCGTTATGTGCGGTTGCGAAGGATTGGTTAAGGATTATGGGGGGGTTATGCTTCAATTAGTTGACCCGTGGACCATCTGTCCTTCGGGATGTGTTTTTTTTAGACTTTTGTGCTCGTTAGGTGGTTTTATTTCGGTCAAATTTCGAAAGGACTTTGACAAAGTGAAAAACGCTTGATGCAAAATTGTTTTTTTTTTTTTTCTCTTTGCTCAGTAAATTCGCCAGACCTAATAAGATTGTGTGTTATGAGCTAAAACGTGACACTTTAAAAGTCGATCTTATCAGCAAATCAGATTGAGTTAGGACAGAGGAAAAAGGAGTGACTAAGCAGTTTATGGTTGGCAAGGACAATGTAAGGTCGACAGGGAGTCGAGTTTTGCTGAAACAAGAGGTTTACATATTTTGCACTATTTTGTACCAAAATCTGGGTTGGGAGCACTTGATGTATGATTCTATTTTACATCATTGCGATATTATTGAGATTTGTGTGTCGTCTCAAGGAGCAAGTGTCTATCATTCGACTTTGCTCGAAAAAGTCTTCTTCGCAAAGGTGCTTTAAGTATTTTGTGGGCTACAGTACTAAATTTTATAAAAGCTAGCAAAATGTTTCCGCCTCTAGATCAACTCAATTAATCACGAAGCGGTCGAAGCTATACAGTCTTAAATTATTCTGGATGCCAGGATACTTCGAGTAGTAAACATCGACCCGAACTACTTCCATATTGCAAACAGAATTCGAATAAATATTTGATGGGCTCCAAAAAACTATAAAACCATGTTTCAGGAGACTACTAATCTCAGAAGATACTTTATCAGTATCAAGTGCATAAGATCATTGGCAAAATAATCGAAGATGTCGCCTTACATGTACTTAGCTCTATAGAGTCAATACAGCGAAAGCTTATCAAATCAAGTATCTAGCATTAAGTTTCGTATTCGTCCCCGATTTTAAAGCTTCATCTAAATCGTAGCTTGTGTCCTTCTGAAACTTAAAAACATAAGGCCAGATCTAGATCTGATCTCTCGGCTAAGGATGTCGTACCCAAGCAGTTCTTCCCCTCTTTGCCCGGAAACAATATATCAGCTCAAAGTGAGAAATCTTTAACCTTTTTCTTTATCTTATTCCATTAAGGTGAGGTTGTCTCACTCTACTTCATCCGAACTTGCTCACTTATGGAAGTCACTAGCTTAGCCTTAAAAATAACGAACGACATTTTTTTGCTGACCGGGTGCTTAGGATCTCTCCTATAGTAAAGAAAGTCCTGATTGAAGGGGGCCTAGACTTAATGGCGATTAAAAAGACTGTGGAGAGGTCTAAAACCCAGATGTATTTTTTTTCGAAAAGGGACGTAGAATTCAATATCAATTATTTACATTCGCATGGTTCGCAGTATTTTATTTACCACTTGCCAAAGTCAAACTAGTGAAAGCGCCGATAATTTGATCCCAACGGTGAATGGTGACTGGACTAGATGAATAGAATTGCAGGAATATCATCCCTAGACCTATCAAATGATTTAAGTGCCAACAGCGCTATCCAGTTTACCGGCTTCAGCGATGCAAGTGGATGATGACCAATGGTTGATAATTCATATTTCAGTCAAGTACTATATATTGGCTTAAATCAGAATTTATTGAGTTTAACATTCGCTGCCGTTCCATTTTCACGGTTGAGGCCGAAGGATGTGTATCTGAGAATGAGGATACTCTTGTCAGTGGAAAGAGTGAATTGGATAAGTTATATTTAAAAGAATCTGAGGTAACACGGAGCCCTGCGGTACATCAGTATTTACAGATATATGGCGGATTACAGACATGAACGGTCCAAAAGATAATTTTCAATTTAGTGCCGAAGAGATCCGAGGATGCTTAACGCAGCCACTTTCGACAAAAGATTTTATTGCCAAATGTGTCAAATGCAGCAGAAAAATCAAAACACAACAAATGTACTTTCACCTGAAAGATGTTGATAGTGATACAACATTTCGGTGAAGAATTAGATCATTTTGCCGGTTTCCATGATTCGAGGTATTTCATAACACTGACGCTTTGCGGGTCGATATTTGGATGGATTCAAGATATTCAAGAATATATCTACAAGAGGATTTTTCAAAATTCAAATTATTTCCGGAGATATCGGTATTTTTCTGACCGGCATCCAAACTGGTTCGGCCGGAACTAATCGAAGAAAAGACTATAGGGATTCTCCGTCTATTCCTCAGTAAAACCTTTTTCCCTTTGTATATATTGTAATACAAAAACCCAAGGTGACTTGTATCTTTTATATTTAGTGTTCACTAACGGCCAGCTGCTAACAATTGAATTCTAACCTTCAAACCAAGGGTGAAATAAAAATATTGTGAAATATTTTTTTTTAATAAAATGGATAAAAAATCGTCAGCGTATTTTGAATGAAGGCTTCATTCCTATTTTAAAAATGATGAAGCTTTTGGGAATGAAAATTGGCCCAGAACCTCATTCATTTGCTGTGAAAAGAGACAACGCCCGGATTGACCGCTCCGAGATACGATCATACAACGCATCAAAGGAGGCCAGACCTGCTCGATATGAAGAGAAAAACGCGGAAAATTATTTTATCGAAGTCGAGAAAGGTCCGATGTATGAAGCATGAATGGCAGATTAAATAAATGAAAGTCTACAAAATCATTTCATGACTTAGACTCCGAGAAACCTTACGCGAAACTTTAAACGCGTTTTCCTCGAAACTGTCTTTTTCAAAACAATACCCACGATTTCTCTTGTTCTACTAAACCGATTTACCTGAAATTTTTAGAGAGTCTTCTTTATAGACATGTCTATGTCTGGAACTATCCACATCCCCAAGTCCTTATTACTTCTTTTTTTTTTTATAAAAATTCGAAAGTCAAAAAAAGTGGTACGAAAATTGTTTTTTTTTTCAGGCAGCCATTTTGTTAAAAAAAAACTTTCCAACTTTTCCGTTGTTCCAGACATTGCGACATTATTCAAGATTAATAATCTTTTTTTTTTTTGGTTTCAAATTGCTAGGAGGGTTGAAAGCGTGGGTGTGGTTACGCGCCAATTTTTTGCGAACCCCACTTCTTCAACTGCTAATTTTTGAAATTTTCAACTTTTTTTATTTTGTTCTGTATTCTTGTTGTGTTAATAGATAACTAATAAAAAAATGGATACTCAAAATATTAATTATCTTGTTTTTATGACACTTCAAAAATTACATGAAATTCATGCCTCTAGACTAGAATACCCCCCTAAAGATTCAACTCACTTGTTTAAAAATTGCATCTTCCACACAACAAAAATCAAGATTGTCATAATCAAATTTTTGTCCCTAATTCAGAAATTTATTTTTGTATACATCAAAACATTCACAGTTTGCGAAAGAATTTCGAAAAATTTTTGGCCCATATTCAGTCCCTTGAAAAATTTCGTTTATCTTTTATTTTGAATGAGTTTTGGGTTTGTGAAAGTGAATTTGATTCATAAAATGTGGCATTGTACACGACTGCTGAAAATTAAGTTTACAAGTGCGAATGTTATAAACGTAAATTTTTTTTATTGCAAAATCAAAGCAATCAATGCTTTGCATTTTTCGTGTTAATAGTGTTAGAAAAAATGTTTTTGTCGATGAGGTGCATACGATGAACAACACAAAAGCTTATAATTTATAAGTTCAAGACGGTATAAATATTGACCATCTTAACGATTCTGATCCAGACTGAGAAAATTAAATGCTCCTTATGGCTTCATTTGGACACAAATGTATTGTTTATGTACCGACTTGTATAAAAAAATTACGGCAATAGCTGCATCGATCATATTTTCCTACGTTTTAATAAAAATTACAATGTTGTCTTCAAAAGTGAAGTCCACGATTCCAAAATTACTGACAACCACTTATGAACGTGTACTTAATATTGAAACAGCTTTATCATCTGGAAAAACTATACTAGTAAGAAAAAGACTCATACAGGGTATGAAGTCCCCAGCGAAAATCTCAGGTATGAATTTTTGGAATCAGTTTTTATCAGAAAGTGATCCGATCTGTTGCCAATGAAGATATTATTTCCATCCTACTTAACCATGTTAATAGTGTAACCTCTGATGTTAACACTAGGCAGCGAAATTCATTTTTAGAACACTGGATGACTTTCCGTTTGTTAATTCATTATTTATATTCATCCTTTAATTATATTCCTGAAAACGTTGGGCATCAATGGTGCTATGAGCACTTGTTCTACGGCAGCACTGGAATCTGTCATAGAATTGTCTCCTCTTGATATTTACATTATGAAAATTACTGCCACAAACGCCCTTAAGAATCAACTGGAAATGAAATACAAATCTGGTGATCAAACGGGACACTTGATGATTAAGGTCTTCCATAAAGCTTCGGTATTCTCTCATTCGGAAAGTGACTTTACCACTCAGATGGCGTCTTGCACCAAAAAACATCAATTGAAAGAAATTATCCTACCATCCTCAGATGTGATAGCAGTAACGAGATGTAAGAAGTCCTCTACTACCTCAAAGTTATAATCACAGCAATATCTGAAATTTCACATAGGGTGGCCCAAAGTGTATCACTGTACCAAAGGATACTATAATTTTTGATAATCGCGTCAACTTTCAAAACCTTCGTATATCTCTGAAGCAAACCGATGCGGAGCTGGAGTCGACGAGCCCTTTCATGATATATTCTTGAGCGATTTTTTTACGGCCCAAATTATTCGGTGATTAAGGCGCAACTCGCGCAGGCCAGCTAGTAGAAAACTAAGGCAATTGTGAATTGGATTGTTCTGGAAATAAAAATATCGAGCATTTTATTGGAAAGAATAAAGCTGCTCCTTAACAATGTGCCGACAGTCTATAACCTTTTTCTTGCAGACCAGCAAACGGGTCTAAACTTCTCTAACGCTTTCTTGAACTTCAAAAACTCAGTCGATTATTTATCGAAATTCATTAAAAGAGACGAGGCCCAGTTGCAGCTTTATAGATTCGTTAAAATTTAAAATTATCGATCTTGGGCCTCGTTTTTTCGGGGACACTTATACGTCTGGTACCAAGATGATGCTGCAACACCACACACACCTCGAGACCGAGACAATCAACCTCTGGAAAGATGCGTTTCCCAATCGCCTGATGTTTCGTTTGGCGACCTAAACTGGCCAGCAGGATCACTTGATTTGTTGGCTTTAGACTTCATTTTTGAGTGCTTATGCAGTCGCGTGTCTATGAGGAGACACATCCCACCACTTCCGACAATAACTCATCAACAACGATGGCGCCTGCTTGGCTTAAGGACCCAAATAAATATTTTAAAAATAAAAATTGTGATATTATATCATTTTAAGAAACATCATCGGTTGATTGTTTTGGGCAACCCTTTATAACCATGCCTGCAGGTCCCAGATTCTGTCAAGTGTCAACACATTCATCGCTGGTCTTCTTCAAAATCCCAAAAAGATAAAAATAAAATGTTGATTTTAAAACGGGTGCTTCAACCGTGACTGCACGCTCGGCATTCATTTCAGAAACCAGGATTCGGTTGACATCCTTTTCGTTTGCAGATTCTATCCTTAACTTCGTCGCGCTCTCATCCGTCGCGCACTTGAATAATGCAAAATTTCACTTTGTAACGCACTCAACTGGAAAAAAAGCCCTTCACACACGCTCCAACCAACGCCAACACCAACGTCACACGCGTTCAAGGAGCGCTCTTTGAATTTGCGGCATTCCTACTGAATATTTGTGTATTCCGAGAGCACAAGAGCCTTTCTGACACCTTAGCTTCTCATTCGTCACTCTGCCGGCATTCAACAGCGAAAATTATTATTTTCTATTTCCTCTTTGACGTCATACGGGAAAACCCGCTACCATAAACATGATGGCAATGTGCCTGCAAGCAGCTTTCAATTAAGATCCAATTAAATTTTAATGCCCACTCGCACAAAGCATCACCAGGACGAGCATGAGAACGAGGACGTTTGCGACGGCATCGTCAGTCGTGCGAAATTAAAAAATGCTTCCAGCTATTACCAATTTAATCAGCGAAAAAAAAAAACAACAAAAACAACAGCTACAAATTAAATCAAATGTCACAGGCAATTCACACATCCTTGTTGAGATGGTGTGCTTCCTTTTCTATAGGCTTCCAGCTGACACAAGATTTATTAATGAACAAAATTTTTTTTTCTTCTCCTGAATAATTAGTGAAATTAATTTTCGATTTCACAAGAGTTTTTACTCTCGTAAAATTGATTTAATTTTGAATTTTAAGGTGCGGCCACAAGGATACACCAGTGTTCTTGCATGCCTTCTTTAATTATCCTCTTTTGCCGTTGTCGTCGTTCATGTTATGACGTTCCACATTAATTGCTTTCAATTTAATGAAATTTTAATAAAACAGGTAGTCCTGCATTGCAGGATCCTAACATCCTATCGTATGTGAAACGTTACATGATTCCCCTCGTGGATGGAGGAAATCTCTTATATCTGAGTACTTTTTCAAATATTCCTGCCGTCCAAACGAAGTGCTAACGTGCCACCGCCGACGAAGGATTTGTGCTCGTAGGTGGCGCAGGATATCGTGTTAGGTGATACTTTTCGCTGGGATTTCCCAAATGAGATGCACATTTTTATCGTGTAGCAAAGTTTGCCTTTGTTGGTGGCAACTCCCCAAGGAGGCAAGTGACAGGATGTGATGTTTTTTTCGAAGGCATACCAGGCATATGTCAAAAATTAATTTCGTAATAACCTGAACCATATGTGGATCTATGAAGAGGTGAAGCCATTGCAAGGAAGCTAATTTAATTTCGTGTCTAATGTGTGTATGGTTTTTACATTCCGACGAGTTTAATTGCTCTTACGTGCTGGGCGAATAGCATAACAGGGTATTAATTGTGGCTTGGAGTCTTGTAGCCAAACTGCTGGTGGTCCTTTAGGGAACCGAAAAAACAACCGTGACAGACTTATTAAATGAGCGGCGTTAATTCGCATGTTAAAGGATAATTAAAAAGAGGGAAACATCGCCATTAGTTGCTATTAATATTGAAAATGAGGATCCTTAGAAAAGACTAATTGCTGACTATTTAGAATATTTTTCTTTCTAAATAAATGTGGACATTTGGTGCTGTACACACAGTAGGCTTGAATGCAGGCCTTTGAACCTTATATAGAGACGAATAAATCCACATTCTAGGTTCTATTTTTAAAAATGAACGACAGGAAGTACATTTGAATCTTTTCTAAAGTGAATAGAATTCTGACCACTGAAGCCATTTTTAAAAACTGCAAGTCTTATGCAACGGTGCTTTTTGTGCTTAACTTAACGCCATCAGGATGAGGTCTAGGACTGGGCATTTAGATAAAATAGAACCAGTTTTGATGTTAATACTTCAGCCGTTTAAAGCAAAAATTAGTCACCTGGAAAATAGAAAAATTTTCAAGTTATTTCCAAAACTATCGGTGACAATTTTTAGACCATGCGGTTGGATTAACATCGATCTCTTTAATGTCTTTAAGTGATGAACATTTTATTTGCTGACGAAATTATCAACGCAAAGAATTTTTTGCCAAGTGTCAAGTCCTCCCAAAATAACAATGAATTTATTTTGCCTTCTTCGATTTCATATTTAAGAATCTTGGTCCTTCGAGTAAGAGCTTTCATCCTAGTTATTTAAACATAGCATCGACAACTTAGGATGGGCCTTGCTCAGACCAGCGAAATCCAAATTAAGAAGCCAATTTTTAACAAGTTTGAAAAAAGTACTTAGTGAAGACATCATCCTGTATGATTAAGAAAGTATATTGAAAAATAACGATAAGCAGTTGTGCCAAAGTGAGGATTTACACATAGTTGTAATATAGTAGTTTATAAAGAAGATCTTCCAAACCTTTTAGCAATACAGATGGCGGATGGGAAGAATTTTTAAGCCATGGAACAGTGAGTAAATATGATGTCTACTAGGTTTGTGGCAAAATTTTCATAGAACATACTTCTGTAAGATCAATAGAAGTTGTATTTTATTCTTATAAGTGCCTCCCTTAATAAGCAATAACATATTCCAACTTGGAATGAAAAATACAATAGTAGATTTTTTTTAATTAAGGTAGTTGAAGAGACGTTATTTAAAAAAGAGTGCCCTAGCGTACAAAGAAAAGAGGTCTTTAAAACTTCTCATAAATCGAGCTCAGGCTAGGATTTATGGTAAGTTCCAAGTATTTAAATAAATTCAGGCAGGAGCAACATTCATCTGGTGCACGATTAAAAATATTAATGCCTTAGTCTGGTACCGCTTGAAAATGTCGTTATTGCAGAAAACTTCATATCTACTACTCTGAGGTGAATTTTAACCATGACAGCTGTCACATCAGTCTAGGTTATTGGTCATTAGTGAAAACACACAAGTTTTGCGGGAAGTTTTAATATGCTTCTTTCAATTAAAGAAAAAAGCAACCGAAGCGCATCAATTGCTTACCGAAGCTTACCCGGGCTGTACTATAGACGTTAGAATGTGTCAGCGGTTCAAAGATGGTGATTTCGACACTGAAGACAAAGAACGCCCCAGCCAGGTGAAAAAGTTTGAAGACCATGAATTGGAGGCATTGCAAAATCACGTCGCTCAGCAAACCATTTCCGATCCTTTGAAAGCAATGGGAATGATCCGAAAGGTAGGACATTGGGTGCCGTATGAATTGAAGCCACGAGACGTCGAACGCCGATTTTGCAAGTCCGAAATGCTGCTTGAACGCCACAAAAAGAAGTCTTTTTTGCATCTAATCGTCACTGGTTATGAAAAATGGGTACATTACGATAATCCAAAACGTCGGGCAACGTATGGATACCCCGGACATGCCTCAACATCGACGGCCGTTCAGAATATTCATGTCCTGATGGTTATGCTGTGCATTTGGTGGGACCAGAAGGGTGTGTATTGTGAGCTGCTAAAACCGAATGAAACAATCACAGGCGAGGTCTACCGACGACAAATGATGCGTTTGAGCACAGCACTGAAGGAAAAACGGCCGGAAACGGTCGCAAGACACGATAAATTTATTTTGCAACATGACAATGCTCGGCCACATGTTGCAAATATCGTCAAAACTTACATTGAAAAACTCAAATGGGATGTCCTACCCCACCCGCCGTATAGTCCAGACCTTGCGCCATCCGATTACTATCTCTTCCGATCGATGCAACATGGCCTCGCTGACCAGCACTTCCGTCATTTCGATGATGTCAAAAAATGGATCGATTTGTGGATTGCGGCCAAACCGGTCGAATTTTTCAGAACGAGTATCCATGAATTGCCAGAAAAATGGGAAAAATGTGTGGCTAGCGATGGGCAATACTTTGAATATTGAATTCGTATCTATTTTTCCTCAATAAAGTACTCATTTTTGAAAAAAAAAAAAAAAACGACATTTTCAACCGGTAGTCCTATAACGACAAACCAAAAGACAAAACTTTAGTCTTGCAGTTTAAAACCAAGTTGTGTTTAGAAAACCAAATTCTCAAAAGGCCAAATGAAAAAACATACTTCATCTGCAAAAGCAGTAGAGACACACGCCAGAAAGAGAATCGGACCAAGGACAGAGCCATGGGGTAACCCTAAGTTGGGAATCCCAAGATCACTCAATACATCATCAACCCTCACTCATTGCAATCTACTTTTTAGGTATGATCTAAAATATTCTAGCATGAAGCCCCGAATTCTTGCCCATTCAAGTTTGCCAAGAAGAACATTGCGATCGACCATACCAAATGCTTTGGTTATATCAATAAACAAGTCAGTAGTACATTGTTTTCTATCGAGCTTTGAATTAAGGTTGCTACAAAACTGTAATAGTGCATCTTCAGTTGCTTTACCCTTTTGAAAGCCAATCGAAAAATTAGTTTTTTTAGAAACTCTAGAACTGACACATATCGCCTGTAACTGCAGATTTTTAAGCCAGCCTGACTTCGTCCAGACAGAAAGGGCTCGAAACTTTTAACCGCCCAATCCAGCTTAGATTTCGTAAGAAGCCCAGCTGGTAAGATTCTATGACATACATAGCTGTACGATTGGTTAATCGGTGCAGTCAGTATTTATAGGATCTTTATTCGCAGGGAAGTGAGTGTCGCTCAGAAGTTTGAGGATCTCCTAAGTGGATACAGCCCAGACTCCTTCCGATGATTAAATAAACGTTGGCGTGGTCGGTGTCTTTGAAAGACGAAGTCTTAACCGACCACAATTTTTGATGATTTCTATATTTCCACAAAAAAAAAATCTAACCAGGATTCTATTTGCGCCACCTTGACCTCTTTTTATTGGTCTTGAGACTTTGTATGTATTGTCAAAAAATAATGGTTTGTGTAGGTGATGTCATTGGTTCTGTTCTGAACACTCGCAGCAGGTGACGAACCAATCTTTAAAAAATAAATCAAATTGCTGCGAATTGTGCGAATGGAAAATAAATAGATAAACCAGTAAAGATTCTACCATAGAGCAAATAATATCTGAATTTTAAACCGCTATACAACCTTCTTCTCGCTCTGTACAAAATGCATTATATGAGTACTCCTTAAATCTTGAGAGCGAGGAATTTATAAAAAAAAAAAACTACTGACTTTTCTCCTCCTATTGCGGAAAGATTGGAGATTATAGAAAAAAAAATTGAATGCTTCAGCTTCAAAGGAAGTGTTCCAGTTACTTTTCATATCCCTACGAGATTCATCGCATAAACGTTAACACGTAAAAAAAAATTCATCGCTTTAAACGCAGATTCCAATACACGTTGGCTTATTATTTTTTATTTAGTTCCATTGTTCCTTTACTATTACCATTCTCCTAAGAGTTTGTTGTTTTTCTATTGTCTGTCATAACAACTCCAGATAATAAATGGTCCGACTTCCATTAGACCGCCTAACCCAACAGCAACCGAGTTACAACGAGTAGAAATGTCCGTGTCATCTACTTTTACTGCCGCATCTATCCTCGTACTCATTGTCATTCACGAATTCATATCGCTAATTTAGAGTCGCATCATTTCCCATAGACCCAATCATCACTGAAATAACTCTACCCAGTAGGTACCCCTAATGGCCAAGCCAACAAGCCTGACAACTCTGCCTCTAACTCCAAACCCATAGTTTGATGTTCCACCGGAGCAAAGTCGTGGGTTACAGGACGACATATCTTTGAGTACGGTCTTGCGAAATATGTTTATATCCTTGCAAATTGTGTCATTTATTACCTCGCGGTCATAGACAACGCGTATCCCTGGTGGATTCATAAACAGTCCCGCACCACACCCGCACACGCTCCCTCGTACAGCGAACCAAACCACAATAAACTCAAACGAACAATAAATAATAGACGAAGGTTAAATAAAAGAAAAAAAAACAGAAACAGAAAACAAAATAAAGAGGAAATTCCATCTAATATACGATTATGCGATTATGTGCACAAACACAAACACACTCAAACAGAGTCACATGAATTTTGTCCTGGTTCAGTTAGCTGGATGTGCTGCTCCAGGAGACCACCAGGCAAAAAATAATATGAGAGGATTCCATTGTTTGCGAAAGCGTTGCGGCGTAATGCTTTGGCAGATTTGCTTAATGGTTCCCTGTTATTCCCTTTTTTTTGTAACCTAGATACATACTAGAAAATTGTTTACTTTAATAGCTTTCAAAGGATGATCTAGCATGTGTGTGTGGGGAGAAGTAACAGTAAATGTGCACATACAATGATTTCCCCCGATGATTGCGATGACTATGACAATGATGATGATGGGGTAAAAAGCGAACCCGCGCCGTGGATGGTTACAACTCAAACTTCCTCCTGAGCTGAGCTAGGCTAACAACAGCGACGAATAATCTGCAGCCTCCACAGGATAATGCTTTTCTAAATGCTATCTGATGTCAATTTAATTTCCACATAAGAAATCACATTCAAAAAGGATGAAAAATTCGGTTCGGTTCTAGATACATTCACATCTGGTCGCGATATTTTGGAGTCCTTTTTTAGGGTTCCGTAATCAAAGGGTGCCAACGAAATCTTATTACTTAGCATGCGCTCCATCCGTCTGTCGCACTAGCACACTAGCAATTTTCACAGAATGTTTACCACTACAGATGCTCCTTATAATAAAATTAAATATAAGGTGATAAGTACAGGGGGGTCCCCATTCAAAAAATTCTCAATTTTGCGCAAAAAATTGGCCTATGTTCAGTGGTACGGAACCCTTCGTGTGCTCGTTTGACTCGAACTTGGCCGTTTTATTTTTATTTTTTTTTTATTCCGAAATGTCATCAGAGTGACAGGGTATACGACTGGTGTAACTTTGTATTCTGATTTTGGTTGAATTTTGAAGTGCTGACTAAGCGAAATCCAATTCGAATTTCCGATTGTTTAGCTATGAGCGACATTAATTGCGTTAATTGGATTATGCGTTGATGGGGCTATTGTGTTCGTTTCTGTGACATTTTGAATGGTTTGCGAAGGATTTCGAAGGACTTTTTTGCTAAATAGAACGTGATGCAGGAAATGAGGGGTTGATGGATGCTATTGGGATTACTTTTGTGGTTCAATGAACAATTATTTAACACTTAGTTGGATGTAAGAAACATTGTATCATTTATTTCAAATTGATGGGCAATATGGCCAGAACAAGGGATGTTATTCTTCAGCAAATCTGTAAAATTTGTAAGTCTGTAGAATAAAATGAGTGTTGAGCAATTTTTAACCCGTTTCTTGAATGGCTGCGATCGCAACTTCGGGTTTGTGATCTATTCCTTGATAGCTTCGTCTGATTTGGTCTAAGCCTCTTCCATTACGACTGAGTCAGAAGCCGTAACCTTTTCTTCAAACTTGCGACTTTTATGACGGGCTTTTCCATGTCAAAGACTGTTGTTTCCCCTCAGGATCGAATTAATGGATCCAGATCTCGTCCCTGGATACAAAATCTGTTCGCGTCTTATTTCTTTTGTGTTATGTATTCGGTGAACGCTGTCGACTGTTTTACACGCTTAATTGTCGCAGAATAACAATTTCTGAGAGATTTATTAAAACGATCTCGGACGAAATGAATTCTTAATAAAATAAATAAAAAGGTCAAGACATAAAATTGTGAAGTCCCAATGCTAGACGATACCCTTTTGATTACGGTGAAATATCTGAGGCTCACTCTTATGTCAGTTAACCTCTTTTTTGATAATTTTGACATTTACATACCTGTATGATGGGATTTCTTCTTTGTCTTTGCGCTTTTGTGTCAATGCAGAATATGGAAAAGCAGAGCCTCCTTATGTTTCATACAAATCGATACCAAATCGACAAGGGTTCTTGTGAAAGTTTTAGAAGGATTCCCTTGAGCTTCACGATCTGAAAGATCTCATTATTATTTTTTCATTTTGCTTACAAGTGCCTCTGTAAGCTTCTTAAACGCTGCTTTGATAAGGCTGCTTATTTAAGAATGATACATTTCACTGACGATCATAACTATGTCATTGTTGTTTCCTGCGATTTTAATACCTTTACTGAGATTAAGAAATTTTGTTTAATACAAGTAGCCACGATAAGGATGTAGTGACTCCATCTTGTTGCATGCTTCTACATAATGATCTCTTTGAAGAGCTTTCTTCAATCTCTGCTTTTCGAATTTATCATTCTACTTTCGAATGAAGCAGTAAACCACAAGTTGATATTCGGTTCTGCTTTTTTTTTTCTCAATCCTTGTTTATGGAATCTGGTTTGAGGTTGTTAAACGTTCCTCTGATGTGCATTGAATTCTCTTAGTATCCTGCTAAATGATGCCAGTTTCTGTGGAATTCTCCCTTGGACAAGAGTGTATGGTGTCCCAGATGTTGTAATAATAAAGACGGCTTCTTCTGGCAGTTTTTAACATAAAAGAGGAATACTTATTTGTGTATAAACGTTCCTTGGTCGAAGGAGGGAACGATTTTCGGTTTTCTCCAGCCAAAAGAGACGTAACTTAAAATTATATAGTCTGTAAAAATTTACTCGAGGTAGAGCATTTCGTCTGTAAGGAAGGCTCTTTCCTTTTAGTTAAGGTGGCATTTATTGGTAGCAGAAGTCTGTGGAGTTTTTTGTCCGTAGTTTTATGGAGCTCCACCTATTCTTGGTGCTATCCACATAGGGTCTCAGAACCACACATCGAATGATTTTTCATGTTATCCAGGAAAGATGTTTTTTCTTTTTGATCGCTATGCAAGCAAGTGTAAAGCGCCGATAACGAATGAGAAAGTTGTTGCCAATGAAATACTCAAAGACCAATGGATGTTTACAGAGCAGAAGGGCATCCGTAGAGTCGCCACCGAAGGTCATCGATTTAGAGAAAAGGGATCCATTTAAGTCATTTAACGCTCAAAGACACGCCATACACTCCAGATTTGTTTAATCTTATTCTGCAATAAATATTTGGGCTGTCAGGTGATATCATGTTCCCAAAACTTCCCAAACGTGTGCCGGAACACTATTACTAAGGCTCCGCTGTTTATCCTTCCCACTGTTTGCCCGTCTGTCCATTCATCCGGCCGTCCATCATAGGGTTGTACCTCCTAATCTGTAACAGTTAGAGACTTGCAATTTTCAAAGAATATTTTCTACTATGGCCGCTATAACAACAACGGATGTTAGGAAAGTCAGTTGTGCAGATTTAAGGGTTCTTTCAAAGATTGAAGATTGCGAGGACGAAATGAACTCTTTGACTGTATAAAACTATGAATTTGAACCGAGCCCGAAGGTTTAAGCTAGCAAACCGAATAGTGGAATGAAAAGCTCAGGCTTAGACCACCCTCCAATGATCGATGGCTACATCTCCAAATCCATTAAAAAGTTGGTTAAAGTTATTGAAATTCGCTTAAACAAATACCCCTA
This sequence comes from Orthonevra nobilis, assembly GCA_963555765.1. NCBI lineage: Eukaryota > Metazoa > Arthropoda > Insecta > Diptera > Syrphidae > Orthonevra > Orthonevra nobilis. Next base: position 27,802,675 of record OY743226.1, on the reverse strand, counting down.
CAAGGTCCTACGAAATTTCTAAATAAAGACTATCGAAATCTGGATGTGAAAAGCTATCATGGAAAACGTCTCTTAGATTCTATTGATGAAATATAAACTCCGATTCTATCTCTAGAATTATTTGATCACCAATAAACCCTTGTGGCAGCATCTCGGTGAAACACTGTCTATTTCAAGGCACACCTTAATCACATTTATCCTCATTCATTCATCGTACACAAAGCCTTGCTAGCTCCACATGAACCAATAATAAATGCTCTATGACCTTCAGCATACTTACCACATGTCAAGCAGTACCATACGAACTAGAACAACAATGGAATGTGTGCTTAGAGCCACAGAAAATTTACCAAAGCCTTTTGTATTTGCCCATGATAAAGGAACATACAATGCTGGTAGGGTTAAAGAACACGGCCACCAGAACTACAGCACCAAAGAATGTATAACCAGGACAGGACGCTGTTGCTTCCCAAACACAAAAACTCAGTAGTTTTGTGATAGTCATGTGCTGGCAGGAGGTGATGATGCTTCTGACATGTAAAAAAAGAAAGAAAATCATTTCATTCACTGCTCCCCAGGAGTTGGCGAACTGTGTGATTTACACTCAACATCGTCCTCGTCATAGCCAGGGGGCAAATGAAAGACACAATTCCTGGGAAATTCTGCAAATCCGTCACAAACACTCGCTTTCGAAACCTTCTCAATTCAAATGAAAATCAGGTGTTGTCCCAATACCTTTGTTTGTACAAGAGGCAAGGGGCAAGGGGCCAACATTCCGCACAGCCACAACACAACAATGCTGGGTAATCAATCGTATATCCCGGGAATTAATGGTGCTTTTGACAAATGTGCATTTGTGTCAGTTTCATAAGGATTCAAGCAGTTGACAATGCAGAATATCACAAGAGGTTAAGCGAAATGAAATGCAAAGTGTTTGTTGCTTCGGCTTCGGGATTGTCCTTAATTTGAAGAAAAGGATGACAAGTTGTGAGTCGTAGTGTAGACCTGGACACATCCTGCGTGAAGAGAATAGTTATCAAGGGCATGAAAAGCTTGTTTCATAGTTTTGTTTTTGAAAGACAAGGCAATGAAATTTATTGCACTTAAAAGGAATCATCCAAATCGTGGTCCGCATCCTTCTGCTCGTTACAAGGCTATTCATATGCGTAATGCCCTGAGAGTCAGAGCAATAAAATAATGTGGCATCATATCAGACGTTTGTGAATATAGCTTCTATGGCTACTGATATGCTTCTTAGAAGATGCGTAGTAATATTTTGAATAAAATCACAGCCTTATTCCGGTAAGTCGCTGAAAGCATTAGACGAGTGAACATTGATAAGCCAGCTTCTTTGTATGTCTTAAAAAATCCTCAACTTTAATCGGGGGACTACTCAATGAACAAAGGCACCCATCATTACAGTCGAAGAAATTTGGGAAGTTTGAGAAGCAGCTGTGGCAGAGAGGAAGATATGTCAAAACAATATGTTGCTTTTCTTGTTAGAGTTCTGTACTCAAAGCGTTCCAACAGAAACCTAGTACTAAGGCACCACTGTCCATCCGTCGGTCACAAAGGTGCTCCTTCTGAGCCGATAATAAACATAGGGATTTCTTTTTAAGGTTCCGGGTCTCAAAAGGAAAAACGGAGCCGTTAAAAGAGCACTTCGTTGGCCGTCTGTCTGTCAAACTGCTTTTACTCAGGGACACGTGGAGGTATCAATTCGAAAAAAAGTCAAAAAGTAATGGTGGCGGTCCATTAGAACTGTTTGAAAATCAAGCTGCTAAATCGACTCAGTAAAAATTTCCGTATGATTTTGCCGCATATTTTGACACTCGCAAATGAATCAAAAGCTGTAGGGTATTGTCCCGTTGACTTCGAATCATGAAATTTGACTAGATACGACGTCTTATAGCCCAAATTTGTGCTTTTGTTGTTGTACTTTTTACATTGCCTGCAGTCTTACTACAAGTTTGAACGGAACCTTCATTTCGCGCGTCCGACTCACACTTGGCTGGTTCTTTTTTATGTTTTTACTTAAGCATTTTAAAAAAACATGGTGCTCAAAAAATTGTACAGCGGTACGGAGCCATTTTGAAAATCTTCTCTGGTCTCTTGTAGTTCAAAAAGATCTTTTGTCGGCAACGTAGTTTTGAAAAGGGTATTTCAATGTCCCCTGCGGCTTCTCTGGCCCGCGCGCATTCGAAATATTAAAATTTTTATTACTCTTGCGCATAATTTAGGCTGAATTTGACCAATGGCATGGGTTAAGCTGGCTTTGAGGGTCACTCTGGTTTTTTGGCTTATTCCCATAGACCTGCGACTTCAGAAAACCCCTGCAAGAAAAAGTCTAACCAGATTAAATCGCACGATCTCGTTGGCCAGTTCACGTCACCTCCACACTAAATGACCATACCCTCGAATCACTCGTGCAGAATTTCCAATGTGGCGTGAGCTGTGTGGCACGTAGCGTCATAAACCAAAGTCATTCTCAAAGAAATATGGACAGATGACGCCGCCAGCCCAAAATCCACACCAAGCAGTGATTTTTTCAGGATGCAATGGATGCTCTTGGATCTCATTTAGATTGGTGTTGGTCCGAATTCTACAATTTTGTTTGTTGACGTACCCATTCATCCAGAAATGGGCCTCAACGCTGAAGAAGATTTTTCGATGAAAATAAGCCCATTCAGCCCATTCAGCGAACACACGTCGTTGTCTGTGGTCATTTACATTCAGCTGCTGGGTGTCTTTTTTCGGACACAGGCCCAATCCACGACGCAAAATTCGCCAATTTGTGTTCTGCGAAAGGCCAGGCCGAGTTCTTGTCAGCAACGGGGAATCGACTGCCTCGGATTCTGATGTAAGTTAACACAGCATAAGTTTTCATCTGGTCGTCATTCCTCTCCCACGCTATCTCGTCACGCGCATCCCACATGTTGACTCAAATGACCAGCACTAGAGCAACGGATGAAGAATAGCTGACAATGTGTCTGGGACGGAACATGAAACACCTGCAGCGGATAAAGTGCATTCCGTCACGAACGCCGGCGGCTTCCGTAGGTTAAGTAAAATCAAATGTTAGAGATAAGTTTTTAGTTCAAGTTTTGAATCCGAATAATAAAGAGGCTTCTCCTCACCAAGAAATAAAAAATATTTTTTTTTATAATCAAAGAACGTAGATAGTTCTGACTTGTACACTCTCTTGGACAGCGGCGATGTTTTCGAGAGATTTTGCATTTCGTCGACGAACGTATGATCGGTGACCATTTACTGAACCAGTGAACTCAAATTAATCCACCACACTGCAAAAAATCCTTTCGCGCGGAACGTTGCAAGAACAGAACACCAATTTTGGTAAAAACAATTTTATTATTTGCACATGTTGTTGATCGCTATTTCCTTCCATTGCGATTGGCAAAACAGGCTGAACAAATGACAGCCAATTCGACAGATGTAGCTATCAACTGTCAAAGTTCAGAAGTCCCTATAAGAAGATCTTTTATTTTGCTTTGCATATTGTTTGACAGATTTTCTTTCTTTCGCTTTCAAATATCGCATTTATTTTCCCCCTAGAAAGGGGCTACCCTTCATTGTCCTTCTTTTTCTAATTTTCTTTAGCCATTGTTTGTATTTGGGGCAACACGCTGTATTTTTTACTTGTTATTTTTATACTTATTTCTCGTTAAAGCAGCCATAGAAGTTTATATTCTGCGAAAATTGCTGAAATGCTGAAGATTCAGCTTTATCACACAGACGGCGGAGTTGGCTCCCTTAAAAAAACATTTCCCTCAATGTTGTCCAATTGAGAAAGTTGTCTTAATTTTATGACTACGAGTATTGTTGACTTGATCTTCCTGGAGCCCCACAAATCGACAAATTTATAAGATCCTGTAAACAATGTGAAGCAGCGATGTGCGTCGATGGATGTTCAAAGATGCAGGATCAAAAAGGTAAAGCTCATAATCCAAATGTAATTGATCCTTGTAGATCTTTGTCAAGATTTCTTTCGCATCAACATAGAAACTCAGCTTGAAGCATGCAGCGAGACTTTTATTCCCAGACTGAATGTTATTTTACCTCGGAGACTATGTTGGCTCGTTTCTTGGTTGGTTAGGATAAGCTTTATTTTCTCTGATTGGGCTCGTTGTATTCCCCTATTTCCTGTATGGAAAAGATTTTAGAGGAAGTCAAGGGATTTTTATGGTGCGGCTTGATTTGCGTGGTCGGGAAATCTTTTCGTCCGTTTTTGCGAAATCTATGATCCCACCGGTACCGGTGAACGATCTGGTCTCAGTACCAACCCCGGTATTTTATGTCACAACCACGCTGTTGCTGGGCAGTGGCAGAAGAAGTGATCCAATTCCTCCTCACAGCTTTTGCATTTCGACTTTTCTGAAAGTCCGATTCTTTTTCTTCTCATTGTCTAGCTCAATGACTTTCCCTTTTTTCCCATGGTGGTGTCTTCTTATACGCCGCACTTGTTGTCGAGAGAAGCCTTAAATGTCTTTTGCCTGAATCAAAGTGCTCCATTGGTATTGCCGTTCGACCTTCTTGGAGTAGCCAGGTTGCTGTGTGAAATCTTACACAACTTATGAACTTTAAAGTTTGTGAATCGAAAACCCTTGCCTGATGTCAGTTCGTATAGGCTGCACCTTCCGATCACTTTTCCAAGCAATGGTTTCTTTATCGATTTTACGATTTCGGCTTCGGACAGGTTCCATTGGCTCTTGTTCGCAGAAGTCCCCTTTCGAAATATTCAGTTGACTTGGTGAGGGCTTGTGTCGATACCAAAATGAAATTGTTGACTTTCGCTCCTATTCTATTTTTTCAGGATGAATCCGGATATTTTTCCTGATCCTATCTAGCTTGGTTCCTGGATAGCAACAAAATCCGTCATAAAAAGCGTAAGGAGGAGCAACTCTTCGTTGAAAGAATGTCCTTGCATTATGTCTATGTTTTACCTAAATTTTACCCTGCTTAATGTCTTCCATGCCATTGGAGAAGTTAAATCGTCCAATCAATTTAAAGGTGAATGGATCTCAATACAATGATTAATTTTTACTACCCTAATATTGGCTGATAGCTCTATTCGTGGCCTCTTTCCCCAAGGCACTATGGCTTCGGCGATGTTAGATGTCAGGCTCAACTTCAACACTTCAAACCTTTAAATGTGGAATAAAATGCAACGTTTTGCTTAGCTGATGCCAGTTTATCAATTTTCTCAAACGAAGACAAGACCTCTGGGAATCCTTTTCTTTTCGTAAAAGAAAAAACGAGTTTATCCGCATTTGAAAATATTTAGATTAACCATTTCAGCGAGGACATCACCTGAATTCGTTCAAAATCCTTTAAACCTAAACAATCCGAGGGCCCCAAATAAAGGACTCGCTTCGTTCTATCTATTCCTGCACAACGTTATAATCTTCGCCCACATCAGGACAATCTATTTCCACACGAATTGTCTGGAAATCCTTTTATTCCAAAACGGACCAGAATGTATCTAGCTATAGGTGTGCAAATCTGCCAACTATATATACATTTACGTGTTGACCCATTTAGATTTAATTTAAATGTTATTGAGATATAAGCAAATATTTACGCACAGGAATCTGGCAGGAGACCATTGTTAATCATTGAACAAACTAAGGGAATAGGGTTCAGGACGACCGACCGTTTGTTGGAAGATCCTAATTTAAAAAGTAAAAAAAAAAAATACTGGCTCCTTTATTCGTTTATTTATTGAGGTATGCAAATATTTTAAAAGGACATTTGTAAACAGTCGATATCGAATGAAGTGACGAGAATCGACAACGAACGAGACCCAATGAAATTCTAGTATTGTACGCTGCGATGTCGCATTTTGGTCTTGAAATTTGAAATGAGGAATTGTGGACACATTGAGTTACATTTTGTCACATATACCTTGAACGAAGTCTATTGAGATTTAAAGAGGTAAAGGTTTCTTGGAAGGAGAGCATGTTAAGCGAGAAGGAAATTTTTTGTTTAAATTCTAGCTGAAAAAAAATTCGAAAAGGCTTGAGGAGGCTTTTAATAAACTGTATTGGCAATAATTAACTAAGCACGTTCCGCCTTAAAAAAAATTCTTGGAAAACCTTCGAATTTTATTTTTTTTAGAAAAATGTTTAACCCCAAAATCATTCTTTAAGAAGCTTTTCATGAAGAAATGAAGATGTCCAGTGGAAATTCCAATTCTTAATGAGCTCATTATGGAGTAAGATAAGTGAGAGGATTAACAATCGAAACGATTGATTTGTGGATTTGCGGTTAATCAGTATTGAAACTGTGGTATTTCGTTATTCGGGCGTTTTGTATTCACTTGAATATTTCGGGAGGCAGAACAAATAACTTATTAGCTCGTCGTTTCAAAGTAAAGACTAAAATCTTCCTTAAATTATGGAATAAAAAAGTAAACCCATTTTTGAAAACGGAACCCAAGTTTCACACAAACGAAATGCATATCATTCAGTTGTCTAATAAAAATGACTGCTGTTTTGGAGAACGAATTGGAATGTTTTTGAAGCGCAAGAAAGTTTGGAAACATAATTTTACTTACGAATTACAATGGCTACGTTTAGAAACAGAGTAGGAGCAGCTGATGACTCAGAACTCCAGGGATATTGGTATTTTCTAAACACGACAGCCTGGTGTCTAATTTATGCCCGAGAATTTATTTTCACTCATATTTTTGACCACAAAAAGAGAAAACTTTTTTAACAAAACTTAAGCTGTTTCTTAGGTTCTGCTAAGAGAGCGTTCCAGACACAATTCCTATATAAATTCTGGTTACTGATCATCGTGATCTAACGGGTTTTTCAACAGGGACGCTACAAAAGTAGAACGACAGGGACAGCAAACGACGCCATATTTCTTGCCGCTTTTTTGACATTTCTCTTCAGTATGGAAAGCCATTTCATGATGGAAAGATATACGAGCCAATAACGAGTCTAACGAAATTCGGAGTCAGTGGCCTCAACGTTAAGAGCGCTGCGTCCAATTTATGGTTGTCATAATCGTCCTACCAGATCAACAATTGACCGTCTGACAGGGGGACAAAGAAGTGCTCGTAGTGTCGAGAATATTGCTGCCGCTGATGCTTCAGTTGCAGAAAGCCCAAATGTGTCTCTCACACGTCGTTCTCATGCGTTGGGCCTCTCTGTGACGTCGTTGTGGCAAATTTTGCGAAAAGATCTTGGCCTACATCCTTACAAGATTAAATAAACGCAAGAACTGAAGCCGCTTGACCACCAGAAGCGTCGTATGTTCGTGAATTGGGCTGAGCAACAACTTGAAAATGAGTCGGATTTTCATCGAAAAATCATCATCAGCGATGAGGCTCATTTCTAGCTGAATGGCTCCGTCAATAAACAAAATATGCGGTATTGTACTCTATGAGTCATCATTGCATCCCGAAAAAATTACGGTTTGGTGTGGTTTATGGGCCGGCGGCGTTATTGGGCCGTACTTCTTCCGAGATGATCAAGACCAGCACCTTACTGTGAATGGGGATCGCTGCCGTTCAATGATAACCGAATTTTTTTGGCCCCAATTGGATGATATGGACTTGGAGGACATGTGGTTCCAACAGGACGACGCCACAAGCCACACAGCGAATGTCACAATCAATTTTTGGAAACCAATAAATTGATTGTGACATTCGAAACGGCCGCCTCGGTCGTACGATTTGACACCGTTAGACTATTTCCTGTGGGGCTACGTCAAGTCTATGGTCTATGCCAACAAGCCAGCGACGATTGATGAACTTGGTATTCAGTGTCTGGACTTCTGGAAGCGTGCCCGTGGTAGCCATGCAAAAGAAATCGAGTTCCGTACATAATGGCATCGAACGCACTTTCACAGGATTAAAGAGTTTCATTGATATTTTAAAACCGTTTATGTTTTATTTAAAAAAAAATTTGTATCGCTCTTATTGAAAAACCCGAAACGTCGTGTGCCCTCTTATGCATACTGGACAAAAATGGCTTCCGCGCCCTTTATAATTCCCATAAGATTAAACCAATACCTAAAATAAGATTTTCGGCTTCGTTACAAAATATTTTTCATGATTAAAAACTTAAACTAACAGTTTAAAAAAGCTAAATCAGTTGTTGAAAATATAAAAAAAAATAATAAAACAGACATTTTTCATTTAAAATTAAAATATGCAGGCTTAACCTAAACTTAATGCTCAATATTGTGTTCTTTTTAATTATCCTTTTTGTCATAAGAGCTTATGAGCCTAATCTATGTAAAGATATCTATATAAATACCGGCCAGGCTGATAAAGATTTTTATTAAACTTTGAACAAATAACTATGAAAACAATTAAAAATTTCAAAAATCTTCTGCCGCTGGTTTGTCGAGGTCTTATTAAACCGAAGATTCTTCACATCTTCCCAGGTGACATACAAGATTAAAATTTATCAGCATCGCTGAACTTCTTCTGTCTTCTGTCTCGTGATAGTTGGGGTAGAAAGCCTCGGAGATAGAGTATTGTCGGAGATCATGACTTGAAAGATATCGTAGATTTAATTTGATCCTTAAGCGATCTACTCCGCACTGTATAGGACCTCAATTGGTTAGATTTGTTTTTTGTTTACAACATAATCATTGAAGAATTAAAGTCCTAAGAGTGAATATCCGCTGCTGCTTGTTCACTTATCGAAAACCCCGATTGCCAGAGTGTGATGAGAGATTAAGATAGTGTTTGAAAAACTTAAAATATGCAATTCCATACACAAATAAAACTCGAATTCATTTTGAAGTTTCTCCTTCCTTTGTATGCTTTTCAAAAAATATTAAACTAGCGATTTTTAGAACTTTGAAAACGTTCTTATCAACTTTTGGCACTAAAGATTTAAATTAATGCAAAGAATTTAAGTCGAGTCCAAATTGAATTATGAATTTAAGAACAATATTTGTTCTAATGAATGCAATTCTTTGGATGCTAGATGGGTGACTGTATGCGTTTCGATGAATACAATCATAGAACTGAACTTTTTGCGTTAATTTTTTTACTATTTTTTAACTTGCGATCAAATTTTTAACAACTGATTTACAGTTGAAAACAAAACTCTCCAGCTATCTTGATTTTTAGCCAGCTTCCTTTGGTGATAGACGTCTCTTTTCATCTTGGGTGTGACATTATGAGGTAACATAATTGCATTGTACCTCTGATTAAAATTCTCTTCTAGCTTGATGTCTGTTTACTCGATTAGCCTTCGCAAAAAGGTCATCTGCATATTCGGCTACTTCTTCCAAGAGTTCTTGACATTTAAGTTACCAGCTTTTGAATTATTCCTCACGCTACTTTGCTCAATCAATCCATATCAATCGAATACTTCTGAAAGCAAGCGATCAGTGACACTGATCTTGAACCTTTTTATTCACACAAAAATGTGGGACGTTTTGATTGAATCTGAGACTCCTTGTCCTAGAGTAATACAAATACATATTATTCTAGATGTTATGGTGTGTATTTCTAAAATAATTTTGTTTTCATTCTTGCCTAGAACTAAACCTATGATTCCAATTCAAATTTTCTATTCCTCGAGGTGTCAAATGCCAAATACGTTGAACTTGGATTTATTAGATCTTCGGTCCTGAATTACTGTTTACTTTTTGACCATTCTCAATTTTTCTGCTTGATTCGACTTTCCTACTTTTGGCGCATAATTTCTTCGGTCTCAGGGGATTACGCACAGTCGCATAGAAAGAAATGAAGGATGAGTACTAAAATCGAAAGATTGAATAGTGGCTTCGATTGCACCCTTGCCTGGAGTGCGAATGTGCAAAGTGAATCTCGTTATCGATTTATTTTGCATTCACATAATTCACAGTGTTTGTTTCGTCTTGCGTACAAAACAATCTTGGAACCGAGAGACTATCTGATGTCTACTACACCATTGATACCGCAATGGCTGAGCACGGTCTGGACCAGATTCGAAAATTATAGAAAAAAATCAAGGCTCTCACTGGAACTCAAGCTAGGAGTCTATCAATCGATGCAATTGAAAAGCAAGCATTGCTTTGGCTCTGAACTAGCCAGTCTGAACCCAGTCCATTTCATCGGTCTTTGTGCATATCCTATCTAGATGCATGTATAGATCGGATCATAAGAGATTATGAGACTGTACTGTACTATGAGATAGGCTCGTCCTGTAGGCTGCAGGGATACCTACTTTAACTGAATTCTTTTAAGTCTTCAGAGATTCAAACTTCAAATTATTATTGTAACAAGAGCCGACTCTGATAAAACAACTAAACCCGCATAAGCTTAATGAGTAATTTAGCAAGGGGGATAGACCATCATGCCTAAATTTTCATTAGGCATTCATCCAGTTGGTAAAAAAGTCCTAACGTTTGAAAAAATCACTTTTCCACTTATTGTTCTGACCGAGAAAAACTTGTAAAGCATTTCAACTCATCATCTTTCACGATGAGGACATTGCTAAAGCCTAGAAATTGCCACAAAATAAGTACGACCGTAAACATCTAACGTAACTATGCCTCCAAGTCGTTCGAAAACAAATTTTTGGGAAAAAAAAACCCTCATTGTTATTGTGCGCACGTGTTATTTAATAGTCCACTTATTGAGGGTAATTTTATTAGTTTTTTTTTTTATTACTTAGAGATTTTCCAAGGAAACCAATGCTTCTCAGCTCATAAGCCATAATAGTAGATTTCGAGCTTTTCTTTTCATGTCATTCTGACATACCCGCAAATGTTTACAACACCATTCTTTTTTTTTTGGGCCGGCAAGGACATCGCCATTCAAGGGGGAAATCTCGAGAAATGTTGCAAATTTCCCTCATGGGAAATATTTGAATAAACAGTATTTGTTAACCTTTTTGTCGATGTCGATTTCTGTTTTCCCTTTTGTTGTCTCCTGCGTATGCCTCCTTGTTAGCAAATTTGTTATCCTTGAATTTTTTATTTTATTTAATATCACTCTTGATTGAAGATTTCCGTCCGCATCGCCGGTTATAATATTATTGACCTTCCTTCGTCTTCTCCTTTTGTATGGGAGTACTCTTTTCATTTCATTGTATATCCTTTGTTGGCGTTGGGTTAGCATAAAGGAAATTTAGCCATTTTTCTTGGTGATTCTTCCCCCGGGGCCGGTGTGCCGTTCAATTTTTCATCTGAATACATTTCCTTTGGATTTGGATCGCCGCGCCGGCTTCTGTGTGCTAAGGTCATATTCCGTGTAACTATTGACAAGGGTTTAATGATTGATAAGGTCCTCAAAATGAATTTTCTCTTTTAACAAAAAAAACAAATTTTTTTTTTTTAAAAACCCAAGAGGAGGAAAAATGCAAAAAGCCGGCCTCATCCGGATAAGAAGCGTTGGCTGCCGCTTTGCCTATGGATTATGGAGTTTGTCAAGAATAAACGACTGGTGTCATCGATGGGAGGTCCTTTTTTTCTTTTGTGTTTATTCACTTTGTTTATTTTAAACGGAATAATTTGAATGTTAGCATGAGAATTTTGGGGGAATGGGTTGACGTGCGCACTAAGAGACAAATCCCATCACAAGAGCGGGATAATTTAATTAGCAGTTGAATCATGATACGTTAATGGGAAACGTGCGCGATGCTTTATTTATGAAATTAATTAAAATCGAAATTCTAATTAACGCATACGCGTATGCCGAGAGAGCTGCGGTTCCACGAAATGGTTTCGTGAAGCTCTCCTCCCCCACGAAATGAGTCAAATCAAAAGGTTGTCACAGAAAGAACATACATCCAGCGTTGTCCCTTTGCCCTTTGCAATCGGGTTCGCTGTCATTCATTGGAGGATTTATTGTTAAAGGTTAGCAGCTTGTAATGCGTATCAGCGAACATTGAGCTGATGAAGGTCTTGGGATTTTTTGAAGGCGCTTATGGAATATAACCCTAAGCGGTTGCCCTTTTCATTTGATAAGGATTATCATATAATAAAAGACTGACTCTGATAATCTCAATGAGTGATCCATAAATAGGAAGGTTTTTTTTGCCCTCGCAAGGCAATCAAAAAAATTATTAAGCTTACATAATAATAATACGTTCTTTTTGCCGAAATAAAGTAAAAGAGAAAATAAAAGATTGCAAGGAGGGAGTGGTTAAAACTTTTAGTGGTCTTTCGAGACTTAGAAATAACCGTGATGATTGTGTTTTTTAGAGAGTCCTGTTCCATGCTGGTCTTCGAAAGGCTTCCAAAACTGATTATATCTAATTTCCCGATTCAAAGCCGAATAAAGTGCACAGGACTCCATCGTTTGCCTTTGACATTTCGGTTTTTAAACGTCCTAGCATGGTTAAGACTTCACAAAATGTGAAAGATGTTTATTGGTGGCGTAAGAGCTCTTTTGAGGACCAAGGCCTTACTCTTCTTGGGGGTTAAACTTCCGGTTTCATTCTACGGAGGCTTTTTCTTGATAGTTTAAATTTATTCGAGTGATTGTCAGTTTTTCGCGAGGGGTGGGGTCTGTGAAAAAATGCCAGATGTTCGCACTTATCATTGAGCCACTGCACAAAAGAATGAAAAGGAGAACATTTATTCTATTTATTCTAATTGTTTTGTTTTAAAAATCAGCTTATTGCAAAAACAAGTGGCAAATTAAATACTGTGAATTGGATGAATGCAATGTCGGTATCAAATTTAACATTCCCATTCGGACTCCACTCATGAAGTAATTGAAAGCAAAATGGACACAATCTTTCAATTCTTCTCCTAATTCCGTGTTCTTGTGTATATTTAAGCAGCGATTTGAAGATACTCTAAGCTGGAGCATTCAAGATTTTTGCATTTCGGACATAACCGAGATCCTTGTGCAACTCGCGGAGTTTGCCGTGGTACGTTCAACTCCATGGATGTTTTTTTAGCACGCCGTGAAATCAAAAAAACCAAAAGGCATCATTATTTGGATTTGAAAAATTTAGATTTTTCGAAAAATGGGCGGATGCAGTAATTCAAAAATATTTATTCGACCAAAATTTCATTCACATTTTTGGCTATGAAAAAAATATAAAAGTTCTTCAACCATCCGAAGGCAATTTTTTATATAAAAGTGAGAAATATTTCAAATTAATCGTGAAAGCATTTCTCAAGCCCCAGTGAGCCGTGACTTAAAAAGGAAAACGAGTACGAATTGCATTCAGATAAAAAATGTATTTTGTATAAATGAACTTGCAATGAATCGTCTACGCCAGAATCATAGAACGTCCCACAGCTAAAGTGGTAAAATATATTTATAAAATAATATAAGGTAAAACAAAGGGTTTGCAGCCTCTTCAGTTGTGCGCACAACTGCCGCTACCTGCCTTCTTTTCTGTATAGAGCTTCCCCCATTCAAAGTAGTTCATCTGCATACATTTGAAATATTGTACTTTAAGAAAATGCAAAAAAAAAAACAAATTTCGAAAATTTAAATATGTCTGCCCCCTGAGAGAACAGTGAAATCTGCTCGTCTTTATTGACTATCGTAACCTTATAACCAGGAAAGAAGGACTTGCTTATTAAATCAAAAGAACGCACTACCTCAAAATTTCGCTGGATATCTACAAAAGGAATCGATTTGTAATATTTCTCCCGAAGAAGTAAAACGCCTTTCGGAAGTTATTAAGCAATTTGCATGTATTTTGCAGATCAACTCTTCCTTCTTCTCTTGCAATCTCATTGTTGACGTCTGCCCGCTGCAGTACCTACTTAAGTATTAAATTGAAGAAACAAGTCGACAGCGAACCTCCTTTTTGGATCTTTGTCCGTCCGTCTTGGTTTCGTTTAGTGCGATTAATTCTGTCGCATGCGGCTTTGAAGTCGACATTGGCCTTTTTCAGGTTTTACCAAAGCTGATGTAATATTCGTCGATTTAATTATCGAAAGGCCCTAAAAGTTGTCACACGTGACGGTTCTGTTTTTTTTTTTTTGTGACATGATCCTGACATTCCAGTTTGACAGAGGACCTGCTACATTCTTTCCGACTATGATTTCCTCCATGTCCTACAAAATATAGTGTTTTTTTTTTCAAACTTATTGAAATTCGAAAATGGTTTGCTTGCATAATTCGCATAACGTATGCCTGAGTCAAAGAGTACTAAGTTTTAATAACGATGCCCATAATCATCCATCTGAGCAGCTTGTTCGGAATACTATGGATCAATGTATATATATATATATATATAGGTATATGCTTTCTGATAATTTCAATCCAACACTGGCACATACTTTTTATTATTATTATGTTAACTTTATTTCATTGAAAATCTTTAAATACATTTTTTAATTAAACAAATTTCAAAACAAACATAAATTCAAAGTTTTAAAACGAAATAGTTAGGACATTCAGTTGTCATAAGGACTTGAAGCGAATGAACCATTAAACTTAAAAAAAATCATAACAATGCGTTTCTGGGGGTTATTTAGTAAAAAATAATACAAGAGTATAAAAATAAAAATGTAATATAAAAATTTGTATGCAGGTGCATTTGTAGATAAAAGGAAAGTTCTATTCAAATATTTTGCTACGTGACATTTAATCAAACAAAATTTCAATTTCATTGTGGTTGAATGAGAAAATCCAAATTTTAATATTTCTTAAAAAGGTTGATTCATTTCTTTCGCATCGTATACATTCGGGTAAAAAATTAAAGAATCGGAGCGCAGTGACATTAAAAAAACTTAAGAAAAGTGTTTTATTTATTTTAGGTATAGTTACGAAATTTATAGTATTCACGCGAAAGCTATAGTTACCATATAATCTGGCAGCGTTATAACCGGATCTTAGAAAAAATTATTTCAAAACTTTAGACACATTAAGGTGTCTCATAGGTAAAGTTCTTAAGTTCTGAAACAGATGAAAACTTGGGGTTCTACGATTCTTCTTAAAAATTATGCGAAGAGCATGTTTTTGATTGATACCAACCCAGCATGTCACTCTACATTAAAGCTTAGATTTGAGTAGACCATTATATACTAATTTGAGGATTGATGGAGGACAGTAAAGGCTTAGATGATAGAGTTGCCTTACTATTATATGAAGATACTGCTTTAAATAGGAAGTATGGTCATCCCAAGTTAGCTTAGCATCCATTATAGCACCTAGGTATTTAAATGTGTCTACATGTTCCACTAAAAAACAATCGGCGGTACAGCTAATGTAAGAATTGTATGTAGGCATATTCTGATCATGGGGACAGGCATTATTTAAACGCAGTTTTAAACAACTAGGACAGTGATATTGGAGATTTATATCATCGCGAGAAATGCTCGTGTTTTTGAAAAGCATAAAGTTGGTTTTGTTACTTATAACTAGCTTATGAAACTTAAACCATCTGCGAAGCCTTGTGGAACACCTATATTTAGATTCTTCAGCGAACTCAATTGATTTTTAATTCTGACCCGTTGTCTTCGATCGTTCAGATAAGAAGCAAACCAGTTATGGATTGATCCTCTAAAGATTGGCTTATACAGTTTATCCAACAACAAATCATAGTCCACCATGTCAAAGGCTGGTGGTGGAAAGGTGGCCGGATTATCAGATTCGTTTAAGCTATTATAAATTTCGCCACATAGCTTCAATAAGGCATCTTCAGTAATTCTTCCACTTCTAAAGCCGAACTGGGCATCACTAAAAAATTTCGTTTTATCTAAGAATGATAACATTCTAGATTTGATGCCTTTTTTTACTCTGAGTACAAAAGTAGCCATCACCTCTTTAGTGCCACCTGTGATGAGAGGACCCAAAGTCCTCGATTCAAGTTTGTTCCTAACAACTCGGCACATGCTCGTCCACTGTGGGTTCGATTCTGAGAACAGATCTGGGCTTAAACTCATATTAATTGGACCATCGTTTGCGTCGCTTTTTGAGGTTTATGGACTGAAAATTATCTCAAGTTATTACGAGGCTTATTTCTGGTTTAATGCGTTTATCTTTGCAAACAAGTAAATTGAAGCTCTTGGAGTGAGCATTATTCTCACGAGAGTTTGATACACCTTTTTGGTCCAAAAATTTCACTGTCAATGTAAATTGTCCAAAGGACAAAGCGGATCAAATCATCACTTTATTCCAACAAACTTTTTCTCAGTGAATCATCCTCAGAAAGCGACTTATTGAGGCGGAGTAGGTCACGAAATACGACACCTTTGGACTGCTTTTTCTAAAATTATTACAAGCTATTTCTGGATGGTAATAAACCGACTACATTTAAGTCTCAAAGAAGTTAACATTCGACGAGTCGTTTACGAAATAGGTTCGACTATGCTGGAAGAATGTGTATTTAATTGCACCAGGAGCAACATTTTTTTAGTCTCTTTTCCACAGTGGTGGCAATTTCATTAAATTTTCGGCCAACCAAATCCTTTGGTAGTGATGCAAAATGACACATTTTTTGGACAAAAAAATACTGTTTACATTTCTTTACACTTGAATTGTATCTCCTATTTTTTTCTATGTTCTTATATGAAATACACGATTTATAACAAGCGCAGCTTAAGCTTCCATAAAGCCTGTATGAGTTCTCGTTATAGCTCTTACCGAAACTCTAAATTATTTTTCTGTTTATTTTTTTTGTATCCATACTAAAATAATATTATTTCGTGTTCAATTCAGTGGTAATAATTTTTTTGTTTATCCTTTTAAATTCCTTCCCATTTAAGAACATTCAAAACAAGACAACATTATTTTCACGAAAATGTTTCCGCATACCCGAATATATACACACTTGAACGCACACAATCGACTAAGGATGCCTTCATTTTATCTATTCGAATGAAAAAAAAAAAATAAAGAGTTCATCCAACAGAGAATACACAGACATGGAACCGCATCTGCTGTTGAAATAATCAAATTGGAATAATATCGCGTGGAAAGAGTTGAAAACTGTCGCCATCCGGAAAACGGAAACTCCGAGAGAGCTACCCTCCCGCCCAATCTAGCCCTCATCATACTGGTTCCTTATAAAACTCTTAAGGATAAGCACATTTCTACGATAAAACAACATAAAAGGATCCACACAATGTGTGCGTGTTGTGTCAACTCATCTCATTAAATTGAAATTCTGCAAAACAACATCCACACGTACCATCGTCGTCGTCAATCTTTCTCAAGGAATTATGAAATTCATCTACAGCAAAATAAAAAAAAATATGAAAAATTCATCCTCCAACGATTCCATAATCACCCGCACATTGGAAATCTGAGAATCCTTGTTGGCTCTATCTACAAAAAAAGAAAGAAACAACGATTCTAACGAATCAATTTCGCAGATCCTGTTGCCTCATAAATATCCGATATCTATTCCTTTCGAAACCCATAACCCCTTAGCCGTAGTTTGCTGCATTTGTAGTCATGAAAAATTAAACAGCCAACGACAAAAAGGACGACATGGGTTCATGTCCAACTCACACGATCGAAATATCCATCTTCGAAGAACAAAAAAAGGCAGTAAAAAAAGTTCAAAGGATATCTCTTCATCTACTCGTTTGTTTTTTTGTTTATTTTTTTGTCGTCTCCTGCGAATGAACGTTTTCCACTTCACCTGAACTCCAAGCACTTTTACCTAAACTGAAGGCTTGAAATATTGAGTGCTGTTTTTAAATATTGAATTAGTTTACAGATTTCGATTCGATTGGTGGACTGCTAGCTTCTTACATGGTTGTGTTGGGTATGCGAGTGTATCCTTCACACAAATTCGCATAGTGACATTGATAAATGAAAAATTAATCGAATTTCGTACACGTTCAACATGGATTCCTGTTGCCGTGAATGCCGGCCGATAAATAAATGGTATCAAGATTTTTTTTTATAAACAGCAACACTGAATAAGGACAACGATGGTTGCTTCGGTTTGGCTTTGAAATCGTTTCGGGAGGAAATTTATCGAAGCGTTTGTGCTCCCGCAACGATTCGATTTGGTCCACAAAATGCCCAGTCCTTCTGAGGAGCGCCTTTATTATAATCTTGCTAAATACGATTTTTATCTATGAAAACGGATGCGCTGGTGGTGATGGTGGCGGTGGCGTTGTTATGAATAAATAATAAACAAGAAATTGGGGGCGGATTTCGTTGGAACTCTCGGGTGTCGCGTTGTACCTGGAAATTTGTTAATTTCACACACCGGACTTGTTTGGGTTGTTCCCATGAATGGGACAGCAATTAGGGCGCACAATCTATTCAGCAAGTGTGAATGAATGGGGGCTCAAGTATTTTTTTCTTTCTATACAATCAAAATAGAAGAAGGTCGAGGGTGTATATAGGCAAGTCAATAGGACAAGGCGAAAGGATCTGGGAGTTTTTATGTGACACTACAGTAAGGACGAATATATTGATTAAAAATAACTTGTCTTGTTGTTCATAGCACAAACAAAGGCATTCATGGATATCGTTTTGTTTTCATTAAAATCTTCTTAAATAGAAGAAAGGTCAAAAGTTGATTTTTAAACTAAAATAGAAATGAAATTGAAAAATATTCTAAATCGAATTTTATGGTCTAGCTAACATGAGAGTGGGTGTAAAATGTTTTTTATTTGATTTCAAGCTAAATATCTTTTGTGTCGGCCACTTGAGGGGTCTCCAAAGGATATACTAAAAAATTGAATTCCATTTCGAATGGTTAATCCAATTCTTCGAATGCCGGATTTGAATTGTGAGTGGCGTACGATAGCAACGACTGTGAAATATTTTTAA
This sequence comes from Orthonevra nobilis, assembly GCA_963555765.1. Lineage (NCBI taxonomy): Eukaryota > Metazoa > Arthropoda > Insecta > Diptera > Syrphidae > Orthonevra > Orthonevra nobilis. Next base: position 27,783,990 of record OY743226.1, on the reverse strand, counting down.
ATCTGATATTATTTAATTTTTCGTAGAAGTACGCGCCGAAGATGTCTTTTGCTATATCGGTCCACTTGTATCCTCAAAGATAAGAAGAGCAACTTTAGCTTTTTTAATAATAAATTCACCTTTGGTTTCCAACAAAAAAAAAATGCAATGGGTAAAAATAAAGAGATTTTTTTATACATTTACTTCGGAAGACCTTTTTATTTATATCAATAGTGTCATGGAAACAAAGTGAGACGGGTGCGTTAATGAATGAAAAAATGTAAATTTTAAGCCTACAAATAGGAACATAAGAAGCTCAATCGAATGGAGCTCCGTAGCATTTGGGTCTTTGAACAAACTGGTAATTCTACAAGAAACTTTATCAAACCTCCTCAAATATCGCACTCTCAATGAAGTCAATTTGGAGAAAAGATATCCACAGAGTTTCTAAATTATGATATTTCTATGAAAAAAGGAATAAAATTGTTACGCTCGTCGATATAGTATCCGCATTGAAAGGCCTTGTGACCAATGCATTCTCAAAATTTTGGACACGATAAACCTCATGCACAAACATAAACTACAAAAAATTTTGATTCTTTGGAAATCCTTGTGGAAAACCAGCGCTTAATGTTGACATTGGTTCATGATTGTGCTGCAAGGATTCCTGCCATACGCAAATTTTATTGTAGCTTTAAAAATACGGGAACTATTTCTCATTAGCAGGAGCATAAGTAGTTTTTGTAGTGGCTTGAAACTCAGTTGAACTTAGATTCCAATTGCTCCAAATGGAAACTAGGAATTTGAAATTGTCCTCTTTGCATTTGTTTATTTTTCGCCATATTTTTGTGCGTTAGAAGATTGTGTCACAATAAAACAAACAGCATTATCTGCAAAAAGCATTTTTTTCACTGCACAAGCTAGAAACTCCATATCATAAGACGATAGAAGGACAAGACTCTCGCTGTTCGACAAAAGTGACTGAACCAGATATGAAAACAAAACCGTCAGAAGATTTAATTTTTATTTTATAATTTTTTTTTATTTCATGAGCAAAAAAATACAATATTGAAGACCTGCTACCGCATAATTTACAATACATAAACACGATATAAAAATAAGTATTTTTCTCCTGAAAAACTAAATTTGTGCTAGTGACAAATTAACAAAGATAAAATCTGCCAAATACTCTAAGGAGAAATAATGAACACAAAATCCTTCAATTGATAAGCGAAAAAAGCAAAAGATAAGTAAATTCCCAAATTCAATGTATAAATAATTGGAATGATTATTTTATTAAATAATAAAAGAAATTATATAAAAAAAGCATGTGTGCAATTCAAATTTTGGTTTCAAAATAATGAGACGAATGTAAAATTTCGGGAAGAGGATAATTGTAGGTTTTAGTAATTTTCATAGTTATACAGAGTAAAATAATTATTTTACATTTTATTACATTATTCAGACTCAGAGCTTACATTTTTGATGAATGATACATGAGGCTTGTGGAAAATAAAGTATGAAAAAAAATACTTTTGTATTAATATGGTCAATACATCTTTGGAATACTGCGTCAATTAATGGTTTTGATCTTGTTGTTGACCCAATGCAACTGCTGCACATTTTCTTACTAAATTTTGCGTCCAAATACTCAATCAACGCTGTATCTGATGCAAATTTTACATCGAAACAATCATCGGAATTATATCGTTATCTTTTTCTAGCCACAAACGACCTATTTCTTCTGTTTCATAATATTCAATATAAACTAATTTTCCAGTCGATATTAGTTGTTATGATGTATGGTTTATTGATAACTAATATCAGTTCATAAGGCAAACCTCCTGTATCAATCGTTAAGATTTTGTGTAACTTTTCACGCATAGATGCTTGCTGTTTAATAAATTTATGTGCCTGTCATTTTTTATTGTCGCTTTTGCATATCATCGACTTTCTAATCACAACGATTCTAAAGAAGTTATCACTTCAAAAAGATAACTAACATACTTTATACATATATAAATAAATAAGTATGTTGATAAATAAATATATATTAATAGTTTTTACAATAATAAGCAAATAAAATAGTTCAATTAAAATTCATATTTGCATTGATAATCAACGTAAACTTATACAAACATCATGTGCTACGAATTGACTATTGTTTAAAAGAGAGTTATCAAGAAAGTCGCATCTGACAAGAAACGTTTCCTTGAGTTTCGGTATTCTGTCGGAGATCAATTTAGCATTTTATTTTCAATGCATTTTTATTATGTTTAAGCCTGAATCACGTCATAACTAGCCAAAAATTCTTAAGCTAGAATTACTTTTAATAAGCTTACTGGCCTTTTTCGTGTGACCTAGGCTAAACCTAGAATTAAGCATTTATAGTGTCTTTCGACTAACGCTTACCATTTTAAATTATTTTGTAATATTCACAATTATATAACTAAGAAAAATAATCTCAAACATTTTTTTACGTAGTTTTCTTTATGTTTTATGCAAAAAGCTAAAGACTACCTTACAAACATTAAACATTTAACTTTTCCTATTTATATATTCGAGATATAAGTTAAAAAGCAACAGGATATATTAATAAATACTAAATGTATATACATGAACTTAATATGTTGATAATATTTCCATAAATATTTCCATCCGCCCATCCTACTTACACTTCGGAAATTAAGTCTCTGTAAGCCGCTTATTGCTTATATAAATACAGGGTTTTCCAATAAGGGTTTAACAACTTTTTTTTTAAATAAAACGTTTGAAATATTTCAAAAACTTTATTATCGACTTGAAGTACAATGGAAACATTTTACGAATGAAACTCGACCTCGTTCATATGGCCTGCGCGGTAACGTTTGCAGCGGTCCATTCGTTTGACCCAATTTTCGACCGAAGCGGCCGCCATTTCACGTTCAATGTTGGCTCTGAACTCTTCCAAATGTCGTCGGCTTGTTGGCATAAACCAAACGTAGCATCAAAGAATAATCTAGAGACGTTAAATCGCACGAGCGAGGCGGCCAATCAACTGGCTCATTTCTTGAGAAATGGAGTGTTGTAAGGTGTGCTGTGTTACTTCTGGCACCATCCTGTTGAAACCATGTGTGGTCCAAGTCCATATTTTCTAATTCCGGCCAAAAAAAATCGGTGATCATGGCGCGATAATGCTGCCCATTCACAGGAACGTGAACCAAACAGTTGCTATTTGTGGATTAAATGGTGATTCATGAAGCAAATGTGGATTTGAACTCGACATACGCATAACATTACGCATATTTTGCTTATTGACGGATGGACGGACGCATTGATTTTGCGATGATTTTCATCATCCTGTGCGCATCTTTTCCAGAGCCCAATCGGAGCCTCGTGTGCTTTACCATGATGAGAATGTTGAGTTTACTGAATAAAGTGTCAATGACAGTTGGATGATTAGTGAAAGAGTGCGTTCACAAGTTATCAAGTCCCTATTGGAAAACCCAAACCCTCCAGCCCAGAGGAGTTACTTCACTTTGAAGGGAAACAACTTTTTTTAAGTAGAACTTTACACAATTACTCCAAACTAAAAAACCATACAAAAGAATTTATGAATAATTACCTTGTTTTTATTTGAGAGTTGGAATTTTCTATTTAAGAATGATATAATATTAAATTTTTTTATTCACTCATGGTTTTCATATTAAACATTAATTTCGAGTCACGGCGAATTCCTAAAAATTTGACGGAAGACTGCCACTCGATCTGTACTCCATTCAAATTTAACTGATTACGCGGAAGGAAGCAGGGCTTTGTTTTGAAAACTATAGCTTAAGTCTTCTCGGCGTTTGTTTATATTTCCCACCTCTGATAATAGTTCGCCAAGATACTGACTGCCAGATTTAATTTTGTCTCGATGACGAGACCAAATTTGTGCGATAATGAAATCGCTTTGTTATCAGCTGAGTAGGAACCTAGTAGTTCGAGTAGTTGTTAAGGGGGTGTTCTAGTCTAGAGGCATGCATTTCATGTAATTTTTGAAGTGTCATAATAAAAAAGCAATTAATATTTTTAGGATCCATTTTTTAATTAGTTATTTATTAACATAACAAGAATACAGAAAAAAATTAAAAAATAAAAAAGTTGAAAATTTCAAAAATTAGCAGTTGATGAAGTATCGAAAAATTGGCCCGTAACCATACTCACGATTTCAACCCTCCTAGCAATCTGAAACCAAAAAAAAAAAAGATTATTTATCTAGAATAATGTCGCAATGTCTGGAACTACGGAAAAATTGGAAAGATTTTTTTTTCACAAAATTGCGACTGCCTGAAAAAAAACAAAAATTTTTGATCCACTTTTTGACTGTTTCCAATTAAAAAAAAAAATTAATAAAAATTTGGGGATGTGAATAGTTCATACAGTTTAGGCATAGACAAGTCTATAAAGAAGACTCTCTAAAAATTTCAGCTAAATCGGTCCAGTAGAACCTGAGAAATCGTGAGTAGTGTTTTGAAAAAGACAGTTGTAAAAAAACGCGTTTAAAGTTTCGCGTTAATTTTTTACACAATAAGTCATGAAATGATATTTTTGCCTAACATTTATTCAATCTGCCATTCCTGCTTTATACATCGGACCTTCTCCGACTTCGAAAAAACAATTTTCCGCGTTTCTCTCTTCATATCGAGTAGTTCTGGCCTCCTTTGATGCCAATTTTGCTCTGGTGAATCTATTGTCATGAAATCGCCTTTTTGTTTGTCGATCTGGACGCGTAATCCTTTGCGCTGAGGATTTTTTATCCATTTTATCAAAAAAAAATATTTCACAATATTTTTATTTCACTCACGGTACATATGTACGTCCACGTGGTTTGAAGGTTAGAATTGAACTGTTAGCAGCTGGACGTAAGTGAACACCCAATATGAAAAAGACAAGAAACCCTGGGTTCTTGTATTACAATATATACAAAGGACAAAAGGTTAAATTGAGAAATATGGATTCAGGTAGACGGAGAATCCCTAATGTCTTTTATTCGATTAGTTCCGGCTGAACCAGTTTGGATGCCGGGTCAGCAAAATACCGATCGGTCCTCGCTAATGATCTGTTTTACTGATTCATTCTTTTGCAACTAAATTGCACCATAAGAGTTCATAAGATTAATGTCGCCAAGTACGAGAGCATAGATTTGAACATAGCTGAAGTTTATTGTGTCCTTGTTCAATCTGTTGCACTCCTTCTACTCCAAAGTTTGGGTCAATTCCTCTTCCGATAGAAACAAAAAGAACTCGATTGTGCTTCAAGCGTACACCCATATCCAGTCCCGCCAAGGTGTCAACAAACTGCAAACGAAATGGATTTCTCGACTTACAAGACTATTTACCTTAGCATACCAGCCAGACGCCATAGCGTGCTCAAAATTGATTGTACTGCTCCCAATAAATTAAGAGACAGAATTAAAGATGTCGGACATTTTCAGAGATAAAAAGCGAGCATTGTCCTTTATAGTCGTCCACATTTAGATACAGTTGCCGACATTTAAAGACACTAACCAAGCCAAAAAGACAAATTGCACTCAATTTAATTTGGTCCTTCTTCTCACGTGTATCATTAGCAACTTGTTCCTTCAGACCGACACCGACGTCCACACCCAATAAGTGCCGGCAAAAGAAGGACAAAAGGAAAACTAAATTAATTTACCTTCTCACACTAGCAGGCCAGCATTCCAGCACACAGAAAAAAAGGCGAATTACTCAACGTCACTCATTAGGTACATCACCTAGACTGTGACTGTGAAAAATTACCCAGTAATGTCGCCGAGTTGTCCTTAAATCGGGTACTCAACGTGAGATATTGGCTTTTTGCCAAAGCAAGCCTCTTTACCATCAAAGGCTAAACACCAAACACTAAGGAACTCGACTTAATGCTAAGAGGACTAGCAACAGTCCAGCTTTGTAGTTAAATATTGAAAGGAACCTCAGAGAGGACGAACAAGTGAATATTAATTGCTTTGTCGAACAATCAAATTAGAACAAAAGAAGGATGATCAAATGAAAAGAGGAGACCCGACCAGTCCAGCAGCTTTTATTAAAAAATTTAATGTATTTTTCTGCGTGTCGTTCGGCCTTCATTGACATCATTTATCAATTATTTACGGCTACTGTGACGAAGAGTAATGGTGTTTTTTTTTTCTCTTTGTGGGAGTTGTCGAACAGTATGTATTTTCTGAGAATATAAATCTTCGAATGTCCTTTGTGATTTGAATCCTGGCATGGGGTTGTGTGGGTGTTGCTGGCCAATTGTGTGGGCCAGTAGTATATATGAAATAAGAGAAATGAGTCTTGTTTACTAGGAGCTTCGATTCGTTTAGTCAGTCGTATGGCATTATTTTTCACTGTCATCGTCAGCGTCTAGTTTGTAGAAGGACACGGCAATGATTGGGTGGCAAAATAAGCCGGCATGTAATATGATATTGAGTAGAAAAGATGCGGATTTAATTGGAGAAATGATGGCCGTAATGGAAGATTGTCTGGCTTTCAGCCAGAATGATTCAGTTGTTAGATGGCGAAGGCGAAGAAGGCTTACTTATAAAAAAGGCTAACAACAAATGTGACCAATTGAGTTCCTACACAAAATACTTATCCTTTGTAAATTGTAAAGAAATTACCAATTTTAGCTATGAAAATAAAAAAGAAAAGAGGAGGAAGGGTGATGGTGGTTGGTGTTTCAAACGCCAGAGTGGGGATAGAAGCTAAGGCTAAAATAATGCATCTGGAAAGGAAACATTCAATTGATCTTGTGCTTGATGCAAGAGGTTTTGAACTACTGGAAGCAAGCGAGATGATTGGAACGCTAAGTGGATATTCAAGAAGAACCTGTATAGAGTAGGGAAGAGGTTCTCTGCAGAGGATTCAATATAACTTTGAATTGTGATAAAATCAGTATCATCTTAGGACTCTACGAGATCTAATCAATCTTCATTTTCCCGCATAGGAATGATCTCGAAACGTAAGTATCCCATTGCAAAAAAAATCGAGCGACTTATTCAATGGCATAACCTTCCTTCGAAGAACTAGGTTATGTATATTCTTAATGAAGAAACATTAGAATATTATAAAGACACGCGAAGGTGCTTCATAATGTTACGTCATAGAAGCAATGAACAATCTAAAATATGGAAAAGTGCAGAGTCAGATAGAGAGTATGTGCGACAACTGAGCCCCAAAATTAACTCACACTTGGATTAATCCAATGAACATCTGAGTATTTTTAAGTCTGCTTGGAAAAGAGTTTTCTCAAACTTTTTCTTAAATTCTTTCGGGTGACAGTTCTTGGAATTTATGACAGTTCAGTAGTAAAATTTCATTCAAATAGCTTATAAGAGTCGATTTAATTATGAACATGAAAGGTGCATTTAGCTCTGGCATACCCTCAAGTAAAAACCATCACCAACGAACCTTGATAACCCGTAAAATTTCTGAAAGGTTAAATGGTGAAGAGAGGCTCATGAGGACAAGAAAGGCGATCACAGTCCAAGATTGTTTTTTGGTGTTTCAAAGCCGTCATCTTCATCAAGATTTCAGTGAATATCAAAAATGATATTTTTCGAACTAAAGGAAAAATATTTTTGGCAAAATCTGTAAGAAAATGGCCCGTTTAATCTGGACAGAGAGCAATGATGGCAGTACTGAAGCCGGACTCTCCAATAAGATCCCGGCAAAAACGGTAACGTTGGGCCCAATCTTATTTGGATTCAAGACTTGTGAACAATGTTATCTTTTCCTACGAATCATAGCTTTAGCTGTATGCTGAAGATGGGAGTACTCTTGCGCGGGGAGAATTAAAGGAAAGGCTAAACATTTAATAGTCTGGAGATGTTTCTCAAGATAAAACCCATAGAATGATATTTTTCGAATCGAAAGTCATTATTTATTCAACGTGTCCTGGAAAAATGACTTACAGCCATGTGCACATTTTTCAACAGGACGAGGCTCCTTGCCATTCTTGATAATTTTTTAATAAAATATTAAACAATACGCTTGAAAACAAGCTACAAGCTGTTCTTATATTATTACTGGCGGTAAAAAGTACTTCACAGCAAACAATGTCGCCGTGCTTAACTGGCTTCCTTAAAACCTAGACCTCAATCCAATTGAAAATATTTGGTCAATCATGAAACTGAAAACTGCATGGATAGAGTTTCTAGGAAGCAATTATATATATATTTTGTAAACAGGGACCAGGTACGTTAAAACCAAAATTTTTGATTTATCATCTTTTTGACACCCTACCCCCAGAGGAAAAATTATAAAACACTTAATGTGTCATTAACCACTTGAACTCTGTAGCGAATCAATTTTTAAAAAACATAATTTAAATAAGCCGATGCGTACAGTCATTTTCAAGCTGAAAGATATGCCTTTAAGAATATCGGAAACACCCGATATGAGTCGACGTTAGATCCTGAACGAATCACAATCTCTCTTCATAAAGCAAAAGAAGGAAGGTAACGCAATTGCACGAGAACTAGAAATAGGTGCGTTCGAGATGACTGCCTTCTAGCAAATAATATTCGCAATTATACGAAGCGGAGAAATATTGACTTCACATGGCGCCATCTTTACAATAGCTTTCAAACTAAGCTTCACATCCTCAGACTAGTGTAGGTGCTGTTACAACGAAAAAGTAACCGAAACAATGAAACATATCCGCCACAAAAAAGTCTCTGATTTTTTGAAACAGAACCAAGGCAAATGAATTAATCAGTTGATCTGGACTTCAGTTGGCCTAGCAATTACCAAGAATACTATTCATTGGTACATTTTTTCACAGTTGAGTCTACACAGAAAAATCCCTCATTACCCGATTTACAGTCAAGATTTGCTCTACTGATTTTGCTACATGCAGCTTCTGTGCACTAGTACACAGGTTGAGTTATTTTAAAATAAGGTGTCTAGGTGAATGAATATTCTATCCTTTTACAATTGTCTCCCCAGGCATAAAAGAAAGGCGCATTCGATTCATAAAAACTTCAGTGAAAGTTGAATCTTTCTGACTTAAGGGTCACGTGTGTCCTTATTTAAATCCTAGCGGGCATTGGCAATAAAAAGCTTTCGAATATCTAGAATATTTGGAGAGTGTCCTTAGGCGATTTCAACATGATCCGCATTTTTATCGTAAGCGACAAAAAGTGAATTTTACACGAGACGTTATTTTAAGTTTTCTTCTTTCCTTCACAAACACTTCGGTTTTAGTGAGGCATTCTAATATAATCGGGCGCATGGATTTTTGTTACGAACTGACGATCGTGCGCATAGTTTTCATGTACATTTAGGAATTGTAGCTTTCAAAAATTTATATTCGCCGTCCAAAGCATAGTACTGGTCCAAATAATGTTGTGTTAAAGTCAAATTTTTGTCTTACAAATTAACACCTTGTAAGCGAGCAAGTGTTTTTATGGAACCATCTACAGATCGCTAACTGTGCAAACAGTTTTTTCGCACAAACGGTCTAGAAATAAATAGATTTTTCTAACTAACACTAGTCTACTAACGTCTTTTGAAACTAACTAACAAGTTAGTTTGTCAGTCGACCACAAATAGCCGAACTGGAAAGAGCTTACATATAAACGACAGCTTATTAAATAGTGTAACATTAAAAAAGAGTAAAAGAAAAAAAAAATAACTTGTTTTTTTTATTTTATATAAAATTTCCTCGTTAAGCTCAGTTTATATGAAAAGAATAATTTAATTTAACCTACTATTTTTGTTAAGAAATATTTTAACAAATTTGTGTATTAAACTTACCATATAAAGTAGTGACCGACCGAACATTTGGTTTCGGTTTCGGCCAGATTCGGTCAAAAATTGGTTTCGGCCACAGTTTCGGTTTCGGCAAAAAATTGAAATTGCTTTATCAAGTTGGGACAAAGCTGTGAAGAAATGGGAACATAGCTTTCTATTTCTTGATATTGCTATGACCGGACATTCATTGTGAAGATTTAGGAGTTTTCTGGGTCTCTGTTTGTTACGGAGTTTCCAGGTTTGTCTGGTGATGTTGCAAGATGGCTGATGTATTTATTTTGCATGCTTAGTTTGATCGCAGCTAATGGTATGTCAATATATTGCGAGATGCATCTGTGAGGGTGCATTGTAGCTTCACAGGCAAGGTCATCTGCTCTGCAGTTTCCGTGGATTTCCCTACGTCCTGGAACCCCGTGTAAAGGTGAACCTTAAAAAAGTCCGCTATCTCCTTAATGGTTACGCGGCATTCCTTGACAAGCTTAGATGTAGCTTTTATGGCAGCTTGGCTGTCGGTCGAAGTGAATATTTCCAGAAATGTTACTAAACAACAGCGATTTCGTGGTTGTGGTAAAACATGGAACGAGAGTTCTAGACTAAGATAACTCAAAGATTACTGAACTTCCACTTTTCGTCCGAGTTCTGACCCATCGGTTGTTATCGTGATGAAGCCGGCCGATATTGGAAAATTTGTTTTTGAGAGTATATAGTCTATAAATGTTGGAAGGGAAATATACCCCAAATATTGACGATCTAGGCGGCCAATTGACCGGTCCCGAACGTGAAATAAAATGTTCACCGAACTCGCCTCTCAATAAGTCCATTGTTGTGCGTGCTGTGTGGCATGTGGCACCGTCTTGTTAAAACCACATGTCATGCAAGTCAAGATCTTACATTTTGGGCAAAAAAAAGTAGGATATCGTCTCACGGTATCGCTCACCATTCACAGTTACGTTACGATTCGCATCATCTTTGAAGAAGTACGGTCCAATGATGCCACCAGCCCATAAACCGCACCAAACTGTTACTCTTTCTGGATGCATTGGTAGCTCTTGCAATGCTTCTGGCTGATATTCACTCCAAAATCGACAATTCGGCTTATTCACGTACCCATTGAGCCAAAAATGAGCTTCGTCGCTGAACACAATTTTTCGGTAAAAAAGTAAAAAACTTTCCAAGAGCCCATTCACCAAAAATTTTACGTTGCGGTATGTCGTTTGGCTTCAATTCTTGCACCAGCTGTATTTTGAAAGGCATCACATCCAAATCCTTCCGCAAAATTTTCCACGTTGTTGAGTTACCGGGGCCCAATTGCTGCGAACGGCGACGAATCGATAATTGATGGTCATCATTAACACTGGCCGATACAGCTGCGATATTTTCTTCAGTTCGCACTCTACGCAAGCGTGTTGGTGGTTTAATGTCCAACAATGTAAATTTGGTGCGAAATTAAGTCACAATAGCCCGAATAGCCGCTTCAGTGGGTCGATTAAACTGACCATAAAATGGAAGAAGCGCGCGAAGAACTTTCTTAACAGAACACGCATTTTAATAATAAAATTCAATAATTTGCAACCGTTGTTCGTTTGTAAGACGATTCATGGTTAAATTATAGACCAAACTGAAGATGTTTGACATTGAAACAAAACACGAAACGTACGTCAGCTGTTTAAACTAGTGTTGCCAAAAAGATAATAGCTAAAAAATCACCCTTTAGAAAAGATGTGTAGCTTGATGCGCATGAATATTATTTTTCGAAATGTAAGAATAACTTAATTTTGGCAAAAGTATCGCTTGCGATAAGTTTGCGGTAAGGGCTGGATTTGTTCATTCCGCATTTCTGCGAGATTCTCACGCTTTTAATAGGCCAGCCCAAAACTTGGCATCGTTTTTATATGGATTTTTGATTCTTCACGTGCTGATTGTGACCTCTGTACGATGATTCGATAGCTGAGATTATTATTTTTATTAAAGTTCGAACCTAGTTTAAATTTCTCACAAAGCAACCTAGCTAAACGAGCCAAGTTATTGTAGGGCTTGATGTTAACACATCATTAGCTCACTATGGAATGGGTTAAGAGTGGGTTCTACGCATGGAAGTAGAAACAGTGCTTCCCTAACATTTTTTATGTGACTTAATTTTTTTTTTGATTTCCGAAAACCCTTAGTTCCATTAAAGTAACAAACATTTGCCTGGTCATTAACCTTTACTGGAACCGCAGAAACTAACAATAATTTTCTTTTTATATTTCAACCCAATTTACTCCCCCCCACGTTTGTATTTGTTTGCTTTAGCCATTCGTGTTTGGTTGGTTTTGGGGCTATTAACAGACATGAGCATAAAACTCTCATTAAAGCGCTCCACCCTTCCATGATTTTTATCATTTTCACACATTCACACATTCGCCCCTCGATAGTTGGCCAGACCAGCAAAGAAGAGTAACAACAAAAAAAAAAATCCATTATTTATGCACTTAAAAGTGCCGGAAACATGTGTAATAAAATCCAAATTGCGCGATCATTAAGTCAGGACCTCCATAAAGCAACACCAAATGCCCCTCAAACTAAAACTAAACTGCATTTGAATGGTTTTTAGAGCTTCCCCCTTTAGGCAGCGTCGCGTCGCAACAAAATATATTCTTCACACTTTCGCCTTTAACAAAGAAACCGCTTAGCCGAATATAATAAAATTAACACCCATGTGGAAAATGGTAGGTCCTTAAACCTTCACCAAAGTGGCGAAAGCCTTGAACAATTCCAAGCAACAGCCGGGTGGAGTATATCGTGTCCAGTAGGAATAATAATCATTGTCGATTAGAATGCAAATTGACCCGTGGAACGCCCTTAACTCTCATCTGTGTTAACCGCCCCCACGAATTGGTGTTGCCCTCTCCAAGGAGACCTTCCGGCTTGCCCTTATGCTCTGTCGTTTCCTGTCGTCCATTCATGCCCTCATTCGTGACAAAGTGGCATTAAAATCATTAAACTGTTACGCACACCGGTTGCCAAGTTGGCCCCAAAACGATCAGGAAATGGCACAAAATGTCCTTCACGAAAACTTGTGTTCTCGCATAACGACAAACAGTGTCCTTGATGGTTAGTAATTTGCTCCCAAGTAGAAGTTTTATTATTAAATTGAAATCCTTTCAACGAGCACCAACAAAAAAAAACAAAAGGACTTCGTGTGGGATGACATCACGACCAACTCGGAGAATGGTTACAAATACAAGATTTATTAGATTCAAATCAGTGTCAAGGAGCTGTTAGATTGCCCCACCCTCCAAAGCTTCCAAAGTGCCGAAGACGATTCCACGTCGTCCTTGGGATTTATCACAAATCATTTCCTTTAATTCCACCCACAATACACAGACAGGTGAGCAATTTGAATAATCCATGAACCTGCAGACTCTGTATAATTATTTATTGCCTCCGCTATAAAAATCCAAGGAACGAACGAAATCCCTGGTGATTGGCAGGAAGGTCAACTGATTTTGAAAGGAGCAAAAGCGTCGCCATAAAAACCAGATCCAAATAAGGGCGGCCTAATGAAAAGGAGGCTTAATTATAGACACGAATGTAATCTAATTGCTTAGTAAGTTTCCGAGTTTTTGCTTTCACTGTGGCCCAATATCGATTGGATGTCCTTGTTAGCCCATTGCACCATGACCGGATTGACAAGACAGCAAAAGAGAAACTTATTTAATTTCATTTAGTTCGTGTGTTCGCATTAGCTGTTCCTTTTTATTCCCTAATTGAATACCATATAATTATGAAGACTAATTACTGTTTAGATGGTTAAATGACACGATATCGTGGGTAGTTGTGGCCCTGCCTGCCACAGCGTCTCTTTCTGGAGTAATTAATTCCGGTTGTTGTACAGTGGCCGGCTCGTAATGGACGGAGGTTGAGATTTAGTGCTTTCCTGTACTTAATCGTACTATGCTGAATGATTTAATGGAGCCATAACTGAGCTCGTTAAGGTGTACTAAGCTCTTCTTTATGGACTTTTGACATAGAAGGATATTCGTCGCAATTTCAGTGACAGAGCATTATTCACCTTCATTGCAATCGTAAAAAATTTTCTTTTCACTTAAAGTTAATAAAAACTAAGCCTTGCTTTTACTTTTCATGTTATAGCTTAAAAATCTATCCTTTCGAAAGATAATTCAATTCCAATAAAACTTAAGTAATGAACGTTCAAAAAACCATGAGCAGAGAAAGGGAATAGGCTCTTTTCACGCCATACGCTCACCAAACGGAGAACATCCAAATTCGTAACCCATTCACACTAAACGCATTAATTTGAAAAAACTGATGACATAGAGTAATATTACATTCGGTCAGATGAGGCTTAACAAGTTTGGGTAAAGAGTACCCATTTAATTTTCAGTCGGAAAACGCATGATTTTTTTAGGGTTCCGTACCCAAAGGTTGACAACGAAGCATTTTTAATAAGGCTCCGTTGTCCGTCTGTCATTGGGTTTTATTTCTGAACCGTCCTGGGCAGACATTTGTAATTTTTCTAGAATGCAAACAACCGTAGCCACTATAACATTATAATAGAGCAAAGAACATAAAATTTAAAACGAAAATTGGCTTCAGAACGCAAAATAAACGTGTTATTTTTTAAGTATGTAGTGTTGCATATCGAATAGTGGTACGGAACCCCTTGTATGCGCATCCACCTCGCAACTGAACATTTTTTTGAATAGGAAATATAGTTTCTCCTTCTAGCTACTTCCAAACCAACTTGTTTGTTGAATTTTTTTATTGAAAGGATTCCGATGAATTGCTTATCTTAAGAAGAAAATTACATTTGATGGAAATAATGCATGAGTGACAATTTTTATATCTTTTCCTGAAAGAACTCTAGCTTAAAGATTTTCTATCCTTCATGCGGATAGGACCGATTTATAAACCAAATCTGTTGGTTTAATTGTTGGTCATATTCCTCATAAACTTGAATCACTTCTTCGACCTCTTTTACTGCGCTTTCAGTGAATTTATTCTCTGTAATGCTTGATAAGCGCTGCTAAAAATTTTTGAATTTATGTTTTTCTGATCAGTAGGTTTAGCTATCGTTCCATTTTTTTTTCAGTTTGGTGCAGCTGAATTTACAAGCTTGATCTCCGTATTTTTTCAGAATGTACTTCCATGATGATTTTTACTAAATGTGGTACAACCAACAATGAGCGACTGTTCCTATTTAGATTCTATTTAAGCTTCAACTGAATTTTCGGATGGAAGCGGGGCGAATAGCCTCATTTTGCAACCAGTACCAGAATAAGAATCAACCGACTATTCGAAAACCTTTTGGATGTCCAACACATTTAAAAATATGAGAGTTTTCAGCCAGCTGATGTTATGATGTTTCCAAGCTGTGTTCTCTAAAAAGTCTAACATGGCTTCAGCTCAATATTGAAACAAGGATATTTCTCGTCCGCCAGTATTTGAATCCACGATTCAAATTTTTACAAGAAAATGATCCATAATTTTTTTCGTGGATCAGGAAGAAACGGCATCAATTCAACGAAAGTGTTTTGAGACAGACTTGATAAAAAGGTTTAAAAAGTGTTAGAGATCTTTCAAATAGTCTAGAGATAAACAGCATTGGAAAACATCATAAAAATAATCGATCGAAAGTTTATTGTGGTGATTATTTAATCATGAAAGTTTGAGGTCGAAGTATTAATTTTATTTTAATACCCAAATATTTTTATTAAGAAGCTAACATTGACGAAACTTTTAGCCATATTTTGTATTATTTTGTTATTCAGTTGAAGAGGGCAAAGAGTTTTAATTAAATTCGTCTAAAAAAATCAAACCAAAACCAACCTGAAAGTTATGACGTTTACAGGTTTTCCTATGTTTTAAAGGTTCTGTTCCTCAAACAGTAAAACAGAACAAATATAGGATAACTTGTTCAACCGTCTATTTTGACACTCGCAAGGGGAACCATATACTATTGGGTAGTTTCCATTGTCCATGAAATTCGGCA
This sequence comes from Orthonevra nobilis, assembly GCA_963555765.1. NCBI lineage: Eukaryota > Metazoa > Arthropoda > Insecta > Diptera > Syrphidae > Orthonevra > Orthonevra nobilis. The sequence continues at coordinate 27,768,234 of OY743226.1, read as the reverse complement.
AGAAACAATGTTTTATTGCACAAGTTAAGGTAAAAACCCGTAAACATTTAACTTTTTTTTTTTAAATAGTGCACGTGCTCAAGGGATTGGTTGGACCCTTATAATGAGTTTACACATCACGAGCAGAACGAAAGTCTACTTGCATCATAAAAAAACAAAATTGCAACTCAACTTTACGCCAAGAAGAAGGCTTTGCATGAGAAATTCAAAATTTGAAAAATGTATAGAATGCTGTATGCCGCATTTATTGATACTCACAAAGGAATAAAAACCTACTTGATAGAAACAAAAACGGGACAACTCTTCGAGAATCAATGAACGAAATTTTCGTTGCGCAATTCCGACTCGCTCTTGGCCGAGTTTTTTCTTTAATGTTTATATTTTGAAAAACACATTTTAAAAACTATTGGCTATTATCTAGTAAGAAAACTGATTTGATTTCGATAGAACAAATGAAATTGTCTCTATTCTTTGGCACTCATTATGATCTACTATTCAAATCACTTTAAGCAACTTGACGAAAATTCGAATTAAGTGGATTCAATCTCTTGATGTATTCTCAAAAAAAAGACGAAAAAATCCACACGCATTTGTATTCGGTTGTTGAACACGCTTCCAAACAATTTTCGTTCAGTTTGTAAAATCTGCTGAATTCCATAGTTTTTAAAGCGCCTTTTTTTCAGTGGTATCTATATTGAACTGTATGCATATATTGAGCTTTTATTTTATTTTTGAATCTGGTCTAGCCACCATCCGCCGCTTGAAATCAAATGACCAGCGATAGAGGTCTTACCATTCGGCTGGCCATGCTGTAGTGTTTGCAATATCGGCTGATGACTTCGTTGGCGTCTCTTCACACCTCAAGCAGAGAGGTGACAAAATTTACAATGACAATGGTGAATTAAAAACTACGAACTTTGAGCTAATGTAACAGAAATGTATGGAATTCTTTTTCTCTTTACGGACCCCACCCATGGAGCTAAAGTTTATCTGAGCCTCAAACCATTACAAAATCTTTAAATTATTCTCCATATTCTTCATTCTGCTCAAAATTTATTAAAAAGATAAGTCATAGTACCTCGGGAATAAACAAATTAAAACGTCTGGCTGTTGGTTAAAAGAATATGGGCCAATAACCCTGCAGGCATTAATTTCGTAGAATAGATTTGCTTTCGGATCATCTTTTAAAAAATTGGTTTGGGTGCGAGTAGGTCTGCCCATACCATGAACTTCAAATCTCAAAAAAAATGTAGTTGCTATTTTATTTGCCGCCACCATCCAATTCCAGTTGGGCTATGATAACATCATTCATTCCCTAGACAAATGCATTGTAATTAAAAATATAATTCTTATTTTTTTCAGCTTTGAATCATGTAAAAAAAGATTTGCTAGTTTAATATTTATTTTTCACACTTTTCTCTTGATATTACTTAAGTCGTCTTCATCAGCTTTTGAAAGTGTCCATGCTTCGGCACCATATAATAGGGAAGGGGATGACAGAGGTCTTCGAGAAAGGGCTTCACATAATTGCTTTCTTAGCCACAGGTATTATTCGTTTGATGTGAGCGTAAGTGTTATTATCTGTGTTAGCAGCGAAGCCCACGCGGAATTAGTCCCTAACTACCTCAAAGTGATGGCTGTCTAAGTTAATTTTCTAGCCCAAAAACCGAATGACAGTGCTCCACCTTGCCTTAAACGTTATCTCGTCTCTCTGGACGAAACAGAAACCAAAACCACCCTTTAATGAAAAGTTGGTGCGTGCTTTCACGCCGATATGTTAATATTTAATCTACGTTGGACTTTACTGGTCGAAAGCCACATTGATATGGACCTATCAGGATGTAGACGAACGGTTTCAAACGTTCACATAATACGACGGGGAAATGTGTTATAAGCAATGTTGAAAAGATTGATACCTCTATAATTGACACAGCCTAGACGGCATCCTTTCTTCAAGATTGGCCAAACTGAGATTCCATTCACCTTTGATGCTTTATTGTGCTAAAGTGGCTTTGTTAGATTAAAGCTTGTATATATTGCTGCTGTCTTTTCTTCGTCTATATTGCGTAGACGGTTTTAGCCTGCGTCGTCTTCATTGAATGGTTCAGCCTGCTTATGATTTCCATTTTACGCGAGTGAAATTTAAGTTTATTTTTCAAAATCATATCCATAACGATGGAAGTGAGTAGCATTCGTGGTTTGCAAAAGAATCAGTGACCGCCTGTTACGTAACATTCTTCTTCGGCAAATCAATTGCTAAAGATGTGCCTTAATTTTTCATTTACTTTCTAGAAAAATAATATTACTCTGGATGGAAAATAATATTTCTACAACCCGTCCCAAAAAAAAATCAATTTGTTTTCTAGCTTCAACTATCGACTCATTACATTGTTCGCCTTCTCAAGCTATATCTTGAAATACGAAAACTTCCTAAGGAACCAAGCAGTATGGTTTCTGCTGGTGTGCCTCAGGGTTCCGTTTTGTGTCCGACTCTCTTTGTAACCTCAGAAATGATTTTTCGACGATTACAAGAGTTCATTTGCGTTCTCGGACTAAACATAACAATTTAATCATATCATCTCCTGTCTGCTCCTATTTTATTGAATTTGGTACATAAAGTATTCCTGTGAAATATAAAGGCACATTCCACCTCACTTAAGACTAATTTCTTACTCACTATAAGTAACGGCGAAGCACGCTGAACAATGCATTACTACCTATTACTACCTCCTCCTCCTCGCTTGCTTCTCTATCGGCTTCAATTGCTTTTTGTTAGTTCACAGAAAGAGGTAATCTAATCAAGTTTAAACTTTCCTGGAGCTTGCAACGATCCTTATGACAGCAATCTCTGTTGAATCTAATAATTTACATAAAAATTACGTCTATCCATCGTCTCGGCACAAACAAATTCCTGGCAGGTCCATCGCATGCACTTAAAAGTTCATCCTGAATGTAATTTCGCCCCCAAAAATAAGCGTTATTTATTTAAACAAATAGAAGGTGCGCATTTACATCTACTTGTGCTGTAACAAATCGCAATCACTTTGGGAAATTAAATTTTGCACCACTTCCAGTCCGGGAATCCAGGATTACGAAATCTCGACCATTTTGAATATTTAACTTGCAAGTGCATTAATTAATGTGGTTATCTGTGGAAATTCGAAAAACTTCCCCTGCAAGGATAAACAGATATAAAGGATGCAAACGTTTCGAAATCATCGTAGTTTTCCATGGCTTCTGGGCAAACAATTAAAGCTATCATCTGAGCTCACAACATCATCTAAGGGCTTCTGGTTTTCTTCGCAAGGAACCCTTTTCAAAATAATTGATGGTTGTCCTTACAACTCAAATAATATATGTTTATGTACTTTGTTGCAAAAATCCATGGAGCAAAGAAAATTTGAGTTTCATTGGTTTCGCTTTTCAGCATTTGGATTGTAAAGTACAGATCCTTCAAAGGACAAAGAAACAATTGGCTAAGACAAGTGAATCCTTGGTTATGAGCATCTCGGAACGTTTTCCCTTTTACAACAAAAAAAAACAACGTACATACTCACCTCGTCGTAAATTGACCCTACTTTCACAGGTACGGGGGGGGTCGTCTGTAGGTAGGTGGATGGATGCCTTTGGCTTTGCATTATGCGATGCGAAAGGACGAAGGGAAGAAAACTGAGAAACATTTGCCTCGTTTCGAAAATAAATTATATTAATATCACTCGCAGGATATGCTGGGTATTTGCGCGTGAGCATTGGAACAGCACGTACTCGGAAGTCGTAAATGTGAGTGTAAATGTAAATTTGAGTGGATGACCCCAGGTGGCAGCGAAGGATATACGCAGGAAGTTGATTTTTCTCACATTTCTTTCTACCAAGGGTGAATGTGTTTTTTACAAAAAGAAAATAAAAAAATTCAGAAAACATAATTTAACATTTCTGTGGGTAGAGAGTAAATTAATTGAACGAAACTCTAGAAACAAAATGGAGGAGGAGAACATTCAGGCAAATGCAATGCAGGAATTTTGTTCCTTTTTTGTTTTTTTTTGTTGTTGTAAGATACAATTTAATGTGCGAGAAACAGGCACGTAAACATTTGGTTATAATTAAAACGCTATATTTTGCAGAATGATTGGTGAGCGGAATCTGTGAGGCAGCGATATTCTTTAAGGATTTCACGAAAGTAGGAGAGAGCATCTGAATGCTGAGTCCGAGGGTATCATTCGTGGTTAGAAGAATTTTTATTTTTCGCTAAAGAATTTAAATTAAAATTATAAAAAAGTACTGCGAATGGGACTCTTCCGTTTGTAATGGCAACAAATAAAAATAATTAATTACGAATGAATTATAGTTCGCTCGGGTCACTTTTTTGTAATGAAAAAATAAATTAAGCAGGTTCTCATCCTGATCCTTTTGCTGGTTGATTCTGCTTCAACATTCGAAGAATATTCCCGGCAACCGCAAAGTACTACTGTGTCCGAAAAATAAGGTGATATATGAATTTAAACTGCGCGCATCGAATGATTTGTAAATTTTTCTTTCTTCTTAGGTTGGTAGTACTGTCAGTGACATCTATGTGAAATTTCATGTCAAAATATATTCATAGTGTTTGAGATACGCGTCGTTTTGTGAGCTGCTAAAAGTGAGTTTTTCGTTTTTTGCTATGTCGAAATTTATTGAGCAAAGAATTTGCATTAAATTTTGTTTGCGGAATCAATTTTCTGCTGCAGTTACGTTGAGGATGGTGCAGAAAGCCTTTGATGATGAGGCTATGTCTAAAAAAAATGTTTACAAGTGGTATAGCGATTTCCAAGCCGGCCGTGAACGTGTCGAAGACGAAGAGCGTTCTGGGCGACCATCAACCTCAACCGATGAAGCTCACGTCCAACAAATCAAAGATTTGGTGTTGAAAAACCATCGATTAACGATTAGAGACCTTGCTGATGAAGTTGGCTTATCGAAAGGCTCAGTCAATACCATTTTGAAGGATGCTTTGGGCCTCAAGCGCGTCAAATCTCGACTGGTACCAAAAACATTGAATTTTTTGGAAAAAAGGCGTCGCGTTGAAGTGTGTGAAACAATGCTTTCTGACTACCAGGATGTCATGGAACGCATTATAACTGGCGATGAGACTTGGATCTATGCTTACGACCCCGAAACAACCGATCAATCGAGCGAATATCGTGCCAAAGGAGAGCCGAGACCAAAAAAACCGCGCAAAAGTCGCTCAAAAGTCAAGGTCATGTTGACTGTTTTCTTCGATTATCGTGGTGTTGTGCCTTATGAATTCCTTCCAACCGGCCAAACGGTCAACAAGGAATATTATTTGAACGTTATGCGTCGTTTGCCTAACGCTTTCCGCCTAAAAAGGCCGGAATTGTGGAAAGACAATTCTTGGTTTTTACACCACGATAATGCACCATCCCATACCGCACTCGTAATTCGTGATCATTTCGCCAAAAACTCAACCCATATCGTTCCGCAACCACCGTATTCACCTGATCTGGCGCCGTGCGACTTCTGGCTGTTCAACAAGCTCAAAAGACCGCTCCGGGGACACCGTTTTGATACGATAGAGGAGATTCAAGCCGCAGCGAAGACGGAACTGAAGGCCATCCCGGAAAGTGACTACAACCAGTGTTTCAAAGATTGGAAAATCCGTTGGCATAAGTGCATTGCATCGGGAGGGGATTACTTTGAAGGGGATTGATTGGAAGAATAAATAAAGAATTTTCAAAATAAATACAATGTCACCTTATTTTTTGGACACAGTAGTATACCGTGCTGCTAGAATTACAGATAAAAGAGTCCTATAGAGCTTCTGACTAGAATTACTGTATAAGCGCATTCGCAAAGCGTATTTGCAAAATTGCATTTAACATCTCCAAACTAATTTTGTTCCTAAGTTTGCTTTTGACTAGGTTTGCTTGACTAAAAACCCCTTCAACATCGCCTTTAGAAAGTGGCAAACAAAGCAGTTACAAGGCTAGTTCGTAAATGCTTCCATTATGATTTTAGTAGGTTTCAGCGTTAAAAAATAGAGTTAATGAAGCACTTAAAACAAAATGAAAGCACTAAAAGAACGCCCGAGCTCTAATATGACATTTTGGGCACTGAAATAATTTTTTGAGCACTGAAATTAACGCTGAAAGCAATAACTTGGCAACGCTGCTTGGTATCCCTGTAGTTCGGCAAATGCGCAAAAAAAAAATAAGAAAAGGGCTGTAAAATAAATAAAAGATCTACATCCAAAAGTATCCACTAACGTAGCTTCGATACGACTGAGATTGCGATTTGATTTCTGCATCCGTCGAGGTAAAAATGGAATAGACATTTCAGGGGTTGATTTTTTTCTACATGAGGGATGATTATTCAGAATATCTAGAAGATCTTTAGATGTAAACTTTACTTCGAAAGCATAAAACTCTGCGCTTTGTGTTTTCATTATTAGAGTTGATAAATCTCAGCGCATTTGCATATTGGAGTTTCTATGACTCCTGTCTCCTCATATTGGTTAACAATGCTTCTTATTGATCAGAAATTCTAGTTAGTTCCTTGGCCTGCGAGATTGCGTATTTCGCAGGACTATCGAAGCACAAAATTTTGCCTTCTTGCAATTTTATGGTTATTTATCCCTATTCCAATTTTATGCGCCTGGCTTCCTTTTTATTTTCCTTTTCTAAATGGATCCATGAAATTTTTTTTAAGTATTTGTTTTCAATGTCGTTCTATCATTGCTGTTGTTTACTTAATTTGACTGATTTCGAAACCAAACTATATTCCATATAAATTCGCAAAATGCATCTTAGAATAATTGGAAAATAGATGGTGCTACATCTCAAATTGTTAATCCATAACAACCAAGAACTCAACAATATCCCTCAACTATTTGTTAATCAATTCCTGGGTCATAGGTTGTTATATGTTTTGACAACATTGCATTGTGGAAGAATTAGGGTCCGACCGAAACAGGATTTTCAGCCGAAGCCGAAATTGCCGAAACACATGTTGGAATTGGTATTGTATCAATTTAGTGTATTTTAACACATACACATAGTAATCTCGTTCGAATTGACGTGAGACATCGCGAAAACGCTTGCGTAGACATTTATGCGCGAGAAAAAACACAAATTCTGTACAATCGCAAATCGACCATAAAATTGCACGAAGTCAATTGTGCTAGTCAAACAATAAACAAAGTTTGTGTTAAGTAAGACGTAATGCAATCTCATCATGCCATCTTTGGAGAAAATATACCCTCCCCAACAGCTATCGACTATAAGGTCTCAACAATAAAATTCTACTCCAAGTTCGAAAACCGTATAATCTGGTGGGTGATCATGGCTTAGTGGTAAGTGCGATAGCTGTTGAGCGTGAGTACCCAGGCTCAAATCCCTGTAAGACCATCTGGAATTTTGCTTCGGCACCACACCTCGCCAGTGACTGATAATCCTCCGATGAGTAAAACTACCAAGATAAGGTTGCTGCAGCCGTTTGGAGTTAGTAATAAAATGCAGGTCTAAACCCCGTCACTTACGGAATATATAACACGCACTGGTTTTAAAAAGAGCTGTCGTGTCACCAATTTTTTTTGTACAGCACCGTGAGCTGTGGGATGCAGGTTTCCCGATATCCGCCGGCTCCATTACAATATCAATCGATGGGTCAAAACTGGAAAACAAAAAGTGGAAGTCTATCCTTGCGAGTAATCTTAGGAAAGTTTCCTTTCACGATTTACCACGACCGCAAGGTGCCTACTGTATAATAGCATTTCTGCAAAGGAAAATATTCATTTTCGCCGGCAGACAAGCTGCCATAAAATCTCTCCCTGGACTAAAGACTACATCAAAGCTTGTCAAGAAACGCCGGGTATCGCTTAAGAAGAAAGCGGACTTTCACAAGATTCACATTTTCGGGGTGCCAGGACATAGGGATATACTATATACACGGAAACTGCAGTGCACAGATGCACCTTAAAATATATTGACATCCCGTCAGCTACGGTCAAGCAAATAATTCAAAATAAATACGTCAACCATTTTGCAACATCACCAGACAAACCTAAAATTTTAACAAAAAGAACACCAGAAAGCTACTCAACTTGAGTCGCAACTCCTTAGGTGTGTTCTTATCTTCTTTCGTTGGACACATATTTTTGCAGAAACTGCACAAGGAGAATGTCACTCATCCCCTCAACGAATGCCGGGTTATAGCAAGATCAAGACATAGAAATCTTCATGTGTTCCAATTTCTTCATATCTGTGCACCAACTTGCTTAAACAAGCCCAAAAGATCTCGCCCCGTTTATTAAAGAAACAAGTTTCCCCTTCTTCACCAACCAGAAGGAATGCCTCTCAAAACCGATTTCCTCCCAACATCGGTAGATACGTTAATCTTATAACCCTTGTAGTATCACAGTGGGCCAAAATACTGTGTGCCTTGTGGAAGCCACTGTTACTTAACCTTACCTTATCTTAGCCCAATGACGCCCTAAACTACACGAAGACTGGCTTTCGGCGTAATCCCTGTAGGAACGTGCAAATTCCTTGTACAGGCTGGTCCAAAGTGGAGAAATGTTAAGTAAGCCGTGGATCCCTCTATTTCCCCAAGAACCGTATTCTCTCTCTATTTTAGTGACTTTGGCGTGAGACTTTGCGAGGGTTTATCTGTTCGCCTCAAAGACTCCGGCACAACATGAGGTAGAAGAGACCCTGGAAGGCCTAGTTGTGCGTAGTCCTATGAGCAGATCTTCGATGAGCCGCCAACTTTGACCCGACAATGTCGAGTTGAAGATGTTCCCCTACAAAATGCAGACAGTCCTTCGGTAACTGCCTGAGAAAAGTAAGCTGCGGCTAAATTGCGACTTGAATTTCAACGGAGCAGTTGAGGAGATGTTGAATCCATTGTGAATCTGGGGCATCTAAATCATGTCATTGCTTGGTGTTTCATTTATTTCGGTTAGATTTATTTCTTTTTTTTTTATTTTTTTTTTATTATTTGCTCGCTCTTCAAGAGGATATTAATACTTTTATAATGCCTGTAGAACAGAGCGAGCGGATGAATAAAGAGGAGAATGAAAGATGTATTTGGTTTCAATTCTGCCGTCGGGGGGCCCGAAACGGGCGGAGGATTTTTATATCGACCTATTAGCTTTCACCTGATTCGCAGGATTTTTATTCGATATTAGTTTTTGATATATGAACTTTGAAATTTTGGAAGAATTAGCTAAACACCCCGCTGCCAGTGTTATGCCTTCACAGCAAGGCCATCTTCACCCAATATACACAAACCACTATTTTGAAAACACGAATAAGGTGTTTAGCCAATACAACAACCACTACAACAACGCCCCCCCCCCATTCGTTAGACTACTACTGCGGGTCGGTCAATCCATTAACTTGATCCCAATGGCAAATGGTGACTGGACCAGATTCGAAAAACTAGACCACTACTCTAGGAATCGAACCTGGGACCTGTCAATTGAATCAATTGAAAGGCAGGCGCTCTGCCAATTTCTCCACCCAGCCTTTTAAGAACGCCGAAGGTTATGTCGCTACTGGACTGTTGTGTGATATAGAACCAGTATCAAAAGATCAATTGGGACTGGAAGGCACGTGGTTAAACAGGTGGAGCTCAAAGATATTTTTGTGGACTCCTTATTTTGCGTATAATTAGTCGAAAAGATCGCTTCATTTCATCGCTCCAGATTTTTTCGGTCATTTTAATGTCATTAGAATGTGAACACAAGTAAAATTCTCTGGTTAACGAGAATGTTTATCAAGAGTATGAAACATTGTTGCCCGAAGTTCCCTCCAAAAACGATTCCAAATGCAGTATAAAAACCCAAAATTGGCATCAACATTAGCTTGACGTTAGTATCAAAGGCTAGCGGTGTACCTATCGAAGTCATCTTGTTAAAATTTTTGCATGAAACAAATTAGACTCTTATCCCAACTGAGTGTTGAGACTTAACAAAGTTCAAAGTATCTCTTTGCCTATGAAGCGACAGCATGATGCGCCAAGCCCTCAATTTAAGGTCATTGAGATCAAGAAAGCGTTTATTTAAAAATCTCTCAACTTCATTGTTTTGTAGAGCAAAGTAGCTGTGAAAAAACGATTGAATTTTTGTTACACAAATACCTGAAAAAATATATTTTTTCGAAGAGCAATTCACAGAATCGCGTTACTCTTTGATTCAATCTTGTTTTCTTAAGGGAACAAAAATCAAAAGAAAAAGAAAACCTGAGTCATTCAACCGTAAACAGATTCAATTTTTCTTTCGTTTTCCAAAAACAACCATTTACAAGCTCCTTACAGGAATTACTTTATACGCCCCAAGCACGAGGAAAGTATCTTATTACTGTAGACTTTATAAATTAAGGACAAGTACAAAAGGATATAGGATATGACGAACAACATGACGGAAATTGGGATATAAAAGCCCACAAAAGATACTCAGAAGACGTGTCAGAAGACTGTCAAATGACAAATACCCAATACGAGGGGGTTGAGTTGTTATTCGGGATTAGTTAGTAATGCGGTTTTGTCACGTTATTTCACTAGAATGTTCTGCCACGTTATTAAACAGAATAGTTAGTTGTTTCCCGGTGACAGATGTACCCCCAAAAACCAGCTAGTTTTGGAGATACCCGTGGCCGTGGCTCGACGCAATGGCATTTTGTCACGGCCAATAAAACCGGGTATTCTAGTTTATAGTATTGCCAGTTGTGATTTGCGTTCAGAGCTTGTTGGATGATGGAATAGGCAAGTGTGCGCGTTGTGACTGAATATTTATTGGGCCGTTAGGCGTATGGATGGCACGCAGTGAGCCGTAAATAGAAGTTCCTTTATTTTTTTTGTTTATTTGTTTATCTTACATGCCACACATTTGGGTGAGAGTATCTGGAACGAAATGTGCTTTGGTCAGGAAGAGGACGAGCATGTAGTGTACTTTGTTTCTATCAACGAAGAACTACAACACTTTATTCGAATGTTTTTCGTCCTTGGATATTTATTGCTGTTTAAGGATATAAAAACAAAAATATACGCAGTATTTTATGCACATCATGCTATCGTGCCACAAATCTCGTTCCAAGTAACATCATTGTCAGTTTTGTGTTTGGTGTTGTGCAGTTCGGATCGTAGTCGTAAATCATTTCACTTTCTTCCGGTTGTCGATGACGAGCCTCTGATTCCAGGTAAAGTTGATAAATTGAAGGGAAATTTATTTCAGAACGAGCGAGAGATAAGGCAGCGACCCACGTTCTTTTGAAAACTTCTTCGCTTTAATAGCAAGACACATTTTCAATGCTTTGTTATGACTGGGGTTACATGCAACACGTTTTTTAAGCCAACTCGATCTAAAGCTAGTTACCTTCCATTGTGTAGACCAGTTGCTTGAGGTCACTTTTAACCTCCGTATACCAACGAAGGTCCGATGTTCCTTTACCATAGTCTTCCTCCGGTGAAGGTTCGAAGACGATGCTTTTGTTCCAATACCCACAAAACGGAAGACGGGTTCAACATTTTTTTCATACCAAGTACGTATATAAAGCTTCTCCGTATTACTGGTCCGACAGGCGAACTTCGATTTAAAATTCCTGCATTCCTGCATTTTTTTCTAATTTCTGCCATAGTGTGAAAATTTGATTAAATTGTGATCTTCCGTAGCGTTGATCTGTTGATCTCTTTTTTGTAGCCATGCTTTTATGGCCTCTTTTTAGTAATGCTTTTTTGTTTGTAATTCAGAATAACTTAATTGCAAGACAAAAATGCTTAAAACTGGCTTAAATAACTAGACTTATCTTAATTATTTTATTTACTTACTGACCCTATTCGGCGCTCTAAGCTTATACAATGTCTTTCGACGTAATCGAACTTTCTTTGATTTTTAAAATATTAACCGTTAAATGTATTACTTAAACCAACTAAGAAAAAATATCCAAGAGAACTTAGTAAATCAAGAATTCTGACAAAAAAAATAAAAACTAAATTTAACTGAAAAACTTGCGTAACTCAAAAAAACTTAAGCGCAACTACTGCTGTATTTAAATTTTGTATGTGCTGTGCTATCTTTATATTAGTATGCTACCTTAAATAAGAGCTTAACAAACCTTAAAAATCTATGTTAGCCGGCCAGGCTTTAATTCATTATATCGATACTTTAAGGCACCTTAAACTTGGCAAAAAAAGAAAAAAATCTTACAAGAACGAAGTTAAAAACGACGGCGTTTCCTCTCATTCGTTAAGCCACCAATAGTGTTGGTGCTATCTTTAAACATCCTCCTTGTCGTGAAGCTGATACCGCCCTACTGAATCGGAGAATCTCTGCAGAGCTGCAAGCGTGGTACGTGAAATTGATGTAATAAGCGCCAGAAATCAGGTTGCTGCCCGAAGTCATAGCTCTTACAATGTGCCTCCGAGTAAATTTAATCAGAAAGTTATCTACTCTAATTAGGTTGGCCTTTGGGATAGAATTTCTTGTACTGACACTCTGAAGTATATGTAAATGAAGACAAGACCTGAGATCGTCTCTCGAAAATCTCGAAAACACTGGACACCAAGGCCAAGCACAGGCCAGATGAGGGCCATGAAGCAGATCACCTTTACTCTGGTATCGAGTTTGCTGCTGTGAAACCGACTCTTTGTCATGGCATAGGCCGCTTTGGCAATGGCCAGAGCAGCATCTGTATGTTTGTTAAAATATAGATACTAATCCAGACTGACCCCAAGTTATCTAACTACTCTTCGATTTGCAAGCGGCTGCCCAGGATGTCCCGCGATAGAGATTTTTTGCCAATTTTTCCTGGTATCCCTAGACGCCCCAAAGAATGGTGTCCTTAATAAAATAGTTTAACACTTTCGAAAGTTGATTTTCAACTTTCAATCGTCACAATAACGCTGAATCTTTTTGAAATCACATTGCAAAAGGCTAAAAATTGCCTTGATTTTTGGACCTGAACTGTGCACTCTTCTGCTCTTTATTAGCCTTTTGCTAATCCTTTTGCGTTTGCTTAAAATTTGCACCATACCATTGGTTTCATTGACGAAGCACAGGATATCAAAGGCAGCATTCCTTACTGCTATCTGCGGTCAATTGCGTTTCCGGGATGTTGAATCTTTGATGACAAGCCTGGGTGGCGTGTGCCTATAAATTGGAGCAATTGATAGATCCCAGATTCAAACCCTTAGAAACTCTTGTTTTCGAATCTGGTCCAGTCACCATTTCAAATAAGTGGTGCCGTCACTGCAGATTTCGACCAGCGACAGTTATTTGACCAACTGGGTGGTCTTACTGTAGTGGACAGCAGAATTATGAACCGAACTTAAGAAAATCACAAAATGAAACCAAATACGGCTGAGTTTCAAATCACCGGAAAAATCCTCATTCGAAACCCTCACTAACGAATTGCTTGACAGAATTAATGCGTGCTTCATCCAAATTTTTTTTTAGAATGTCTGAAGTCTTTTGGGAAGTGATCAGTTTGGTTCGGATCACCTTGAAGATATTGAGGTGCAGGAAATCTGTGTTTGCCTCTATAATATTTTTTCTTACACCCGATTCTATGATATTAAGGTTTCCAGTTACACTACTCAAGAAACTTTCTTTTCGATGAGTACGATTTAACTTCCAAGTGTGCCAACGTTTTAGGAATGATACTTTTTTGAGTTTTTCTTGTTCACATATGAGATTCTATTTTACACCCGATCAGGCCTTCAAGTGCTGCCATAACACCATGATTTTCAGATAAATATTGCGTCACTAAAATACTCAAAAAAGCATTCCGAATCTAAGCTTTACAACGACCAGTTGTGGCTTCTGCAGGTACAGGACTGACTATACAATAATTTTTAGATAACCTTTTTAGTCGAAGGTATTGATTCCCATCTACACCCCCATTTTTACAGGTGCGGCAACACAAGTTTCTTATTTGAAGACGCCAGAAAAAACTTATTCATTATATATATATTTTTATATAATGAAGGTATGTTTTACATTTAACGGTTAGATGATGACATTCATTGCCCAAAAACTGAAAAAGACTGATTTCTGGCGGTTGTCCTGAACTTTTTTATTTGAATCGTAATTTCTGCTATAGTGTGGCCATCAAGACTTCTTCGGTGTTCGAACGGTAGACATAGACTTGGGAATTCAAAAAAGCCGATAAAATAATCAAAAAAGCGGCTTGGCTACTCTTAATCGCAAGAAAGTGATCTCTGATCCGTGAGCCATTGCTGCGTTCTGTTAGAACCAAATGTCCTCTACATCCGTATTCATTATTTCGTGGGGGAAAAAAATTCACCCAGCATATTTACACAAAGCCCTGCATGCCCAGTTACTGTAACCTCAAATTTTTTAAAAAAACAAACTGAGACCAATAATGCAAACACCTTTTATACAATATTCGCGGATAAGTGTCGACCCAATAGCGCCTATTCGTTTTTTTGACGCACACTCTCAAGTAAAGTTTGCGCCAAATACTCTCTTCCGTGAACATAGGCACTAATATAATGTTATACGTCTTCCGAACAGCGGAGTTTGGATCATAGCTCAAGGAACGCAATTACAATCGTTCAAAGAAGAAATTGTACTAGATTAAATTTTAATAATGTAATATGTTATGTAAATATAAGGACAATCAAATATCATTAAATCGAAAGCTTTCTATTGTCGATTTGTTTGAAATTAATATTCGTGGAACCGGCTTTATTGCCGTGTTTGAGTTTGATGGTTAAAAACAACCCTTTGCCATTGTCACAATTTGCGTAAGAATTTAATAAATAAACCCTTAAAGCGTCACTAGTTGGTTTTTTGTTTGCAGATTCATAAAAAGATTTCAACTAAATAAAGACGCATTTATAGATGTCTTGTCGGTTTCTACGATTTGAATGTCAATGGTCGATTGCAGTTCCACCCGTCTTAAAATTAGCAGCGACGCTTTTACCATTGCGAAGTGGAATATTCCAAAACGATTATCTTCTCGGAATATGCAAAAGCTCTGTTTCTAAAATTACAGCAAATCTTCTTGAAGAAATGGAATTTAGGCTATGCCCTAGGAGTATAGTTTTTGATCTTCACAATTCAGCCAAATGCAAGGAATGCTTTATGACCAAATACAAAATTTCAGGAGTTAAGTGAGACCTCAAAAGCAACACTGCCGAAAAATGGGGATGATATTTCATGTATTTTTGCAACATGATTGTTTGTGACAAATTTATTTTCACAAAGTCAGTATTGGTCTGCAGAAAGATCGGAAAGTTCAAGAGCGTCGTATGGATTTCTGAATTGAAGTTCTCACCAATTAATGACCCGAAAAACTCCTGTTGTTAATATTGCCTTGATGAGCTGATTGAGAATGCATCGATTTACCAATTGGCAACTTTAAAGAAAACTGTTAGGCTTTCACGACTCTTTAAATTTTCAGGTTTTGAATTCTCACAATTTCGCAATAATTTTCATAATTTTTGAAAGTGGGAAAAATTGTGCCCACCTCGCATTACCTTTTACGAACCTTCATTTCATGTTTATACCCTCCATTCCAACAGATGCTTGGATAGGCTGTCCACCATCAGAATCTAATCATTTTTTTTCCTGATGCCCAGGTAGGCCGATCATTTTTTAAATCATCAATTTCGTAAATCTTCCCACGCGGAATATTACTTTAAACTGGCCTACACTGGCTTTAATGCTTTAAGGGATTATTTTTACCTCCCAAAAGATGAACAGATACGGGAAAGAAGTGTGTGTGTGTTTGTTTTTTTTTTTCTTCTTTAAAATGAAAATCTGGGATAATAATTGCTCGGAAGATACTTTTAATTAAGTTGCTGGCGATTGTGCTTAGACGGGTGTACGCCTAAAGGACGAGAGCCAGCATAGAACTCCACTCCAAAGCCACTTCCCTTACTGGTTCCTTAACGGAATCAACACATTTCGGACAATGGAGCCTGAAATCTTTCGAGGATATGAGTATTAGTGTGTTTTTCTTCTGCTCCTTGTTCCGCTAAAGTTTGTTTAAATTTTTTTTTCCACCTAAATTGAAAGAAGTAAAATTTAATTATACACCATGAAAGGCCCGGAAGGCCATGAAAGTCATGTTACATAGGGAACATTGTTTCATTCGCTTATAGAATTTTTTTTTTTTTATTCTATTGTTTGTGGACAAGGACAGAGTGCTGGTCCGGATTAGTTGTAGGTCAGCTAGGGGTATGAATTGTTTATTCCGCGTAGGTGTATTGGTATACCTTTGGGAATAATGAGGATGTGGATATTACGGTCATAATTTTGATCCTAATCTAGTAGCATAGAAGTTATTAAGCAAATAACGTTTTATTGTTTTCTTTTGCTCGTGATGGAGGGGGATATTAATTCAGGGATGGCTGCTTACGCTTGCTCGGGCAGTGGGTGCTCCTTTGGAAGTTATTACCAGGACTAATGAGGTTGTATTATGTTATGAATAAGAGCCGTCCGTCGTCGTCGTCGTCGAGGTCCCATGGGAAAGTTCATTTGGATAAGGCCAAACGGTTTGATAATAATCGTATAGTTTTATATTTAATACTTAAAATGTGATACAATTGGTTTTAATGGTGGATTTATCTGTTAAGAGTGATTCGAAAGCTACACTGAATTGCGCTTATATCAATTTGCGGAGATCCTTTATGGATCCTTGCAACTAGTGCTTGAAATGACAAAATTAAGCAAATGTTGTTGTTATGATGCTTTAGCTCTGAGCTGGATTATTTTTTGAAAATAATGATTACAACATTGAATTCAAATTTATTTTGAAAATAAAGGCACAACGCTTTAAGTTTAATGGTGATTTGGAAGTCATCGTTACGGGCCAAATTTTGTAAGCTCCATATTTTGACATTTATACCCATTTTGAGGGTTCCATACAACCGTTCAATATGCAACATCGCATTTTTTTTAATTTCAGTTACAAATAGTGTACCCACTTCTTGGCGTAAAATTGAGGTACGATTTTGAAAAAAACACGTTTTTGTAGGTTGGCCCCCTTTTAGGTTCATCTTTATATAGTTCTATTACTTGTTGTTATAGCGACCATGTTAAATACAGCTGTACGACTGAAAGATCGACGCACGGACGACAAGTCGAGGCTTTGTAATCTGCTTTCGCTGGCATATTTTGGACGCAAAAAGTCTTATATGATTAGTCCTTATAATTGTTTGATTAATACACTATTAAATCAAATCCGGTCAAATCTAAAATCAAAATAAAAACTGCGAAGACTCAAGCTGTCTAAACTGGACAATCTACACTGGCGACTCTAAGATGGGCGGCGGAGTCGGTGCGGGTGTGTTCTCAGAATCTCTGAACATCTGTAAAGCCTATAAACTGCCCGACAATTCCAGTGTTTTCTAAATCTAAGATGGGTCAGACTTACGAACTGTGCAACATCAAGGAAAATATGGCCGGAATACAAACAATCAAAAACAAAAGATCTCCTTCGGCGAGCCCGTCATGATATTGCTAGATTAGTGGCGGTCTGCACAGGACACTGGCCGATTGGAGATCATGCCATTAAGCTAGGTAGACCCTTCTTCAACTCAATTAATGAGATTTCTGCTAAGGATATTAAGGAACTAATGTCCTTCTTAAATACCTCGGGTTTGATTTAGAGATATCTCAAATACACCAAAATAACATCATAAATAAGGTAACAGAGCTGTGGCATTAAAACGGCACTTAGTGCTAATTCGGTTCTCACTGAACCACCACTTTTACCTACCCAAGATGTCTTTTTAACATCGAAAAGAAAAGTTTGATTTTTACCCAGCAACATGCTTCAAATTAATGGCATTCCAACCAAGTGGAGGAGTATACTGATCAAAAGAACTTAATTTTGGACATCATATTCAGCAAGCAACTTAAAAGGTGAACTTGGACACAACAATTTCATGGCCACTTAAAAACAGAAAATCGAAACTCAGTACCAAAAATAAGCTTATAATTTTCAAGGTTATCTTTCAAAAAATTATGTTATATGGGTCTGCTGTTTGGAGTTAATGTGCTAACGATATATAAAGGGTCCGCCAAATAACTTTTTCCTTTGAAAATGCTATAAGAAAAAACTGCTGAATATTTTCTCAAATTTCTTTTTTTTATTTTAAAGTACAATCCTTCCGGTTAATAATGGCAAACAATTTCATTCAAATGACACGATCGGTCCAATTTTTAAGCACATTATCGATTGTGTGCAGCTGTACTATATTTCACCAATGGCTTTACGAATATTGTCCTTTAAAGCGTCAATTGACTCTGGCTTGTCGGCGTAACACTTATCTTTGAGGGCACCCCACAAATAATAGTCCAACGGTGTCAAATCGCAGCTCCGAGGTGGCCAAACGACATCAGCTCTGCGGCTGATAATGTGATCTTCAAAAAAAGGGCGCAAAACATCGAGTGTAGCTTCGGCTGTGTGGCACGTAGCGCCGTCCAGTTGAAACCAAATGTTGCCAATATCCTCTTCTTCAATTTTTGTGAACAAAAATTCATTCAACATGGCCCGATAACGATCGCCATTGACTGTAACGGCCACTCCTTGCTCATTTTCGAAGAAAAATGGCCCAATTATGCCTCTGGACCAAAATCCGCACCAAACAGTGACTCGTTTTGGGTGCATCGGCTTTTCAATGTATGCGTGCGGGTTTTTTGTGCCCCAAAACCGACAAATTTTGCTTGTTTACATACCCGCCAAGATCAAAATGAGCTTCATCTGAAAAGATGTTTTTTTTTGGCAAAAATGGCATCTTCTGTAAGTCGATCGCAGGCCCACTTAGCGAAGCGAGAACGCATTGGATGGTCAGTTGGCTTCAACTCCTGAACTAATTGGACTTTGTATTTCATTAGTTTGTTTATATAATTATGTTTTTGTTTACCAATCCATTTAATTTATCTAGTTGGTTATTCGTTTCTTTATTTTGATGTATTAATCAATTTACTTATTTTTTTAATATATTTAATTATTTAATTATGAATTTATATAATTATTTATTTATTTATTAATCTATAAATTAATAAATTAATTTATTTTTTTAATTAATTTAAAGTATAATTGACATCAACTCTTGCCTTTTTGCCTCCCATTCTCTCCAACCTTGGAAAACTTATTTTTAAAAATTTGAAGAAGGTTTTTTTTTTAAGATTTTTCTTGGATTTTTCATTATTAAACTACGATATTTGCAACTATAGTGTTTTTTCTTTCAGAAGTAAAGTAGAGTCATCCTAAATCTCTGTTAATTGAACAATAAAGCCTTAAGTCGGAAAATAAAGAAAATAATTTTGGCAACAATAAAATATACAATAAAATACAAATCAATTATGAAACTTTTGTCATTCGAAAACTTATTTTAAAAAATTCGAAACAAGTGAAACTGTCCCTTTTTTTAAGGTTTTTATTGCCACAAAATTTAAGCCACCAATTTAAATTAAACGAAAACCTTTTCAGGTATTCAATTTACAAATACGCTTCAAGTTAAACCTTTTAAGATTAGAAAGCTTGATTGGTTCTAGCGATATGGGAGACGAAAATATACGCACAAACGTACGTACGTTCCATTGCTAGCAACAATGAAATCCGATTCCTGGGACCTCAAGACGAAGAGATATGTAAAAATTTTTAATTCCGAAATGAGACCCATTACAAGGAAATCAAGAATCGAGAAATCCATTAACCATTCCTTCCAATGTTGTCTTGGTATACAAATGGACGAACTAAACAGTCATACGATCAGGATGCTTCTCGCTTCTCTAGAGA
Source organism: Orthonevra nobilis (assembly GCA_963555765.1). Taxonomy (NCBI): domain Eukaryota; kingdom Metazoa; phylum Arthropoda; class Insecta; order Diptera; family Syrphidae; genus Orthonevra; species Orthonevra nobilis. The sequence goes on along the minus strand of OY743226.1, from coordinate 27,748,465 downwards.
TGCAAATCCGTCTGATCTGAATAGATGATTTTCTATAGCAAAAATGTCATCAATTTTAAGTCCCTCTTTAGACCGAACTAAGAGGCGATAACAAAGCGTTTGTTTCCGAAAATGAAGCTTGAACGCGAATTTTGTTTATTCGAAACTCTCCTCAGGCAAGCGCGATAGACGGCCATTTCCTGAGATATTCTCGCTCTTTAGCGCGAATTTTCATCAACAGCAGTAATTAAATCCCTTTAGCTTGAAGTACGAAGACGACTTTATAAAATGATCAGGCGTAGGGGGAAGGACTTTTAAGACTTAGCATCTATAAATTTCTCTATAATTCAACTGAAATTTCATCAATCTTCATCGCCCACAAGCCACTACCAACTTAAATTTACCTCGAAAAACCACTTAAAATTAATTAGAATTTCACATCGAAAAAAAACACTCTCCTTTTACAACGCTACTTAACATCCTTACTCGAGTTTCCTTCTTGCCATTTCTCCTTGTTCTTTCCCCCAAAAAAACAAATAAATCTTTCCGTCGACCATCGACGACTCCTCTTAAAGGTTCTATAATTAAATCCTTTAAATTGCTTTTTCAAGTCATTGATTGAAAATAAACTTATTAAGACAAAAAAAAAAATACAACAAACAGGACCGATACAAAAGCATCATAAAAGAAGGAACGAGCCTTGGAAAACAACAATCATCCAGTTTGGGCGGGGGAAAAGCAGAGGAAGTGAAAAAACGGATGGTAAAAACAAAGAGATGAGACAAAGTCTCCTGTGGTTTCCTCTTCATTAAACCGGAAAGGCATACAATCGCTGGAAATAGGACACAAGCGGGCAAGTGAATACACCGGTAAACAGGCAACTTCCTAATCCAATTATTTACAGTTGCGCTAGAAATCGACAACGTATTAGACACAACCAGCCTAGAGCCACTGAGCCATGTGCTGCCCCCCCCCCTCTACACACCCCCTCGAGCGAACGAAATACACAAACAAAACAATATCGAGGAAAGGATAATTTAGCTATCAGTAGGCTGGCAGAGTAATTAAAGCGAACAAGGATAACACAAAAGCACTCGCACTGATTTGGCAAGTAATGCCATTGTTGTTTTGGCAAATACCAAAAACTTTGACGAACGAAAACACAAAGAGAAAAGCAAAAAAAAAGGCAAAAACAAAATCCATAGGTGTCCGAAAAAACTCGGAAAAACAAATTACTTTTCAGCTAAAAATAACCGGCCTAGATTCGATACACATCAAGCAATTGCGGCTGGCCAACTTATTGCTTCATTTCGAAAGTGAGCAAGGATTTGACATGTACCCACACACGTTCACCAACACTCATGCAACATCACATGAAAGCAGTTTAATTAAATTGATTTTGTTTGCATTACTTTTGTTGGATGTGTAAATAGTTTTCGAATTCATTACGAACGTCGGTCGGTCAGGGCTTAGAGACGGCTTTTGATGTGCTTTGTGGCTGAAAGAGCTTTAAGGGATTTTCCGGCACGACTACTGAACCGATTTTCATTTTGAATTACTTAAAACACGATTTGGCCTTTTATTGGAAAAGAAAAGAGTCCCGCAGATGATTTGGGTAAGGGTGGAAGCTAACTGGAAATAAGTCAAGCACAAATTTCGTGTTCAAATGAAAAAATCTGTGGGTTTCTTTTTCATTCCACTCCTGAATTACACGTGGCCAGTTCGAATTTTGTTTTGTGAATTCAACATAACCTGTTGTCTAAGGTCCTTGAAAATATAAAATTCTTATGTGATCTGAATTATAAATCCGTGACAAAGGGTTGCGAACGGAGATGAATATTCGCTTTCTATTAATAATAGGCGGGAGTGCCACAAGGTTCCATTTTGGAGCCACTTCTGTTTTTTTTTTTATAAAGGGCTTGCCGAGCGAGGTGTTGTCAATTTACACTATTCCAAATTTTAGTCTTTTCCAGCATTGTACATCGGCTGCTAGATAGATTTCTGGCCTAGGCAGCACTAAGTGTTGCCAGGTCCAATCTGACATTTCCATTGGAAAGTTTGACATTTTTGTGCATAACATCACTCAGAACGTGTTGTCATTTAATCGCGAATTGTTTTATTTACAGAGACTTGAAAAATTCATCTCGGCAAAAAAATGGAATTAACTCGTGAACACTTTTGTGCGATAATTTTTCACAACTTTTGACGTAGATTATCACGACAAGAGTGCATTGATGAATTCAAATCTCCTTTGTATGGCGATGAAGCATCATCCTATAGCACTATAAAAACTGCACCTGTTCTCCCACTAGCATACATACGATATTGCATGAACACCTGGCCGTAAAAAAGGTTTGTTCTCGTTGGATCCCCCACAATTTGACAATTGCTCAAAAAAAGGCTCGTGTCGATTGGTGCAAAGAAATGTTAAAAAAATACGATCGCGGTGCTTCAAAAGACGTTTATAAGATTGTCACAGGTGACGGATCTATGCGTATGAGCGCGAAAGAAAACAACAATTGACCGTGTGGGTCTTCCAAATCCAACAAAAGTTGTTCGTGGAAGAAGCGCTTTGAAGCAAATGGTTGCCTGTTTCTTCGGCAAAACTGGTCATGTGGCGACTGTTCCACTAGAGCAACGTAGGACGGTCAATTCTGAGCGGTACACCACAATTTGTTTGCCTGAAGTCTTAGGAGAAATTCGAAAAACGAACAAGAGAAGACGAATCATTGTTCACCATGACAATGCGAGTTCTCGCGCATCGGTTCAAACCAGCGTCTTTTTGACCGGCCAAAACGTCGAATTGATGAGTCATCTGCCGTACAGCCCAATGACTTCTTTTTATTCCCGCAAATCAAGAAAAAAATGCGTGGTGAATGAATTCGTCGCCAGAACATGCTTTTAAAGGGTTCAAAAACCATGTTTTGGAGGTGTCTCAATCGGAGTGGAAAAAGTATTTCGAAAATTGGTTTGAGCGCATGCAAAAGTGTATAAATCATGCTGGAGAATACTTTAAAAAACAATTAAACTACTTTTGATGAAAAATATTTGCATTTTCATTATTAGGCCAGAAATTTATCTAGCAGCCTACATTCAGAGAGTTTCGAAAATAGTTATTTTCCAAGTGATTGAAATCTTGTTGGCCGTACATAATCCGACTCACAAACTCAGCCGCTTTTCCCATGTGAGACATGCTATTAAAATCCTCTTGTTCTCGAAATGATTTTGTACATCTGATCTTTTAGAATTCTAAAATTACTTTTATCCGTGACCAAGGTTAGTCCTCGATCATTAACAGTATGTATCCATTTCTGACAAAGATTTTGATAATTTTTTAGAGAAAAAAAATCTTACTTAGTCGCGTACCCGGGTAACTAGCAAGTTTGCCTAGTTGACTAGATAATCAGGTTGAAGCTTCAGTGTGTATGAAAGCAATTTTGGTAGTCCTCTTTCCGTATATTTCACGTAACCAGGTGTTTTAAGGGGATGGCTAAACTTTTCAATTTCTTCATATTCATCCATTCTCTAAACTTGCACAGCTTAGTATAATGTTGACTTTACCACAGCGTTAAACATTTTGAATTTGGTCGAGAAAATGATTTTTGTTTGAAAAAATGTGTTTTCATGTCATTTTAACCAAACTCTGGCAACTTGTTGAGGTGATTTCATAAATACTGAGTCAGGTTCAACTCTACTCCCAATCAAGTATATTGTTTGTCACTTCTTAACGAGATTAGTTAAAAACAATTAATTATCGACTGTAAATTTTCGGGAGACTCTGATAATAGTAAAATATCGTCGGGATATAATAATCCATTAATCACGGAGTCAGCAATGTTTTTTCCACAATGGTCAACAATGCCGCTGATGAAAAGCTTGAAAAAAAGTGCACTTATAGGACACATCTGCTTGACACCGCATCCGTTTGAAACCAATTTGAAAGGTTAGAACCATCGCAGGCAGCTGCTTTGTACCCGAGTACATTTCTTTAATCAAACGCAGAAATTTTGGAGAAAGTCCTAACTGCGAAAGCTACATCTCTATTGACTGAATCAAAGGCAGCTTTGAAGACAACGTAACAGTTGGAACGATTGATGTTTGGCAAAGATATGATGGTGGAGGAAATGTGGCTAATTAAGGATTTAAAATAGAATGGACGACTCTTTGCTGTTTACCATACATACCATATAATTAGGCGAATATTATGGGAGGACAACGCAAACTTTGGTTCTCTCTTACACTCTTATGTTACACTTTTAACAATTAAGCAAGAACTAGTAAAAGCTTTCCTGGTACCTATTATAAAGTTGTATATGGCAAACTTGATTCTCTTTTTATGCACAGATTTGGTCAGAAACGTACATATATGGAGTTCGTAGATTCGCGCTATCACAAGCTCGTCCTTGGTTGTAAGCTAAATGAATTCCAGAACATAAGGTGTTGTATGTATGCAAAAACCAACAAACGTGCTCGAGAATCTGCGGTCGCACAATCACTTTTTGAAAACGCAGAAACTTCTTAAAGCGTTAAAATATTAGTAAAATTGTGAACACTTTTTGTATTTGGAAATTATTTTTCATCAGGGGAAAGCTTCAGTTTTAAAAAGGACTAATATTAAATTTGTTATGCGCCGAATTATAAAACAGCTTGAGTTAAAAATCCGAATACATAACTCCCTAGCAGTAGCTATTGGGCTAAAACCATTGGGCATTACCTTGGGCTAAAACTTGAGGTCAATGTCATGAAGTTACAGCTTACTTTACTTTACTTACAGTCATATGCACTCCAAAAAGATCATCAACACAAAAAGTACGGATTAAATGCAATGATAATTAATGGGCCTAATCAATCATTCTGTATTGTAAGCGTAAGCTGGCCAAGTAGTATCATAAAGAAGTATTCTCATTTGACCAACAATTTTTTTACACAATAAGGGAAATGCTTATTTTTTAAGTGGATCATAAATAACGCCATAAAATACAAATCCGTACAATCTGGTAGAACAGAGATCTAACCAGGAACATCATTGCAGAAAAACTCGCTTTTGCTTGCTGCAAACCTTGCACTTTGCAACTTTACATAACACTATTATAAATGCAAAGTTGTCGATATGTATTTTGAAAAAAATTTTACTTATAACTTAACAAAATAGTCTAAATATTTAAAAACTGCAAAATCGTGAGAGCTTAGCAATTTTAATAAAACACATCGCATTTTCACTTTGCAATAAATTATGTTTTTGCAAAGTTGCAAAGTGAAAAGTGCATGATGATATACGGAACTAATCGCCCTTTCTTTGCCCAATGCTCAAAACTTTGGAAATCTTTTCCATGAGCCATGAAACAATGGGGGTGTCACAGAGGCATGATAACCGATTTTTTACGAGCTGAATTTTATGAAAGGGTTCCAGCGAACTGGGTCTACGGGGCATACAAGCCGTCCAGAAATTGATTTCAGTCCTTATAATGAAGTAGTTTTGCCGCTACGGAGCGGTGAATAAGGGCTGTTCGTTATCGATGACAAAAAGACACATCAGAGACAAATCAGGTATTAAGGAACTATATTTGTCGAGCTGGTAGTGAAGTAGAGGCCGCAACGAAAAATTTCACTCCCTTTCTCCCTCGGCTATTGCCAAAATATTTCAATAAAATTTTATTGAAACGAAATGCTCAATACATTGGCTTCAATTGGCTCTTCGAACCACTATCAATTTATTTCACTAAAAATCCAATATTCACTTTTATCTGGTCACAATGCTTCTTCAATAGTCATGTTGTCAAAAGAGACTTCGTAATTCGACTGGTGATGCAGAGAAGTTGTGTCTCTGAGTAAAATTATCGTTCTTATAAACCTTATATTAGGTAAGAAATTCTAAAAGAGTTTTGACAAGTTCGAATTGACTACAACGTCGTTATGCAATATTTGAAGTATTTTTACGGGCAAATCAAAAACTGTTTCGTTTTCAGTATAAAAGAAAATAATTTCTGCCTTCATGTAAGAAACTCTACAACATCGACAAAATCCAACTAATAAAAATCCAGCCAGTCAGTCTGCTTTTTGCGAATTCGAAACCAGTTTCCTTCTTCCACTTCCTCGGTTTTTCAAATGTCGCAATTGGTAGAATACTTAGAGATCCAAGCAAAGGCAAATCCATTGATTTAGGTGGCTCTTTCCAAGGAAGCGCACAACACACGGGCGTTCTTCAAACTGCCTTACAAGCCTTCAACTGCCATTTTACGATTAACAAGTGAATTGGGGGAAGCAAGAGCCATCCTCCACTTATCTAAGGAAAGACAACAATGGATGCTTTCTGTAGAGTTACTGGAAGCCAATTCGTTATAGAGCAGTGATATTGTCATCAATTAAGGCTTCAATATAATGGCACGAGAGCCACTGGCTGGACTGCTTGCATATTCTGGAGTTAACTTATCGTTTTTTGGCAAAAAACAACATCATAGGCACTAGCTTAAAAGAACAGTAGGTTTGCTATCGGGACACTTTCTAATGGAAACAAAAGAAAAAACTACCAAGAGTGAGTTGGACACGCACTTGAAGGTCTCCGTACCACAGCACCATATGCAACATTAAATTTTTTTTTGTTTTAAATTTCTCAAAGCCTACAGCTCGGCGAAAAAACGAGTTTTAAAACACAAGTTTTTTTTGTATTAATGACCCCCCTTCAATTCTTCCTTTCCATTATTTTAATTTATTGTTGCTACAGCAAGTTCTATGCACATATCCTGTGAAAATTTGCAAGACTGTACCTGCTATGGTTCAGGACGAACTTCGGACAGACGGACTAATGGACACTCTTTGGGCATGCAATCCTACTTTGGGTTCCTCTTTGCAGGTAATGATTGCCAGGAAATGACTGAGAAGCGCCCAATAGATACCTTGACTGGTAGAGAAAGGACTTGTTGACTAAAGACTCAGTCTAGAATTTTGTATAAAAGTAGAATCCTTTGTGGAAAGTGTTTTCGTTGAAGTTTTTTCACATTAAGATCCGCCAAGCATCAAATAATTGCAGACTTAATTTTTACTCACAAGCGACAATATTTCTTATAAAATATCCAAAAGGATGCGATGAACTAGAAACCCGCAATAAACGAGTTCAACATCTGCAACACAACACAGAAACTCCATCATTGTCAATCTATGACCAAGTTGGACCTACTTCTCTGTCGTTAAGTACATTTAGTTGTATGTCCTTGTTCAATAACTCAGAACATCTATTTTTGTATCTATCATGAGATCCTTGTGGAAATATTACATGTCCTTAAGTTTCATTTACCCCACTAAAATGCGCCATAAAAAAGACTCATCGCCACTAATGAACCATTAGACACTTGCTCATGTGTCCAACTCTGCAACATCCGAAACAGGCGTAGTTACTCATTCCGGGCTAAAGGCACTATTCCTCATCGGAATCACGCTGAACCCCATCAGTGCTTTAACTTTCACGCTAGATGGTTTATCACCGCATAACAATGGAATTATGTCCTCTTTGGTGTGATTGAAGCTTCACATAATCGGTGTGCGCCTTGTTCGAAATGGGAAAATGGAATTTACTACTCATATCTACCAAAAGGATGTTTTCGTTGCCTCTTTCTATAAATCCTTTGCGGTTGGTTCTTGTGTTTGTGCTGATTCAACTGCCAGCAATCAGGGTTGGCTTCTACCGAATGTCAGCACAATTTCAGCTTCAGATCATACCTCATACTTCGCAGGATATCTAACCGTATTTCTCTTGACAAAGGAACCAAAATCCAATGCGATTATACCAAATCGAATGCGAAGAAGCACGACTGCAAAAAAAACAAAAAATCTAGACTCTGGAGAAAAAGAAGACTCCCCCGGGCAGTAGCTCATAGCTGAATATCCTCGATTACATCCGTCCATCGGTTTTCTTTTGTTGCCCTGGATCCTTTGGCGCTCTTCTTTTTTGCCTGCCCATGCACCCGCCCATTCGACTTTACCAAAGGTAACTAAGTTTCCCTTTTTTTTTCGTCCTTTCTTTATTTTGATGGCCGCCAAAGCTACGATGGTGGATTGATGTGATTAAATGTGAACTGGCTTCAAAATGAAATACGAACTCCAGTCATTGTGTCAGGGCTTTGACTCTGAATTCGGGCATTTCCAAATATTTTAAGTTTTCATCCTGACTATTCCTGTGGCATGGGACGGAGTTGTGCATTCGAAGGGCATAGAAATGGAAATCAAATCAGAATGGACGTAGGAAAAAAAACTCGTAAATTCATCACAGGACTGCACGTGGGAAGTCAAAATCACCGATAGGTTCGATGGCATCCTTTTGCTGCTAGAGGCTTGTGTCCTTTTTTTCAAATCTGTATCTCAGAACAATGAATGGTGAACATTTACCTAGAGGTCATCTGGTGTACGTTCTGTTAGGATAGTCTGCTGCATTTATTAAGCACGTCCGAAGTGATGGAGTTGTGTGTGTGTGCGTGTCTGTGTTTTATGTGTCCTTTGGCGGGTGTATAGCTTAACTCTGTAATAATTGTGTCGAGGATATGGCGATATGGCATTTGAAATTCATCTATAAATAAAAGCTTGGTTTTGACGCCGTGTGTTAATGGAATTTATTTTCTTTTCTTATATTTGCAGAAGTTACTATGAAGCAACCATTTAACTAGTTCATGAACTGAGTGAGTAAAAAATGATTCATTTTTGAAGCAAATCTTAAATTTTTTCTTGTGAAACGGTGACGAAATAGGAACATAGAAAGATGACGATCTCGCAGGCAGTCTTACGTAATTTGAGGTATTAAGGCCCTGAAAAAGACCCCGATTGCTTTAAGGCACCGTCTTCTTCTGACAGAAATTCAGCCTTAAAGATCATCAATGGAGTTGCAGAATAATTGTGTGAAGCACATGATCTGTTAGACTGCCCAAATATGCCTTGTGTGTAAAGATCTATTAGTTCCCGGTTGGAGCATAAAAAGGGTACCATTATAATGTCAAAGAAACAAAGCGATGGAAGAATGAAGCAAACACGACAAAATTAATTTGTAAGTGCGAATTAGGTTCAGCTTTTCGAAGGGTTTATCTGATGTTGGCCAAATGATTACATCTCGAGAAGATGTAGAATCAAACGCGAGATTTCAAAACGTCTGACACCGCGTATTCATTTCTTGTGGTTTTGCTTATCCAGTTCTTATTGCCCAAATGGAAGATCATACGGCGCTCCGGAACTTTTGATTTAGAACCTTCATCATTCCCCGAGCTTTGTGGCCAGTTGCTTAGCGCTGCTGGAACTAACGATGCTGGAAATCCAATTCCGAAACTTGCTACAAAATTAAAATTAGTCTATCTGTAGTGCTTACCAGTTACGATAAAGGCGGTGCCGGAAGTCCTCAATAATATGGGTCAAGCAAATTGGTGAAGCAAAAGCTCTTTTGGAAACCAGAACCTTGCTTCACCACTCTTGTGTCCGTGTTCAATTTTTCACAAATGGTGGGGGTGTATTGCCGACTCGAAACGGCCCAGAAGCTTTTCCTGACAGTTCTCAGTCACTCGCTAGATGTGCGCCGTGAAAAACTGTCAGATGTTCTTACGCGGATTGAAGCCCCTCATGCTCAACAGCTGGCACACTTTTCACTAAGCCACGGTCACCCACCTCTGGCTGCAGATAGCAGACCAAATAGTTTGGAGGGAGTTAAAAGCTCTTCATTTTCCGCTTACGTGAAAATGGGCTTTATAGTTCATTTGATTTTTGATTTAAAATCATTCCCTTCTTGCACCAGGTTAAGTAGAGCATGGAAGTAAGTTTACTTCGCTTGAAGGGCAAAAGTAAGCAATGTCCTTTATAAGGGATCATATTCAGGTCTCTAACCAAAACTCGGAGCTGCAAAGTCTGCTGATGTGTGCACTGTTTCCACAATTGCAGACAGAAGTGTCCAGGAAGAAACATAATACGAGAGACATCATATTCATGTAGCTCATGATTCAGTTCTCTAAACCAAAGATTCAAGCTTAATCAGATGGAGAAAATAGTGAAAGGGGGATACATATATGAAATTATTAGAGCACAAGCTTCGGAAAATAAAACAGTTATCAGTCCACCAGTGAGGGCCTTGGGAAAACAACATGATCCTTAAATGATTTTCATTTAGTGTTCTTTTTGAAAAATATATTCAACAGACAACCCAGAGAAATTATTTATGTATGAAGGTGTCATTTAGAAAAGAAAGAGTTCCAGTAACCAGCTTTCAGATGATTTAGATTTGGTGTTCGGAAAACTTATTTCAGTTGGTATCCTGTATTTTTTGCTTTAAGGAAAACCGACGGACCCTCAAAAGCATCAGTTTTTCATAACCGACGGTTAACGTCCCTTCAGTGAGAACTTGATCAATTTTTGGATGACTGAGTACCGACCATCACATTCTCTGATCCATTCCGGCATATTGCAGAAATGTTTTGGAACAGAAAATATCTTCAAAAATTGCCCGTTGGTATTGAATTAGTGGCGACTAGTGATGGTAGTCTTACCAAGCAGTTGGCCATGCTGTAGTGGTTACTGTATCAGCTGCAAAAATAGTGGTTTGTGCAAATGATATGTTATTGACTCAGCTGTGAACGCATAAAACTGACGGCAGGATGATGAAAAAATCTTCCAAAACACAACCTTTAAGCATATCAACGCATGTTGAATAACATACAAATTTAGCGAAAAATGTAAAAATTCGATATCAAGACTATGCATCCCAATTCGGATTGAAACCAAAAGAACAACTGAGTTTTAAACCACTTTACAATCTATCTGCTCGCTTTGAGCATCATGCATTAAAGAAGTAGTCATAGTGCCTTAAGCACAAATTATAAAAAAAACAGGGAGTTGAAGGAGCAGTATGCCCTCCAAGGAAAGGCGTTTTTTAGCCTTATTTTTTGCAGTTGCATGTAGCGCCACCTAGAAATGATGATGATGCGACTTAGTGTAAACGACTACTGTTTGCTCTGTGATACCCGCTCCTTATCTTCAAAGGATATATCGTTCTTAAGCGACCCTCTTTATAGCCGCAGTGCCATCTTCTGACAAGTGGTCGGGAGTTGACTTTCCCCTTTCATTCAAGTACGTCAAACCAAATTTCCATTCGAGACTCTACGAATATACTGGCCTTCTGCGGATGCTGTAAGACCTTACAACAGTTAAACGGTAGTAAAAGTATTCAAGCATATATAACACTTTCAGTTATATTCAATTAAGATTGGATATGTTCCCACCGCCAGGAAAAATTCTAAAATCTTTCCCTCAATCAAAAAGAAGAGCTATAAAGATGAAGAGGAATTTAGTCCTATATCATTGCTCTCCAACGTATTTAAGCGCGTTGTTTTAGCAGAATCCCTTGATGATTATTGCAAGAGAACGAATATTATTCCAAATTGGCTTTGGTAAGGGACATTCAACCTTTGCAACAAGATAGTTAATCACCTAAGGCAAAAAATATGTACTGCTGTAATGGATATAAACCTACATGGTAGGTTCAATTCTATTTCGCAAAAAAAAGTTAATCTTCAAGTCAATAAGTTACCACTTTCTAACTGCTCAAACTCGAATGATAGCTTGCTTTTTAAGCTAAAGAATTGTATGCATATCAATCGGTTTGGCCTTTGGATGGATTCTACGTACTCTCTGGCATTCCTCAAGGATCAATTGTCGGACCCAAGCTATTCAAAACATTTATCCATTACTTTTCATTCAGGCAAACGATATAAAACGAACAAGGGGCTATTTTGTAAGCCTAGCAAGCGATATCAGACCTCGTTCTTCCTTTATTCCAAATAATTGTCACAAAATGCCAAGTCATTCATACACAAAACTTAAATCAGACCGATAGTAAAATTCGGCTTTAGCTCGTGGTTAACCATGTCGCCTATGGTAGCGAACGAAATGAAACCAAATAAAAAATGGTTCTCTAAGAAGTTTTTATGTAAAGTAACTGAGGTAGTTCCGCTTATGACTAAGATGACTTATATCTTACAGACAAGACTTGTGTTTCAGCGCTTAGAGGCTATTACTTCTTCAAAATTGAAGGTGGTTTAACAGTCACCATCAAATATCATCGCTATGTCTAAATGGTTACCTTTTTTTCGACACTAAATCGATGGTAAGGATGTGGACAAGACGGTTTCACGTCTCACACAACACGACCCATTTTAGGTTTTTTGTGAGAACGTCCTCATATACGTGTAATTTGTCGCTGTCTAGAATTTGTATAGCTAAGAAGAAAACCGCAAAATCGCACAATCCGCAAAATTGTTCATTTGGAATTGAATATGAAATAATTGGATGAGCTTTCAAATATGAGTCAAAAATATCGTACGTCTAAGAAGCTCATCCCTTGACTGGTAGTTCTCACTTTTCTGTTTTGAACAAACCGAAAAAAACTCAGTCACTAAGCTGCATTAACGAGTGCCACTTCTGTAACCATATTACTTTGTCTGGTTTTTATTCAATGAGAAAGGATACTCTTGAACAACTTAAAAGGAATTCACAATCCTTTCTTAGCTTCGTAGACCAATTGATAAGCTTTTTAAATACAACCCTTCAGACACACAGAAATCGAGTATCATCTATAGCTTAAAGGCTATCTGATCACCCGACCCAAAATAACCCTCAAAGCCGTCCCCGTTTGTATGCGTTCCCACATTCTGGTCGTCAAATAAATTTGTTTGCTAAGTGCGTTCCTTCATTACGTTCTCCATTTCCAGTCAAATGTGTTTGCAGACCCGAGGACATTTTTTTACCCTTCTTTTTCGTGTCCTTCTCTCTGTTGTCGGTTGTATTTACCCGAGGCCATAGAATGCAAAGGATCACATAAAAGTCACATAAAAATAGCTTTTCCCGAAAATCCTCCGGCTCCTATCATCATCACTCTGCTCTATGGTATATCTCGCCTGTTTCCATTCCACTTTCGCCAGACAAACAAAGGTGGAGGTGACTGGGAGTTTGGTTGGCAAAAAAAAAAACCTTGCAATCCAAACAGACAATAAAATTGAGGAGAAAATCCTCTGTTGTTCCCGTCAACCATTGAATATTGAAGAAATGCACTGCGGGGGCTGTGCTTGCCGCTACCCTGCAGGGGGTTCATTCAGGGACGCAGCGTCAATGAAAAACCAATATCATCACTTGCCATTATTTTACCTTTTGAGGCCAACGTGCCAAAAATGTTAAAAACACACTAAAAAAGACTGCGAGAAATATGGTGTTTTAAATTCATGCAGTTGACAGGGAAGAGAAGAAATAAAAAAAAACACTGCGAGGATTTCCGTCATCCTGTTTATAACGCTTCGTTGACAAACGTGTTCGAATTCACTTAAGCTCAGCACGACTTGTTTCAAAAGAGAGTTGGTGCTTAATAGGTTCAACAAACTGACAGAGGACATATGACATTTAACGACGCCGGCATTAGTTGAAATGGACCGAAATTCTTACGAAAAGATTGATATACAATTTAACGTGGAACCAGATTTGAGCAAAAGATATTCAAAGGAGCAGTTATCTACAACACATGTTGACAATATTTAGTCACTCATGAGATATCCGAGACGGCTTACTTCACGGCAAACGCTCAACGCACAAATACATGCTATGTGATATGATAAGAGTACGTGCGGAAAAAGAAGACGCTACAGTGAAGAACCAAAGAAAGTAGGAAGACGTACAGAGGTACAAAGGAAAAGAGCCTACTTAGTTCTCAAGCTCATTTCTGAAGCAAATGTTTTCATCAGTCCTCAAAGAATTGTGGTTGTACGTCTTTCATCGTCACACAAATCGGTCAATATTGATGTGGTTTCCTGTCCGGCATACTCCTGGAGAAGTCCAATGAATTTCAAGACTATAATCATCACCTACGAGGATGCATCGTCTTCGAAGCCGCATTTGAATGCAATGACCTATGCAGAGCTATGAATGAATTCACGATCCCATTAAAACTGATTCATTTCTGTCGCAACCTTTGGATTACTGTTCACTTTGGTGCACGAACCTTCGAATTGTTGTGGCCTCAAGAAATCGTTCCGTTGAAAACAACCTGGTGCAAGCATCACAACCGAGATCCTTAACATTTCGAAAATCGTCGGGCAAACGTATCAAGAATCTATTTATTTATGTTTCAAAATGACTTCCTGGTCCCTCCATAACTTAAGTACGATTTTTCCGATTTCACTCGTCTCCTATCCTAAGTTTTCTAACATTTTGTAGAAGGTTCTTGTAGAAAAAAAATTAAAAAAATTGCACGGAAACTAAAAAAATTTCAGAAAGCTTCGCGCGTTTGATGAGTGTGAAATTAGCAGACAGTCGTTTTTTTTTCACAAAATATGTCTATGATTATTTAAGAACTTGAAAGCTGTCGGCTACATCGGCACTAATCGCGTTCGACAGTTCAAAATCCGCAAATGTTGTTTAACAGCTAAATACAAATTATTTATAATATCAATTGTAGAATATGTCGAATACTGTCGAAGCTGAATATAAGGAATGACCTCTTCTGCGAACAGCAAATGAAAAGCTATTTAGCTCTGTCAAACACAATCAACCATTCAACATTCAACAACAACAACGTTCAACAGCGGTAGCCAAACTTAGGCCGAAGAAGTCTGTTGGTGCAGTTGGCCCCCCTTCTGAATTTTCGATAAACTAAGCTCTAGATAACTTGGTAAGGTAGATAAGATAAGATGCAATTTCCATATCGATTAAATTGAAACCCTCTTAACTCGACCTTCTACAAACCTACAAGACCTCTTCTCCATAAACTGACCATTATTTACAATTTACAATACAATTAATATTTTTTCATAATATCATAAATTGATATGTCCTGTTTTTTTGGTAAGTTAAACTTAAGAACGAAACAATTAAGGACCTGACAACTTTTTTTTAAAACATTTGTTGGACGTTGGACAAAATTTTCGATAACTCAGTCACACATTTTGGCCAAAACGTATTCCAACGTCGTCGGCTTGTTGGCATCAACCAACGTCGTCGGCTTGTTGGCATTAACCAATGACTTAACGTAGCCCCAAAGAAAATAATCTAGAGGCGTTAAATCGCTGAAAAAGTGACAGACAGTGACAGTTTGATGATTAGTGAAAGGATGCGTTAACAAATTAAATTTAAAATTGTCAAGATATTATTGGAAAACCCTTTACTTATATATAATGTAAGGTTGAATATAATAAATTATAAAATGAAAATATTTATGAAAAATGATAACAATAAAAAAAGAGAAGAAAACAACAAATAAGGTAAACTAAAATTCTAGTGAATGATATGAAAAGGCGTGATGAATGTAAAAAGTTTAACGGGGGTGTGATAAGATTGTATGTTCTGGATGATTAAGAAATTTGAAATTTGTCGAACAGATAAGAGTGAGAACAAGTTTGGATCAAGTTTGGATCACAACCGAGGACGAGCCCATGAATATATCTGGCTATATCATTAAAAGCTTCATTTAACCTATCCATGGATTGCGAGTCAATCTTGCAATAGACAACTATGGGATTATCAAAAAATGGAACTAAAAAAGATTTAGCTACTCTTAGCTTAGTTGGAGCACGTGTGAACCTAGCAACCAATCAAAGCTTTTTCAGTCCTGCACAGATTCGATCGATAGCATGGCTTAGTTGGTCGGTAGCGGAAAGAGTACGATTTATTTTAAACCCAAGGTTGGTCATTTAAGAATATTCTAAGTATTATTCCAGTGCAATATTTTTTATTTGTGTTAGCCAATTGACAATTTTGATAAGTCTTCATTTATTCTGGAGACAAGGTCTTCAATGAGTCCATGAGGTCTCGATAATTGAAGCTGCGCATCATCTGCGTTAAGATCCTTTCTTTGACCAGGTGCAATCCTTAACTACAGTTACTTAAATAAGTCAGAAGTTTAAGCTAAGTTTTTAACATAACATTCTATGAACTACTGAGTCTAAGCCCTTTAAAAAATCAAGCAACCACATTTCAATTTTCAAATTACATGCATCATATTTATGTCTTATGTGGTCAAGAATTTTGATCATTTTCTGAGTACAACTATGACGTGGTGAAAAATCAGGCTGTACATTTGACAATTGGTTTTTTGGATTTATATAAAGCGATATTTGACCTGCCTGGTGGAATGCTGATTGGGCGAAAGTCTGTGATCGAAAAGGGGTTTGATATTTTCGGCACTGGAATAACTAAAGCCATCTTACAATAATCATTGAAGGATGAAGATGTAATTCAAAAACGTATTACAATTACATCCGATAGGCAACTCAGAATATGTGGAAGTAAACCGAATAGGGATATCATCATCTCCGATAGCGTTAATAGCCACAAAAAAGCTGAATAAATTCAACCACTGAGGCGACTTCAAACTCAAAATGTTTTGAACTTCGAAGGAAGAGATTTTCGTTAGGAAAAAATTTGTGCTGCCTAAAGAAGAAATAATGAATGCATTTTTTATGTCGTTTACATAAGGAACACTGAAAACGTAATCTTTATCACCTTTAAAGCGAAGGTTTCTACAAAGTTTTTTTTCGGTGTTTGATGAATTTATAAGCTCACAATCATTCCTGCTCATTACCCGATTTCAGACACCATAGAAACAACGTTTCAATCAAACTCCAATCAAATGCCAATCCAAGGAAAGTACACCCATCTCTGCCGCATACAATCTTATGTAATGTTAATAAAATGAATAATTGACTAGCACACATTCAACCGCATTATGAACGATTTAAGATTTCATCTGTCTGCCTGTCAGGACGAAATGTAGTCAGAACGATATTCAAGAGCAATTTCGCCCTTTGCCTTTGGTAGGATTACATTACGGAAACAAACTTGTTTCTCTGTTACAGCATCAGTAGCAGGTAGGAACCCAAATCCGAATGTGTTCTAATATTTGCTTAGGTCATCCAGTTGGCATGCACTGGGCCAGGAATAAATTGTTTATGGAAACGAATGCGTTTATATGATTGATCAGCATGAAGGATTCATGGGGCTTAATGGTTCTCGAATGTATTTACCAAAGATACAATATGAATTGTGCGTAAGACCGCTTATAGGTTCGGCCCATGCACTAAGGTGAACATCGGATTTGGAATCTTCTTTGTTTACATTTTTAGAAGTAATATGCTAGAAGTGCAAATGGCAAAGTGGAATTGAATGTATTGTTTATTTGAAATGAATACTGAATAATGACATTCTAAATGCACAACTAATGGACAATTTGCTTTCACATCCGTGTTATTTATCTAAGTTTTCAGATGGCGTACATTCTTCCACTAGATGGCAAACTCACGCCGATTCACCGACTTCACCGATTTAGCATTATTTTGTGCGCGTTAGGCCATTGCTTCAGGATAAGCTATTCAATTGAATAGGGACTTCTTTGAATGTGAGCCGCACGAGCCGCAAGCCGAATCCGAGAAACCAGAAGATACTGCCCCTGAACCGAAAGCCCTCAGCGAACAGAAAGTTTTTGTCCACATGCTTCAAATCATGCACCAAGTCTCATTGCTAGTATGAAGAGGAACTTGTCACCGATCTATAGGGAAATGTGGTGGAATTCAAACAGCATCTTCGCCTTAACGATCATGAATAAGGGAGGAAAACAGGTTTTGAAGAAAACCTGACTTCAGTCTGTCAAAAAGTGGCCTGAAAGCCTTAAAAATAGAATATCATGCTGAAATATTGAATCATGGTGGAGACATCTCCATGAAAAGAATTTGCCATATCACCTAGATTGGGAAGCTAAAAGCTTGAGCAATCTACAAAACTTGCTTAACATCCTTATCCAGTGGTTTTTGTATATTAGGAATGCAGTCGCACATGAATTGCAATACACAAATCGGCCAGTAAAAGCATGGCTACCGGCCCAGTAAATGTACAGTAGGCCAAATTTTCACACTGCACCAAATCCTGACAAAATATAAGCCCATTGCATGTTGAACGCAATTTTTTTCCAAGCTAGATATCTCTCAAAATCTCACAAAAAAAACTGCTGCTCTATCCGATAACAAGTTAAATTAATAACATTAATTAAATCAGAACATGTGCTTCAAAAACGCATTGAAATTTTAACGCTTTAAAAAAATAAGCTTCTAAATTGACCGCATCAAAATACAAGGCTGTTTTTGTCGTATATTTTGATAGCCGCAATTGAATCAAAACCTTAGGGTAAGCATAAACAAAAACATGAAAACTCTCCGAGGCTCGATTCTCGTGATGGAAGAGCTATTTCAATTTGGAACCTTCGCTCCGCGAGTCCGACTTGCACTTGGCTTGTTTTTTTTTTTTACTTACATACTTATTTACTTACTTAATTGCTTACTTTCCTGTACTTTCTGTCAAAGAATTGCCTTTGTTGTATAAGGACAAAGGTACATGATAAGTAAACAATTCAGTTTCTCTATCAGCTTTACAAATATACACAATTACACAATTCATAAATTCTTTGACAATCATCTGCATAAATGGTATTCTGATTTTTCTTGCATTCACTATAATTACGACTCCAGTTCACCCGCCTTTATTCCGGACACCAGACCTCGGGCATTCTTCATACGTAGAACAACTTTTATCTAACGATTTTATAGGAAACTAGCCCTGCCCTGTGACTTCGTCCGCGTAGATTTCGTGTACATAGAAAAGTTCTAGGACTAAAAAGGGTTTACACACCAACCCAACTGCTTGTCCAAAAAAAGACAGTGTTAGCAAAAAACTACCACTTTTTCAACAGCCAAATAATTGGTCGCCTCGAAGGTCCATTCTAGGAATGGGTGGAAGAATTTTTAAAATCGGGAGGGTCACGTTGAAGATTACATTTTAGGTACAAACTTACAGATATACAAATTTGTATTCTTTAAAATCCTGTGCCAAATCCCTTACATATAAGGATGTGTCATCTCGGGCTTTTTTTAGGACTTTTTGATTTTTAAATCTTTTCTATAGAAAGTAATAAAAACATCTATAAACGTTAAAACAGCGTTCGCAAAAACCGCATTCAGTGGACCATTTTTTAGTTACGTAATTGCTCGCCACGAAAGCCTCTTTTATTTAAAAGAGATAGTTCATAGCCTTTTTTCATTCTGAGGGTCCGTTCTAAGTATTGATGAAAGAATTTTTGAAATCGGATTGATATGTAGCTTCGAAGATTACCTCATACATAAAAACTTACAGACATTACCTCTTTATAATATTAGTATAGATTTGTAAAAAAAAAAAAAATAATTCCGTTTCAACGTGTTCAACTTAATCCAATTCTAAAACAAAAATAGAATTTCAAAGTATAAAATTTTACAATCAGACTTTTTGGCTAATGCTGCAAAAAAAAATCGACTCCTTTTGGCACTTCATTTTCAAGCTCTTCTTATGGTACTCGCTCATATCCTCGACCTGGTCTTCGTCACTTTTACAACAATCGGGACATTGGATTACTTGATGCTAGGTAGGTAGGTGTGATTACACCAATTCCTCATTGGCCAGAGGACTAACTGATACCTTAAAATTCCTGATTGGTATTCAAGTGGTCTCTGAAGCGGTTGTCCACTTTATTACCGGTTACAACTAGTTTGTTTTCTAAATGAATTTTGCTATGTTCTGAATCTTTATATCTGACATATCTTCTAGGTTGACGAATGAGTAGCTTCTTGGCGTGCTTTTCCTTGTTTTTGCGAGGGCAGGACAGGTGCCTAGGTAGTGTAGTACGCTTTCTATTTCTTCCTCGTACCTGCAGCTCCTGCAAAAGTCGTTATGGGGACTCCCATTCTTTATGCGTATTAGCCCATAATACAGTGACCTGACATAATTCCTACGACCTTACTTATTATATTTCTGTTAAGGCTAATGAGTGGAGGCCAAATTTGCCTAGAAGTCCTTCAGGTGTCGAGTACCACCCATCACCGATTGGTGATATTGATTACGTCTTTATTAAGCATAATGTTTATTGCTTGAATTGAGGGGTAAAGGGTCTCCTGATTTATTGCCAGTGGCAAGCTCACCCCTATTCTAGCTAGCTCGTCGCCTCAGGGACCCAGCATAGGGCAAGGTTACATCTGACCGGCCGCCTGGCTGTCTATGTATATGACAATAGATAACCCGTCTATCGGATTCATTGACAGTAAGCGGGTAGCCTCTTGGATAGCTTTAACTTCTGCCTGGAATAGACTACAGTGGTTGGGCAATCGAAGGGACAGAGAGAAGGAGATCTCCGGCGAGATCGCAGATACTCCGAGTGCGGTACCTTCGTTCGTTTTGGATCCGTCAGTGTAAACTTCCAGATTGGTAGATTTTCTGACTACTACTGTGTCCAAAAAATAAGATGACATTGAATTTATTTTGAAAATTCTTTATTTATTCTTCCAAATCAATTTCATCCCCTTCAAAGTAATCCCCTCCCGATGCAATGCACTTATGCCAACGGATTTTCCAATCTTTGAAACACTGGTTGTAGTTACTTTCCGGGATGGCCTTCAGTTCCGTCTTCGCTGCGGCTTGAATCTCCTCTATCGTATCAAAACGGGTCCCCGGAGCGGTCTTTTGAGCTTGTTAAACAGCCAGAAGTCGCACGGCGCCAGATCAGGTGAATACGATGGTTGCGGAACGATATGGGTTGAGTAGGGATGGTGCATTATCGCGGTGTAAAAACCAAGAATTGTCTTTCTCTTGTCTCTTTTTAGGCGGATAGCGTTACGCAAACGACGCATAACGTTCAAATAATATTCTTTGTTGACTGTTTGGCCGGTTGGAAGGAATTCATAAGGCACAACACCACGATAATCGAAGAAAACAGTTAACATGACCTTGATTTTTGAGCGACTTTGGCGCGGTTTTTTTGGTCTCGGCTCTCCTTTGGCACGATATTCGCTCGATTGATCGGTTGTTTCGGGGTCGTAAGCATAGATCCAAGTCTCATCGCCAGTTATAATGCGTTCCATGACATCCTGGTAGTCAGAAAGCATTGTTTCACACACTTCAACGCGACGCCTTTTTTCCAAAAAATTCAATGTTTTCGGTACCAGTCGAGATTTGACGCGCTTGAGGCCCAAAGCATCCTTCAAAATGGTATTGACTGAGCCTTTCGATAAGCAAACTTCATCAGCAAGGTCTCTAATCGTTAATCGATGGTCTTTCAACACCAAATCTTTGATTTGTTGGACGTGAGCTTCATCGGTTGAGGTTGATGGTCGCCCAGAACGCTCTTCGTCTTCGGCACGTTCACGGCCGGCTTGGAAATCACTATACCACTTGTACACATTTTTTTTAGACATAGCCTCATCATCCAAGGCTTTCTGCACCATCCTCAACGTATCCGCAGCAGAAAATTGGTTCCGCAAACAAAATTTAATGCAAATTCTTTGCTCAATAAATTTCGACATCGCAAAAAACGAAAAACTCACTTTTAGCAGCTCACAAAACGACGCGTATCTCAAACACTATGAATATATTTTGACATGAAATTTCACATAGATGTCACTGACAGTACTGCCAACCTAAAAAGAAAGAAAAATTTCCAAATCCTTCGACGCGCGCAGTTTAAATTCATATGTCACCTTATTTTTTGGACACAGTAGTATATCTTTCGTCCATTCAACCCTTTCTGGAATCAGTATTTTGAATCCTGATACGAAGTCTAGGACAGCTGTGATATAGTCTGTATGTCTCGGAAATCTCGCATTCTTTATTATTTCCGTATGACCTGGGCTATGTGTTCTACTCCAGTGGTTACACTCAGTCAACCTTATCGCTGCCTTGGTAGCTATCAGTTTCTCGTATATGTAGCATGATTTCCATGGCGGTTGAAGGTGTGGAACGAAGTGCCCCCGTGATGCATGTACACGCCGATCTTTGGATTCTGCCTATCTTTCTCAGATTTTCTTTTATATTCATTGTTGGCCACCATACGAGGATACCATATGTTAGGATTGGTCTGGCAACTGCAGTGCGTCAATCTCGGTTTCAGTCCTCATTTAGGGCCGAGGACCATCTTGCATGTATATATAGTCACCGTTGCCTTCGTCTTGAATGTTTGGTTTCCAGCTTAGTTTGCTGTCTAATATAATGCCTAGGTATTTGACTTGACTAGTGAAACTTAGTTCTTTATTCTTCAATTTTGGTAAGCTTATTTGAGATATTTTGTAACTTCTTGTGAACAGTACGGGCTTATTTTTAGACGGGTTTACATCTAGACCTGTTCTTACTGTCCATTTTGTTAGCTTATTTAGCGAAGTTTCCATAATATCTCTAATGGTATGAAGAAATTTTTCTTTTACGAAAAAACTTGATGCTAAGGACAAATTCTGATTACAAGTATAATATTGTTGCCAAGTGAATTTGTTGCACCTTCCACAGAAAGAACATGCCAACTCGACTGGTATTTGGAGGTTGTCCTGATTGACACGTTCTGTAATAGAAGAAATTAAGTTTCGACACATTATTTCTCAAGCATGTAGTTAAGACGAATGTAAAATCGAAAATAAGTGAAGCCTTCTTGAAGGATTTTTTTGTATATTTATGTATAACGTGGTTTTTCCAGATTTTTTTATCACTGAACATCAAATTTGTTTCGGAAAAATGTGGCTCGGTTCGCCATAGTTTGGATTCGCTAAAACACCTCCGTGTCCTAAAAATACCAAAATTCTGCAGCAATCCATTATCTTCTGATAACTTGAAATACTCGCACTAGCTCCATTGACTGACTTGCAAAAGAGTACAAACGAATGCAGAGAATGCAAATGAATGTAAAAGAATACATGCATTCTAATTGCATTCGATTCATTGTAATGTAATATGAATGGACAGGCTTTAATTGCAGCTCAGATATCGTAGCCGAATAAAAAACCTTTTCCTTTGAGATCTATGTAGTCTGAATTTTAAAGATTTTTAACCAACAAGAGACGTTCGGAAACAATTTATTTGAAAGCACACACCACGTGATTTTGATTACTATCTTCCTTCACATAACAAAGACCATTTTTTAAGCTTAAACCCTTTGACATTTGAAAACGAATGCAGTAAAATTCAATAAATTCATAACCCCGACATTATATCACTCCTGATTACGATCCACCTTCATAACACCAACGACCAGTATTCGTGTTTTTTTATTACAAGGCCATCAATCGTTTTTGCGACCGCAGAACGTTGATTTAATGCCTCAATAATAATTATTCACTGAATGGGCACCCATGACTAATTTCTGTCACAAGCAAACCTATTAAGTCACTTCAAGAGTCCAAAAGCACGCCTGCCAGCTCGCGATACAAAAGCTGCTTGCTGCGAAGCCTTCCAAATTCAATGAACGATAAAAATGTTAATTGCCTAACACCAGCCTAGGCACTCCACAAATTTTAGTCGAAAAACCGCTCAAAGCCACTGCCACACACAATATGGGGGGAGGTGTCATAATTCTATGCTTTGCTTTTATGCCTCTCCAAACACATAATACTGGAGTCGAGTCCTTGTAATATATTTTTTTTCCTATTCTTTTCCGGCATCTAATTAGGTACGTGTGCGTTCGTCGCCCCTCCAAAAACCGTTGACCATGCCTCGAAGACCGAACGAAATTGTTTCCAATAAAACCGAAACCACTGTACACAGTGACGATAAACAACAAGCAACCAGCAAAGCGGCACCCGCTAGGCCAATCAAACCTCCAATACCAACAATAGGGTTGAAGCACCCCATATCGTATAATATAATCAAAGGTCGTAAAAATGAATTGTTTACCACAAACACAAAAACCGAACAAAGAAGGACTCGGGCGAGGGAAGAGGACACAGAAAAAAAAAAACAACTCAAACTCGATTCGAAACGATCCATAAATCTGTGGAAACATAACCAGAAGAGAACCCTTACGAGCTGTGCCACACCCAGCATCGACACTGGGTGGCGGAAACTATTTACAGAATCGAATCCAACCTCACTCCATAGCTGACGAACAAGGACACCTATTAATGCGCATTTTTCCTTCGTCTTACTTCACTCGATGGCGGGCGCCCCCTCATGTGAGGAGACGTTGCGTTGTATGTGCGCGGGCTGTCATACTTCGTCATATCGGCACACATGCGAATTGGCACTCCTCGCCGATTCGATATATTCAGGATTCCATTCAGAAGGATTCCGTTTTTGCTTGTGCCATAATTTCTTTCTGAATGCGCCTTGTTATCGGGGAATTCTTTACTCGTCATTTTCGATGTACAGTGTGTGTTTGTTTGGTACCAACATCCGCCAAAATCCCACGTTCCCCCCGCTACATGCACAGCAGATGGTTGTTTAGTGAACACACCATTAGGAGACACCATATTGGGGGAAGCACTTCTGGCAGGATGTCAACTGAACAGAGACTATATGTTCGGCTGACTATCTACTCTGTTTGTATGGCAGCGAAGAAGAAGAAGTCCTTGTCATCTGTCAATTGCTTTTGACGAAGGCAAACTAAAAAATGTTCATAAACTTGAAAATATGTCCTTTGAATGATTCCGGGTAGCATGCCATCTAGCCGCGGGGCCATGTGTGTTGAGAGAGTGCAATATGTGTAATGGAACCAACCGAACCCTCCCATGCGGCAAACATATTCCTTGATGTATTATTGAGCACGTAGCCGAGATTCGATTGAAGTGTGAATTTCACCACCACCACCGCTGTTACACATACACATACACCAAAAGCCCCATCATCCTTGTAGGTTTTTGTTTTTTGGGGATTTTTTCCCTCGGCAAATATATGCAAATTGATTTATGTTTTTTTTTTCAACAAGCAAATTGCAATTTGAGGTCGAAAAAGAAGCAAGGAGCAGGCTGTAACGATGCCTGGTAACGCGGTGAAATGACAGGATAATGGGTGAAGGGTAGTAGCAAAACTTTTGGATGGATGTCTTTCTTTTGTTACTTAGACTTTATAATCTGTTTAGAAGGCTAAAAAAAAGAAAAACGAAAGCGAAATTGAGATTCATAACGCAGAATGTAAGGGTTCAGATAACAAAAAAAAAAATAGGAAAAAGGGGTTCTGCGGAGGTTAACTTGTAACTGAAAGGTGGATTAACTTAGAACTTATATGGCTTTGGGTAGCTGATGAGTTATTGAAGACTTAACAGAGTGAAATCTTTAAGGCAGAGATAAATATGATGACGAAATAATCCTTGAAAAAAAGAGTTGTTTTTTTGACACAAAATAACGACGACACAATACGTGTGAGACAGTTGACCTAGAAGGACTCACATAGGAGGGAATACAATTCAATTCAATTCAATTGATTTATATAATTAGTACAGCAAGATCGCTTGTTTTATAGTACAAAGATGATTACAATTATGACGTGGAAGTAGGATTAAATGAACAGGAAATAGGAAAAGATAGACACAGGAGAGAATGTGCAGACCTGCAGACCTAAAACTATCAAAGTTACAGTTTCTATTTAAGCGGCGTAAGATGGACCGTCCTTCAGGATCTGTAAAATTGCAATTGCAATTGTACAGATAAGATGGGGATTTTGTTTTAATTAAATTGTAAAAAAATAAACAACATCTCGCGTCAAAGAACTCCTGCACAGACAATCCCCAAACGTTTTTCGAATACTCGGAAATATGCACGTACGGAATTACAAAACCGATCCATCTGAGGAAACCCGAAAAAGGTACAAACAAGCTCGAAATGACGGCAATGCTAAAATCCGATGTGCAAAATTTACCCACGAACGAAATCTGAGACGAAAAGTGTTACAGTGTCCCAAGGGTAGCAAGAACTTTTGGTCGTTCGTGAAGAATGTAAAAAATTGTGTCTCATCTTCCATCCCAACACTGTCAGCTCTGTGGATAAAGCAAATCTTCTAGTGGCCCATTTTGCCTTCAGCTCAACACTTCAAGAACTTGCTTTGCCGCCTTCTGTACTCGAGCGCGTCAACTTTTCCATGGGACGGATCTATTTCTGCACTCGTACAGTAGCAAGAGTACACACAGATCTTGCCATCCATAAATCCATAAATCCGCTGGTCCAGATGGTATTCCCCACATTCTTCTGAAGAGGTGTTCTTCCACGTTGGCAAAACCATTGCGTAAGCTTTTTCATCTATCCTACTCTTCTTGTCTCTTCCCGAGTAAATGGAAAACAGCATTTGTCCAACATGTCCCTAAAAAAGGCGAATCTTCTTCTCCCTCCATCTCTCGACCCATTGCACTAACGTCTCTGTTTTCCAAGGTCATGGAAACGCTGATAAACCGTCAGCTAATGAAATATCTCGAAACACAAAAACTCCTGAATGACCGGCAGTACGGTTTTCGTAGCAAAAGATCGACTGGTGATTTGATGGTATATCTCACCGAAAATTGGAACAACTCTCTACATCTTTTTTGGTGAAAGCAAGATTGTTGCGCTTGATATTTCTAAAGCATTTGACAGTGTTTGGCACCAGGCTCTTTTGTCGAATATGCGTTCATTTGGTATCGACGAATCTCTTATTCAATGGATTAGAAACTTTCTTTCGGGAAGTTCAATTCAAGTTGTATTGGACGGTGCCAAGTCTGATATCCACCATATAAATGCTGGTGTTCCCCAGGGCTCCGTTTTGTCACCGACTCTCTGTTTAATTTTCATTAACGATCTTCCGTCTGCTTCATCTAATCCAATACACTCGTTCGCTCATGATAGCACTCTCAGTTTTTCATATTCGTTTTCAAATTCACGTCCCTCATCTTCGGCCGTGGAAATGAGACGGCAGCGTATGATAAACTTATTAAATTCCGATATTAACAGCATACCATCATGTGGATCTACGAAAAGACTGGTATTTAATGCCTCCAAAACTCAATGCTGTCTTCTGTTACTAAAGCGAAAAGAAAACCCACGACCATTATCTATGAATGGCGCATGCATTGCTGAAGCCCATTTATGGACAGGCGCTCCAAAGACCATCTTGAGCCTGCTTGATGGAATTCAAAACCGAGCGAAAAATCTCATAGGGGACAAAAATATTACAAAGTCAATTGACTCTCTTCACCACCGTCGTAACGTCTCCTGTCTAACCATGTTTTATCGCTTCTACCATAAGCAGTGCTCTAGCGAATTAGCTAGCTGCATTCCACCCTCCTATCACTTTCATCATAATACCTGTCTCGCCAGGAATGCTCATCAGTTCACCCTCAAGCCCAACTTCGTTCGTACAGTCAAGTATAGAGGCTCGTTTTTTAGCAGCACAACATGAATGTGGAACGCTCTACCACGCTCGGTATTTCCCACTCATTACAATTTGCAAAAATTCGAAAACAATGTGCATCAGTACTTATCCCTATTTCCTTCCTGATCCCTTCCGCTCGCGTTATGTACTAACATTTTAAGGGTAGTCCTTGTACGCTTGTGTTCTTTTAAAAAAAAAGCAAAAAAAAAAAACGCTAAACATATCGAACAGCATCGTTAAATGCTATCTGAAGCGTATGCAAGGACTCATAGTCTAGTTTGCAGTAGACGACTTCAGCATATTGTAGAACAGGAACGATGAGTGCTCTAACAAGCTTCATTCGGGAGGCAACTCGGGTTATAGATGCCGAAATCCATAACCAACGAAGACAGCCATAGATCCTGCCAATTATATAATTAATATGCTGAGTACATGTAAGTTTCGTGTTCAAAACAAAGCCTAAGGTGGTAAAAGATTTAGCAAGTTGTAGTTTGAAAAATATGTATCATTTTGGATTTTGATGGGTTAAGCAGTAATCCGTTAGCTAGTGACCACTTGTAAATCTGAGACTAGCAGATTTACATGAGTTAAAGGTCGAGACAAATATAATTGTACATCAAATATAAGTGTACAAGTGGACAGAAATATATTTACATACAGATGGCAGATCATTAATAAAGTTGCAAAAAAGAATTGGTCCTAGTATTGAAACCTGAGGTACACCCTCATGAATGAGTATGAAATCAGAGTTGTTTTCGCCTACTACTCTTTGGAACCTGTCTGAAAGGAAACAGCTTTACAGCGCTTGGAGAAAATGAGAAACGATTTCTCAGCTTCCAGCAGAAAATGTCGTGATTGACCTTATCAAAGGCCTTCGAAAAATCCAGCAGGCAGAGTAGCGTCAGAAATTTTTATCAAACATGAGAAAGTGGACACAGTTTTTTTTTGTCTATCTGAAACTATTTTAAAGAACTTTTTTTTCTCGTTTTTTATAATAAAAACGTTTTTTTGTATTCAAGAAAGGCTTTAATTTAACAATTTTTCATTCATTTTTTTCGGACTCAGCCCAATATTTTTTCTTCATCTAAACATTCTCTCTCAGAATCGCTGCTTCATATATTCTCCTTTTTTAATGACACTAGATGCTCTAGCTAAAGTTGTTTCTGCTAATTAATAAAGAACAAGTATATCAGAAGTAAACATTTACAGTGATTCATTTGAAAAGGATTTTGTTTTTTAAGACGTTAAAGGTCTTAGACCTGTGTCTACAACAATCCTTCCTCGAAAATTGTCGCGCAAAATTTAGACATAACCTGAAATGCTTATTGCGAGCGTCTGCTGCTTCTTCTGATAGCTGCCATTCAACCTATAAAATAATTTCGGGTTAGCAACTGTTATTTCGGAAACAATTTGCGGATCATTTAAACACTTTCAGTTGGTTTTGCCATCGTTAGTGTTACCGAAACGAGGTTTTGGTCCATCTACAATAAGGCCCAGTGTGCTCCTGCTTCTTTTCTTCGGCAGTATTCTTATCTACCTGCGTCCGAAGTTGTCATTTTTTTAATGGAAGTTTGTAAGCATGTACAATTGGCGAACCGAATCTTAATTTACCTGCTTGAGTTTCTCTCGATTTTTTCAAATCATTAGACTCTAGTTGATTTGTTATCCCTTGCAGCGTTACAGACTTTAACTGCTTAACTTCACTGAACCCAAAATAAATTTTTATTTAAATAAGCGGATTGCGTTACGATTCTATATAAATTATTTCACTTTGCATGATGTCCGTGGATTCTTTTGTAAAAGCTGTGCCGAACTAATTTTTCATTTGAACCGTTGCAAAATCAGAAAGGTATCAGATTGCTTGGAAAATATTTGCATCTGATTCAGAACGGTTTTCAAACTTTTGATTATAATTTGTTAGTTGAGATCATATTGGTTATGACGTTAAAAAAAAAGTAGTTGGCGAGTCAAAGCATCCTTTTTTTCAATCGAGTCCTAAATTTTGTATTTATCGAATTATATACAAATTATTATCGAATACCAACGAATAAATAACTTCCGCATGTAGGAACGACAAAAAATATATAAACAAGTTTTTATGCATTTTTTTAATTAAATCTGAGCTGCAAGCTCTCCCGATTTGACTGTTCTAGGATTCTTACTTTTCATTGAAATTACGGGTTCATGGAAACAAATCACACACTTTGGCAGCTCTCGCCATGAAGAAATCAAAAAATTATTTACATTGATTGTGCCCACTTGACTGATATCGTCCAAATAAATATTGAAAAAATCTTATGTTGCATCAAGCAAATCAACATCAGTTGATTATTTTTGGACCACCCTGTACTAGAGCTGTGAGCCGAGGGTAGGAGAGTCAGTTGAAATCTGTTTATTCTGGAGGGCTTTCACATGAACCTAGAGGCCAAAAAATGATATTTAAAACTCTGCGGTGGCGTACGAACGAGCTGTCGCATTTTTATGCAGAAATGGAGTTTTTCTACAGCCCCTAGGCTCTGGGCTCATAACCTGCCATTTAGTTACGATATGCGGAGAGCCTCGGTATCCCGGGAAAATTGATCTGGATATCATTCAACGCTAAAAAACGCGTTTTACTGTGCAGTTTGGACCAGGAACCTTCGAATAATTCCAAACTTATACAATCTTGATTCCGCCAAGGAAAAGCGCTGTCAAGCGAACTTCAATCTTGTTCTTGTCAAAATGGAACGCAGTATAATTTTCAAGTCTGTCCAGTTGCTAAAATGCGCTAACACCTTTGACATCATCGCGCGCCCCCCAATGAAAAGTTGGTTGATAAATTAATGAAGATTCAAAGAAATACTTGACTTGACCACGATTGAAGTCTTGTGAAGACCTTACACAGATATACTGTTCAATAGACACTTCTTCAGTTTGGTCAATTAACCAAGTTCAAAACTGCGAAAACAAGGGACAAATTTCAGAGCCCTAATCTTGCCAATTGTTTATTTAATAAAGAGAATTTTGAACGATAAGCAAAACAACTTGGTAGGTTATTTGAAAATTCGTCCACTGCAATGGCTCATCGTCCACATCGAGTTAAAAGACAACAAATGCTCCAGCTAAGAGTTCCCTCGAATCCCAACAGGAGAAGGATTCGAGTCCTGAGCTGAGTCTTGTTTAATTAATAAATTATTTTGTATTTATTTGGCAATAAAGGCTCCGGTGTAAACGACAGCCCATCCACATAAGCGCGCTTTTGTGTGTGGGAACCCGAGTTATAAAGCCCTTCTTTAAGAACAATATAATTTGTTGTTTATTTGCTTCTTCTGCAGGTCACAGTTCTTCCAGGAAGGCATCTCGAATCCCGGAAGACTTAAGTAAATCTTGTGGGACTCATTTTTTAATCAATTTTTCCACTTTTTTCGCATTTGATCAGTCGTCATTAAGTGACTTGAATCGCAGAAGTGAATTCTTCCAGACGAACCCGATTCAGAGTCAATCTGTACATTCAATTCTAAGGATTATTAGAACCCAGAAACACTTTTTGTTTTCAGCAAGTCTTAATAGTTTCGGGCTCGATATAAGCTTACTTAAAGGTCCGGGCATAAAAAAAAAGTTTCCCTAAATTACTCGATTTCGTAACTCTGTTTCGTTTGACGAATTTGCAGTTTTATTACTCTTCCGATTGCAGATCTACTCCCGGTAGACATGAGTCAAAGTTCCACTCTAATTGGTTAATTTCTCAACCCAAACCTGTACCCAGACGTTGCCTGCAGTGTTATAAGCACAAAACCCCACAAATGAACTCCCGAAAGTAAAGTCATAACAAATTGCCAACATTACCATCAGAAATATTCCTTCACCACAACGGGGGGAAGTCCAATTCATAAGACCCAACTAATCCATTGCGAATAACTTATGACCACAGATTCCTGCCCACTGGATCGTAAAATTATTAAAGTATCTACCAAATGAAAATGAAACCATTGTCCGTACAAATAACGACCAAATTAAGATACATTCATCTCCCTGCAACTGTGTGTGCGTAGCTTGTGTTCAAAAATTTCATCTTCCACACCGATTGTTCTCGAAAAAGTCGTCTTTCCTTCCACGTCACTGCATCCGAATGGAATAGTTGTTGCTCTCCAAGTGACAAGAACTTCAAATCCTTCTACCCACCCGCTATCGCTGCTTGCTTGCTTGCTTCAAAACAACTTAAGGTTCACCCAATATGCTGGTTTCGAGTGTCCAACGCAGTTTGTTCTAACCCAAGAAGAGGATATTGTGCTTTCGTTGTTTTCGATGTCCTTCTGTGTCCTGTTTTTGTGTGATAAATTTACCGGACACCAACATCTGCTGGATTATGGATAAATAATTGGCTTTGCATTGTGTGCCTGACTGCTTTCTCTAGCTTAGCTCTGTGAATCCTCTTGTCCTGGCCTACTAAGTTCAGGTGCCATTCACCCCCTTAACACTCACCGTTCTAAAAGTGTGTATAGTATGTACAAAAAAAAAAAAAACATGAACCAGAAAACAGATCCTCGCTTGCCTTGGGAGTCATTGGACGTCTATCGGTAAAGGAATATTGAACGTGCCCAAGTGGAATGAATAGAAGGACGTTTTTCCTTTACGTGAATTGATTGTCATGTCATATGTACTAATACCTGGTGTTAGAGGCGCAGGCTTAAATCGATGACCACTTGAGGACCGGATAAAGTTCTTTAGTGTACATACGAGGGTACGAGAACGTACTCGTATTGTCTGCACATCCTGATACACGTGTGCTGATGATTTTTTCTTGTATGCCTTGTGCGAGCTGCTGAGGATGTGAGGTATGAAAAGATTTATCCTTGGAAAACCTTGAAAATATACATTGTATCTTTTTCAACTCAATCCCATCTCGAGTGCCACACTAGATCTATGTTGGCCAAAAGTGTATTCAAAAAATTGCACTCAAGGCAGTATTTTTTTGTTTCGTTCAAATATACCTCACCCCTTCAATCATGGGCTTGATTCTTCGTTCGTTCGTGCCTTTCGAAAACCTACATTTCAATTGCCTAAAATTGCTCTACCGATGGAAACTCACACAAAAAATGGTTAGTTTCTCACTTCTTGTTTTTTTGTTTAAGATACGATTGATGAAGTTGTTTTCGCATCCAATAGATTGAGGCTTGAGCTATTTGCTCCTTGGCACGGACACGGATCCAATTTTGAAATGGTTATAATGACCTAAAAAGGCACCACGTTCAATGACCGTTGGCTGCGGACCTGCTGAAAATTTAAATACTCGCTTACCCAAAGACGACTCACGAAAGAGAGTGGTTGATGGATGCTGGTCTAACGAAGATACACAATAAATTAAAGCATTTGTCTCAAGAATTGAATGAATATGGGGATTACTGAAGGTTTATTAAGCGGACTCATTACTAGACTTGACAACCACCAGCGTCCCAAGATTGCTACAATGTTACAATACACGTCGTGAATGTGGAAGAACTTTCAGCAACATTCCAATTCTAACGCCAGCTAACAAATCTTTGAAGTCTGTTTTTATTCTTTCATTTTACAATTTGATACTCCATCCCTAAAGGCGGAAGTTTATTTAAGGAAAAATAAAATATTGAATACATAAATAAATAAATAAATAAAATAATAATAAAAAATAATAATACAAAATAAAATAATAAATGTTTAGATTCAATGCGGTCGAAATAATACACCAACTGAAGCTGTGTGTAAGCCCGTTTGTAGAAAAAGGTCATGAGTCTGCGCGTAGATTGTTGAATGATAACTAAGTGAATTTTCAAGTTTATCCTGTGCATTTAATGGAGAACATTTAAGGCTGAAAGAAACCACCTAAGCCCGAGATTCTTAAGGTTCTAAAGATCCAAACCACAAAGAAAATTTCGAATAACAATTTCAGATAAAGTCCATTTGACTTACCCGCTACGTAGTCACTTCTCTTAATTTTGAGCTTTAAAGTTGCTTGAAATCGACTATATTCCAACAGCCGAAATCGCCTCATTTGGGGCTCGGAAAATCTACACGAAGCCATTTTTTCCCAATTTTGAAGCTTTGGACTTGAGCGATATTTGGTATCAGCGAGGTAGGATTACAATTTTTATCATAATTACTCAGATGATACAAATTTGAGGGTTTCGTATCGAAAGGGTGCTAACGCAATCCTATTACGAGATCTACGCTGTCCGTCCGCCTCTAACACTGGTCTTGACGAACCTGGCAGCACTGATCAACCAGCGATGTACCCAACTGCAGCACATATAACGCGCCATATTCTTTTGACATTTTATTTCCTTTTTTGATTTCGCTTAATCGCATGGTTCGGTTGGAAATTGTCCATCCACCATAATTGAATTAAAATTAAAATACTGGATAAGTAATTATAATTTTGGATTAACGTTACAAGACCACTAAGTCACAAATTGTGAGTTCATTTTTCTTTAATTTCAAAATAATGTACAAATGCATATCGTAAGAAATTTTAGCCTATGTCAAGGACATGTGATTGAAAAATAAAGTTCATCAAATCAAGGCTAAAAATTTGACTTCAACACTTGCACTTTTTACATAATAATATACAGTTAAGATTGAGGGGTTATTCTAGTCTTGTGGCATGAATTTCATGAAATTTTTGAAGTGTCATAAAAAAAGGCAATAATATTTTTAGTATCCATTTTTTATTAGTTATTAACAAGAAAACAGAAAAAAATCAAAAAATAAAAAAGATGAAAATTTCAAAAACTAGCAGTTGATGAAGTGGGGGTCTCAAAAAACTGGCGCGTAACCATACCCACGATTTCAACCCTCCTAGCAATCTGAAACCAAAAACCAAAAAAAGATTATTAATCTAGAATAATGTTGCAATTTCTGGAACTACGGAAAAGTTGGAAAGATTTTTTTTCACAAATGGCGACTGCCTGGAAAAAACAACAATTTTTATACCACTTTTTTGACTGTTTCGAATTTTCAAAAAAAAAAGTAATAAAAATGTGTGGACGGGGATAGTTCCAGACAAAGACATGTGTGAAGTAGACTCTCTAAAAATTTCAGGTAAATCAGTCAAGTAGAACTTCAGAAATCGTGGGTATTGTTTTGAAAAAGAGGGTTTCGAGAAAAACGCGTTTAAAGTTTCGCGTTAAGTTTTTCGCAGTCAAAGTCATGAAATGATATTGTAGACTAACATTTATTTAAACTGCCATTCCTGCTTTATACATCGGACCTTCCTCAACTTCGAGAAAACTATTTTCCGCGTTTCTGTCTTCTTATCGAGCAGTTCTGGCCTCATTTGATGCATTAAATGCTCGTGTCTCGGATCCGGGCGATGTCTGCTGCTGATGCACTCGAAATCGCCTTTTTGTTTGACGATCTCGACCCGTAATCCTTTGCGCTGAGGATTTTTTATCCATTTAATTAAAAAAAATATTCCACAATATTTTTATTTCACTTAGAGCACATATGTACATCCACGTTGTTTGAAGGTTTGAATTCATCTGTAATCAGCTGCACGTGGGTGAACACTAAATAAAGGGTGATTTTTTAGCTATTATCTTTTTGGCAACACAGCTGACGCACGTTTCGTGTTTTGTTTTAGTGTCAAACATCTTCAGCTTGGTCTATAATTTAACCATGAAACGTCTTCCAACGAACAACGCTTGCAAATTATTGAATTTTATTATCAAAATGCGTGCTCTGTTAAGAAAGTTCATCGCGCGCTTCTTCCATTATATGGTCAGTTAATTCGACCCACTGAAGCGGCTATTCGGGCTATTGTGACTAAATTTCGCACCAAATTTACATTGTTGGACATTAGACCACCAACACGCTTACGTAGAGTGCGAACTGAAGAAAATATCGCAGCTGTATCGGCCAGTGTTAATGATGACCATCAATTATCGATTCGTCGCCGTTCGCAGCAATTGGGCCCCGGTAACTCAACAAAGTGGAAAATTTTGCGGAAGGATTTAGGTGTGATGCCTTTCAAACTACAGCTGGTGCAAGAATTGAAGCCGAACGACCTACCGCAACGTGAAATTTTTGGTGAATGGGCTCTTGGAAAGTTGGCCGAAGATCCACTTTTTTACCGAAAAACTGTGTTCAGCGACGAAGCTCATTTTTGGCTCAATGGGTACGTGAATAAGCCGAATTGTCGATTTTGGAGTGAATATCAGCCAGAAGCATTGCAAGAGCTACCAATGCATCCATAAAAAGTCACAGTTTGGTGCGGTTTATGGGCTGGTGGCTTCATTGGACCAAATTTTCTCAAAGATGATGCGAATCGTAACATAATTGTGAATGGTGAGCGCTACCGTGAGATGATATCCAACTTTTTTTTGCCCAAAATGCAAGAGCTTGACTTGCATGACATGTGGTTTCAACTAGACGGTGCCACATGCCACACAGCACGCGCAACAATGGACTTAGGCGAGTTCGGTGAACATTTTATTTCACGTTCGGGACCGGTCAATGTGCCGCCTAGATCGTGCGATTTAACGTCTTTAGACTATTTTTTGTGGGGCTACGTTAAAGCTCATGTCTATACAGAAAAGCCCGCTTCAATTGACGCATTGGAAGACAACATTGAAGTATTTGTTTGTGAGATACCGGCCGAAATATTGGAAAGAGTATGCCAAAATTGGACTAAGCGGATGGACCATTTGAGGCGCAGTCAAGTTCACCATTTGCATGAAATAATCTTCAAACATTAAACTATATGGACCGTTCTATCGGTTCAAATAAAGATTTCATGCATTTTTCTGAATTTTATGTTTTTTTTTTTGAAAAACAAGTCACCTTGGGTTCTTGTATTACAATATATGCAAAGGACAAAAGGTTTAACTGAGAAATATGGATTCAGGTAGACGGAGAATCCCTATTGTCTTTTGTTCGTTAGCTACCGGCCAAACCAGTTTGGATGCCTGGTCAGCAAAATACCGATATCTCCGAAAATAATTTGAATTTTGAAAAATCCTCTTGTAGATATATTCTTGAATAGTTAAACTTTGAACTTATAAAATCGATTTTTTTAAATTGCTAAACAAGAATACCCCCTTAAAGGAGGGTCCTCATGCAGTAATTTTTTTTTCTTTTTTACGTCAACGGAAATACGGAACCCTTCATGCACATGTTCGATTCGCACTTGGCCCTTATTTTCACACTTATTTCAAAAGCCCTTTTTTAAGTCGTTTAAGTGATTTGATTATCCCGCTGCTGAGCTGCAATATGACGCCGTTTGATATCGATTTTATGAAGCCGCATCAAAGGCAATAAAAATATTCGTCAAGTGTTCGTAAAATTTAGATAGAAACTATAGAAAGTGTTTTAAAAATTTGGGTAAAAGAGATGGCAAGCCAGTCGATAAAGTTGCATAATAAATCGGAAGGATTTCGCTTTCTTTCAATAAACAACAACCGCCACAAGATGGCCAACACTTTTTGTACAAAATGCTTCTTGTAAGATGCAGAGTATTCGCCGAGAAGCCATGGAAAGATGTCGTGTTTGAGCCAGTAATGTTAATCAGTTGACTTGCCGGGAATAAGTCATTAAAACGTCGACTCTGATGCGCAATGCAGTGAAAGAAGAAGAAGTTTACCAACAAAGTGTAGAGAGTACCTTAGATAGTTGCCGTCTTAACAGCTCTCACGCTCCTCTGAACCGAAACGCGATGCAGAGGCTAATTTTCGGTCGTTTTTCCTCCTGATCGACGAGTTCCTTTTGTTTAATAAAAGAAACACATATAAAATATGCACTTACTTTTTTTAATGACGCCAGATGATAGATACGAGTTTTTCCTGCCTAGAAGACATGTTTGAGCGCATGAACGGAAGTCTAAAGGTAAAGTCGAAAAACAAATAAATTACTCAAGTAAACATTTCAAAACAAAATAAATTTTGTTGTTCTGTTTTTGAGATAAAGCAAAATAACTTCGGATGAGTAATTTTGGGCCACACTGATTTGAATTGGAGTTAACAAAGTCAAGATTTCAAAATCTTCCCATTCTTCATTCCAATTCCAATGGAAAGCATGCTGAAGTGTGAAATGAGTGAAGAAATATTTGCTGGTCCGACTACAAGCGTGCTTTATAAAAATATCAACAAAAATATCCTTCGACAATGAAAATATAAAAAATATCATTTTTTGCTTCCACAAATATAAACAAGATGTTGAGACATGTCCACTACTGATTTACGACATTAAAAGTGGACACAGCTGCCAATCGCACTCCAATTTAACGAAATTCTTATCCTAATTTGTATTAACATAACAAAGGACATAATAAGGACAAACAAAACCTTAATTTGAAGCTTCCTTCCAGTCAAACAAAGGTCAAGGACTCAAATCTTTAGCCGGGCAGTATAAACAATCTGATTTTATTATCATCACAGAAGAATCTCCTCTGCTTTTCATCTTAAACGACATTCGACGAGTCATTCCTGTTGCCTATTTTCGTTAACAACAAAAAAACACGAACAAGGATAAAAATAGCTTTTGTTGTCTCAGCATGTTTTGTTTTAATTTATTTTTAAAATAAAGGACAAAGTCGGTCGCCCACTGACGCACATAATTCCTGCAAAAGTCGATCCTAGAGAACGATCCTATCCGCTTAAAGGTTATTTGAACGTTTTACAGCTGGAATATTTTAAGTGAATCACCGCATATATTTTTGTGTGTCTTATAAGACATTGTTGGCATGAGTATGGAACTTCGGCTACCAAAAACAGAAACAGTAATGAGTTCGGCGAATTCACAAGAAAGACAAATTGAAATTATTGTCAAAATTGGATCCTTCTTCATTATACAGGAGGGTACTGGTATTTTGATTGAATACAACTCGATGCGATGTTTACTTTTTCAGTGTTATTTTAGAGAATGATTTGTTTATAAATGAGCTTTGAACATTGCCGTATAAGCCTTTCTTTATAAGACGACTTCTTGCCACTATTTTTATCATTAAAGCCGTAATGGGCTCACAAGGCTTCCGTTGTTTCAGGGTATTTACTCGTTTTGGCCATCCTCTTGAGAAGACATATGTGGTCCCGAAGACAAAATGTCCAACAAGGGTCTCAAGGCTTATAGAGTCTTTCATTCAGCGCTTCCATACCATTTAGAACATGCCCACAATGGTGTGAGCTGTTGAAACTGGTGTCCACATGATCTAGTTCAGGTTAAAAGAAGTTGGTAATCATCGATCTTTAGCGCTCGCGGTTGACGTTAATGGCCTGCCTAAAGAAGTATGAACCGATTACGCCACCAGTGACCTTTTCGGGATGAATTGGACCTTCTTAGATCTCATGTGGATTGGTATCGTCCTAAATTCTACAATTTTGTTTGTTGACGTATCCTTTCATCCAGAAAGGGCCTCATCGCTGAAGATGATTTTTCGAAGAAAATTGGGCTCAGTTCCAGAGTCCATTCAGCGAACAAACGTCGTTGTCTATGGTCATTTACCTTCAGTTTCTGGGTCAGTTGAAATTTGTACGGGTGCAGGCCCAAATTACAACGCAAAATTCGCAAGGCTATGATCTGCAAATGTCCAAGCTCTTGTGGAAAACGCGAAATCGATTGACTCGGCGAAGCAGACTGAATAGTGTACCTCAATGAGAGACTATATTACAATAGGCTATGCTGATTATCTGGCTATTGTCATAAGAGGCAAATTTGCCCCTACAATCACTAGCGTTATGCATTCAGCATTAATGCATGTGTTAGAATGGTGTAAGCGTGAAGGACTCTCTGTGAATCCTAGCGAAACCGTTCTGGTTCCCTTCACAATGAGGAGACAACTGACTGACTGGTATACTCCAGTGAAGTCAAGCATTTCGGTCCTATCTTAGACATGAAACTGAACTGGACTTCACATATCAAGTCCATCACAGAACGCGCAACCAAGGCCATGTGAGTCTGTAAGCGGTTCTACGGTAGGACTTGGGGTCTCAAACCTAAGATGTTTTAATGGTTGTACATAATGATGATTAGACCCATTATTACCTACGCACCCGTGAGTTGGTGGTCCAAAACTTAAGAAAGTGACAACTGCTAAAAAACTAGAAAAAGTCTAACATTAAGCTTGTTTGGGCATCACCGGTGCTATGAACACCTGCCCTACGGCAGCACTGGAAGCTGTCATTGGGCTGTCTCTTCTTGCCATTTTCATAAGGAAAATAGCCGCCTGAAATGCAAACCAGGTGACCAACCGGGACACTTGCAAATAAGCAATTTCATCACGGATAAACACATGTTCTGCTCGATCTCAGATTGGCTGATGGCAACATACTATTTCGGGCGTCTCTTTGAGGTAGACATTTCTAACCGTGATCAATGGTCGAGCAACACACATGCCCCCGACTCCAGAAACTTAATCTGGTTTACTTATGGTTCAAAAATGGCAAATGAAGTAGGTATCGGTGTGTATGGACCCAACGTTAAAATCTCTATACCCATGGGAAAAGATCCAAGTGTTTTCCAGGCTGAACTACAAGCCATTGAATCCTGTGCCATAGAAAACCTTGCAAGAGGTTATAAAGGTGCCAAAATTCTTATATATTCAGGCAGCCAAGCAGCGCTCAAGCCACTGTCATCCAATCTTGTTGAATCCAAATGTGTCAAAAGCTGCTACGACACCTTACAATCGCTGGCCCGACGTAACAAAGTTATGTTAGGATGGGTTCCAAGTCATCATGGAATCGAAGGCGATGAAATTTGCGGACGAACTCGCCAGGGCTGGTTCTAAAACCGCGATCACTGGTCTGGAACCTTTCTGTGGCATAAGCTGGACTACGGCCACATGTCTCACCAATAAGTGGGAAAGTAAGCTACGCATTGCCCACTGGAGAAATCTGCCGCGATTCAGACAATCTAAATTACTTATCAATCCCTTCTCTTACAGAGAAATCCTTAAACTCAACAAGAAGTACATTAGAAAGCTCGTAAGCTTCCTCTCAGGCCATTCCCACTTGAGATCACATCTAACCAAACTAGGGTTCAGTATAACCACCGAATGCCGACTCTGTATGGAAGACAACGAAACGGCTATACACATTCTTTGTGAATGTCCAGCTCTTATTTGTCTAATAAGGTGAATCTTCCTCAAAGAGATATGCTCCCCAATGGACATAAGACAATCCAATGCTAAAGACATTCTGACTTTCATCAGAAGGATGTCCCCAAGATACAAAAGGTCTTTTTCTTCAGACCGCTGTATCCGCCACTTGGGCAGGGGTAGATATTATAAAAAAAAATATTGACAGCCAATTTGACAGATGAAGCTTCAACGTTATGGCCGCTATCAAGTGTCAAAAATCGAAGGTATCTTTAGGAAGGCATTTTATCAATATTTGGTTTTGAACGCAACTCGCACACAACTCAGTCTTCCAAAAAAAAAAAAATTTAACGAGCTTTTGTAAAAAACACCGCGGAATTGTCTAGAGGCTTGAAAGCTCATAAGCTTGATATATGACCTCATGGTATTACCATATATATAAAAACAAATGTAATATCTCATTTATTGCGATGATTGGGATCTTCGACTAAATCGCTCTCGCCAGATAAGCAAGCAGAACAAAATAGGATCCAAAATTGATCCCTGAGGTAATCCAGTTGAGAGCTCCGTTTGCAAAGAAATATTCTGTAGCTGCTGTCGTTCAATAAAAAAAAATTACTGCCCTTACGCTGCACTCGAACTTCAACCAGATATTTTGTAAACCCAAATCTTAATCCTTGATGGTTGAAAATATATTATTTTTCAATTGGAAAAAGACACTGTCACAACTCACCGCTTAGTTGTTGCTAAGCAAATATTCCACTGCCAATTGAAGGAAGAAGGAATTAGAGGAAGTGTCTTTTGCGAAGAATCACAAGCAAGGTCTCGAAGAACTCAAACAGTTTTTTTTTTCGAAAATTTCAACCTTCGGAATGGTTACCCGATACCAAAATAGAAGATGGCTTTTGGAACTTGAAACTTTTAATTCAGTAAATTGAATTCAATCAAAGTCAACTGAATCTCACTCGTCGATGTATCTTTGGTACACGACCTTCAGTCTTGCGTATTTTCATCAAGTTTTGAAAGAGCTACAAACCCTTTTTTCCATTAGAATAATTTCCATGATAGTAGGAAATCGTTTTGCCCTGCATTAAACATCTAGTTAGTCACATTCATAATTTCAATTGGATTTTTTTTTCCATCGAATTTTAATTAAAAACTTTTGCCCAACCAACGGTTTGAGTTTCCATCACCTTGCGGATGGGAATCAAAGTGAATTTCTCGTTCTCCTCAAAGAACCCATAAAAGCGAAAAGATGTGCGCTTTTTACACGTTATTTTTTTTTTCGCTAAATGACCTTCCATAAGTTTGCCACACAGAAACCAAAAAAAAAAAAAAAAAGAGTTATAGAAAAGGACGAGCTTTTTGAAAAGGTAATAAATTCTCTGGCGCAGGGTTTATGTGGGTTCCTTTTATGATTTATTCGGTTGCGTTCTGACCTCGGATTCAACATAGACTTGGTTTCCTTTTTTTGTGTGCTTAACGCACGAGGTATGTGTGAAAAGACCAAAAAGGATTCTCTACACGGAATTCAAAAATTCAAAATTAAAGCAAAAAAAAAAAATTCATATCAAAATTCACTGAATGTAACGAAAGTGTTTCCTTCACAAATTCAAGGACCCCGCTGCGGAGGCATATTTTTTTCTAGTTGTGGTCGTGTTTGTGCCCATGTGATAAAATATCCTTTTTCTAAACCATCCCCAATGGAATGGAGTACACGATGAAGAAGAAGAAGAACTAGAAAAATTATTACAGGACATTTATCGTCCATTGTCCACGGGTAGGAGTGTGAAAAAAAAAAGTTTTTCCTAACAGTGGAAAAAAGAAATAAGTTAAAATACGTGAACAAGTGGATCTCAATTCCCTGACGATTCGAAACGATGAGAGGAGTTTGCTGTAAACTTTGCACTCGTCGGCTTGCAATATCTACTGGGCCATCGGTACAGTTAATTTCCCCTTGGAGCACACGCTGCCGGCTAAGGATTTATCGAAAACTATATTTCAAAGAGCGACAAAAAAAAAAATAACGATGAGGCAAGTGTCTGGGGACCATGTGGAAAATTGCGTGCAATTATGCTGAAAAAAAGTTCTTCCAACGCACACTCACACGAGCAGCCTTGGTGATGTGGGCGCGTGTGGGGGGTTGAGGCACGTTTAAGACTTTTCAGTTTAAAATGGATGTGTGCCTCGGGAGTGGGCTTGTGTTTATTGCTGTTATTTTCTCGAATGGTCCTCTGCATTTGTTGCGTGCTAATTTCGTCAAATAATTTAAATTAATTGAATGCAATGCTAATTAAGTTCTATCCCATTAGTGAGGCCTGTCGGGCTTAAGTCCATTAATCATGGATATCGAGGAGTGTGGGCCTACTATGTACATTTGCTGGGAATGTCCTGCGAGAGTTGAAGATGAAAAGGGCACACAATTGTTGTGTCCCTTTCCATGCACTCATTAATTAGAATTCATTTGTTTCGTTTCATTAATTTAATACAAACGGCTGGTTGCTAATGAATTAGCGACAAGGCTCTGCCCTCGCCATTATTTGTCACTTTAAATCGATTTAATTTGAAGGCTAACGACAGAATAAAAATACATAATTTTCGAGTGTATAAAAATAAAATAAATGTCAACTTAATTGTGCAGATTCCAGTGTCTTGGGCGAAATGAAAAATGTCGAAAAATAGCATATTGCCTACCGAAAGGTTAGGAGGTCGGCAGATTTGTGAAAAAATTAAATCATTTGGGAAGATAGTTCTATTGAGTTCACGGAGAGTAATTTGAAGTCGTTGACTTCGAAAAACGGGCCAAATATGCCACCCTCACCAAACAGTGACTTTTTTCGGGATGGTAGGCAGGTAAATGTGGTGATTCAATGAGAACCTATTTAGCACTATGTGCCGTTTTAATGCCACAGCTCTGTTACCTTATTTATGAGGTGTGTTTGAGATATCTCTTAATCCAGCCTGAGGTATTCAAGATGGACATTAATTCCTTTATGTCCTTAGCAGAAATCTCATCAATTGAATTGAAGAAGGGTCTACCACGCGCTCGCCTTCTAGCTCAAGAAAGGGCCGGACATGCGCAAAAGAAGTGTGTTAGGGTTTCCGTCTCATCTGTGTTTTTGCAGCTGTGACAGTGCGATGCCTAGCTTAACGACATGATCTCCTATCGATGCCTAGCTTAACGGCATGCATCCAATCCAGTGTCACAATCGGCCAGTGTCACTACTAGTCTAGCAATATCATGACGGGTTCGTCGAAGGAGGTCTTTTGTTTTTAATTGTTTGTATTCAGGCCATATTTTCCTTGCTGTTTGCTGCTTCAAGGAAGTATGAGGAGACAAAAGCATAAACTGCATGTAGAGAGACGAAAACCTCCCCTAGAGCCAACCGCTGACGGGCTGATCCCTGCCTAGCAAGTTCATTGGCCCTCTCTGCCTTGGATGTCACTGTGACCGGGAACCCATGCGTTGACCGTCTAAAGACGCAGCTCGGCATTCATGTACTAACTTTGAATGTGAAGTAAAGGAAGCAATAGCTTTGATAGCTGCTTGGCTATCAATGCATATTACAACGTTCTGACTTGACAGTTTATTTGGATTTTCATTTGACGACATGCTTTCCGGATTGCAATAAGTTTCGCTTGGAAAACGCTGGAATAGTCGGGCAGTCTTTAGCTTTTATTGATGTTCAGAGTCTTTCTCGGGATAGTCTCGTCATTTTGCTCATTTAAATACGGATTAAGGCAGAAAGAAACTCGTCACTGAATATGATTTGACAGAAAAAGTTATATTTAATTATGATTTAGAGCGCATTCATTAACTGCACGACGATGTACCGAAAATTACTTCAGATGCCACAGGATCAGTTCTTTTTGTTGCCGAGTCTTACTGCATTCAGTTGAGAACGCATCCCGAGAATTCCGAGAAATCCGAGAACTCAAACTTTTGATTGATACATTTGAATTCAAAAGCGAGTTAGATCACCATCTGAGTAAAGTCCATGACTAGTGAATTAAATTGTTAACAATTGTAGAAATAAAATCAGTTTCGGATATCAATGGGCATCAATGAATTGATTTCAACTTTATTAATCCAATCAGCATCAATACTTTTTATGTTCTCACAGTCTCCTTATACAATGTCCTGACGAACATTTTCCACATCCAGGTGACGTTCCTCAAGGATCAGTGATAAGTTCTGTACTTTACAGTGTATACACCTCTGATTTCCCTCACCTGAGTAAC
The DNA here is from genome assembly GCA_963555765.1 of Orthonevra nobilis. NCBI lineage: Eukaryota > Metazoa > Arthropoda > Insecta > Diptera > Syrphidae > Orthonevra > Orthonevra nobilis. The sequence continues at coordinate 27,704,037 of OY743226.1, read as the reverse complement.
TGTGGTTTTGCGCTTTTTGCAGATTGTAATTGGTCGTTATTTTGAAACCAATCTTCATTCCGCCTTAAATGCAGTCTAAGCGTACTATAGAAATTGAAAAATAAAAATCTATTTTTCTAAGATCCAAGCTATTTTTTCACTTGTAAAAGAAAAGCTTGTTTACTTCCAAGCAAAAGTCTTATAAAAGATGGTAAAAAAGTCTAGTGGAAATTGCGAGCAAACCATCTTGGTGTACATTTGGACAATAAAGTCGTTGCCAAGGTTAACATTTCTGTTATAACTCTTTATCCGTTTATTAACTGAAAATCAAAGCTTGGCAATGAGAAAAAATTACTGATTTTCAAAGTCATTTTCAAATCAATTATGTTTTATGGAACCCCTGTATGGAGTAAATGTGCAAAGACACATCTATGTAAAATCAAAGTGGCGCAAAATGTGTCTCGTTTCTCAAAATGATCTTGAACCTTCCTTGGCATTTCTCAAAAAATGAATAACACTAACCAGCGCAAATTGAGACTGTTGAAGTGAGAATTGCAAAACTCGCCGCTAAAAACAATATTTCTTGTTCATCAGCTGATAATGACTTGATTTCAAATCTAGCCTTATAAAACTAGTATCATCTGATCTATAATTCTGTATATAATCAACTTGTCGTTTTTATGTCTGTTTATTTATTTATTCACGTATAAATTTATTTATTGTGTTCTTAAATATTTATTTATTTATTTATTTGATTATTCACTTATTTACTTATTCACCTTTATGCTTATAATTATTTATTTATTAATTAATTAATTAATTTATTTATTTATTTATTAATCTATTTTATTTATTTATTATCAAATTGATTGATCTATTTATTTATTTATTTACTTATTAATTAATCATGTGACTGGAATCAAGTTTTACTTTTCTTAGCAACTGATCTCTATCCTCTTCTCTCGTGTCGCTGCGCAACTTTATCTGAAGAAGGTTTTTCTAGTGGCTTTTCATTCAAAAAAATTTTTCAGTGATTTACATTTAAGCTTTACATAAATATTTTAGTTGTAATGTCTGTAAACCAATTCATCGCACATACTTTATTTTGTGAAAATAAAAATCAAATTGTACATATTTTGGCCATAGTAAAATATCTATATCTAAATAACAGAAAATCGGTTGTTACCCGTACCTTTTATCGGCGTGTTTGTGATTGGGACAAGAGGAGTCACAACATTCCCACTCTTCTGCATTCCTTCTGGTCCACCGGTTTGTTGGTTCTGCAATCCATATTAATTGGTATCAACGTTCATATGCAGATAAGCTATTTTAGAAACCCGAAAAAATTTTTTAGACCTCTTGTGGGGTTAATTTTCATAACTTCTCCGCATTATCGGAATTTTAAGCAAAGAAAAAAAATGTACAACAAACAAGAATTCAGTTCTGTCACATACATAAAATGATGTATTTAGAACTGAAAATATCTAAATATGTAAAATGCTTTTTACTTTCGGTAGCAGCAAGAGTTCAAAGTTATCGCCTGTAATAGAAAGCAATCTTTCCATGGTACCTTGAATAGGGAACCAACATTTTGAGCGCACTTGCATGGTCGACAGATAGGTTTACAACTCATTGTTTCTGATGGTATCGAGTTGTTACAGTTTAAACTTTCCATTTTGAAGTTCTTCTTAGCGGTCTGATTTAAGGCATTCTGTGGTTTAAATTTTATAATAAAAAAAGACACAGTTTCACATGTTCAATTTTATTCAAAGTACATAGTTTAGTTATGAAGTTCAAAAGTTCAAAATGCATTAAGCTTGTAGTTTGCAAACTCCTTATACGATACACACATATATTGGTTGGTTGGTTGGTTAGGGTGAGCTTTGTTAGCTCCTCATTTAGACATCTAGTTGGACCAGTTGTGTTCCCCTATTTTCTGTTTGGAGTAGATTTTGGTTAAAGTGGGAGAATTGTAGTGGAATGGGGGTAATGTCGGAGGGATTATTATGGAGTGTTCCTGATTTGAATGATCGGGAAATTTATTTGTTAGTTTTGCGAAATTAATGATCAAACCGATCCCAATTTCTTTGAGGTGCGCAAGATCCGGTATTAGTGCTGACCTCAGTAAGAAGTGGCAGAGGAAGTGCTTCAGATCTTCCTCTTCCTCCTCATAGCTTTGGCATGTTGATGTTTCTGCTAGTCCGAGTCTATGTAAGTAGTAGTTAAGGTTAATGTGCCCTATTACCAGTCCCACCATCAGCCTTAGATTCCGTTTGTTCGAGATCAGAGCTCGTTTCGCTACATTGTTAGTCATTTTATCTTCACACATATGTTAAAATATATTCAGTGCCGTTCATAAGTTTTCGGACAAATTCGAATCCGTTTTTTTAATCTTTCTACTTTCAATATCAAAATTTGTGGCCACAGTTTCATATACAATATGTTTATTAAGCCAAATTGACTTTATTACAGAATATAGTTCGTCTTCATGTTCGTCGAAAATTCCACATCATATTTGCACCAATTTGCTTGACATTCAATCGATCAATTGATGAATGTTTTCCTATGTTTTTGATGTGACTGACAAAGTTCGAAGATCAAGTTTATTTATCATTGTTGTGGATATAAAGACAAACAGTGTCTCGAAATCATCATGGGAAGAACGATCAAAATCCTCGAATAAAACTGGAATAAATGTGATCCTCTCGAAGCCGGAACTGCAACTATTCACCGGAAAGCAAAAGATCCTATGCTGAACATTTTCTTAGCTCGGGAGGAAGATCTGGAAGAAACCTCTCAACTGTACGTTTGCACCACTTTGAATCCAAACTTCCACCAACTAAAACAATATTGACAAAGGTTCTTCTTATGTCCCAATCATTTTGAGCAACAAAACGCCAAAGTAGCAGAAACGGATTCTCTAATAAATTCCACAGAAATATGGATTCTAGGGAGAGCTATGCCCGTCGAGCTTACTGAAAAACTTTATTCATTTTAACTCATCGGAAAAACAATTTCATATTTTTTTTTGCAAATGACAAAAGTCCCTCGAGTTTATTCAACGCAAACCCAATATATCTTCGCTTATCTACAAAATAAATTTAACAAGGAAGCTCCATGCTACCGATTGTGTGGAAAAAATGAAAATAAATAAACAATAAAACAATCAGAAATTCGATAATTTAAAACGCAAACCTTATCGTTAAGTAAATACTCGCTTACATTACATTATTGTTTACCCAGCATTTCGATATTAATCAAGAAAAACAATTAAACTTGAAAATATTTTTTATCATAAATTTGAATAGCCCTCTCCAATTAGGTGGTATGCAGCCAGCAACATGGACATTCCAAACCTCCCCTCCAACACCTTCCAAACGCACTTTTCCGCTTACAATAATTTAATTAAAAAAATATTCTCTTGCTCATGCAGCCCCGTCAGCGTCGATCGCGCCGCACAGGCTTAACCCAGCAATCTACTTGGTACTCTGGTGCATCCCCATTCGCACCCTCAATGCGTGTGTGAATGGACATAATTTTTAATTGCAATTAATTTAAATAAATGCAGAAAAAAAAATAAAACGAATTCAATTTTCGCTAGTCCTGTAACATACGTGCGACGCGCAAAGGGATCTCGCCATCACACTCAAGTGGTCCGCCTGAGTTTGAGCCTATCATTCAAAAAGGAAATTAAATTTTCTTATTCAACCAGATGGAAAATTATGGGAAAATCATATCACTTAAGAGCTCTGCACAATAAGTGCGGGTAACATCCAGATGCAACCCTGCACGAGTATATGTATTTATGTATAAAGAGCATACGATGCGAATGAGAAGGTAAGACCTTAAAGGAGCAAGAGTGCTTCAACGAGCACTCACAGCTGACACGGTTTCATTAAATTCAAGTATTCACTTATTAATTTAATAAATGGAATTATAAATCCCTGCAATACTCACTCATTCGTGTATTTCGAAAAAAAACAACAAAAATTATATTTCAAAGGATTTGAATGTACCATTCGCAGTTTCAGGACGTCACCCAAAGAAATGAAATGGTTGTGCTATGATGTGAAGCACTTGTTCGGTGCGAGCATATCCTGTACGTCAATTCACTTTAGATAAGTTTCATGTCAACATGTGGGCGCTAAAGCTGGCTGAGAATGGAGAACTTTTGAATATTTTGCTCCTTCTTTGTACTTTAATATAAATATACTTACTATAGTTGCTTTTTTCATTTTTGTATCCTTAACCTCCTTAAGCGATCAAAACATTATTTTTATTATTTTATTAAAAACTCAAAATTTAAATCAACAACAAAATCTAAGATTTCTCTTTTTACTCACATCAGTCTTCGAAGTCTTTTATAAAAAAAATGTAAGCTCTCTTGACTTATGCAAGCCTACCAGACTTTTAGAGTTTTCTAGTTTTTGCCTTATGGCGCTAACCCTGCTTAAATCGGCGGCAGAAATGATGGCTCCTCTCGTTTATTGCAGCATCCGAACAAGATTTTCGGTTCCGCATCATGATATCGAACTTCTGAACTGAAAATGTCACTCTTAGTTGGTTTCTTCTTCAAAAGTCTGATCTTCCGATAAATTATGGAATATTATTTCATCTTAAAAAGCAGTCTAAGCTCGAAATCAAGTACTCGTATGCCATCTTGTGAACCCAATTTTTCAATACATTTTCAATTTGCAAATAGCTTTTCCCGAAAATTGTCAAAAATTCGAATTTGAATAGCTCCGTGGGGAGCAAGCAACACTACTTAAATAAGTGGTTACAAGAAAATTGAACTGAGTGAGAAAAAGGTCGATTTTTGGGCGACTTTTTTTTAACACTTAAACCCAAGTTCTAGCCATAAAGAAGAGCAGTCTTCTTCCATTGCCGTTTCACAAGAATAGCGCAGTCGCTCCATAGATCTAAAAAAAGATTGCACATATTCTTCGTAGCTCCAATACCCATATCTTACGCAAACATGGCTAAAGTAATGTCCTGTTCGTGAGTGATAACTCTCGCGTGAAACAAGAACAATATCAGGCCAACGACACTTCCTTGTGGTACTCCGACGACAATGTTTTCAAACAACGAGTAATCATTCCCTTATGCAACACAGGAGTGTTTTTTTTTTCTGGATAGTATTTTAAAATCTTACATAATGAGTTCGGAAAAACTGCTGTAACTTTTACCTCACACGTGGCAAAATTTGTCAAAAACTAGAGAGACGTCAACGAGGGCAACACGAATGCTTTCTTGATTTACTTTTCTTTATTTAATTGAAAGACTATTGAAATAATAAAAATTTGAGTAATGCAAATTCTGATAATAAATTCATAAGTTTATGATGGACTACCGGTTGAAAATGTCGTTATTGCAGACAACTTCATATCTATTACTCTGAGGTAAACTTTGACCATGACAGCTGTCACATCAGAAACTTCATGTCATGGTCTAATTATTTCAGTCTAGGTTATTGGTCAAAAAGTCGTCAAGTGTCTACATTCGTGCCATCAAAACAACATTTGCGGGAAGTTTTAATATGCTTCTTTCATTTAAAGAAAAAAGCAACCGAAGCGCATCAAATGCTTAACGAAGCTTACTCGGGCTATACTTTAGACGTTGGAATGTGTCAGCGGTGGTTTAAGCGGTTCAAAGATGGTGATTTCGACACCGAAGACAAAGAACGCCCCGGCCAGGTGAAAAAGTTTGAACAGCATGAATTGGAGGCATTGCTCGATCAAGATCCGTCAGAAACGCAAGAAAAACTTGCAAAATCACTTTGCGTCGCTCAGCAAACCATTTCCGATCTTTTGAAAGCAATGGGAATGCTCCGAAAGGTAGGACATTGGGTGCCGTATGAATTGAAGCCACGAGACGTCGAACGCCGATTTTGCATGTCCGAAATGAGCTGCTAAAACCGAATGAAACAATCACAGGCGAGGTCTACCGACGACAATTGATGCGTTTGAGCCGAGCACTGAAGTTAAAATGGCCTGAAACGGTCGCAAGACACGATAAAGTTATTTTGCAACATGACAATGCTCAGCCACATGTTGCAAATGTCGTCAAAACTTACCTTGAAACGCTCAAATGAGATTTTCTACCTACCCCAACCGCCGTATAGTTCAGGCCTTGCGCCATCGAATTACTATCTCTTCCGATCGATGCAACATGGCCTGGCTGATCAGCACTTCCGTCATTTCGTTGATGTCAAAAAAATGGATCGATTTGTGGATTGCGGCCAAACCGGTCGCATTTTTCAGAACGGGTATCCATGAATTGCCAGAAAAATGGGAAAAATGTGTGGCTAGCGACGGGCAATACTTTGAATATTAAATTTATATCTATTTTTCCTCAATAAAGCATTGATTTTTGAAAAAAAACGACATTTTCAACCGGTCCTATTATTATATAGTATTACAATTTATTTGAAACGTTTTAATTAGTTTTTTGTCTTCTTTAGTGAAGAAGAATATTGAACTATTGATTTTAAAATGGGATTATGGTACATTTTGTTTTAAATAGTGTATTCACATTTTGTTAATCTTGTTGGAACGATTTAATTGTTTCCGACGGAAGTTTATTAAAAAAATTTTAACGGCGATACATGACCATATTTTGTATCCTTAATCAGGATTAGATGAGCTTTATGGCTATGTACATAACAAGTTCGATGACAGATAGCTCCAGACAGTAACCAGGCTGTGTTTGATTTTAAAAAAGAAAATCATAACGTTGAATATTATTCTTTGCTTGATGTTCAACCATTTCAGAGATATAAGACCATTTATTCTACAGATGTATGCCAACCAAACCGATCAATAATTCACATCGCTTTATTTTGTATTACTTGTACTAGAATTACTTGCTCATTATTGCCCATAAATAAAATGGATGAGCAGAACTCAAAGTAAGGGCTTATAGTTACTTGTATATAATATAATTATTTTGTTGTGTTTTTTCCGTATCCTTGCGAGGAAATCAATTTTTTTTTTATTTTTTTTTTTCATATGTACGTCATGTTACTATAAAACTTCATCTGATAATCGAGGAGCACATTCATGTTCAAAAAGTTCCTCAATTGAGTGAATACGATCGGTTCTATTTAAAACCATACGCTTAGTCTTTGTCACATTTATTTTCAGACTATTGTATTTAAGCCACTCACAACCTCTTTTTTCCGTGGGTTGGTAAAAACCTTCATAGGCACCATGAGGACCGACCGCGCGTGCTCGAAAAAGTGTAAGATTCTTACTCACTAAAAAATCTGCCATGTCTTCTAGACTACGGCTAAGTTTCCTTAACAAGTAGTTTCATTTTTTGTAGGTCATCGCGTTTGGTAAGTTACTTTCCAGTGAAGGCGCCTAAAGCCTTTACTAGCTCTGTCATTGCATGGGGTTTATACTTAAGGCGCTAGTTCTAGTGCACTTGTTCGTTGTAATCGGCACAAAAGGTTAGTCTTATTCAGAGTTTGTATAATCGTGGAGACGAGAACGAAGCTTTTGAGCAAAGTAAGTTTGAAATTTTTGTGTGTAAAAAATTTAGTCGTGTACAGTACGTCGAATTAGGTCCTAGCACTTGCTTATATAAGAGCAGTTTGTTATATGAGCTTAGTTTTGAATGTCTCCCGAGGAGCCAATGCATATCACTTAGCCTGATTTCGAGCTCGTCGCGCTTTTTTTTTAACGAGCGATTTTCACTTTTATTTCGCGTCTAAAGTCATTTTTAAATATTTCGCTTCATTTGAATACGGCAATTGAACCAAGTACAAAACAGAGAAATGTCGCATACGTTCCTTTACGTAAAATTGACATGTAATGATTTGGTCTCATTTAAAACGATCCGCCAAGTCTTCGTCCACTCACTATCTATATTTTGTCTAATACTCGCTGGAGTTTTCGCGTTGACGATTCGACTGTATCATCCATTGCGAGGATGGCCGTGCGATCCGCGAATGTGTCAATGACTGTTTCTTCATTTTGTTGCATGTCTCTCGTCTTCCTTGGCGAACACCGATATGAACTTCATTGAATTCTGAATATTCAGTCCCGTATCTAATACGGAAAATTCTGTTTGCGAGGTTGCTTTCTAGTATTCTTAACAAATTCTCCGGTAAAATAAGCCTTAGTTTCAATTCAAGTCCATTGTGCCATACTTTGTCGGAGGCTTGCGATATCTCTAGAAATGGTTTCGGAACCATTATGACCTGCGGCTTTCCATTGCCTTGGGACGTATGAAATTCTCAAGCAAGCATTACAAATATACAAAAGCTTGACTTACGCTTTTGTTTTTTTTTCGTTTTTTTTTCTTTAAATCTGATTTAAAAAACAAAATTTCAAGAACGTTTAGACTCTTATACCACTTATAAACATAAAAGCAACATCGGCAAAAATAGAAATTCGACAGTTTTTAACCACTCTACAACTCTACTTTACATTTACGTAAATTTTAAACAGTAGTGGATCCATAATTGTTCATTGAGGAACTCCAAGATATGTATAACTCCCACAAGATATTGCATCGTTCTCACAAGTTCTTTGAGTTCAATTAGTATGTGCTCTTTTCTACCATCTTTGGTACGTTTTTGTCTTCGGGAAGTCTAAAAATACCATTATAATGTTGCGTTTATTATTATGTCGTTATTCATTTAGATTCATCACTTATCAGTAAAGGGTCGTTTTGGAAGTGTGACTAGGTCGGAAACCGGAATTATTTTCTACTAAAATACTGTCATCAGAGATATCTTTAAAAAGTTGTTGTTCGGAGTACTTTTTTACAATCTTTTCCAGAATATTCATCATGTTGACTGGTTGTCTCATTTGTGGCTGTTTCCCTTGGAATGAGAACAACAATCGACTCCTTTAATTTGATTGGAAACTCCCCACTTATAAACGATTCGTAGAATAATCAGAACAATAATGTTAAATCAATCTAACATGATTTAAATATTAAGAATGAAAACTCTTTTGGTTCGCTCAAACTTCGTTGATATTTTATTCCCGAAATTAAACTTAGATTGGTATTGAGGTATCTCATGGTAGCCCAATAAACTTATAAGAGGAAAAGAATTATTTATTTTAATCACACTTTCTAAGAAAAATGAGTTTAACTTTTCGGCAATAAGAGGATGTCCTTTTTCTAATTTATCACCGAACCTGACTTCACATATTTCCGGTTCCGTGGCATACAATGGTTTAAATTGTTTTTCACATCGTCTTTTGATTATGACACGATTAAATATACTTTGGTTTGGTCCAATCTAGCTTACTTTTATTGATATCCTGATGGTTCTATTATTTTAACAGTTCGCAACAATATTGTACACACTTGCCTTCTAATATTTTTGAATTTGAATTTGAATATTATAACCATGGTCGATTTTCATTTTGACCGTCTGTTTTTTAAGACATCACATCACGATTTCTTGTAGTATCCTCGATAATGTGTTAAAGTCTGAGTGATGCGGACTTAAAATACACTTCTTCTCCACTAAACTATGAAATTTTTTCTCTCGAATTCAAATATATCGATAATCGAAACGATTTTACTGGTTCTTCTGCAAGACAAGTTAATCTTCCTGAAACCAAATATCATAGAATTTTAGAATTTGGAGCTGTGTGGTGTTTTTTCTTAAATTAGGCTTTTTAATAATATTCCTACATTGTGCGATAAATATTTCCTTAATATTTCAGAATCATGAAGATTTCTTGAGTGTTTTCCCGCTATTCTCGAGTGCCGCGGTCACGAAAACTTCATGATTTTAAATCCACAAAGTATTCCAAAAAGTGCAAGAAGGACCACCATCCCTATACCAAAATTCAACAGAATATGTTCTATTTTGGCAGTTATAAAAACAAAAAATAAAAATAACATAAAGTCATACAATTTTTCTATTTAAAATAAAAAAAATGTGTAGTGTTGGACATTGTACTGTGGAACGAAACCCTCATACTTGGCCGCGATTTTGCGTCCTCAGATTCCATTCGAAGATTTCTCGTCTTATTCATTTATCATCACACTACATCTTTTTCTTGCCTAATTGCACGAGCTTAACTAAACCTTCCCACTTGCATGTGCTCCCAGTGGGGTTAAAGATCTCCCTCAAATTTTCTCATGAGTTCCCCTGGCAGCGCAGTGCAAGCAACCAAATAATTCCCCTCGAAATAAACCAACACAGTCGACCCTTATCCGCCTTGTGCGCTTCCTGTTCACATTCTGCAAAATTCCCCCTATGGTTGTATTGAAATTATACCTTTTTGTATTTTTTGCACATGTCCTAGATATTTAATTCTGTCGTTTTTTTTTTTTTACTGTCAAAATTTCCTGCTCCTGTGACCCACTTCATGCTCATTTCAATCTTCCGGCTTTTTTTTTTGTTTCCATTTTGACAACAGCAAACTTTCCGTCTAGCATCTCCCGAAACCCCGATAGCTTCAATTCAGTTGCATTAAAGGACTCTTAAAATCTTGGAAATATCACGTTGACGAATTTTTTATTCCTTGCGGGATTGTTTTCCTCGTCATATGGGCCAAAAAAAAAAATTAGGGCGTGCACACTTTCACGAAATAAAGCCAGAACTAGGGACATTTCTTTTTATCACATGCCTTCATCTTTTTGGTTTCGAATTCGCCCTCGCTGTAGGTCGGTCGAGGAACTTTTGGCGTTAAGTCGAAAAGCTCATTAAAACTTATGAATAAGGGGTTAATATTCGCCAAACTACGAGTAAGGATAATGACCCGACCACCCTTTTCAATGGAGACGACGATGGCACTCTGTGGAAATTATATGAAACTGCTTTCTTCTTTGGTTTTTCCGGTGTTGGCCGATGGACTGCGAGCGGGACAGAAGCGATGAATAAGTTATTACCATCAGCACTGCTCAGTTGCACGACATCGTCCGGAGTAGTTTATCTTCCTGCAGGGGTAACTTTATTTGCTGTGATCCTTGTTTCGTAATTAGCCTTCCTGTCGCACAGTAACCCATCCAACATAGTCAAATTTACAAAAAAAAGGATTATACAGGGTTATAGATGGTGGTAGTCAGGAAGCAAAGAAAATACGGGAATACAAATAAGCCAAGAAGATATCACATTAACACTCATACATTCGCGCAACAAGGATAAGGAGTTGCCTGGAAATTTTCGTTTTGAAATTCAATTCCATCTATCAAGTTTTCAAATCTGGATTTTATTACAACTAAACGTATTTTGGCATCAAAGATTGCGGTCAGAATGGGGGGGGGTTTGCCCTCACATTTGTCCCCCTTTGATCAGGTTTCTCGAAATCCGGGGGAGGGTTGCTAACGACACCCCAAACATGAATGGTATGCGTGTATTTTGGTGTTTGGTTTAAGGATTACATAACAAAAGTTCCGTTTGGAAAATATCAATATCGGTAAGCTGGCGACTTAGAGATACTTTCCGACTTATGGCCTCATAAGTCATTTCGGATGCGAAGCAAAGTATTAAAATCAACACAAGTATCGGCTTTCATGGCAGACAACCAGACTAAGGCTGTTGCATATCACACAAGCCAATGTTCTTCCTTTCCAATGTTTGTTCAGTTTGCTTAATCTGACGTAATAATTTACAAACGATGATGGCGGGGCTTACTCAAGACCAAATCAATAGTATTTAATATCCATTTGCGAGAATCGTAATAAGATTGTAGACTCCTCGTACATTCAAAAATACTAATCGCTTTTTTTTTGTTTCTTTTCATTTCAGGTACGTAAGATGAAAAGTTTAATTAGAAAGGATGTTTTCTGGCAAAGGTTAGCAGAGGTAACGAAGTTCTTTGCGTGTTTTTGGAGTGGAAAGGTTGCAATTTTGTCGCCATTTGGAGAGAGGTGCGAAAACAAATCTGGGTATATATATTATTCTCCAAAAAGCAGACGTGCAAAAAGTTATAAATTATTGCAGGAATTTGTTTTTGCGATGTTGAAGTATTAAGTAATTAAAATAGTTGCATGAGTGGTCTTAAATGTTAATCATAGTCTTCTGCACTGATGCGATTAGCTTGGGAATTTTGTTTACCGGGCTCAGTGATCGGAATGGATTAATGGGTTAAGGAAGGTAATTTTTTTTTTTTAAAGAGTTGCTCCAATAATGAAATTTAATATCTTATTTAAGAAAGTGTTTTCTTGTTGCATCGACTGTTCATTTTAAATGAATAAACATCATTAGATCTGTAATGACAATATGCACCTTTTTTACAAATTTTTTTTTAGCGTTATTGAGAAGAATTTCACACGGTAAGTTCTATCTTCAGAGATTCGAGATTCTGTGGATTTTTCTCGTAAAAATTGGCTTCGAATAACCCCAGAGAAAAAAGTTCAGAACCATCAAATCGGGCGATCTAGTCGCTCAGTGAAAATCGCCAATACGTGGAAGGGCGTCCTGGAAACGCATTCTTCCAACACGATTTGACTCTTCCTTCAGTCTAAGTACTAAATCTGATGGAGTTAAAATCATTTGTCATGGTTTTGTATCGCTCATTAGTCACAATAACCTTGTTACATTGCTGTAGTTAAAAAAATGAGGTCTGTTGATACCTCCGACGTAAATTGCGCCCCGTAAAGGGACTTTGAAAAGATCTTTGTAAATTAAGCGCCCATTCTCAGTGCCTTAAAAATGCAAGTTTTCTGAACTTATTCATTTATGTATATATGGTCCTTGTACTTGCACTGCGTCGTTGAGGTCAAAGTGAGCGTCAGGTTAGTTTTGACGTGATAGACGGTGTAATGAGGCAGAAGCTTCTTAAGCGTCTTCATTTTATGAAAGAACATCTGCAAATCCTTCACTTTAATCTGCTTCAGAAACAAATGTTAAATGGCCACTTGCATATCACGTCTTCAAGCAAAGCAGCGATATTTTTGTAGTCTTCCAACGCTGTTCTATAACATGTGGTCTCAGCATCTTCAAGGTGAGTTGCTTAGAGTCTTAAGTGCCTGACCAATAGTCGTAAGGTAGTTGGATCACATACATTCGCGGTACGTCAAAATCACTAAAGAGGAATAATGAAAAGTCTTACTTAAGAAATATCGCAACTTTCGCAAAATAATTTCCGTGCCACCATTCCACTTCAATTCTGCACAAAAAGGGCCAATCTTGAATTGATCTCCGATAGAATACTAAAACATTTCTAATCAGATGCGACTTCCTAGACTATGATCTTGTCGATGAGATGTTAGATTCGAAGTACATGATATTTGTATAAGTTAATGGAATTTATCATTTGTTTTTTATTGTAAAAACTACTTATATCTATTTTTTTCACGATATTTATCTATTCATTTAGTTTTTTATCTATTTACTTATTAACTTATTTATATATTTATTTACTTACTTATTTATTTACCTATTTAGTTGTTTATTTATTTCTTTTTTCATACAACAATTACAATTTAGTCGATCGGCAGAAATGTGTTGTGGTCAAGATTTCATAAAGTATCAAGTGGAGTCCCTCAAGGATCAATTCTCGGGCCTGTCCTTTTTTCATTATATATTAATGACCTGCCTAAAGTTGTCCAACGGTGTCTTATAGACATGTATGCCGATGATGTCCAGTTAACTCTGAGTGGTAACGTTAATTCCTTAGTCCAGGTCATTACGCAGATAAACGATGAGTAGGAAAATATCCGTTTCTGGGCTAAGCAAAGTCAAATCGAAGGCTCTCGTTATTTGCAGAAAAACACAGGACTTGACTACACTGCCACCAATAGAGCTTGGGCGAGAAATTGTCCCCTTTGAAGATCCTGCAAGAAATCTTGGATGCATTTTAAACAGCTCCCTAACTTGGACTAACCATATCAGCGCGGCTATTGGCAAGGTCCATGGAAGTCTTCGATTGCTCTGGTGTTTACTCCTACAGCTGTTAGGACAATGCTGGCGAAAACACTCCCCCTGCCAACTTTACTGTAAGGGTACGAGATTTATGGAAGAATTGACTGTATTAGTAAAAGAAAGCTTAATGCTGCATAAAATAACATCGCTCGTTACATATGTATATTGCCTCCGTCGGTACGATCACGTGTCCATTTTTTGCTAGCAATTTGAGCCTTAACATGTTAGCACGATATCATACACACAAATCAACCTGTTTATCTCTATAACAGATTAGTTTTTCCTCGGTCAGAAAGGACTTTCGCTTTGATTCCAACTACATATTCATGTCTAAATTCGGAGCGACTGTTCTTCGTTCATGCTACTCGCCTATCGAAGTCCTTCCCCTGTGAACTGACAAGAGTCAGAAACAATAAACGTTTTAGGTTTTTGCTCTTGAGGTACTTGGCCAGAAAGTATAACTGATAACGAACAAAAAATAAAATTAGTTATTATTATTATCTTTTTCTTTTTTCTTTAAAAAAAAAGTTATATTTAAATTAAAGTTTGAGCTGAATTTCAATATTCCAAAACTCTTTTCTTGGTTTTCTTTTATTCTTATAATAGTATTTACAATTTGTAAACTTAATTTTTTAGGCTTTCGCTAGATTATAAGATTTATATTAATGTGAAAAGAAATTCGAATTCAATAACAATAAAAATATATTACAAAATACAAATAAAATACTCAAAAGGTGTAAGCTTGACCAAAACAATGGTCAATACTTTGAGAATCGTGCATGAATGATCAAAGACCTACAGAGGGGATGTGAGCCTGGGCTAAAGCTGCCTTCCATCCTTCACGGCATTTTGCTTCAATTTCTTTAGGAAAAGCTTCCTAAGGATTCGAAGACACTCTAAGCTGAAGCATTGTTATCCATTTGCTATTTGCAGACGAGCCATTCAGTGTACGGATTCTTGCTTGCGGACTTGATCAACAATTTTGTACTATTCGAAGAATTAGAGCCTACACGATCTCCTCATTTTGTCCTCGTCAATAGTATCGAATAATTGACGGACAATCTGTCTTGTTTTTGTTTAAACATTCTTCTTCATATAGTAGTACTGACATAATTTATATTTTGTGGAGCATTCATGCTTTTCATCGTATGAGTTTTGATTCTGGTTCTTTGCCTAAAACAAAAAAGTATCGATTGCCTTGAATGGGTCTTCGTCGAATTTTCACCAAGGTGTCATTTGAGGAGGTGATATTTGTCATCTGTTAGAAAAACTCCTTTCTACCTAAATAATATAGGTTTTGATTGCGATGTTTTATCCCAACAGCAGTTCGTCGAATCCATTTCGTGACAACATCATATATTTTGTTTCATCCTCGTTAACTTGAAGACCAGTTTTTCTGGACAGTTTCTTAATCTCAGTAAGAGAAGCGATGAAAAGTTTGCTCATGAAGTCTACAGTTTCCCAATCCCTGGACGGACTAGAAAGAAATATTGTTTTCCACGTTGATACCTACAAGTTGTAATATCTGTTTAAGAACTACGAGTATATTGAAAAGCTCATCTGACAGCCATTCTCCTTGCCATAATCCGACCCAAGTCTGGAATGATTCGGCGATTCTTTCCCCAAGCAGATTTATTCGGACACTTTCGAACGTTGTGCGACATAATCGGATCAGATTTTCTGTCGTCCCGATTTCGGTCATCGTTTTACACAGTTCTGTGCAATGAATACTGTGTATCGACTTGAAATTCATTGTTTTTTTTTTCTAGTATTTAACAAAGTGTGAAAATTTGGTCTTCTGTCGATATAGCAGGCCGAAAACCAGGCCGGTATTAGAAGATTTGTGTTTCCGAAAAAGTTTTCAGACTTTCGTACAATACACTTAAAATAATCAAGTAAAGGACAGACAGATCTTCCATTCAAGTTGTTTCGCATATTTCTGTCCTCGCGAGCATACCAGATAGCCTGCAGGATTCTCCGTACCGGAACATCGTAGGGAATATGTATGGCATTTGAAAATATTCGTGAGCTGGATTTATCTCCAAGTTCCGCTAAGATATAGACAATTCAACAGGACCTTTATCTTCGACCATATTACAACAATTCCACAAACAAAAAAATTGCTGGAAAAAAGATTAACTAACGTTTCGGAAATGCGGTTCAAACCAATTTAAAAAAATTCTTTCTATCTATTTACCTAAGGCTTGAAATTTTTCAAACAACGTTATCGATTGCCCTCATTAGATGACCATTCATTCATTACTTAACAAATACCTGTAATCAATATCACAAAAATGAGGGAAAAAAAGTAGCTCACATCGAACTGCATCCGTTCACCGATTCATCTGCAACCTGGTCACCCATTAAAGATGCATTCAGATTTATGCATGTCGATTGCAATGCATTTGATTGATTGGAAAAAATAGAAATTTTGAATTGGAAATTACTGGAAACAATTATTTTGGCATAGAAATTGATAAACAAAATGAATTTGATACTTTCTGGAAACAAAATTACTGATTTTCATCGTGATTGCGATTCAGAAATACGAACATGCGTTTTTTGCTTGAATTTCAATAAATATTATTTTTGAATTGGATGAGTTTGCAGCAGACGTGAATTATTTAGATGTTTTGTTTTTGTTGTTCGGTACCAAAAAAAAAATGTATTTACATTTTCCGTCAAGCAGGTATTCATTTACAGAGGTTGGGTAGAAAGGCTTATAACAATAATATCGGGTTTTTCAATAAGAGCGCTACAAAAGTTTTTTTAAATAAAACAAAAACGGTTTTGGATATCAATGAAATTCTTTATTCCTGTGAAAGCACGTTTGATGTCATTATATATGAAACTCGATTTCTTTTGCATTGCCACCACGGGCACGCTTGCAGAAGTCCAGACGTGGAAGCCAATTTTCGACGGTTTTCAAGCATAAATCGGCAATTTTACATTCGATATTCGTACGAAGTTTATCAATCGTCGCTGCCTTGTTGTCATAGACCATAGACTTGACGTGGCCCCACAGGAAACAGTCTAACGGCGTCAAATCGCACGACCGAGACGGCCAAGCGACTGGACTATTTTGTGAGATAACACGTTCTCCTAACTTGGTTTCCAATAAATTGATTGTGACATTCGCTGTGTGGCTTGTGGCGCCGTCCTGTTGGAACCACATATTCTCCAAGTCCATATCATCCAATTGGAGCCAAAAATATTCAGTTATCATTGAACCGTATCGATCACCATTCACAGTAACGTGCTGGTCTTGATCATCACGAAAGAAGTACGGCCCAATGACGCCGCCGGCCCATAAGCCAAACCAAACCGTAATTTTTTCGGGATGCAATGATGAATCATGGAGTACGTGTGGATGCCTGACCAATACCGCATATTTTGTTTATTGACGGAGCCATTCAGCCAGAAATGAGCCTCATCGCTGAAGATGACTTTTCGATGAAAATCACGAATCATTTTCAAGTTGTTGCTCAGCCCAATTCACGAACATACGACGCTTCTGGTGGTCAAGCGGCTTCAGTTTTTGCGTCAATTTAATCTTGAAAGGATGTAGGCCAAGATCTTTTCGCAAAATTCGCCACAACGATGTCACAGAGATGCCCAACGCTTGAGCACGACGTGTGAGAGACACATTTAGGCTTTCTGCAACTGAAGCCTCAGCGGCAGCATTGTTCTCGACACTACGGGCACTTCTTTGTCTCACTGGCACGGGAACATTTTGTACTGTCCCTGTGGATTCAAAATTTTCCACTAGACGCTCAATTATTGATTCGCTAGAACGATTATGACGACCATAAATTGGACGCAGCGCTCTTAACGTTGAGGCCACTGACTCCGAATTTTGGTAGTGAATTTTAATAATTTCGACTTGTTGTTGGCTCATATTTCTTTCCATCATGAAATGGCAAACCTTACTGAAGAGAAATGTCAAAAGAGCGGCAAGAAATATGGCGTCGTTTGTCGCTTTACTTTTGTAGCGTCCCTGTTGAAAAACACTTTACAAGTTACATACCCAAACTGGTGCACATCTGGAGTACTTTATAAATAAACTTTTCTTTTTAACTTTTCTTTTTAACGTTTTGTATTTAAAAAACCATTGACGAATTGAAAATAATGTAAATTTTGTTTTTTCACATTTTAACAATTTTTGATATAGACCTCTTGAGTTCTACCAATTGTCCGTAGAAAGTATTCAAATATCTCAACGATTTTTTTTTCATCGAACGCCTCGAGAGACTCTTTGAACGGTATAATATATTAATTCTTAATTTTTAATACACGGGAACGAATTTTAGAAATCTGATGAGCAGCAAAGAAAACTATTCAACAAAAAGTTACATTTGTATTCATTATAAGCTTCAGTTTCTAAGTAAAAAAAAAAAAAAAAATCTTGCTGAATCTTTTGACCTTACTGCGTGCGTATACTTCAATTTTTTTTTTTAAAATTAGTCAGGCTGGACCTCTCAGAAAGGCTCCAGAAGTTTTATCTGGAGAATCGTGCTTTTCCGAGTATTGACAATCACTTGCGAGAGGTGGGTCGGGTCGTGCTCCCTCCTGGCTTTGAACCTCTTATGCCAAGGTCAGTGGCCAACGCACTCATCATCTCTCAAATGATGTCCATTTCTGTCTTTGACTTGACGTGCGCATTGTAGAACAATTTTCATTACTCTTTCTTTCCGATTACAACACACTATCTAATCCTCAAATATTCGTCTTGAGCTGATGCTGTTTCTGATGCCAGATGAAATTTAAAAATCACATTATTATTTGAACGCTTTAAATTTCCGCTATGAGACCCACAGCTGTTGTTGGAAATGACAATCACTGCCCAATTTTAAATATAAACTACAAGACACGATGCCTCTTCGGCTTTTTCAAAAAATCATTGTCCGATAAGCCTTTCTGAGGCTACTTTTTACAATTTTGAGCACTTTTATTTGGGCATTTGATGATAGACAATAGTTTTTTAGTTTTGATGTCCCATTTAGCCGAAAATGGGCCTCGTCCCTCGCAATGAGATTGTGAATAAATTCGTTGTTTTTACCCAAACCATGTTGATTGCACTCTTCAAAATCATTTAGTTTATGCTCCCAAATCGATTTCGTTGGGACAGCCGCATTTTGTTTTTTTTGCTTAAATCACCTTGACATCACCATTTGCTTGGAACGTAGACATAGCTTCGGGGCCTTTCACATTTCACATTTGTAGCCGAACGAAAGCTGCAGAAAACAAAGTTGCAAAGTAATAATACATTTCGATTTGAAATATTAATTGAAGACGTCGGTTGTGATTGAGTTTGAATGACTTTGTTTAAATGTGCTAACTATTAATCATCCACCTTTTCGAAAGCTCGTCAAACTGCTCTTGCGTAGACTAATGCAAGACATTTATGTTTGACAATGATTGTCATGTCATCTGCATATGCAAAATCTGTTGGTAAATTAAATTAAATTAAATTATTGAGTATTAAAAGCAAGGGTCCCAGTTATGTTGAGGGATATCATTGCAGGAATGAAAATAATGAGCCAAGGTTATAAAGCCCGAACCGAAGGCTGTAAGGATGATCAAGGGAACATCGTAGTAAAATCTCAGTCGATGCTGAAGACATGGAGGAACCACTTCTGCAGATTGTATAACAGTGACGCAAAACCGAATCCCGCTGCCAGGCAGAATGAAACATTCAACACGAATGAAAGGGACGATGCAGATCAACAATTCCGCCCACCCGACCTGAATGAAGTGAAGATAACCATATCTTAACTCAAATCCAACAAGGCTGCCAGAGCTGACTGCGTACCTGCAGATCTTTTCAAAGCGACAGGCGATGAGACCCTCTCAATTGCGCCAATTATAGAGGAATCAACCTTCTAAACATCGCCTACAAAATCCTATCTGCTGTGTTGTGTGAGCGCCTAAAGCTATTCGTCAACAACCTGGTTGGTCCATACCAGTGTGGCTTTATCTTGGAAAAAACCCAGGATCAAGAGATCGAGAGCACACATTTTCATCGATTTCATGGCCGCGTATGTCTGCATTTATAGAGACGAGCTATGTCTATTTTTGGCATTCCTACCGTCTGTTGTGTAAACGATGGAGAATACACGCTGCTCCATCAAGGTCGGTAAAGACCTAATCGAGACCTTTGGTGTCAAAAAAAGAATTCAGATAAGGCGACGCGCTGTCATGCGACTTCTTCGACATCGTGCTTGAAAGAATTGTTCAAAACTCGCACACCAACACCAGAGGATCAATCTTTCAGAAGTCCGTCCAACTACTCGCATATACCGACGATATTTATATTATTGGAAAAACGCAGCGTGATGTCAATGGTACTTTTGTGAGCATAGCGACGGAGGCCGCAAGAATGGGCTTGACGGTAAATGAGGGCATGACAAAGTATATGCTGTCAACGAGAAAGAACTTCCAACACCGACGTCTTGGCCAGAACGTCAAAGTAGACAGCTATAACTTTGAAGTAGTTAAAGACTTTGTCTTCCAAGGCCCCGGTCTCAATTCAGACAACCACACCAGCGCTGAAATCAGACGAAGAATCACTTTTGCCAATAGTTGCTTCTATGGACTGAGAAAGCAATTGATAAAAAAAACCCCCTCTCGAACAACCAAAGTTAAACTATATGAGATCTTAATCGTCATGGTCCTGCTTTACGGCGCGGAGGCATGGACTTTGTCAAGAGCGGACGAGGCTGCTCTTGGCTGCTTCGAGAGGAAAATTCTTCGGGTGATCTTCGATCCTGTGTGCGTAGACGGTGAGTGGCGGATTAAAAAAAATCACGAACTATACGAGCTGTTCAGCGACATCGACCTAGCCAGAAGAGTGATGATCCAACGATTGAGATGGCTAGGTCATGTAGAGCGGATGGAAACCAATGCTCCGGCCCGGAAAGTCTTCGAATCCACCCCCGAGAGACTGCGCAGCCGAAGAAGACCGCGACTCAGGTGGCGCCCAAGTGGAAAAGGACCTCAACCAACTTAACATGCGAAACTGGAGGCAGCTAGCAAAAGATCGAGCTGGCTGGAGACGCTTGTTGGTTGAGCCCATGGTCCTTCACGGACTATAGCGCCACTTTAAGTAGGTAAGTTAGTCCCAGTTATGAGCCTTGTGGAACCCAAAAGTATAGTAAATATATTTTCTTATATTTGAAGGACCTCATGAGAAATCTACTAGCATAATGAGAACGTGATAGTTTTTGTTTAAAATACTGTTCAGTCAATTTGAAAGATCTCTCAGAAGTCTTCCCGAATTTTATGCTTATCCTCAAATGCACTCAAACGATGAAGTAAGATAACGTCTTGGATGTGAAAAGCTTATTTTTTCAAAGTCGCTAGTTCTTTTCGTAGGTAGTTCTAAGAAGAAGAAATTCACAATAATTTACGAAATGTGGGCTCAAAAAAAAAAATTTAACTCAGTCACTTTATGAATTTTTAAAACAGCAAACAAAAATCTTGAATGTTCCTTGCAAAAATCGTGATCCTTATACCCAATAAAAAATTTTGGCACGAAAATAAAAAAGGAAAAAATGGGAACAAACCTTTAGGAAGTAGGGCAAGGCGTTGAGATATTTCCAGATTTATTCATACTTCAACGGCATACAAAACACTTACAAGCTTCAGCCAGAAGCGAACGCTCTCGATGGTTCAGTTTCTTTTCGAAAAATAACTATTTCGAAATCGTTTAATAAAATATGAATACAGTGGTCGTAAATAAATACCAAGACAAGTGTATGTTCAAAGTCCTTTGAGCAAAACGTTCACTGTTCTTGTCCTTGGATCGATCGATAACCATGTCCCAATGTAAAGCAACAAAACTGGATTTTATTTGAGGGATTTCCGTTCCAGTTTTATTACTTTCTTGAAGAAAATATTGGATTTATGTAGGGCATATGCGAGAACACAAATCAGCTCATATAAACATATTCATACAATTAAAGTTGCTGTGGATTTACCCTACACGTTTTGAGGGTCCGTTTTGGATTTAGGTGTTCACTTTGAATGGGAATTCTCTCGGCACAGTGTTGTGTAAAGCTTGCACTTTCTGCAGCATCCTTTTAAGGTATTTGCATTTCAAAATAAAGTTTTCAATTGCAATCCCTTTGAATTGCCCTTAACCTGATGGGCTTGGGTAGAGGAAAGTTCTTTCTCATGCTAAATGTAAAGGTAAACATTTCTTATAGGAAAACCTTTAAAGGAGCCAGAAGGTACATTTAATCGATAGAAATATCGTATTTAGATCAATTGAGTTTAACAGGAATGGGTTATTGAAGCACACAATCAGGAGGGAATCTTTCACAGAGGTTTTGATAGTTCCGATAGAGTTTTGTGCGTAACCAGCTATCAGCATATTGGACTGAAGGCAAGCGAGCATTGTTGGAACCAATTTCACATACGGAACTCCATGTTTCTAGAATTACCCAGAGAATATTTTTGTTCGGTTAGGGAAGGTTTAAAAAAAACTTCATCATCGCTCATTTAACTCTGGTACTTCGATGTTTTCCTGAAATTGCTTCCAGATTGGTAATCAACAAATAAACAAGTTAATATCTTGCATAGATTTTCATCTGAAAAATGTGAAAAAATTGTTCAAAGATACATAGTTTCAGTGGGGAGGCTTCCACCACCTCTTCCCTTCGAGCTGAGGAAATGCTCGGCAAAAGATTTTTTTCTTTCTGCTAAATAGAAAAACGTTTTCCAATACGGACTTGACAATTTTTTTTTGAACTAGCAAACCATTTGAGATAGTTTAAAAACTTTATTAACGGCTTGAAGTACAATCAAAACATTTATGAATTGAATTCGACTTCGTTCCTATGGTCACCGCGAGCACGTTTGTAGCGGTCGATTCGATGACTATGTCATACATTTCGGCGCAAACGGCCGCTTTTTCACGTTCAATGTTGGCTCTGAGCTCTTCTAACGTCGTCGGCTTGTCAGCATAAACAAATGACTCAAGGTATCCCGAAAGAAAATAATCTAGAGGCGCTTAACCGCACGAACGCGGTGGCCAATCGATTGGCCCATTTCTTGAGATAACATGCTCATCAAACTTAATCTTCAAAAAATCGATTGTAAGGTGTACTGTATGACTTGTGGTACCATCTTATTGAAACTACATGTCGTCCAAGTCCATATCTTCCAATTTGGGTCAAAAATAATCCGTAATCATAGCACGATAACGCTGGCCATTCTCAGTAACGCGATGATCGTTATCGTCGCCGAAAAAATGTGGCCCAATAACGCCGCCGGAATGTAAACCTTTATTTTTGGCGAATGGAGTGCTGATTCATAAACCAAATGTAGATTTTCACACGACCGATAACACATATTTTGCTTATTGACGAACCCATTGAGCCAAAAATGAGCTTCATCACTGAAGATGATTTTGCGATGAGATTCATCATCTTGGCGCATTTTCTTCAGATCCCAATTGTAAAACGTTGTTACTTCTAATGGTACATCGACTTCAGTCCTTTAGTCAGCTTGATCTTGTATGGATGTACACCAAGATCCTTACGCAGAATATGCCATAAAGTGGTCTGAGCGATTCCTAATTCTTGAAAGAGCCGTGGAATTGACTGATCGTTTTCTAAGGACGCCTGAATAGCAGCGATATTTTCGACACTTTGACCAACCCGTCGTCTCACGGACAAGGCAACTTCACACAACGAATATGAAGATTCAAACTTTTGCACTAATTTTGTTATTGCCTATCTACTAGGGCGAGAATTACGACCGAAAATTGGAGTTAAGGCTATTAAAGTTGCGGTCACCGACTCGGAATTTCGGTAGAATTTTTTTATTATTTGCAGACGTTGCTCGTTCGTGTACTTGACCGTGATGAAAATGTTGAATTTACTGAATCAATTGACAATGACAGTTCGATGATTTGTGAAAGGGTGTGTTCACAAATTAAATGCTGTCAACTCCCTATTGAAATACCCGATAGCAGTTCCGCCTTCGAAATGACCACGTTCAGTCCGTTTTTTTTGCAGATTTCGATATTTTTTTGCATCTCTATTTCTTTTTCTTTAAAGACCTCTAGGATTTAATTCACGACAAGAAAGCACAACATTGGTAAACAAACTGAATCTGCAGGCATCGTGTTCTTCCTTATCAAGCTTATCCCTGTGCTCCTATTCTATCTGCTTTTTCTACAGTTCCTTAGCAGGGAGTCTTGAGATCAAAAATATTAAGAATTTAATTATGAATTCGATTGTAGGTATGTCGGACAAATTGATGCAAATATGAGGTGGATTATTAGGCTAACTTAATAAATTCAATTGGCTTAGTAAATATTATAAAAGTCAGTGTATATATTTTAACACATGTTTGTAAACTGTAAGCTCAATGGATGTTGAACTTTTTCTATAACAAAACTTTAATATTTTGATTTTAGTATAACAAGTGAAATAGTCACTTTCCTTTACAGCTTTTCAACTACCCATCAGATTCTTGTTTGTTATAAAATTTAAAATTTAAATCACCCTTTCAAATTTAAACAAAACCTTTTCTGTGCATACGCTTCCAATGTCAATAATATGAATTTGAGTTAAGCTATACGAAAAAATCCGCAAGATAATAAGAACTTCCATATGTGAAGTTGAAACGTGGCCGATGGCGAGTTAGACACGCACACGAACGGGTTCCATATGACATTACAATATGCAACCCTGCGAGTACTTTTAAAAAACTCGTTTATTTTTATGCGGACCCAGCTTAATTTTTATTAATTTTTGCTATAGCGGCCGTAGTAGATCTAATTCCTATCGCCCATTACGGTTCAGAAAATACAGCCCACGGACAGGCCGTTGACACCCTCTGGGTACGGAACCCTAAAAAAAAATGACAAAAGCGCAACTATTCTAGAATATTGCATCCAAATTGATTGTTTTTCACAAAAAAGTGACAAGTGCTGATAAATTTGGACAATTTGTAGGAGTGCTTGGAACTCATTTATCCTTTACTTTAAAGAACTAGCATCGCTTGTCCAGGATGCAGATAATATGACATTATTAGTTTCCAAATGCAATAAAACTGCTGTTGCTGCTGAAACAGTTTTCTTGAACACGACTTTGAAAGTAATATCAGGCTTGGTTTATGGCAAAGAGTGGCCTTATTCTGGCATTGGCTGTGACCCTACACAAAAAAGGAACCGGTGTGTCAGCAATTTCTGCCCAGATGTTGGTCGCCAGGTCCTATTGAGTCCTTCGACGGTCAACTACGAATCACCACTTATTAAGATGAGAAACTCCGAAAAGTGTTCCCATGAAGTATGAGTCTTTGCTCCGTCTTGTCGTTACCAAATTAACCTTTAGTTCAGTTTATCAAGTCGTGGAAAAAAATGTATACAACTTGTTGACAAGCCGGCCTGAAAACTGAACTCATAATCGATGTGTCAACATCGGGCGCAACGGCATACGCACGTTTATCACTGTTCAAACGCATGATGGGGACCGATCTGGAAGGATACAAAACATCAGAATCAATGCGAATGAGATCACTCCCGCTGCGACACGTTTTTCTTATTTTGTTTTTAATTTATTAAAGAAATGTGTTACAAAAATGCGACAAATGTGAGTCGAACCGCACACAAAGGGTTCCGTACTCTTTTCTATTCTGACAACTTTTCTGGTTCCAGTGCCCTGAATGGTTATGTTGGAACATTAGAATAGGTTAACTTTAAGATAACGATGTTCCGTTTACGATCTGAACTCTACGGTTAAGAGATAGGCCATAGAATGTTTTGTTTCTTCTTCTGTCTTTACCGTCATTGGGTATTTGTCCGGCGTCTGGTTAGTCTATCTTAACAGGTGGTATCCAAGAATCAGCGTGGTTGAAATGAGACGAATTTATT
Source organism: Orthonevra nobilis (assembly GCA_963555765.1). Taxonomy (NCBI): domain Eukaryota; kingdom Metazoa; phylum Arthropoda; class Insecta; order Diptera; family Syrphidae; genus Orthonevra; species Orthonevra nobilis. Next base: position 27,678,334 of record OY743226.1, on the reverse strand, counting down.
TAGTTTGATGTTGATGAGTTTCCAGTTGCAGGACATTGTTGATGGTTCGCAGGGATGCATCTAATTTTTCTTCAGAAAGAGCTTGATTTGTGTCTTTATCGAAAATTGAACCAGCCTGACAAATATTGCAAAGCTACAACTCGAAACTATATTTTATTAAGTTACGACGAAGGCTTTGCTGACTACACGCCACCAGATATTGCGCGATCTACGACTGTTACTATCGACGTGAGACCCTACTTTCTACTATTAAATTCACATCACGCGTAGCCATGCATGCTTAAAGTCCTTATGCGGACTTCACCCATGGAAGGTGGCCATAATCCCTTGAGAGCGAGCAAATTATAAAAAATATCATGTCGTCGATATTGAGCTTCCAGTTAAGCCTTGAGGCCATAATGATACCGATACACATAAAAACTGAAGATCTTTATTATAGACCTTCATCAGACCGGGTATACCCGAACGTGCTATTATTCCACAATAAGTTTGGTCCCATCAGTGCCATGAATTTTAATCGAAAGTGACAAAAAGCTACAAAAGAGGTGAAATATAACCACCCTGAGACATTCCTTCATTTTCCGATTTTCACTCACCACTCGAGAGTACTTTAAGGCGTTGTTGATACTGAAATTCAGGTCTTGTCTTTTTACGGAATTCGGTTTTTTATGGGCACCATTGACTACATAAGTCTACATTTTTTTGGCTTGATCTATAATAAAAGAGAATGTCGAGACCTTTCTGTCAATGGATACTTCTTGACTGCTTTCCATGAATTTTCTTAGGTCCAATTGCGATAATTTGGCAAATTTTAAAATCTCTTGATTTTTGAACGTCCTCTAAGCTACAGAAATAAAAGTTTTTAAATATTTTTGCGGCACGAGCATGACTTCGCTGCCAAAAGCTCAAGCCCCCGATCCATGTGAGACCATCTCTAAGTGGACATTACTTTTCTTTTGAAATGTTTTTCCAAACACAAAACGGATTCATGCTCTGATTCTGGCAAGCCTTAGGAAAAAAAGGATACTTTGGAGGCATAACCGTACATATATTTACGTACCTATCTATTTTTGAAGTTACCTCTCCGCCTTTGAATTGTATCGAAGGCAGTCGTCGAAATTAGAAAACGTGATTCGAATACGCCATACATCATTCTTGGCAATATTACGAGTAGATTGCGTTGCTTCGCCAAAAGCCTGTTAACAGCAGGCGAAGGCACAACTGCAAACGTTGACTGTGTGTTTCCATAGGCTTTAGTGCTTGGACATATTATTCCTTAACGAAAACCAAGTCCATTGTCGGTGCCAAAGCAAAGGGGCGTGAAAAGTAGAGCAAACTGCTTGGTCATTTATCCTGCGGTTGAATTGGACTCCAAAGGATTTTCGTGTTTTTTTTTTTTTTTTTTTCTAGAACGCAATATGAGCCAACCGCAGTGCCGCCGCCTCCATAAGTCAGGCGGTTTTTCCTTTCATTTTGGTTTTTCTGCTCTTGAATTATTGCAATCAAAAGAACGATTGTCCTAACGTCTTTATTTTTGTGGCACGAGGCACACAGAGGGACGGCTTGACGTGAAATATGGCCAAATTAGTGACCTGTTAGTGGAATGAATATTTTTCAATCACTGAAGGAGCGTTATTGAACTTCAGATTTAATCTGTGGCTGGGCTTTGAATATACAATTTATTGTTAATAATGATTATGCTAGTAGCGTTGGGATTATTATGATGGATTATTGTGAGGCATGCAATAGTGTGGCCTTGTTTTGCGTTATAAATGAAAAAGTCAACGAAAGCAATGTTTGAGGAATGTTTTTTTTTCTTAAAATGTAGGCGTTAACGAAATCCAATCGATTAGTCAGCGCCAGAATGCAAAAGGGAGTAGTTTTGTAACTCTGAACTCACTCAGTGAAATTGAATTAAATCAGTATAGCAGCAGGTATTTTTGACTGATACAAAACACTTTGTATTTGAAGATAATTTTTGATATGCAAATTTAAATATCGGTTTAATATTTTGGTCAATTAGTTGGACAATTCTTTGAAAAATAAAAAGAAGTGAGTTTATTTTGCTAAGGGTCTTCCAATAGGGACTTTCGTGATTTAACAGTTGATGGCAGCCATATTCTTGAAGCTCTATCTGTCAAATTGGCTGTTATTTATTCAGTCTGTTTTGCCAAATTACCATGTAGATATAGCGTTCAGCAACATGTGCAAATTATAAAATTGTTTTATAAAAATGAGTGTTCTTTTCGTGCAATGTTCCGCGCGATTCGCCAATTTCACGGTCGCTATAATTTTCCTACAGAAAGGACTATTCGCATTGTGATGGTACACAGTCGTCTAACTTAGAGAATCTTTTAGAAATTCTTCGTATCGTTGACATAAGATCCAAAACCATATCTGAAGATGAGATCCTTGAGGAATTAACTAAGCTAGACTCAAATCTAAGTATGCCAGCGGATAAAATTCCAGCATTATTAATTAAAAATTGCAAAATGAATTTATTGAAAACTTTTCGTTTTATTTTCAACGCATGTCTTAGTTCTGGAATATTTCTCGACTGTTGGAAACATTCGTTTATTACACCAATTCACAAATTGGGTTCAAAGCAGTTTATTGTCAAATTGCAATTGATTCCGAAAATTTTTGAATCTACGATGAGATAAGAAACCATATTTCCGTACATCAGCATGCATTTGTAAAAGCGAGATCAACATCTACAAATATGGAGAGAAGAAAGCAGGTTGATTTAATAGATTTCAGATTTCTCCAAAGCATTTGACAGCGTGAACCACTCAATTTTAATAAAAAAAACTGCATTGTCTGGGGATTCATTCCTCTCTATTAGCGTGGATTAGAAGTAATTTAATAAATCGACTTCAATTCGCAAAATTGGTAACACTTTATCTCATAGGATATATAATCATTCTGGTATACCTCAAGGTAGTCACATTGGGCCGCTTCTCTTCCTTCTTTTCATCAACGACTAAACTCATAATGTAAAATCGTCCGAGTGATTGATGTTTGCAGATGATATCAAAATATTTAACTCTGTCGGTTCTTGGGCTGATTGTTTTGCATTGCAGACAAATATAAATAACATATCCAAATGGTGCGATATAAACCAATTGCACTTTAACACAAATTAATGTTCTATCCCTACGTTCGCTAGAATCGGTTGTCCTGTTTTCTTTTGTTATCACATGGGATGTATTCCACTTAAAAGAGTTTTTAACCAAAATGACTTGGGTTTCATCTTCTACCCAAAATTAAAGTTCAAAATGCACTTGGACTATATCGTCTCAAAAGCTAATTCCATGCTTGGTTTTATATTCAGGAATTCTACTGACTTTCGTTGTCCATATACGAAGAAATCACATTTCATTGCTTTACCGAGACCTATTCTCGAATATTGTTCCGTAATTTGGTCCCCATTTTATAAAAACAGTATGCAACGTATTGAGAAAGTTCAAAAAAGATTTACGCGCCGTGCTCTTAGAAGACTACAGTGGACTTTGCCCTAACCATCTTACTCAGCCCGATGTGCTCTTATAGCTCTAAAGTCTCTTCATTTAAGAAGAGTTAATTTTGCAAACGCTCTGGCAAGGGATGTCATAGTTGGTCACGTTTGTGCGGATTCTTTTGTACATCCTAGCTCGAGAACAAATCAAGCCAAATTGGTTTCATTCGAAGTGTGTGTGCATAAAGATCACCTGAAAAGCTTTTAGTTAAATTCCACAGGGTGGTCTGAATTTTCTGATGAAATAACTGTCAAAAAGAGCGAAAATTTCACTTCTTTAATTAACATCAATTTAATTTTCCAATAAAAAAACTCAAAATTAATTAAATTTATAGTTTACACTGCCGTTTATAAGTTTTCGGACAAATTCATGTATATATTTTTTATTGTTCAATTTTAATGCCAAAAGTTTCATCAATATTATGTTTATTTAGCCAATTGATTGAACTAAGAAAGTAAATAAATGTAGAGACTACCAACAAGACTAAAACAGTATTTAGTTGAGGCCATTTGATACATTGATGTGCCCCTTTCTCAATTGCCTGATCCAAATTTCCACGGAAGTTCTTGGAAAACTTTTTCAGAAATGTGAGTCCTAGAAATCTTTTTCATTTTTCATGATTCCGAATTACGTCTACTACACTGACACATTAAAGAGCCACCAAAGAAAAGCAATCTTACAAATTTGATGGAAATGATATCGTATAAAGTTGAAGAAATAATTCCGAAAATACATTGGACAAGAAGTTGAGAAACGCTGTCTTTCACAATGTTTATATCGACATAATTTAATTTCTGCAAACAAAAAAAAAAAAACAAAACCCGGTTACAAATTTCCCCTTTGCTCTTTCAAAACAACTTTTTAATATTTTTTTTCTTATTACAGCACTAGTAGTAGTAATAATTTGTAAGTGATGTTTCCATGAAAATTCAGCACAATTTTTAAGGCAAAGTTCAATCGAATGAGACACATTTTAATCCCAAAAAAAAAAATCCTAAATCCATTTATGGGTGGCGGCCGAGCTTTCGATCATACACGAAATTTAGTTTGTGTCACCATGCAACTAGTCCTCAAACTTTTAAAAATCCGAATCTCTTCAAACAGAGTTCTTACAAAATGTAATACTCTTGATAATAAGCTATACATTATTTTATAATTATGGCTGTCTGATTAATAACCCTTTATTAGTGAAGTTAAAAAACAACTGCCAAAAGCTATGCCAACGGTGGCAGCGTCTAGGGAAGAGCATGAGAATCGCGCGATCGAAGATGTTTAGAGATTTAGAAACAGAAATCAGGTTCCGAAATTCTACTGGCAGATAAAACAATTATCTCAGGGTAGCTGACCTCAAACCGAAGCCTACAAAGTTCGAAATGGAAACATCATATTAGAATTGCACTCAATGCTGAGGACATGGAAGAACCATTTGTACCGACTATATTAGGGCAACGAAGAATAAAAATTCAATGAAGAAGACGCTTGGGCTGCATCTACCCAACCTAGACGAAATAAAGGTAGCAGAAACATATATAAGCTTAAATCAAATAAAGCCACTGTAGCTGTTGGACTTTTCAATGCGGCGGCAATGACAAAATAAAGCATCAAAGATGAACGGAATCTCAGAATTTTGCCCTTGAAGAAAGGAACCGTCTTAGCTGGATAGAGGAATCAATCTTTTCAAAATTGTCTATAGCACCCTTCCCTCCATATTGTGTGAACGTTGGAAACCTCATAGTCCATATAAATGGGGCTTTCGACCAAAAAAGTCCACCATAAACCAAACATTAACATATTGACCTTTTCATCAATTTAGAGGTTGGTTTCGGTTTCTGTTTTGTCCACACAGATGAGATGAATGGAGCCTTGTCTAGGTTTGGCCTCCCATCCATGCTCGTCCTTTTGTGCTAGATGACGATGGAGAACTCAAGCTGCTAGACTACGTGTTCAAACAAAACTCAAAGATGGGTTTGGCGGTTAACGAAACCCAAATCCGACGGGTTAGAACGTTAACAAGGCAGCTATGACTTTGAGGTAATTTGGGACTTTGTCTGCCTAGTCTTCGATGCAAAAACAGATAATAACAATAACGCTGACATTAAATGAAGAAAACATGTAGCTAAGAAAACAATTATGTAAAGCTCTTTCTCGAAAAGTGTAAAACAATGAATATTAAATTCGCAAATCTTTTTTTAAATGATTCAGTGATGAAAAGAATATGTATTTTATATTTTTGAAGTTTTCATAACCCAAATGGAATTTAATTGTGGCGGCAAATAAAATAAAACCTAGATTTTTTTTTTATCTTGAGATGGGAAGTTCATGGTATGGGCAGACCTACTCACACCCAAACCAATTTTTTAAACCTCATAATCCAAACCGTTCACTTAGACCTAGAAGCCAGTACTTTGTTATTCCTCAACATGTAACAAACTATGGTTTTAATGTTAATGTATGTTAGTCTTAGGAAGTATTTTGTATTTATAGATGAAAATTAGTCACCAATTTCCAGCGAAAATTAACTTCAGCTCTCAGGCACATTTCTGGATGAATGGGTAAGTCAACAAATAAAATTGTAGAATTTGGACCAAAACCAATCTATATGAGCATGCAGTGGATCCCCAAAAAGTCACTGTTTGGTGTGGATTTTGGGCTGGTTGCATAATCGGTTGATATTTCTTTGAGAACTACGTTGGCCAGGGCATAACCGTCAACGGCAAGCGCCTATAGCTCGATGATAACCAACTTCTTTTGGCTAGAACTGGATCATGTGGACACCAACGACATGCGGCTTTTTCAAGATGGTGCTACGTGTCACACAGCTTATTCCACATTGAAAATTCTGCACGAGCCATTGGAGGGCATGGTCGCCTCACTTGGAGGTGATGTACACTGGCCACCGAGATCGTGCGATACTCCCCCACAAACCAAAGCCGCCCTCAAAGCCATCATAACCCATGCGATCGGTCAAATTCAGCATAATTTATGCGCCAGAGTCAAGGAAATAGGAATTTTTTGGATGCACACCACCCAGATAGCAGATATTTGGACGATGTTATATTATAGTCCATACAGAATGATATCGATTGGCCTCTTAGACGAATAAAATATGCCGAAAATATCTCACATCAACATTGTTTAAAGATAGGAAGCGCTTAATGAAAGACTCTTTATTAAAGAGAATTTCAACCCATTTTTAAGGTAATAATTTACTAGACTCGAAACTTGGTACCCCATTCATAAAGATGTAAAATGACATTCACACACTTTGTTTGTTCGTTGTTTAAAAATACTTCAACCCTTATTAATTTTGTGTCATGTACTCTTAATCACCTCTTCGAATTAATATTTTCAAACTCATGTCCCGGCTACGTGACAAACAAATCTACTCCCTTTAATGCCTGACAATCGGTATGAGGGCTATTGATTATAGCTTATTATTATCATCATCCCCCTACGTGACGCCCATTTCGATTGCCGCTCGCCAACACCTGTTTCATTTCATCAAATCAATCGCAGGCTTGCTGAACGCCTACATTTCACTAGTTTTATGGTTCACACATACGCACAGCTTCAATCAATCACTCAACGTAAATCAATCAAAATGCTTGCACAGTGTTTTCCAACAGACAAGGACACTATTGGGGTTCCTTCTATTCACGAGATGTAATACAATGCCTTCGAATTCATTTTGTTGAAATTGAAAGGACAAAACGAATCGAAATCCTTTCACAAGCAACCGTGTATTATCCCCACGTTTTGAACATGCATTAGTCGTCGTGGGCTAAAACAAACCCCAAAAACTTGTACTAATTTTATTTATTAATTTCGTGTACGCTGATGGTGTTTTTAATGGTTCCTGATACGACAACGAGTTGGCGCTGTACCTACCCCCTTTCCGTCGACACCACCCACATAAATCGTTGAATAAACCCTCTGCACGGCATATCCTGTCTCAGGCCACCTAAAATTGGAGCTCTCTGAGTAAGGCTGTGCGCGAATACATTTCTTGATTTTTTTTTTTTCTTTGAACAGGTGTGCAGACATCCTTGGCTCATCAACTCTTCAGAACACACATACATACAGGCGGACATGCATTTATATGTTAAGCATGTAGAATCCTGGTAGGAGCCAAAAATAATACAAGACCAAAAATATGTTGTGTTATGGCATTAGAGACAGGACGAAAATCTAAAAATATGACGGTGTAGGTGGAGGTATTGAAATATGTGAACGGAAAATGGCAGGTTTAGGAAGATGGGTTTTTTTTTTTTTTTTTTGGAAAAAAGGCTTTCTCGTTTGACTTCCAAGAACGGCACACGACAAACAGCAGCGGAGCTGACGAACGCAAAAGAACATAAGTAAGGGTGTTGGCCAAAGGACATAAAAGATATTTTTTTCTTCCGGTCCGCCGAAAAAAAAATATGAGAAAATGGCGAAAGCATTTTATTTTATTAGTCAGGAAATCATTTCGAACACCACAAAAGTTTCGTCTTTTTGTTCGTCCTTCTGTTTGTATCGCTCAATTAGGACCTCAATAAACACAGTGCCGTGTTTTATAATGATGACAATTTATTTGATTGCGGGGGAAGGACTGGGGAAGTAAGTTGGCCGCGATGCCGCCAAATCATTGTCCTGGAAATTGCCGAGTTCCTCTTCTTTTATGATTAAGTAGCATCGCCCCTGTGAATGTGGTCGGAATTGATTTATGTTGTAATTCATTGGACAATGATTTATAGGGGGTGTCGAAAATTTCACGAATGCTGCGCAAATGCGTCGCTGTTTTTTTTTTCCAGGTGGTGTTCTGCGGAGATTTTTATAGCAAACAGTGACAGGAGAGCAAGGAATCAGTCCCCGCAACATACCAAAATAAAAGTTATGTATGTAAATGTTTTTTTTCTGTTTTTTTGTATGAAAGTGCGTATATAGCTTTGTACGTTGTGAAACTTTGTATGTGGATGGAACCAGGTGTTTCTGAATTTATGATGAATGTGTGCCGAGAAACGTAAAGCCGACTGTTGTGTGCGAGTGAGTGGATTATCTTGTCAGAAATGATTTTATGTGCAGAATTGAAAAAACAGAGGAAAAAAATTGTACGCATTTAGACTTGAATGCGTGCTTGTAAATGATGATAAAAGGAGGGTCAATGACCTGATGGTATGGAGTTGTGTGAGCTGACTTTTGAAGATTGATCTGGAATACATTGTTCTTTCTCGTTACTTGAGTACATGTTTGTGATTTCGATTCAGAGAGCGGAAGGCAGTCAAAATACCGATTCTTCTAAGGTGGGCCCCTGAAGGAAATTTACAATCGTCAGAAATTTGAAAAGTCAATGAAATTTTGTTGAACAAAAATTGAATTTAAAACTCGAAGTTCTCAAACTTATTTAGCAGAAAAAGTCCAAATAAATTCAGAAATTAAATTTTCTCCACAAATAAAAAGGTTTGGCAAGTATGGCACCACTCGTAGCAATAGCGTGTTTTCCTTCTAATAATAGAAGCGTTTCTTTTTTTTAGGTCATAGAGCTGATGAAAAGTAAACTTCTGAAATTCTAAGACCTGATATCATATCGTACCAGAAAATGGAACTCTCTGCATCATTCATTCAAAAGTAAGGTTGCTGCACTTAACATTTCAAAGACAGCTGACCGATTCTTGCATGAGAATATTTTCTTTTTGAATATGTAAGCCTTAAATAACGACGAATCTCCTCTTCAATGCCATAGAGACCATCTTTCTGGTCGTTCAATTCAAGTTATATTGCGTGATTAAGACCGAGTATATTTCCTTTCAAAATCTAGCATGCCACAGGGCTCTATTAGGTCACCGGAACCTTTTTTCATGCGCGATTCACAATGTCGCTTTGAATGTCGAAGCAAAGCAGTTGTTCAAACATAGGAAATGTGTGTTTTCATTCACATACACGCTTTGACTAAGTTAGTGTTATTGCATATTTATTTTTGTATAGTATGTGTATATAAATAATATTCATATCTGCTGAGGGCTGCAAACTAAGGTTTAAGAGCCTTCATGACCCGTACCTTGCAGTTTTTGAATCCGTCTCTACAGCGTGGAAAAACACCCATTTTCTTCTTAGATTAACTGGGAACTATACATAAGCCAACCATGGTATTCTGGATAATTCCAACGAGGTGAATTCCCCTTATTTTTATCTGTAAAAAGAAAAATGCAATTTGGTATAAGAAGAAATTTGAATTTATTCTTTTTGAAGCAATATTTTCACGACTCGTTGCCTGAATAATATTTGATTTGGTATTTTTGCAAACAGCTGACATATGTCAAAGTGCGCAAGAGTTGTCAAGGGAATGCTGTCAAAGCGACGTTGTGAATCGGGCTTAAATTTCCTCCAGTCTGCTTTATGCAACCGATTTCATTCTCTCGCTGATGGCAGTATGCTCACTTTTTTGTTCGATAAATTCAGTTGCAAAATGCTGTCCTTTTATCCCTGGAAAACGACACAAAAGCAATCATATTTGGGATCACAAATCAAACCAGTTTACCGAATACGTGGCGAATAACTTTTTCTTGTCTAATCTGGAAGATTTTGTGGCTTAGTCTTTAAGTAACATCATGCTGAATATACTAACAAACTTATACGGTCGACGAACCTAGAAGGATCAAATCCTGAGAAAGAGTTGTTACTCCAGCCTTGATGGTCCTGAGGACGCTTTTTCCATTTGGTAAGGCCAAGCTTAAAAGAGACTTGAACCAGAGGTTTCGGTTTTCTTGTTGGCTTGGATTCAAAAACTCTCTATGCTTAAGCATTATTGTCCATTCTGTTTTCTTATCTTCCAGCAATCGGCTTTTTTGAGGGCCAGCAAAATTTATGTATTTTTAGAGCAATATTTTTGTTCTTCGTATTAGGAGTTGAGACCCCAGTTATTTTGACAAACCGAAAGAGCAACGGTTGCCTGAGTTTATTCGCTGTCGGATCTCCACTGTGGTGTCGTTTGAAGTACCTCAAAATTGTAGCTGTCAATTGTTATGGTTTGGCCGAGAAGATGTTCGACGGATCTTTATCCGGGTGGCAGCATATGCTGATTATGCTCGACATAATTCTAAATTTTTCGATAAAATGTATGGGTTATAAAATTTTTGAACAGTCCATTCGTGGACATGCAGTCCGCATAGCACTAATGTCAAATGCTTACCCGAAAATTTAATTCTAATTTATATCCTCTGAACAAAGTAGACAGATTGGGTGGCTTCAGTTGCTAATTGTTGTAAGAACTGACTCATATTTGTATTCGATTTAATTCATACCTTTGTCTGTGAAGACCGCCAGGACAATGGTAGGATTGATCTACCAATTTTATTACATTAAATTGCAATTTATATTTACGAGCCAAACCCCTTAACAAAGTACACTCTTCAGTTGCAGTTTGGACAGAGAACCTCCCAACTACTCCTGACCTGCACCGGAATCATGTGAGGATATGCCAAAGTTATGCAATAATTAAAAAAGGGTCCGCCAAATAACTTTTTTTTTTGAAAATGATTGAACAAAAAACTGCTGAATATTTTCTCAAATTTCTTTTTTTATTTGAAAGTACAATCCTTCCGGTTAATAATGGAAAACAATTTCATTCAAACAGCTGCATCGGCTGGCCATGCAGTAGCCTACACGATCGGTCTAATTTTTAAGCACATTATCGATTGTGTGCAGCTGTATTTTACCAATGGCTTCACGAATATTGTCCTTAAAAGCGTCAATTGTCTCTGGCTTGTCGGCGTAACACTTATCTTTGAGGGCACCCCACAAATAATAGTCCAGGGGTGTCAAATCGCAGCTCCGAGGTGGCCAAACGACATCAGCTCTGCGGCTGATAATGCGATCTTCAAAAACAGGGCGCAAAACATCGAGTGTAGCTTCGGCTGTGTGGAATGTAGCGCCGTCCTGTTGAAACTAAATGTTGCCAATATCCTCATCTTCTATTTTTGTGAACAAAAATTCGTTCAACATGGCCCGATAACGATCGCCATTGACTGTAACGGCCACTCCTTGCTCGTTTTCGAAGAAAAATGGCCCAATTATGCCTCTGGACCAAAATCCGCACCAAAAAGTAACTCGTTTTGGGTGCATCGGCTTTTCAATGAATGCGTACGGGTTTTCCTGGCCCCAAATGCGACAATTTTGCTTGTTTACATATCCGCCAAGATCAAAATGAGCTTCATCTGAAAAGATGTTTTTTTTGGCAAAATCGGCATCTTCTGTAAGTCGATCGCAGGCCCACTTAGCGAAGCGAAAACGCATTAGATGGTCAGTGGGCTTCAACTTCTGAACCAATTGGACTTTGTATGGCGTCATACCAAGGTCTTAATGCAAAATTCGTCTCAATGATGTCTCCGAAATGTTCAATTGTTCAGAACGACGGTGAATTGATGTTGAAGGCGCTTCACGCACTTTTTCTGCCACAGCAGCAATATTCTCAGGTATACGCACTGTTTTTGGCTTTTCACGCTTTGGTTTATCGATGAGGATGCCAGCTTCTTTCACTTTTTTCACAAGATAACGAACATATGGAGCTGACGGTGCTTCTCTTCTTCCAAAATCCGTACGCAATTTTCGCACACATTCTGCAACATTACCATGATTTTCAAAGTAATGTCGCAATATTTCCCAGCTTTGTTCAAGCATATACACAACAATATTCGTTCAGCGGAAGGATAAAAATAATTATCTGTCAAATCAGACATGAACTTAGTGTTATCATTCACGAAATAAGGACTAGTTGAAAAAAAAAACGTTAGTTGGCGGACCCTTTACTTTTGAGAATGCGTTCACAGAACTTAAAACGAGAAAATAAAGCTTATTTCGAGGACTATCGAATTCACTTGAGTCGTCATCCCAGAAAATTCATCTAAGGTAGTACGAGCTCCATTTATTTGCCTCGCACTTAGCTCTGCTCATTATGTCCAATATATCATCAGTCCGCAACGAAAAAATTGATTTACATTATCCCCCCACCGTATAAAAGAATTCAAATTCAATTGACTTACTGACTTCCACTGATTCTTTGTCAATTCACTTCAGCTAATACCAAGTGAATTCAGGAATGCTATTCGATTGATTGCAACCTTTTGATTTACTTCAATTATTAATTTAAATTGAATGCACTAATATTTGACTTCAAACGAATTGTGACATGAATTTCATGAAATCAATTGAATCCTTAAAGCAAATTGTGCGACTTATATTAAGTTTCTAATCGTTTTGGCGCGTTGAATTGGTTCTTCAATCAGTAAATAAACTTGGATACATGAGCTGCAATTTGGGCGTTTTTTCTACCGAAATTTTCCACTTCGCATCGTTAATTTAAAATTACTAAGTTTCTGGCGTGACCCATAGAATACTAAAAAAATAAAACCTCCTAATACATCACATATTTATTTTAAAAAAAGGAAACGCATACGCATTTTATCCTTGAAACAAAATGAGTTTTTTCCCGCTTGCCGTATTCCTGTCTCATACCAAATCATAATGTAAATACCTATGTGTATTCTTAGTCCTGCCATCCCTCTTCATTACCACAAATTTCAATTATTTTTTACCCCACATACCGAAATGTCAGTTCCTTTAAAAAAAAACCCCACTCGTCCTTGAATCAAAACAAAAAATAAAAAAGTGAAAAGAAAAATAAATACATTCATTTGGCATACTACGTGCTACATGAGTCCAGGTAACACATTTACAAGACCGCAACACAAAAATGACACAAAAAACGAGGCACCAAGGTACTGTGCACGAAAACAGGGTGTGGCAAGCGGTCGAATTACAACGACAACAACAAAGCAAAAAAAGGAGCAAAAATTAACGAAACGATTCGTTAACCTTATAAGAAGGTACAGCTTGGCTTTGGCAGCATTTCGCACAGATGTGTTTTATGTGAATTTGATTAAATCGTTTCCCAGCACGTTTAAATGTGTATCCTTGCAGAAAGCAAGCAAATCAAGGCGGGTCCATTGTATCCTTTCCACCCACCCGCGTTCGTCGACTTGACGTGTCTACTAATGGCGCCCACAAAGTTCACTTCCTTGCCTTTAATTTTAGCAGAGCACAAAAAACAAAAAAAAAAAAGGATCAAGGACCAACCGAACGAGTGTAATGTAATGTAACTAATAAAAGGCAAAATCGAGAAGCAGGATAAGAAGGAAAATCAGATGAAATCTGCTAAAGAATGCCTTTGCAGTGAAATGGTTCGTGACAATTGCAGAACAATGGTGGAAGGACTCTTTTAATTAATTTTTAATTACTCGCGTGTCCTGTTTTCTTTTTTTCCTGTAAAAGACACGCGCATAATTCCGCTAGTTTACTGCTTTCCAATGTCCCACGGAATTAGTCTACGCGCCTAGGCATCGCGAATCCGCTTCCTTCGAGGGGTTTATCAATTTGTGTCGTCTGAATTGTAGGTGAACCGATATCTCCTGCTGCAATTCTTTTCGTTTAAACGAAGTCCTCATTATCCTTTCTATCATGCAGTGTTTCAATTGTTGGATGGTTTTTTTTCTGTGCTTCTTTGTTGGTCGTAATGTGTTAATGTAAGCCGTTTTCAAAAGGAGGTTGAGTGGAATAAGCAAAACTTCTAAGGAATAGTGGACAATTAGCGCAGACTTGAGTATAAAATACGAGTCTCGTAAGAAGCGTTTTGGCATCAAGACGCAACAAAAAAAATATGCTGATCCAGGTGGACAGGGTTGGTGGGTGACACAACTTGAACTCACAAAGGAAAGTAGAACAAACGAAAGTGGAAGAGAACTCATTCACTCACGACTTTGGCACACGATGTTAGAGTACCTACGACCAGCATGTCCTTGAGTGTACATTTAAATTTCTTTTGTAGTCCTCATAGAACGGGAAAGTATCTGTACTCTTAATTTAAGGTGAAACAGCATCGAAATGGCGTTGATCTAAAGTGGATGACATTTTTTTTTGTTTTTTTGTTTTTCTGTGTGCAGCATTCTTACGGTTGATGGTTTTATTGGCATCTCTTTGGAATAAAAGCTTTTTGGGGAGTAGATGCGAACCATGACAATTTTTAATGACCCAGATTCTAAGCACTCATCGATCAACATACATTATTCAGTACGACTTGAGGAGACTAATGTTCTCCTTCTCAACAAAGCCTATCATAAAACGGCCCACACGTTGGTTGAGCGAAAGGACTAAATGGATGGAAATTGATTTAAAAAATGACTCCACTAGAACAAGTCGTGCTTGAATTATTACAGCATGAGGAGTTGAATTTTCTTGCAGATTTCTCCATTTGTTTTTAGCTTTGTGAAGACGATACACACTCTCACTTATTTAAAACTCTTGAGTCAGCCTAACCTGTGGTTTATTTGTTTTGTATATCTCTGGCTTTAAATTACAAGCAGTCGTGTCTAGAAATCTAAGACGCATTTTTTAGTTTTGAAGGGTTTTTATCGATGTCATGGCGAATAAGAACCGTAGTTTCAACTTTGTTCCGTAAATCTCGAAGGTGTTTAGTTATCGAACGCTTGTAGATCAACAAGTAGGATAGTTTGATTGAGATTGCTGAATCTTTTCGAATGAGATCATCAGCTTTTTCATCCTCCTCAATTGTGGTGTGTAAAGGGTGTCCCATAATTCACGCAAAAATTGAATTTTGTGTCATTTTATAGTACAGTGTTGCCAACGGAAAAAACATATAGATGTGACAGCTGACAGTTCGGAGTTTGTCTGACAACGGAGCCCTATACGGAAGAACAACACATTTTCATTGCTGAGTAATACTATATTTAAAAAACAATGATGATTTGTCAGCTTCAGTCCGCAATTTTCGTACAAATTATGGCCGTCAGAGTGATTCAAAGCCATCAACTGTGAAGAGAATTATTAAAAAATTAAGGGAAACAGGCCGTTTTTGCGATCATAATTGGCCATCCAGATTTTGAAATTAATGAAAATCAGCCTCATTTATGCGAAACGGTCATAGAAATAGAAAAGAAGTGTACGGGCGTGCAAGCAAAGCCGTGGCGGCCATTTATCCGGTGTGCTATTCCATAAATAGCCCCAAGATTAAAGCTCTATTTAAAACTCGTAAGACATGATACAATCGAGTCCCTGAGATTTATCTTTACAAATCACTTCTTATTTACTAAATGGGCTTCCGACCCGTGAAGAGGGTCTGCCTGAGCCACGGCAGCCCTCCACTTTCGTAGATCCCGAGCACGCTGCTTCCAGTTATCTAGATGAAACGCTCTAGTATTCGCGGTAGCTTGGTACTTAAAACGAAGGTTCGGTTTCTTCTTTACATTAGCATTATTGTCCATTTGTTTGATGTGTCCGAACTTGTGTAGTCGACGTATCTTGATTTCTTGGACAACATCTACATCTTGATTCAGCTCATAGATTCGCGGCTATATCTTCTCTTCCAAAAGACTGCATCGGTACATTTACAACTTGTGTTATGAATAAAACAAATAAAATTCTTCAAGGCTGTTTCGAAGGTTGAGACTTTTAAAAACTGTTTTTTTGAAATTGAAATTACTATTTTAATCTGGAACTTGGTAACCTGAGAAGATCGAAGCGCAAGTCATTTTAGAATTTAGAAATCTTTATTAAAAGTCGAAAATATCGACGCATTTCTTTTGCATTCACTCACTCCAGCTCAATTTTTCAAACAGCTTTTGAAAATTATTATTGAACATTTTAAAACTTATAATAGGGCCTTAACCTCTGTATTACCGGCAGTCTGCTCTGGTCGTTGATTGCTCGGGCAGAGGTATCTGTGAGTTGGTTTTAATGTCTGCTGTCTGATAGTCTGGATCTCTTGATCCGGATGGTTCTTTCAATTTTCAAATATTCTCCCGGAAAGCTGTCGTATGTTCATATTTATCGGCTTAAGACCTTCATTTGCATAGAGCTTCATGCTTGTTAGGTCTTCTGGTATACAAAATTCTATACAAGACGAAAATATCAGCATTTAAAAAAGTCCAAGCATGTTGCAAATTGACGTCTTCCTCTGGTTGCCGGGGTTGGAGTTCTGTTTTGCTGCTGTTGATTTTAAGTCTTTTCTTCAAATTGTTATCTTAAAGCTTTATGTGGCTTATGCGTATGTCATTGACTCTTCCATTGTTTTCGTTTCTGCATTAGTCTCTGGCTGATCTGCTATTAAGGCAATAAACAGAACAGGTGCTGTTCATTCTCTTTGTTGAACACTTCCTCTTACACCTTACTATATAATTAAAACTATTGAATTGAGAATTATACTAATCCTATGAAGAAAATAAATACACTAACCTTAAAATAAAAATTCGACGTTAAATTTTCAGTGTTACAAAATGTTAATCTTATAGAAAAAAATCGTGATCCTTCGAAGAGTTTGCATACAGCTTTGGTTGGTATTGAAAAAGTATTCGATTTAGTCTCATATGATAGGGTAAAGTCCAGAGAAAGAGCGCAGACAGACACCGTAAAGATCCAAATCGAAGTCGATGCAAACCAGTGGAGTGTCCTAGGTCCTTTGCTATTTATTCTTGATGTCGTGATAGACTTTTAAATGCACTTGTTACTCTCTGCTTACGATGGAGCCGATATTTACTGCTACATATGCTTGACGGTGGGTGACCGTGGGTCAGTACTAAGTGCGTTGGCTGTTGTTTTCCCGTGCTGTTTTTCCTGTTTGGGCAGGAATATCGCATTTTCTCACAGTGTCACCTCACGCGAGTGACTGACAACCTCGGAAGGTTATCAATTGTCAAGACAAAGCTTCTTGTGCTGTTCGGAGTCGGCGAACCCCCACTAAGATGTAGATGCCCCAGATAATAGCAGCAGTAACGAAGCTGATCGGAATCGAAATTCAAAAATTACGAAGATGCTTTTATATCAAATGATCCGTCTCAGTAACATTTTGCCGCAACCTTCCAAGATTTTTCCTTTTTTTTCCTGGAGAAATCGCAAAAAATTTCGTCAAAAAGGCAATGTCGATCAATGTTCAAAGTGCAGCTTTAGAAACAGCTTATTAGCCGAGAGCCAACAACACGAACATTTTATTTACCTCAGTGAAAGGTTATCAATATTTTCGCTCATCCAGATGATATTCCCCTCATCCTCCTGAAGACGTGTGTGATCTGGTTGGCAAAACCATTGCGAAGATTTTTCATCTGTCCTATTCTTCTGGTCGCTTACGGAGCAGATGGAAATGAGCATTTCTTCAGCTCATTCCTAAGAAAGTCGAATCTTCTTCAATCTCTACCAGCTTACTCATTGCACTGAATCCCTTTTTTCCGAAGCCATAGAAACGATGGTAAATCATCGGCATATGAAATATCTCGAAACACAAAGACTTTTTAATGACCAACAGAATGGATGGCAAATCACACCGAACAATTGAGCACTCTTCTTTTGAAAGTAAAATTGTTGCGCTTTATTTTTCAAAGGCATTTAACAGAGTGTTGACGAATTTGTTATTCATTTCAAGTCTGCAATATTTATTATTTACAACCTCTGTTGGAATGAACAGCCTTATGGCGCCAAGATTGTTGGGAACTAAGTGCGCTTCATGAAACGCTGCGAGAAATACTTAAACCTATCTTATCTGGCTGCCATACACTGCCATACATGAAGCGCACTTAGTTCGCCTACATTCACCCAAAACTGGAGTATGACTCACATATATTTGCAGGGCTCCAAAAATTATCTTGAGCCTGCTTGACAGACTTCAAAATCGAGCGTTGAGCCTCATAGAAGATAAAAGAATCGACACACTTCAATCCCGGCATAACATCTGGTACCTTTCCATCTTTTATTATTTTTCGATGTAAATATTTCTCCAGCAAAATAGACATGGGCATTCCTCGCCTTATCGCATTTAATGTTACACTTGACTCGCCATGAAAGCTCAAGAGTTTACCGTAAAGCTCGTACTGTCAAATATACCGATTTGCTTTTGAAACGCACAACACAAATGTGAAACGCTCTTCCTCATTCGGAATCCCGACAATTTGAAAAAGTTCTTGTCTCTTTTTCGTCCCCAATCCTTTCAAAGAATGCACCTGCGCTTTAAGGGTATTTTTCACCCCTTAACCGCGTGTATATCAAAGAAATGGTCAAAGCATTGCAGGGTTACAATCCTTCAAATTCATATGTAACTTCACCTTTAATGTTGAAGAAAGTTCGTTCGTCACTTCATTTTTTTACCTATCGCGTGGTGCAACTTAATACTTGTTAGTTTAACTTTCCAGTTATTTTATCTATCAAAGAGCTTAGAGGAATTTTATGTTCAAGGTACCTTAAGAAAATTATTGTAAAATTGATTTCCGGCTAACATGTTAACTTCATCTTCATCTGCTTCGCTGTGTTACACACGAACTAACAACGCGCTTGTTAGTTCGTCGTTTAAGCACAAAACCATCTGCTTTATTGTAAATACCTTTAACATGGGTCTTACCATGCTAAAGTTTCCATCTCCTTAATCCTGTTTCACTTAATGCATTTTAAATATTTAGTACACGTTTTGTGCATAGCGTCTTGAAACTCCACCGGCATATGTGTGCAAGTGTGTGCAAGTGTACGTATACCAGCAAAACCGGAACGAAGCAAGCACTCTCATTTCCCCAACTTACATACATATACTATGTCAAGAGTCTTATAAACTTTAACAGAGCATTTAATTGTTCTTTCTCTCAAAATTATTCACCATACCCTGCATACTTACGCTACTAAAATCCTTCACTTGAATTTAAATTTGAAAAAAGCAAAAAAAAAATGAGAGGAAAAACCAACCAAACATCCTTTGGAGCTGTAGCTGCTTATGCCTCCCCAAATTAGCATCAACAATGAAACGGAAAGCACCAGAATTGTGTTTTCATTTGTAAATGTAAATCTGCCACACAAACAAAGTCCCACTTCATTGCACAAGCACATTGTTCCACATTGTTCTTCGTTGGCGTACAACACGCGTACAACTTACAAAGTCCTTAAATCCTTGCAAAACTTCTGATGCCATTTCCAAAGTATCTATCTGCTGTGTGCTGTGCTATGCAATCCTTGCATTTTGTCAGTATGGCCCAAAACGACGCCTCTGCATGCGCTGACTGTTTTCGGTTTAATTAGTAAAATTATTCACACGGAATGCTGCGCTATTTGGAATCTGATGTCCTAAATCCATGCCACCAAGCAGAAGAACGAAATTTACATCACACTGCTCTGATAAAGGCGCGGCGACGCTTCGAAGCGACTGCACGTTGCACCACACAATTGATTGGCAGATCCCTCAGTGCAAAGTCATTTTAAACACCATCCTGGCAGGACGCTATTTTAATAAACTGTCGTCAACTGTGACGGAGAAAGGACACAGCCAGCTGTCAGATGTTCGGTGGTGAATAGTTGTCAATACGACAAAGGACACCATTGTCATATCATGTACGCGTCGTCGTCTAGACGGAATCGATTTTTTTTTTTAAGCTGTCGTCTTTTGTCCACACGTCGTGTTGTATTTTTTTTTCTGTTGTAAACGACATTGGCCTGACGGGCAAAGAAGAAGGGTTACATTCACATGCCAAAGACTTGTTTTCAGAGGAGCTCAGAAGGATGATTAATTGTAAGGAATTATTTCTGCACACTTTGTTCAGAATTGTTAATAAATTGGATGTCAAGGTGTGCAGGATAATCATTTCAAGACAAAGGCAATGGAGCTCAGCTTTTCAGGAAGAAGTCTATCTAGGGGGCAATAAACGGGGCCGGAGAAAGAATGATTCAGGGCGTTATAAAGGATTCGAAAAGTTGATATCTAGTCATAAAGGATCCAGCAACGGATGAGCAAAGTTTTAACTGTTTGGAGTTGGAAGGAGATGCGACTGTTTGAATCCCAGATATCCTGAACTTTTATTTAGTTTCCAAATCAGGTCCTTTCACTATTAGCTATCAATGGAGTGATCAACCAGGGATAGTCTATCGACTTTTCAAAGCAAAATGAAGATGCAGTCTTCCGAAAGATGCACTTTCCAGTATATTACCTTATGTTGAATTAAATACTGCGAACTGAGCGATTGCAAATAAAAGAACAAGACAACCTTTCAATTCTTCTTCTCGTCCTTTTGAAATCTCTACACAAATTGCATTCTTACGTTGCTCATACTCCAACAAGAAAAAGACTTTTATTATAAGCGGATTAGAACTGCGACTGTATAAAAAATGACAGAACGTGAATCACAAACAGCATCCAACGCCGCTTGAATGCAAATAACCGAGCTGCAGATCACGAAATGCATTGAAAGTGTCAAAGATGTAATACCAATGACCAAACTAAGCATCAGACTCTTTACAGAACTGCTGAAATTAAATTAAATTTTTGAAGAGGAGCTCTTTCAATATTCGAATGGGGCGGAATGTAATCCTTATCACTGGGAAGTGACTTAATCCTTTCAAGCCGTCACATTCTGGCGCAAACTTAGACCTCAACTAAAAAGCCCACTCGATCCGTATCTACTCGCAGATGTTCCATTTCACCGAAGGTAAGATATAAAGACCCTCCTTGCCGCAGCATTCATGTCCGCCTACTCAGTACATCCTGGGCACCAGGGTCGTTCTTCCCTAGGCCTTCGACTGGAATTTGTGGCGGATAAAAGTTAGACAGGAATATGACTACTTGAGGCTCCTTTTTGGATGAGACTTGCAAAGGCTCGTTTTACAGCTCTTTGAGTTTTTCCTATTTTGTTAATAGTTATCTACCTCAATTTCAACCTGGTCTTTCGAAAATGGTGTTTGAAATTTGGTAAATCGCAGACTTTTCTGCTTGCTGTGTTTCTGAGTGTAAGACCAAGAATTAATGAACGCCATACCTTCTATGGTATTCATTTGATCACGCGCCACTCGTGTTCCTTTTTTGAAGCCAATAATCATCTGTCTTTTTATACCTCCTTTGAAGCTGTAGCCACTTCAAACCTAGCACATCTAGAATTGTTCACTGTCAGCAACCATTGGCCTTCAAAGATCTATTTATTTAACTTTTGAAAGTATATTGCACTCATCGACCTCGAATTTCTCCAGGACTTTTCCCGGTTTTCTATGAATAGGCGAAATTCTTATACGAGCTCCGATTACGCTGACTTCTCGGGATGTACGTCATTCACGTAAGTCGGTCCTAATATGGTAAATTGTCTTTTGCAGTTTTGGGATCCTGAGGCCACAAGATCATGTTGTAGGTGTTAAGGCATATACGTAGGCTGCTAGACATATTTTTGGCCTGATAATGAAAATGCGAATATTTATCATCAAAAGTGGTTTTATTGTTTTTCAAAGAATTCTCCAGCATGGTTTATACACTTTTGCATGCGCTCAAACCAATTGTCGAAACACTTTTTCCACTCCGATTGAGACACCTCCAAAACATGGTTTTTGAACGTTACAACAGCATGTTCTTGCGACGAAAATCGTTGACCACGCATTTTTCTCCTGATGTACGGGAATAAAAAAAAGTCATTTGGTGCCAAGTCTGGGTTGTACGGCGGATGACTCATCAATTCGACGTTTTGGCCGGTCAAAAAGACGCTGGTTTGAGCCGATGTGTGAGAGCTTGCATTGTCATGGTGAACATTGATTCGTCTTTTCTTGTTCGTTTTTCGAATTTCTCCAAAGACTTCAGGCAAACAAATTGTGGTGTACCACTCAGAATTGTGGTGTCCTACGTTGCTTAAGCGGAACAGTCGCCACATGACCAGTTTTGCAGAAGAAACAGGCAACCATTTGCTTCGAAGTGCTTCTTCCACGAACAACTTTTGTTGGTTTGGCTCGTCTTCGAAAACCCAAACGGTTGATTGTTGTTTTGTTTCGTGCTCATACGCATAGATCCATGATTCGTTACCTTTGACAATCTTATAAACGTCTTTTGAAGCACTGCGATCGTATTTTTTTAACATTTCTTTGCACCAATCGACACGAGCCTTTTTTTTGAGCAATTGTCAAATTGTGAGGGATCCAACGAGAACAAACCTTTTTTACGGCCAGGTTTTCATGCAATATCGAATGTATGCTGGTGAGAGAAATGCCCAGGGATGCCTCTATCTCACGGTATGTCACATGACGATCTTGCATTATCAGTTCATTCTCTGGCACAACGGCTGTTTTTGGACGACCTTCACGGTTTTTTCAAGTCTCTGTAAATAAAACAATTCACGATTAAATGTCAACACGTTCTGAGTGATGTTATTCTAAAAAATGTCAAACTTTCCAATGGAAATGTTGCCAGATTGTACCTGGCAACATATAGTGTTGCCTAGGCCAAAAATATATTTAGTAGCCTTCGTACAACTGACATTCGCATTGCGTTCCCAAAAATACTTTGCTCGCCGATTTTTATGCTTAGTAGTTGTGGCATAAGATTTTATCTTTTTGATGAGCTGCTGTACATTCACTGAATCTTGATGTTAAAAAAAGAAAAAGGAATATATCGACATCAGTTTCCTTTGTGTTTGAAAAGAAACTTAATTTTGGGTTCAATTTAACAAGTATTGAAAGCCCGAGTAAAAATATTTCAGTTTTATTCGTACGGATGTACCGCGACTGAACGAAAGCCGCCATTTATTCAAGTTTCCCGGCCGTACGGAGGCTGTGTGTAGTCGGTTCGTCGGACAGATACGGCTTTACATTTTGTTTATATGGCTGCACAACGGCTGTGCGTCGGTTATACAGTTAAAGACTGAAGGCTAAATCTCGGCAGTACCACGGCTGTCGAAAAAAATAAGGACGCCTTTTCCATAGGCGTATTACAGGCTTGTTACTTACCTAATCATATCTAATGCATATATTTTTTTGTACTAACTTATTTTCTTTTTCGAGTTGCGTTTAAAAACGCCCCGACCTTCTCCCTTTTCGGTTGACATTAACACAATTTGGACGTGGTTCACCCGTATTAATGGCCATCGGATTTTTTAATTAAGCCGCTGTATTGCCGGGCGTACAGCCGTACAAGATTATACGGACATACTTTTGTTTTCTCAAGCCGTCGTACGACCGTCAAACTGCCGCGCAAGAGTTGTTCGGCCGCTGAAAGGACATCATATATTTTTACTTGGGAGTGCTCAAGTCTGCAATCTTTGACTTGACGCTAACTTCTGTCTCCTAAGCAAAAGACTTACAACTCGGAGCTTTCATGATAGAAGCATGAGTATCTTCCAATTATATAATATATAATTTTCTTTGATCAGGCTTTCATTAATAAGTCGCCATATAGGAGTCACAATCAAGCGACTATCCTTAAAAGAGGCACACATCAACATTGCCGCAACTTAACCTTCGTGTCCGTATTTAAAGCGTAATTTCTTAAAAAAAAAAGTCCCAGCGAAATAGCTAGTCGCATCGCTAGAAATACAGATCAATTAACCCTTTACCCAAATTTCGGACGCAATAGAAAACGATTCAAAAACAATGTGTCTCGTTACCTCCCTATTCACCCATTCCATTCGCCTTATGTGAATATGCAGGAAAGCGGTTATCATTGTCCTTTTAACGAGTGTGAAAAAGTGTTCTCATGATTTCTTTCGGCGACTTCGTAAAATATGCATTTTGCAATCAGCTGCGTGACGGTGAGGCTTGAGAGGTTGCCTCATAGCCTCGGTGAGTTCTGTTATCAAATTATCAATGAAATGCCTTAATCTCATGACTTGTTCACTTAGCTTTGCTCTAAACACGAATCTACTGTGCCCTGTTCTTGATCCGTGTATCAGTTGCCGGTTCTGAAAATGCGCATGTACATAGATCCAAATGTGCGTTGGCCCCCAACACTATTGTTGTCTCCATTCGAAGTTTACAGTGACGAAGAACATATCTTGGGCGATTTTTAAGTGCACTAACGGTTGAAAAAGTCTTTGCTTCAACGATCTTAGTTTCGATGTAAATTTTTATCAGATTTATGTCATTTCTGTCAAGGTACACAAAAATCACAAGTCCTTAAAAAGGTGACCGACTTCTCGGTACGCAAGTCTCATATAAATGTTACGCACAACCTAAATACTTTTGCGGTTCAAAAAGTAAAGAACAAATTACTTTATCCAACAAGCCATAAAAGTACAGACGTAAAAAAAAAACCATCTCGGTGATGCTGTCAACTGTTTGCCAACATCAGCGAATAGGTGTAGGAAAGCTGCCTTCCAGGCCTGGCTACGAGAAAATCCGCTTACGCTGTAATTCTGCTAACAAACAGACACAAAAACAAATCAAATTTCTTTGGAACAACACTTTACCGCTTGCCTGTAAAAAGTATACCCAAAGGCATCCCAGATGTCAGGTTGTCGGTTATAACAAAATAGGCCTACACCATAAAGCCTATCCATTGTATCATCTGGAATCATTTCAGTTCCCCTTTGGGCATACGTAAGGATCTCATTCCATCAGCGTTTGTTTCTAATAAAAATGACACCTTCCGGCTATGCATAGCAAAACTAACTCCTAAGTTGGGCACACATGCTCATCCGCAAATACTAATACTTCGAATGCAAACATCAATAAAACACGAATGACCACCAAGCGCAAAAGGACATTTGCCATACTCGTAAAATGGCAACCCGCAGCAATAGCCGCAGTACCATTGAACCGACCCGCAATAAGCCCTCAATCAAAATAATAAAGCCCAACTATTTAGTGACAATGAAAACTAATGTAGTTTTGTATGCCAAAAAAATACAACAATACTGCACAGGATGCCAGGAACTAGAAACAATTTCACTGTGGAAATTGATCTCACAGGATTAGAACACATTTTCTGGGGAATCCTTGTTTTTTGTATTAGAAAAAATATGTTGACCAAAGCATTGCGGTTAGCTGGGATATGAAAAACCGCCAACAACACATGTGTTCGTTTGCATGGTGGCCAACAATAACATTTCGTCCTTCCTGTGGCAAAAATCTGATTCATATCCCTTGATTTGCATTCGGTGTAACAAACGTGTTTACTTTTTTTTTCAAATGCTGCGCTGTCATAAAGGACGATAATAAAAAGACCACCTCCTGTGGGGGTCATCTCACAAGTTACACACTTGGGGTTACATAATGTCATCTTGATTAGTTATCGACCAAAGGGCAAAGGGCGTACCAGCTGTTGCCAAACCAAGTGCAATATTTAAAATCCTTTTTATTAGAAATGATGTTGAACAAAAATCCAACTACCACAAGCCGAATCCCGACCAAAGTCCTGTAATTGAAATTCCCGATGAGAGCGCCGGCCGTTCGTTTTGTTCGTCCTGCGCGGAAATGTGTGTAATCCGGAGTTATTGGTGATTTAGTACATCGAAACTATTCACCGACTCGTACTCGCTTTTGTCCTGAATATTCGAAACGAGAAATTAATTAACAGGAAAGGAGAGTTCTCGTTATCCGGGTCTTCCATTAGGAATGGTGTACTCGTACTCGTACTCGTAGTTTTTTTGGTCATGTTTTTAGCATTACATGTGCTGTTGTATGAGGTCCCTTTTTATCCTTTACCTCTCGTCCGTGTGCCTTAGATGGTTGCCTGCGAAAAGTATTCGCCAAGTTTGGCTCAATGGCGGAATACTAATTTAAAAGTTTTCCTCTTGTTTGGTTTGTTTTTTGTATGGGGGTGGGGATGCTAAGTGAATTCATAAGTTGTTGTGAATGTTTTGACAATAGTCCTTAATTTGATACGATCCCTGAAGTGCGAAGCCACGACGATGGGTTCTCTGCTAAGTACTTTGCCAACGAATAAACAGTTGTCGGAGTTTTAAGTTGACAGTTGTTATTAGGAATGTCATAATTAGCGGATGGCGGCGAAAGGTTTTATGACACCTGCAGCTGACGCTGATGTAAAGGCATTAAGGGACGCTCATGACAGTTTTGAAAATTTTAATACGAGTATTTGCATCTGTCTGGATGGCATCGCAGCTCGGGTTTGAGATTCTTTTGCGTTGATTTTTTACACGAAAAAGATATGGAACGATCCGGGATTAGGGGAAAACTTGTCTCATAAATCTCAACATTTTTAAAGCTTTCTAATCAAAATTAATTTAGATATTTTTGGTGTCCAGTACTCATGTGCTTTGGCCACAGAATGTTCATTTGCTGTTTGTTTAGTGCCATCTGCAGGGATCTAGCATGACGTGCATGTTTATCGTTCTCAATGGATTCTAATTAACTAGCCTTATGAAGAAACAAGTTAAAAGAATTAATAAGGTTTTGAAATTCAGATGTATTTGGTTTTATGAATTTGTTCATGGGAAGTGGCATGAAAGAGACTCAGAATTCTTATATTGAAATATTCACGTTAATCAACAGTATTTTAGTCACCATTAATTTATTTACTGAAAAGTGCAAACTTGTGTGTTTTCGAAGAATTCATTATCATGGTGCTGTCAGTTTTATGCCTTCACAGTAAAGTCAATGACAAATCATCTACACTAACCAAAATTTTGATAAGAAAGTCTTTGAATTCGGAAAACAAATCACTAAATCATGTGTGACAACTCCAGTAAAAAAAATCGCTGATTTCATCCCAGTGGCAAACTTTCGCTTAACCAGACTGTTCAGGGCTTTTCAATCGATCCAATAAAAAAGCAGGTGTTAAACCAACATTTGGTTCATGGAGACAGCTACAGAATCTAGAAAAACAAACCTTCCGTGGCTTAAAGTAATCTACGGACAACATTGTAAGTCGATTTACGTTCCAACAAAAAGAAAATCTACTGCAATTCTACAAATGAATATGAACTTTGAAACCTATGATCCATTCTACTGGAAGCCGTGGAACGATTGATGGACGGCACGTCACAAAAGTTATCGTGGATTCATATGATTTGAATATATATAAAAAAAAAACAATTTTCCAGCTCTCGACAGTTTCGGTAGGATTCTCCGACTTTTTTTATTATTTGATTTATTTTCTAACAATTTTTTTTTATATAATTACAATAGTTATTACAATAAAATGTATACGCTATGCGGTATTGAAAAAATAGCCGAAAATAGCCGTCCAAAAAAATAAATCAAATAATTCTTGATTTATATGGATTATAAAATTTCAAATTATAAATACTTTCCGAATTTTAAGTTTCATCATCGGATTTAATAAAGCATCATTAGAATGGTTGAATGATAAAAGCCAATTTTGTACTGCCTTTGAGAATGTGGTAATTAAAATTACCTTCATAGCATGCCTTTGCTTTATCAATATGGCTGTATTTTATTGAAATTAGTACGTACCCAGTAAGAGATTATATATTTCAGTTTCGTTTTAAATTAACCATTGTAAACTAATTTTTAAACCGGTAGTTGTTAAAATATTATTTGTTTCAAATCGTCTATTTCACAAAGATTTTAGTTTAATCAAATTAGTGTTTGAATAGAAAAGAGATGTTTCATCAGGAAAGATACTGTTTTTGCCTTTTAATGGATGAAATAATGAACAAGCATGAAATAAAAAGAGAATGGGGCTCAATACAGTACGTTGAGATACACCCGCTCAAAGCTGTAAGCATTTGCAATTTTTACAACTTGATTACGGTTTGACAAATAGGAAGAAAGTTATTTATAACTGGAGCCTCTTAAGCCCGCATTATAAAGTTTATCAACATTTACCACATCAAAAGTTTTGCTTACATCAATAAATACTGTTGATGGTATCTGAGAAGAGTACGATAATATTTTTCACCGGTTAATTTTAATAAACCATTTTCAGTCGATTTGCCATTTCAAAACAGAAACTGAAAATCACTTACAAAATGAGAGCTTTCTAAAAATGATGACTTTCCAGATTTTATTCCTTTTTCAAAAACTATTTCAAAAACAAATAAAATTGAAATTGCCCGAAAATTATTGTCCGACACTGTATGACCTTTTTTTATGTAGAGGTAGAACTATGTTTTAGTTTTAAGAATTCCTTGAAAAACTCCTTCATGCACAAAATAGTTAAAAATTAGAGGAGGAAAATCAGAAACCTGAAATGTAGTTTGTTTCAATACACGACTTGAAATATTGTCAATAGATCACGAATTTGATGTTTTGTTTGTATAAACAAATAAACTAAGTCCAACGGTTTGGCTAGAATATCATTATTTTTTTTAATAAAAATATCCGACTGAGATTTATTCTACTAAGTGTTTAATTTAAAACTCTTCCTTAATTTTTAGAGCTGCCAATGATTTTTTCAATTGAGTAATTTTTTACTGAAATGTGAATTTCTACAAAGTGAAATCTCAATTTGAACTTCTTTACATAGCTTTGTTTAATATTTCTTTAATCTATGGCTATTTGGAGGTTTCTAAGTAATAAAGGAAAGATATTTTTTTTATGTTAACATGCAATTTCAGTTTTATGTTTATAAATAATAATAATAATAATAATAATAATAATAAAAATAATAAAAATAATAATAATAATACCAATAATAATAATAATGATAATAATAATAATAATAATAGCAGTCACAAATCCAACTCCAAAAGGCAATTCTGCTTAAAACAGCCACAATAGCCCGCAGGTTCCTTAACCACAATAACGAATAACATTAATAACCATAGTCCGAGCCTAATCCCTTTGCTATATAATACCCGGGTAGGTAAATTCGAGCAAATGCTGAGAATGTCCGAACTCGATATAATAATAATAATAATAATAATAATAATAATTTTTCTTTTTGATTTATATATTCTTTGACCAAAATTGTTAATGTGATGTTGTAATTTGTTTAGAAATAGATCAAATTCAACCTCATTCCTCTTTTTGTTGATGACGTGCTCCCAATTTCATTTCGTCAAATACAACATGTTAATTGCAACATCTCTTCAAAATAATTTTACCGCGGCGTAAGCAACCCCTTTCTGTTTGAAGATTTAGATTGCTGTATAGAAAAACATTAATACAGACGTGGTCGGGCAAGCTTTGCCTTAGTTGCTAGAAGGGACGTTTTATCGAGTTAAGTTTTAAGAATTGAATTCAGCATTCGAATAATAATACTATACTGTGAAACAAAGGACATTTGTAAATATGTTTAAGCGGCGTTTTCCTATCACATTAAACAGGATAATATATCAAAGCAGCTCTTAAACTGTGAACGTGTTTTAAAACGTCGGTTCAATTTATTTTTAAAAAAAATCTTGCAAAATACTAACAGCTTTATAATGTTTTGAAATCGTGGAAATATTTTTTGCCGGAGTTAGAATTGTGAAAAAGTAATAATAATAAAATAATATTATAAAAAAATAATAATAAAATAAGTCAGCAATTGAGCATTCAATAATGAAATAATTGCATTCTTTTTCACATTCTCATAAAATCATAAAATCAGTGAATTCAATTGAAACATTTTTAATTCGGTGAGTAAAATGATAGAGCTCTGCTCTCACAGCGATGTTTGAAAAAATGTGTTCCTGGGCAATACACCAGTAATTGACTTCAAGAAAATTCTGATTTAATTTTTTTTAATTCGTGGTCTTTTTTGAATTCTATTGCATCAATCAGAAGTTTGAATTCTTTTGTTTGAATTCCGTGAAAGAACACACGCTTTTTAAATCGGATCTGGGCCTACGGTTTTTGTCTATTTAAACTTTATTTGCTCTTAATTTTCTCTGGAGTAGCAATTTTAGCCCTTAAGAGTGTAGTAAGATCGAGAAATGGGCTGAAAATAAAGTGGATGTGACCATCTTTAGTGATGCCTAAATGGGAATGAAAAGAATCAACATTTCCATCTTTGGCTTGAGAACAAGCGCTAAAGGCGATCGGTGGATTCACTGTGCTAACAAAACCCGCCTAATGAGAAAAATGCTTTAAGTAGGATGGCGCAAAATGAAGTGCCTGTCATCTGGCTGGTAAGTTCAATCCCTTGGATTACTTTTTGGTGGGTTTTTTTTTTTTTCAATTTTCCAACCACTCACGTATGCTTACGAACCAGCCGAAGTTGACGCAGCCAACAATCAACGCGTTGTTGCCGAAAACCGGTCCCGGTAAAGATAATTTCAGGACCTCTAATTTCCCATCTAACTTAAATCCTGTTAAAGTCACTCCTTGTGACATAAGGCGTAAGTTGCAGTTATTATACAAGATTCTTCGTTACGTTGATCCTTAATTGTAAAAGTCCTCCTTACGTAACGAACTAATGTTGTAGTTGAAAGCCGTCTTCAGTCCGTTTCCAACTTCAACCACCTGCAAGTCAAAAATGACTGGAATTAAAAAAAAAAATCAACTCACAAGCCTACTATTGAGTTGGACGATCCAAAGGCTGGCTCCTGTATAGGAATTATGTAGAATCCTGTTGCTCTCTATGGTTCTCGACTATGCCTACAGATTCTCGTCCGTTCATTGGCACATTTGCGAGTGAGCTAATTAAATTACATTCAGCGACGGCTTTGTCTCACGTAGGCGTAACATGTGAATGTGGGCAATTAATAATTTACGAGGCAGCGTTGGAGCGTAAAAATGGGACTCATCGCGTGGGATGTGCTTCTTTTTGTTTTGGTTTTAATAAATTTCATAATTAACGACTTTATGGCGATGCCTGCGAGCATGAGTTAGGTGCAAATAAGCCGGGAGTAAGACTATGTGTGTGGGGCCTATGATTTATGTCGGAATGTGGTTACATTTATGATAAGTCGTTATCGTCAGTGTTGGCATAAAGAATGCATAAAATGCTTTTCGTTGTGGTGAATATGAGGATATCCCTTGGGTCCTTATTATACTGACTGATTTCTGTTTCATTTTTTTCTTATTTTTTCTTCTTTTAATGTTCCTCTAATGAATATTTATCGCTTTAATTATTCTTGAGATTTAAGTGTTGTTTTGTTTTTCCTTTTTTTAATCGTGAGACAGGTTTTGGGTGGATGTCCCTCGAGGGATGATTTATTTCAATGGCTTTATTTGTCTGAGGTAGTGATGATAATTGGGTTATATGTTCTGTTTATCATTAAATGGGAATTTAAGCAGGATAAAGAAGAATTCTATCGACTGATAAATGTTTCATAGTAGAAGAAAGATTTGAAAGAAGTACCTCTTTGACAAACGCCTTTAAAATAGCTTTGTAGTAATTGGGTTTTGGATACGGACGAAGTAATATTTTTAATACTTTAAGACTATTCAAGTTCATTATGAATATAATATACAAAATAGTTTCGGTTTCTCGTTTAGTGCAATGGGACTAATGGAACGGAATTCCTAAAAGGTCTATATTCTTGAACGGCTCCTTTTCATACTGCATGCCAATGATCAACCAACCGCACTCAAAAATCTACCTTTTCCAGCTTTTCCTCAGTTGTCCTATAAATAATACCGCAGTCGCTACAAATGAATTAAACGATGATCTAAAAAATGTCGAATCTGGGCAGCTAGGAATAAAATGCGTCAAAAGGCCTTAAAGCCATTGTGTTTATGAAAACTGTAAGTATAGTTTTCACTTCTTTTGTTCCGACCACATAACTAAAACTGTTGGTAATCCTCTGGGTCGCCAAATCGATATTTATTTCCACAAGTTCCCTACTGTTGTGAATTTTTCCAAAATATCGACTACAAGACGAGAAGAAAATTAAATACACTTTATTACAACTTTGCACGTTACGTTTAGAATTTTAAATATTTCCATTACGTATATAGTTTGCGAACTAAATTTTTGGCTGCAAATTTAATAACTTATTTAATTACGAATCGTAATCGTCAATGCATAAAATAATTCCGACACATTAACCAGATTGCCTCGTCAGAAAGATATAATTTTCTACATCTACATCTACTGTGGAACACCATAAATAAACTTTAAACATGTAACCCTGAAGCTTTGCACATTTATAAGAATTTGCATTTTGCTTTGTAAACATTTTTCAATAAATAAATAATAAAATTTCGTGGTACTCCTTGACTTCTTAACTTCGAATATGTCTGTATTTCAAAAATGTTAATAAAATCAAACCAAAGAGGTTTGGACAAATTGTATTTGAATTTTCTAATGTTACGTTTTATCAGAAATAAATTAAGACGAATATCGAGACATGTAAAATTTGCTGGAAATTTTACGTTTACGCTAGAATTGTGGGTGTTTCGCATGTGACTTGGTCAGTCTGGTTGGCTGGATCATATGGGTACTCCAAAAATTCAACTATATAAAGACTGATTCTATGAAGCGAATATTAATGACAGAATGTATCTCTCGGATGATCCCTATCTGAATAAACGTAAAAATCTTTGATGTTGCCCTTGGTTAGCATTATAGAGGACCTATAATCCATGGAAGAAGCAACTGCATACAAATGGACGGACTCTAGTCCCTCTTTGTCCTTGAAGATCCAACAAAAGTTATGGTTGGCTAACTTGAGTAGTTCCGAACAAATCAGTTCCGCATGATCGTCTGATCTTTTTAAATCAACAGTGGATCAGTAAGTCTACTCAACTCCATCGCCTATGAACGTTAACTACCGGGACTGGTCATTACTGATTGGAACCTTAGCAACGGGTATCGTAGTATGTCCGCTTACTCGTTTTCGTTTAACAGCTTACCGTGATTTCGGTTTGAAAAACTCTACAGCCGTTTCGTATCCTTAAATAGTAACGGAAGACATCATTAGCACTTTAGTCCGAATAGCACCTTGGACTTTGGTGTAGAAGGTTCTTCATCGAAGCAAACTGCGTTTTAAACTTTCGCCTTACTCAATTCTTAGAACTTCCTCGGAATGACGGTATGATTGGGATGCAGTTGTTTCAATCATTCACGTTGTGGTATCCCATTCGATCTTAAGCCGTACAGTTTTCAATCCGAACGACATCTCGAACCCTATTTTACTATAAATGACATCATTCGATGAAAGATTCAGCATTGATTCCAATATTAAAGAGGGTGGCAATCTTAGCGATTCAGTTACCTTAGCAGCCGAGTCTTACACTGCAAATAAAGTGGACCATTTGAATTTGGGATTCCACGCTTTGTCGAAGATAATATCCTGCACGAAGAAATATGTATTTCTGTTGTCTGTTGTTGACATGTCTTTCGACTTAAGATTACTTTTATATTTCAATTTACGCAGCTATAAATATTGAAATACTACTGAAATAAATATTGAAAACTTAACAAATGGACTTTGTATGTTTTTTTTCTTTATTTTAAAACTATACCTTAAAGCTAATCTAACAACGAAATTAAAAGCTAATTACTAACTACTTAAAATACCTTAAACCTACATATGCAAGCCGGCCAAGGCTAACAGGACACGTTATATTCATTGCCTGAAGGGCATCAAAGATTACTAATAGACGACAGAGTTCTACCCCTCGTCCAACCACCAAAACTGTTTACATTGCCTTACGATATCAGCTCTGTCGAGGTCTGAAACCGCGGTACTAAACCTAAGAGTCTTTGCTGAGCTAATTGCGACGTCTTGGTTATCGCTAATCTATCCTGGACTAGACCTTTTCTATCTAAATAGAGAAACGCTTCAGGGGAAATAAGGCCGTTAAGGCGCACAGTCTCATGGTGCATTTCATTGTGGTAAAAAGCCCCGGAAATCAAGTTGTTTGTCGAAGTCATTGCTCTTGCAATGTGACTTCGAATAAGCTTTATTAGAAAGTTATCCGCTCTGATCAGGTTGGCTCCGTTGTAAAGGACTTCATTGCTATAGATTTTGCTTTATAAATGGAGACAAGCCCTAAGACATCGTCTCTCGAAAACCCGAATCTTTTCCATTAAGCTTGTTCCGACGTTGAACCAACCGGGACATCCGTAGGCAAGGACAGGCCGAATAAGGGCCATGTAGCAGATCACCTTTACTTTGGCATCGAGTTGACTGCTGTGAAACAGCGTCTTTGCCAAGGCAAAAGCCGCTTTGGTTCGGGCTGGAGCAGTAAATATATGTTTGTTAAAATACAGATAATGATCTAGCCGGATCCCAAGGTATCTAACAACACTTCGATTCGCCAGTGGCTGCCGGTTTTGTCCAACAATAGAGAACATTGCCTGTGTGCCTGTTTCTTTCCACATGCGAATGGAAATACGCGTAGCTTATTTTCAGAGACGAACGTGTTATAGCACACCTTCTGGTTGACGATGTTGTTTCCTTCACAATATTTTCAGCCCTAATGGCTGAAGGCTCTCCGAAACAAGCACCACGAGGCCTTCCAGCTTCTTTGTCTGTGACGCTTTGATTATTTAAAGGTTGATGGAAGTTTACTCCAAACCACTGACACCTTATTTCGTAAAAAGTAGTCGCAAGTATTTCGCGGCAGGAGTTTGCTTGTTGTATTCTGCGTCCGAACTGACAGTGGCCGCCTTGATAGTTAGACACCTTGTTTTGTGTCAACCAAAAGAAAAAATATTTTGTATTGAAATTCGAAAATTATATTAACACTGAATGGCTCATAAATATATATTTTTTTTGTTAAATATTTCAGAGTAACGCTAGTATAGAATGGGCCATCTCTTGGTTTCTGTTAGAATTATGTTTTTTTGTCAATGACAGCTTAATGAACTTTCAAAATTGACAGAAATTTATTATAATAATTTTGCGACATGCGAATAACTGACTTAGGAACTGAAGCAACAACATGTCGCAGTTTTAGGGAAGCTCGCAATTGAATATACTTTTGCTCAAGAACTCATCTTTCGTCTAGGCGACTACGAAGACAAGCAAAATTTTTCCATGTGGAGCGGAGCCTGAGCATTCTTCCCTTGTTACTTCAGAGAAGAGCATCATGGAGGAATTATAACTATTTTCTAATGATCAAAAATCAAGGTAATGAACTAAGACGAGAAAAGATATAAAAAAATGGGGATACATGCCACACAAGACGTCCAATAATTCAAATATTTCACACTTTGTTCCACAAAAGTCTAATCTGTCATTTTGATTATGCACTCGATAAGCCAAGTGATTGGTGAAAAAGGGGAAAAATTTTGAAAAATTACTTTTTTTAAAACTTCTAAGACATCAACAAACAGATGGTCCGACCCGTAAAAAAATGATATATATTTGCATCGAAGTTTCAGGTCAAAATCAGGGTGCAAAAGAAAAACTTAAATCTTGTTCTCAAATTGAATCAATCAAAAGGTCGCAGATTCGATCATGGAAGTAATTTCCTCTGGTTCACGAATCCGATCCAGCTTCCAATTTCCGTTTTAAATGAACAGCGTGGTCACTATGAGTCAACCTGTTTTACTGCTTTTTGCAGAATGGTCACACTATGGGGTTACCATGCTGGAGTTGTATTATCGCCGGCAGAGTATA
This sequence comes from Orthonevra nobilis, assembly GCA_963555765.1. Lineage (NCBI taxonomy): Eukaryota > Metazoa > Arthropoda > Insecta > Diptera > Syrphidae > Orthonevra > Orthonevra nobilis. The sequence goes on along the minus strand of OY743226.1, from coordinate 27,642,636 downwards.
AAAAATATTTTTCGGAACATGTTGTCATTTGCTTTGCTCTGATGGTATAACTGAGCGAAAATGCAATCTTAAAAACTAATTAAAATAAAATACTGTGAATTTAGAGCGAAGTCATAAAAAGATATAATTGTGTTTCCTACCCCAAAGCCTTTTGTTGCAAATGTGCTTTGTTCAATCAGTTCTGAGGATGTCTTTTAAAAAACTTACATCTTCAATTTGAGGGAATCCGCAAACATCAAAAATCCCATCAGCATTGCTGCAAAACTGCATCATTTAAACCATTTTGTTTTCAACTGTGTTTTTGCGTCATCAACTAATTTAAATTATCCTTGAAAATTAATTAGGCCGAGTTTCAATTAAAATTAATCAGGTAGAACCCATAAACTACGTTCCGCACATTCAACGTCAGTTCAACGCAGTCGCCTTCCTCTCGCTCTCGATTTTAATTTACCCAGTCTTTCAGTTGGATTTTCTTTCAATTACATCCTCTTTTAGCTGGCATTGGTGATGGCAACTGCCGTGTTGGCTTAGAATTTGCACCCTTGAGTCACAATTTAAATCGCAATAAATCTCAATTAAGTCGAACACCACAGCTTTTCATTCGGCTTAGACCTTGTGGGCCAACATCCCCAGTGCCCAGCGCAGCCCACTCTGGGTTATCCACCACCATCACAGCGGCACCACAACTACCACTGCCACCTGTGCAAAAGCGATTTATTTGAAAGTCATTACGGAAGCATTTGGCCAAGGCGGCATTTGTAGGTGGTGGACTACAGCAATGCAGTGAATATTTGAAAATCCAATCCAGGACTAAATTAATATGATTTACGACGCAGAGATTGTGTCCGTCTGTTACCTACGTTAGCACCGTCTTCTTGTGCGTCCCACAATGGGACCAACGACCGACGACGACGTCGACGACGATCATGATGATGAACACTGCTAGGTTTGGCTAAAGCCAACGGACTACGACTGCGACCACAGGACTCAGGCATATGTATGAGAAAGTTCTGCCCGGAAATCGTGCCAAGAGTGCACTTGGACATTTTTCATACTCACTTCCACATCCTTCCATGCATGCGAAAGGATGTCTGTTTGAGGTACAATTGCAACAATTTTCCCGTAATGCACAGCGCCAGAACAACACTAATTTTTCATAGCTCCCTCCAAGTAGGTATGTGGAGTGTCCTATTTCGGATTTACTCCTGGCCCAAAACAGGCAAAGGTGTCGTGTGTCGTTGGAGGGCTAGAATAACGCACAGAAGATTGCTAAAAGTTTTCGTCATGTTCACTTAAGGGCAACTTGGATGACAACCACGACGACGACGACGACGACGACGACGATGACATCCTAAGTGGAAGCAGTTTCTGATGCACTCAGTGCTACGCACTTCCTGAGAGGACCATACATACAATGTGTATGTACATATTTGTTGAGATAGTTTGCCATACTCACTCAACGCTTGGCCCATCTGAAATATTAAAATCCAATCTGTGTAGTGTAATGGAAAGCAGACGTCATTATATTCCTTAAGGAGGGCGATGACAAGTTGTCTATGAACTACAAGGATACTCACTTTGCTGGAAACAATTGCAGCGACCGTCGGATGCGCTGCCAAAAAAAAAATCACGATTGGAATATAGAAAATGAAACAAAATACAAACTCTACTCAACTGAAGAGCACTTGAGAGAATGCGAGAAGAAAAAAAAGGGCACAGGACGAGAGCAGACACAAGTAGAAAACTATTAAAATTCTTACAACCCCCCCTCCCATACTCGGCGGGGATGGCGAGTTCACTTTTAAGACCAAATTATTAGCTTAGTTTGCAATTGTGAGGGTACTGCTCTGCCTGCCTGCCGTTTGCTGCATTTTATAGAGTGCACTTGGAGTACGAGGTTTTAAAGATACTTTTCGCATGATCACGGTTGTGGTCTCGTTAGTGGACCGTTGTTTTGAGTAAAGTTTCCTTAGTTTTTAACTGATGGTCTGTTGTGGATTTTATGGGCAACCCTTTTAAGCGCAAGCTCGACCACAGGATGGAAGAAAAGGTAACGTAAAGGTCAGTTGGTGGGAGGGAAATTTTAAAATAGTTCAAGCAAGTACATTGCCACCAATGAACCTCAAAATGGAAATAACGAGCAGGGAGCTACAGGCTTTCAATTGAAAGTTTCCTTTTTAATATAATCTGTTGGATTTCAGGGGATTATGACTACCCTTATAATGTGTTTTTACATAGTGAAGAATGGAAAACAATGTTTTATGAAGTAGTTATCTTGCATGTTTGGTTTGGATTTGTTTCACGTCGTGTCGTACTAGTGAAGGATTTCGCTATCAAAAGGAAATCATCTTTGCAATATTCTTTGAGCAAATGATATCGTCCTCTAACAACTATTTTCAATGTGTGCACCGCCATGCGCTTTTATGGCCTTGGCTCTTATATTCCTATTCTAACACTAACTTTCTACTGCTGACGAGGTCATTTCACCTTTTCAGTAAATGGTTGCCCAGAGTGCTGCCTCATGCTCAGTTCCGTAGCTTTCCAAATCCAATGCTGCGATATTGGCCTAAATGATATTGTAGCCCATTTGATGCTGAATGACTTGGAGTTCCTCGTAGATGATATCGACTCCTGCACTGATGGTATTAATTGATCCTTAAGCATAGATATCTTGGATTGCGTCCTCAACCCATTTTTTAAAATCTTCTTATCAAAGTGCATAACGATTTCCACATCCAACCCTCTTGACTGTCTAGAGATCCTATAAGCCGGTGTTGATTCAGTCTTGGCGATTGCGGACATGGTTATTGATCTTTTTCAAAGGACTCACACATGGAAAAATGGATTAAAGTCTGACAAATCTGATTTTCTGATTCATCTCGCTCACAGAAATCAGTTTCTTATTTATGCTAACAAGCAGTAAAACTCACTTTACAAAGCAAACGTAGACTGTGGGTATATGGTCGATATTTCTTAGTTTTGAAACTTTTTCGAGAAATTAGTTATTTCCTGAGTTGTAGAGATATAAAAGAAATAAATCTTTTCTGAAGACAATTCTATTGAATTCATTCAAAATGATTTCAAGTATTTGTGCCACAAATTAATGTGATTTAAGACACCAAAATCACCATTCTTCTGAAGTCAGTGCTCCACAAGAAAGTGAAAAACCCACAGACAGGCCATAAGAGACGCCATCGAGTGCAAAGGTTATGATCCACCTAATCTCGATCATGGCATCGCCGATAAAAGAAGAAAAAAGATACTCCACTTACTTTTAATGAATGCAAGTAATTTCAGTTGAATTCACTGTCTTCAATGATGACAACAAATCTATACTCACAACTGAATTAAACTCATATTTGGCGAATTCAATAGATTTTAAAAATTTATTTTAATTGTATGATTGCATAAAATTGAATACACAAGTCACTGCGGCCGTTCAAAATTGACTGCAAAATTTGTAGATATTTGCAGTTAAAAATATTCGAATGCTTTATTAGTAGATTTACTTAACGTCAGAAGACGGCTAGTTTTTTAACTTCCCATCAAGAAGTTCTTGTAATCGATCCGATCGAGAACAAATCAAGCTATCGAAGCCAAATTGGTTTCATTCGAAGAGTGTGTGCTTTAAGATCATCTGAAATTTTTTTAAATTTTTTGGTTGAATTCCACAGGGGGGTTTTAATTGTATGACGAAAAACCTGTCAAAAAAGGGACAGTTTCACTTCTTCAATTAAAATCAATTTAGTTTTCCAATAATAAAAAGTTCAAAATTAATTAAATTTATTTTTAGCCAATTGACTAAACTAAGTAAGTTACTTACTATAGAGACTCCCAAAAAGATTCAAACAGTATTTAGTGGATGCCATTTCATAGATTGATGTGCCCTTTTCTCTATTTCCTGATCCAAATTTCAACTGAAACTCTTGGAAAATTGTTTCAGAAATGTGAATCCTGTAAGTCTTTCTCAAATAAAATAGCACCTACATTTTTTTTATCTTGAGATGGGAAGTTCAAGGTATGAGCAGGCCTATTCGCACCCATATCAATTCTTTAGAATTGAATGAAATTAACAATCAAATGATTTGCAGAAACATTTTCTCCCGCAAACTACTTATGTGAACAAATGCAATTCACAAATAAATTTTAAGTGAAATTTGAAAATAAAGTTTCATTGTTGACATATGATATTTTGTGTCAACTGGATTTGCAGTCCGTTTCTAGTTCATTATTTATGGCTTTGACTGCAATCTTAGTCCTTAGAATTATGCAAGTAGCCAATTTTTTTCAATTCAACTACATCAGTGAAAACTTTGAATTCTTCGAGACTCATTCTTCATAGTTGCCTGCATATCACCAATAATGAAACCTTGAAAATGAGAAGGCTACGAGGTATATGCCAATATGCCAAATTAGTCCTTTTATTCTTGCCGGTAAAAAACAAAATAGAGTCGAAAAATTTTGTCTGGACTTGAAACTTTAAATAAACGACTCTTGGCAGGTATTAAGGAGTTTCCTTAAACCATGTAAATACCCAATTAAAAATGGCAAAGGCATCGCTTAGCCATATGTAGCTTGAAGGCCATTTACATTAATAAGTTCTGTGCGTAAAATTTTTACTCATCTTATATGAGAAATACAGTATACAATTTTTGAGTGGAATTGACTGAGAGCGCACAAATTGACTTTCGGCATTACGTCTCTAACTAAAAGACTTGACCTCTTGTGCTATAGTCAAGCAGAATTTTGCAAAAAAACCTCGGAATTCATATTCCAATATTTTTCTTATTAAAAGGTTCTCAGAGCTGAAATTTCAAGAACGCACTCAGTTTGGGATCCTCGTGGTTATCGGCATCTCAGAAAATCATTTTTCCGATGTCGTGAAAAAAGTGCATTTTGAAATCATGGGCTATAGTCCAGCAGAATTTTGCAAAAAAAACCTCGGAATTCATATCCCAATATTTTTCTTATTAAAAGGTTCTCAGAGCTGAAATTTGAAGAACAGACTCAGTTTGGGACACTCGTGGTTATCGGCACTTCAGAAAATCATTTTTACGATGTCGCGAAAAAAGTGCATTTTGAAATCATGGACTATAGTCCAGCAGAATTTTGCAAAAAAAACTCGGATTTCGTGTTTCAATATTTTTCTTATTAAAAGGTTCTCAGAGATTAAATTTGAAACACGCACTCAGTTTAGGATACTCGTGGTTATCAATACCTCAGAAAATCATTTTTACGATGTCGCGAAAAAAGTGCATTTTGAAATCATGGACTATAGTCCAGCAGAATTTTGCAAAAAAAATTCGGAATTTATATTCCAATATTTTTCTTATTAAAAGGTTCTCAGAGCTGAAATTTGAAGTACGCACTCAGTTTAGGATACTCGTGGTTATCAATACCTCAGAAAATCATTTTTACGATGTCGCGAAAAAAGTGCATTTTGAAATCATGGACTATAGTCCAGCAGAATTTTGCAAAAAAAACTCGGATTTCGTGTTTCAATATTTTTCTTATTAAAAGGTTTTCAGAGATGAAATTTGAAATACGCACTCAGTTTGGGATACTCGTGGTTATCAATACCTCAGAAAATCATTTTTACGATGTCGCGAAAAAAGTGCATTTTGAAATCATGGACTATAGTCCAGCAGAATTTTGCAAAAAATCCTCGGAATTCGTGTTTCAATATTTTTCTTATTAAAAGGTTCTCAGAGATGAAATTTGAAGTACGCACTCAGTTTAGGATACTCGTGGTTATCAATACCTCAGAAAATCATTTTTACGATGTCGCGAAAAAAGTGCATTTTGAAATCATGGACTATAGTCCAGCAGAATTTTGCAAAAAAAACTCGGATTTCGTGTTTCAATATTTTTCTTATTAAAAGGTTCTCAGAGATTAAATTTGAAACACGCACTCAGTTTCAATACCTCAGAAAATCATTTTTACGATGTCGCGAAAAAAGTGCATTTTGAAATCATGGACTATAGTCCAGCAGAATTTTGCAAAAAATCCTCGGAATTCGTGTTTCAATATTTTTCTTATTAAAAGGTTCTCAGAGATGAAATTTGAAGTACGCACTCAGTTTAGGATACTCGTGGTTATCAATACCTCAGAAAATCATTTTTACGATGTCGCGAAAAAAATGCATTTTGAAATCACGGACTATAGTCCAGCAGAATTTTGCAAAAATTCCTCGGATTTCGTGATTCAATGTTTTTTTTATTAAAAGGATCTCAGAGACGAAATTCGAAGAACGCACTCAGTTTAGGATACTCGTGGTTATCAATACCTCAGAAAATCATTTTTACGATGTCGCGAAAAAAGTGCATTTTGAAATCATGGACTATAGTCCAGCAGAATTTTGCAAAAAAAACTCGGATTTCGTGTTTCAATATTTTTCTTATTGAAAGGTTCTCAGAGATGAAATTTGAAATACGCACTCAGTTTGAGAAACTCTTGGTTATCGGCATCTCAGAGAACCATATTTGCGATGTCGCGAAAAAAGTGCATTTTGAAATCATGGGCTATAGTCCAGCAGATTTTTGCAAAAAAAAACTCGGATTTCGTGTTTCAATATTTTTCTTATTAAAAGGTTCTCAGAGATGAAATTTGAAATACGCACTCAGTTTGGGATACTCGTAGTTATCGGCATCTCAGAGAACCATATTTGCGATGTCGCGAAAAAAGTGCATTTTGAAATCACGGACTATAGTCCAGCAGAATTTTGCAAAAAAAACTCGGATTTCGTCTTTCAATATTTTTCTTATTAAAAGGTTCTCAGAGCTGAAATTTGAAGAACGCACTCAGTTTGGGATACTCGTAGTTATCGGCATCTCAGAAAACCATATTTGCGATGGTGCGAAAAAAGTACATTTTGAAATCACGGACTATAGTCCAGCAGAATTTTGCAAAAAATCCTCGGATTTCGTGTTTCAATATTTTTCTTATTAAAAGGTTCTCAGAGATGAAATTTGAAATACGCACTCAGTTTGGGATACTCGTGGTTATCAATACCTCAGAAAATCATTTTTACGATGTCGCGAAAAAAGTGCATTTTGAAATCACGGACTATAGTCAAGCAGAATTTTGCAAAAATTCCTCGGATTTCGTGTTTCAATATTTTTCTTATTAAAAGGTTCTCAGAGCTGAAATTTGAAATACGCACTCAGTTTGGGATACTCGTGGCTATCAATACCTCAGAAAATCATTTTTACGATGTCGCGAAAAAAGTGCATTTTGAAATCACGGACTATAGTCCAGCAGAATTTTGCAAAAATTCCTCGGATTTCGTGTTTCAATATTTTTCTTATTAAAAGGTTCTCAGAGCTGAAATTTGAAATACGCACTCAGTTTGGGATACTCGTGGTTATCAATACCTCAGAAAATCATTTTTACGATGTCGCGAAAAAAGTGCATTTTGAAATCACGGACTATAGTCCAGCAGAATTTTGCAAAAAAACCTCGGAATTCATATTCCAATATTTTTCTTAATAAAAGGTTCTCAGAGCTGAAATTTGAAATACGCACTCATTTTAGGATACTCGTGGTTATCAATACCTCAGAAAATCATTTTTACGATGTCGCGAAAAAAGTGCATTTTGAAATCACGGACTATAGTCCAGCAGAACTTCGCAAAAAATCCGCGGATTTCGTGATTCAATATTTTTTTTATTAAAAGGATTTCAGAGATGAAATTTGAAATACGCACTCAGTTTGGGATACTCGTGGTTATCAATACCTCAGAAAATCATTTTTACGATGTCGCGAAAAAAGTGCATTTTGAAATCATGGGCTATAGTCGAGCAGAATTTTGCAAAAAAACCTCGGAATTCATATTCCAATATTTTTCTTATTAAAAGGTTCTCAGAGCTGAAATTTGAAATACGCACTCAGTTTAGGATACTCGTGGTTATCAATACCTCAGAAAATCATTTTTACGATGTCGCAGAATGTCCAGCAGAATTTTGCAAAAAAACCTCGGATTTCGTCTTTCAATATTTTTCTTATTAAAAGGTTCTCAGAGATTAAATTCGAAGAACGCACTCAGTTTGGGATACTCATAGTTATCGGCATCTCAGAAAACCATATTTGCGATGTCGCGAAAAAAGTGCATTTTGAAATCACGGACTATAGTCCAGCAGAATTTTGCAAAAAAACCTCGGATTTCGTGTTTCAATATTTTTCTTATTAAAAGGTTCTCAGAGCTGAAATTTGAAATACGCACTCAGTTTAGGATACTCGTGGTTATCAATACCTCAGAAAATCATTTTTACGATGTCGCAGAATGTCCAGCAGAATTTTGCAAAAAAACCTCGGATTTCGTCTTTCAATATTTTTCTTATTAAAAGGTTCTCAGAGATTAAATTCGAAGAACGCACTCAGTTTGGGATACTCATAGTTATCGGCATCTCAGAAAACCATATTTGCGATGTCGCGAAAAAAGTGCATTTTGAAATCACGGACTATAGTCCAGCAGAATTTTGCAAAAAAAACTCGGATTTCGTCTTTCAATATTTTTCCTATTAAAAGGTCCTCAGAGCTGAAATTTGAAGAATGCACTCAGTTTGGGATACTCGTAGTTATCGGCATCTCAGAAAACCATATTTGCGATGGTGCGAAAAAAGTGCATTATGAAATCACGGACTATAGCCCAGCAGAATTTTGCAAAAATTCCTCGGATTTCGTGATTCAATATTTTTTTTATTAAAAGGATCTCAGAGATGAAATTCGAAGAACGCACTCAGTTTGGGATACTCGTAGTTATCGGCATCTCAGAAAACCATATTTGCGGTGTCGCGAAAAAAGTGCATTTTGAAATCACGGACTATAGTCCAGCAGAATTTTGCAAAAAAACCTCGGATTTCGTCTTTCAATATTTTTCTTATTAAAAGGTTCTCAGAGCTGAAATTTGAAATACGCACTCAGTTAAGGATACTCGTGGTTATCAATACCTCAGAAAATCATTTTTAAGATGTCGCGAAAAAAGTGAATTTTGAAATCACGGACTATAGTCCAGCAGAATTTTGCAAAAAAACCTCGGAATTCATATTCCAATATTTTTCTTATTAAAAGGTTCTCAGAGCTGAAATTTGAAATACGCACTCAGTTTAGGATACTCGTGGTTACCAGTACCTCAGAAAATCATTTTTCCGATGTCGCGAAAAAAGTGCATTTTGAAATCATGGACTATAGTCCAGCAGAATTTTGCAAAAAAACCTCGGAATTCGTGTTTCAATATTTTCCTTATTAAAAGGTTCTCAGAGCTGAAATTTGAAATACGCACTCAGTTTAGGATACTCGTGGTTACCAGTACCTCAGAAAATCATTTTTCCGATGTCGCGAAAAAAGTGCATTTTGAAATCATGGGCTATAGTCCAGCAGAAATTTGCAAAAAAACCTCGGAATTGATATTCCAATATTTTTCTTATTAAAAGGTTCTCAGAGCTGAAATTTGAAATACGCACTCAGTTTAGGATACTCGTGGTTACCAGTACCTCAGAAAATCATTTTTCCGATGTCGCGAAAAAAGTGCATTTTGAAATCATGGACTATAGTCCAGCAGAATTTTGCAAAAAAAAAACTCGGAATTCGTGGTTCAATATTTTTCTTATTAAAAGGTTCTCAGAGCTGAAACTTGAAGTACGCACTCAGTTTGGGATACTCGTGGTTATCAGTACATAAGAATATGATATTTGCGATATCGCAAAAAAAGTGTATTTTGAAATCATGGCCTAAAGTCCAGCAGAATTTTGCAAAAAAACCTTGGATTTCGAGTTTCAATATTTTTCTTATTAAAAGGTTCTCAGAGCTGAAATTTGAAATACGCACTCAGTTTAGGATACTCGTGGTTACCAGTACCTCAGAAAATCATTTTTCCGATGTCGCGAAAAAAGTGCATTTTGAAATCATGGGCTATAGTCCAGCAGAAATTTGCAAAAAAACCTCGGAATTGATATTCCAATATTTTTCTTATTAAAAGGTTCTCAGAGCTGAAATTTGAAATACGCACTCAGTTTAGGATACTCGTAGTTATCAGCATGTCAGAAAACCATATTTGCGATATCGCGAAAAAAGTGTATTTTGAAATCATGGCCTAAATCTCAGCAGAATTTTGCAAAAAAAACTCGGATTTCGTGTTTCAATATTTTTCTTATTAAAAGGTTCTCAGAGCTGAAATTTGAAATACGCACTCAGTTTAGGATACTCGTGGTTACCAGTACCTCAGAAAATCATTTTTCCGATGTCGCGAAAAAAGTGCATTTTGAAATCATGGACTATAGTCCAGCAGAATTTTGCAAAAAAACCTCGGATTTCGTGTTTCAATATTTTTCTTATTAAAAGGTTCTCAGAGCTGAAATTTGAAATACGCACTCAGTTTAGGATACTCGTGGTTACCAGTACCTCAGAAAATCATTTTTCCGATGTCGCGAAAAAAGTGCATTTTGAAATCATGGACTATAGTCCAGCAGAATTTTGCAAAATACCTCGGAATTCATATTCCAATATTTTCCTTATTAAAAGGTTCTCAGAGCTGAAATTTGAAATACGCACTCAGTTTAGGATACTCGTGGTTACCAGTACCTCAGAAAATCATTTTTCCGATGTCGCGAAAAAAGTGCATTTTGAAATCATGGACTATAGTCCAGCAGAATTTTGCAAAAAAACCTCGGATTTCGTGTTTCAATATTTTTCTTATTTAAAGGTTCTCAGAGCTGAAATTTGAAATACGCACTCAGTTTAGGATACTCGTAGTTATCAATACCTCAGAAAATCATTTTTACGATGTCGCGAAAAAAGTGCATTTTGAAATCACGGACTATAGTCCAGCAGAATTTTGCAAAAAAACCTCGGATTTCGTCTTTCAATATTTTTCTTATTAAAAGGTTCTCAGAGCTGAAATTTGAAATACGCACTCAGTTAAGGATACTCGTGGTTATCAATACCTCAGAAAATCATTTTTAAGATGTCGCGAAAAAAGTGCATTTTGAAATCACGGACTATAGTCCAGCAGAATTTTGCAAAAAAACCTCGGATTTCGTCTTTCAATATTTTTCCTATTAAAAGGTCCTCAGAGCTGAAATTTGAAGAACGCACTCAGTTTGGGATACTCGTAGTTATCGGCATCTCAGAAAACTATATTTGCGATGGTGCGAAAAAAGTGCATTATGAAATCACGGACTATAGTCCAGCAGAATTTTGCAAAAATTCCTCGGATTTCGTGTTTCAATATTTTTCTTATAAAAAGGTTCTCAGAGATGAAATTTGAAATACGCACTCAGTTTGGGATACTTGCGGTTATCGGCATCTCAGAAAACTATATTTGCGATGGTGCGAAAAAAGTGCATTTTGAAATCATGGACTATAGTCCAGCAGAATTTTGCAAAATACCTCGGAATTCATATTCCAATATTTTCCTTATTAAAAGGTTCTCAGAGCTGAAATTTGAAATACGCACTCAGTTTAGGATACTCGTGGTTACCAGTACCTCAGAAAATCATTTTTCCGATGTCGCGAAAAAAGTGCATTTTGAAATCATGGACTATAGTCCAGCAGAATTTTGCAAAAAAACCTCGGAATTCGTGTTTCAATATTTTCCTTATTAAAAGGTTCTCAGAGCTGAAATTTGAAGTACGCACTCAGTTTGGGATACTCGTGGTTATCAATACCTAAGAATATGATATTTGCGATATCGCGAAAAAAGTGTATTTTGAAATCATGGCCTAAAGTCCAGCAGAATTTTGCAAAAAAACCTCGGATTTCGTGTTTCAATATTTTTCTTATTAAAAGGTTCTCAGAGCTGAAATTTGAAATACGCACTCAGTTTAGGATACTCGTGGTTACCAGTACCTCAGAAAATCATTTTTCCGATGTCGCGAAAAAAGTGCATTTTGAAATCATGGACTATAGTCCAGCAGAATTTTGCAAAAAAACCTCGGATTTCGTGTTTCAATATTTTTCTTATTAAAATGTTCTCAGAGCTGAAATTTGAAATACGCACTCAGTTTAGGATACTCGTGGTTACCAGTACCTCAGAAAATCATTTTTCCGATGTCGCGAAAAAAGTGCATTTTGAAATCATGGGCTATAGTCCAGCAGAAATTTGCAAAAAAACCTCGGAATTGATATTCCAATATTTTCCTTATTAAAAGGTTCTCAGAGCTGAAATTTGAAATACGCACTCAGTTTAGGATACTCGTGGTTACCAGTACCTCAGAAAATCATTTTTCCGATGTCGCGAAAAAAGTGCATTTTGAAATCATGGACTATAGTCCAGCAGAATTTTGCAAAAAAACCTCGGATTTCGTGTTTCAATATTTTTCTTATTAAAAGGATCTCAGAGCTGAAATTTGAAGAACGCACTCAGTTTGGGATACTCGTGGTTATCAATACCTAAGAATATGATATTTGCGATATCGCAAAAAAAGTGCATTTTGAAATCATGAGCTATAGTCCAGCAGAATTTTGCAAAAAATGCTCGGATTTCGTGCTTCAATATTTTTCTTATTTAAAGGTTCTGAGAGATGAAATTTGAAATACGCACTCAATTAAGGATACTCGTGGTTATCAATACCTCAGAAAATCATTTTTAAGATGTCGCGAAAAAAGTGCATTTTGAAATCACGGACTATAGTCCAGCAGAATTTTGCAAAAAATCGGATTTCGTGTTTCAATATTTTTCTTATTAAAAGGTTCTCAGAGCTGAAATTTGAAGTACGCACTCAGTTTGGGATACTCGTGGTTATCAATACCTAAGAATATGATATTTGCTTCTTGCGAGGCGTCTTTTTGAGTGGACAGCTAATTGAAAATGAACTTCTATCGGGCTTATTTTTTTTTACCTTATGCATTTAAAAAATTCATTGATATGTGGACACATACAACACAGCATATCTTTCGGGCTCGAGTAATTTCCATATCATCTATTTATTTATTTATTAATTTAATTATTTATTATTAAGAATCTAAAAGCTTACTAAGCTAACAGATATTTAACTTAAGACCAAGAATAATTTACCTAAAATATTCAAATAGTAAGAAACTGATTAAATATATAACGATGATTACTCTTTAAATTTTAACCGAGATGAATGTAGCTCCATATCCGTACATACTTCATTATTCTCGCTTATCTCAACGGTCTCATTGGGACATAAATGTGAACCGAAGCCAGCAAAGTTGGATACTTGATGTCATAGCGTAAAAAAGGTTATATCCTACCTTAAACACATAGACTCCAACGACTTCAGAACAAGCTGGAGGCACTCGTAAAGCGCGTACGTTGTACGTTTTCGATACCTTTGGCGCAAGAAACAAGAACGGATCGAATCAAGGAAATGTTAAAAAAACGAAGAGCATACGTGTCTTTAAAATTTTTAACACTTCGTTAAATGCAACTATCATTTTTCTTACCGCCGGAGGAGCAACCGACAAACGAATCCTTCATGTGCCTGTACACTCTAGAGATGAAACCAATATCTCTATCTAGAACCTTAGAACTTAGCCTAGGTGAGGTCAAGTTTTTTACTATTTGTTAAAGTTTTTTAGTTTTTTATTATTTTTTGTAAACTTTTATAAGCAGAAAATTTTGTCTAACGAGAGTCAATTTCAAGTTGGCCGTTAACGAAAATGAAAATTTAACATTTTTAGCGTTTGTCTCGTTTCTCATTAAGAAATGTTTTAAAACTATTGTCTGCCACAATAGTTAAAAAAAAAAACAAAAAACAATTTTCAAGGTTGTCAAGGTTTTCAATGCTTCTGAATTCGGCTTTCTTGTTTTCCAGGTTTTTGGAATTTTAATCCCATCCACAGCACTTTTCATATTCTTAAATTCTTTGCAACAACAGAAATTAAATCAGGGCATTCTCCAAAAGCTCATGATAAAAAAAAAATTTAAAGAAAAAAGTTGGTAAAGTTCAAGATGGCTGGATTCGATTAGTTTTCGACATCGTTTTATGTGAGCAAAATGGAGTAAATTTTATAAGTAGTAGAAATTTAACTCAGCTTTATATTGAACTTTCAAATAACTTGAGTATAAAACAAATTTCCCCAAAATCCCTATAAATCAAAGCCCACGTTTTGGCATTCTCCTCATAGCATCAAGCAGAAAATTGCACACGAATACGAGGAAACGTATTCTCCGTCTAAGAAAACCCCCCCCCAATTTCAACCTCATATTTAAATTCGCATTTAAAGGTCATTGTTTTCATTTCCCTTGAATCGGTCGTAAACAGCAAAGCGTACTTATATAAATCCCAATCTCAGGTTTGCCTCAATGAATTTATCAGAATTCTCCCGAACACAATAAGCCAGAGCAGGGAACATTTCATAGCACATTTAAGCGTTCATCAAAATAAATGAAGTTCTGCATAGCACAACGACAATGAATGTGTGTGTGGGGTTGTAAGTCCTAAATCCTTTTGCTAGCGGCAAATAGCATCTGCTTTTCAACCAGATCCTCTACAAAATGAATATATTATAATCCCTCGTAAGACTCTCATCTACTTCACTTTGTAAAAACAAAGACCTATCAAATCAACCATCAGTAAACTTTAATTAACATACTTGATTCTTCAATTAATTCGAAGCGTCTCTTTCATTTCTAAGCAAAGGACCAAGAAAGAAATAAAAAAACACACAGAAAGAGAAAGGAAGATCAGAAGCATAAAGAGAAATCCAAACCACTTTCCACACTAATTGCTTGTGCTACAATCTTTAGCCAAGTATCCTCGTCTTCTTTGTATCTTTTACGAAAATTGTAAATACCAACCCGAACGCAGAGGAAGCCATAGCGTCGCCTTTGTCGAATACTTGCTTTAATAATAATCACCACATCGACGACTACCTCCACTCCGACCACAAATGTTCTTACCTTTGTGGGTAAATTGCAAAATTAAAACCACCATTGTTCGCCGAAGCGTACCTACGGATGCAGGATGCAACAAAAGGAGCCATAGCCCGGAGAGCTAGACATTGTTTTACCTGAGAATGGAGCGCTTTCTTTAAATAATGTTGATTATTATTTCTTAAATAGATTTGCATCATCAATTGTAAGTCTTTTGCAAACGAATTACAATAAAGAGGAGAAAAAATATGCAACGGTTTAAGGACAAAGGACGAAACTTTTATTCAAAGCATTTGCAATGAAAGAAGACTCTGCATGGACCGATTCTGATAATTTTATTTCATTCTATAGCAGCCCATAGCTTATCCTTTCACTCCCATAAAGGTTGTGAATGCGCTTCTGAAGTAAATTCATTTAATCCTTTTAGATCCTTGTTTCTTATGTAAACTGACATCAAATCATATGTACAATTTGATGATCTTTATGCAATTCCAAATAAGGCTCATCCTTAGCAATCGATACGACTTCGGTTTGTCCAAACAACTAGAATCAAATCTCTGAACTCAAAGGATCGAAAAAAAGAATGTTGCACTAAAAAACAAGACGGATGTATGATCTTGTTTGCGAGGAGAGCTTATGAAGCAGAAAGTTAAATCGCGAACTTAAGATGTGAATCTATTCAAGAAGACCACAGCAATAATAACAACAATGCGAATCCAGTCATCATGTTCAACAACAAAGAAAGATGTTCACGAAAGAAGTCCGAACCCCCAGTTGAAAGATTCACTAATCGCGGATGCCAGAAAACTTGGCTGCCAATGAGAAGCAACGTGTAGTTGAGAGACGGTTCATACTGTTACTGTTGAGATTCCATTTGTTTTGTTGATCATGATCTACAGTCAGAGTCAAAAGTGAGTGAACAGGAATGAGATGTAGCGGATAAAGACACATCATATTAAAACTCCTAAATTGTATTCGAAAATGTTCCATATTTTATTATAGTTTAATGGCAACATTCTAGAATTTAAGCCCATTCTGTGGTGAAAACTGCCCCAAGGCGACTTTGCAATATAATCAGTTGCTTCAAATCACAAAAATGGTCAACTAAACCCGGAATAATTTAAGGGCATGATAAAGCAACCAATCTCGAAACATGTACGATCAATGTTTACGGTCGTTATCATTTTGAGAGACCCACGTACAGAAATAGTTCATGTAAACTAGGAGCTAAGTTCAACTACCAGAAGTCGCAATATATCTCAAACTATCAGAGAAGAAGTGGCCTGCAATACAGAATGCAACAGGTCCACTGGTGATTTGATGACTTGTCTCACTGAAAAGTGGAACCAATCTATACATAACTTCGGTGAAACAAAGATAGTTGCACTCGATATTTCAAAGTCATTTGACAGAGTCTGGCATCCGGCTTTGTCGAAAGTGGTTTCAAGTCTGAAATTCACCATATAAATGCTGGTGTTCCCCAAGGCTCAGTTTTGTCTCCGACTCTCTTTTTAATTTTCATAAACGATCTCTTGTCTATCACATCTAATCCAATATATTCCTTCGCAGATGACAGTACCCTCAGTTTCTCATATGCGTTTAATGATTCACGCCCCTGCTCTTCGGACGTGGACATCGAACGAACGAATTTAATGCTTCCAAAACACAATGCTGTCTTATGTCATCAAAGCGAAATCCTTACACCCAGCCATTGTCCATGAATGGCACTTGCGTCGATGAAACCGAAAAACTTTCAATGCTCGGTATGTGCGTGAATTCTAACTTACGCTGGAATGACCACATATTCGATGTCGTCAAGAATGCAGCTTAATGTTTAGGTTTCCTAAGCCGATGCAAGAAATACTTTACCCCTTCTGACTTAGCTACAATTTATAAGGCTTTCATTCGGCCAAAAATGGAGTACAACGCTTTGCACCTGCTAGATAGAATCTAAAGGCGACTTTTACCCCCAATGCTCCGAAGAAATAGCTAATTGCATTCCGCCCCTCAACAATTCACTCGCAACACCCGCTCATCAGTTTACCCTTAAGCCTATTTTCGGGCGAACTGTGAAATTTAGAGAGTCTTTTATAGGCCGAACATCGCGCATGTGGAATGCGTTACCTCGCTCTACTTTTCCTCTGCACTGTAACCTACAGCAATTTAAGACCAATGTGCACCGCTACCTTCTTTCTCTCCCTTCTAACTTTCCTTCTGCTCGTGCTGTGTAAACGCACTATAAAGGTCCAACCAATCCCTTGAGGACGTGCACTATTAAAAAAAAAATTTCAAAGGTAAACAAAAGAAAGAGGACCGCATAAACAAACAAGAACTTCCTGATGGGAAGTAAAAAAATATATAAACATAAGCGAACACTTTTGGCAAAACATATTGTTCATTGACGAATGCAAATTTGAAATTTTTTTTAAAAATAACGAGGAAGAATAGAGAAGCTTAGACAAAGAGCTAGAACCTCAAAATATTTTAACCGCAGAAAAACATGGTGGAGGTTCTGTGATGGTATGGTTATGTTTGGCGGCTTCTGATGTCTTAAACTAAGTCTTTATTGATAACTTGCCAATAAGTATGCAAAAACCAGGCCTGCCAAGAACGTAGGTCTTCGAAAACAATAACGGTCCCTAAACATAACTCTTACATGGTGTGAGAACCATCCGCCACAATTACCAGATCCGAATCCAGTTGAACAGTTGGATTATTTAGACCGGCAAAATCGAAAACAACTGACTACATAGGCAGAGTCGCAAATAAATAAAGCTAAGCAAATTATCACTTCTTATCGTCCAATAAGATAAGTCTGTTGGATTATAAGTCTTCACTCTACTTTTGACTCCTAGATAAACAATGTTTTCCTTTTCAATAGAAATATACATTCACTGTTATCATTTAAGTAAAATATTGTTTATTTGGAAAAACAGTACAGAAGCTTTAATTTGATGTATCCATATCCATCCTAACTCATTATTGTGCAACTCAAACAATGAAACAAATTTTCAGTCAACGAATGTACACTCACTTTTGACTCCGACTGTATATACGCCTGAAGCAAGCACCAGAATGTTGTTCATGTTAAAAACTTGGGTCTTTCTGATTCTTCCACCAATTGCACTGGTAATTCACTCTCTAAGTTGCATCAGATGTTGAATTAAAAACTTGCTGAGGACTAGTTTCAATTATATAAATAACTCTTAAAGTAAAGGCACCGAGCAAAGTTGCAAACTTTTGTGAATGCAGTCACGAAATTGAAGTAGAAGAGTTCAAAGAATCGAAATGAAAAAAAAATAAAAAGACTGCAACTTAACCAGACTTAAATCACCCTTTTTTTTAAAGCTTCGATTTCAGGCAATCATTGAAATCGGCAATCAATTGAATTCACGTTAGCTGGGTTGAAGTGAGCAGTGAATTCATATTTTTCGTTAAAGTCATAACTGAAGTCATTTCAACCAATTCAATTGAATTTTTTGTGGTTCAATGGTTTTACTTCAACATTTTGTGGTTTTTCACTAAGTACCTTCTTGCTCATTCGATCGGTGAGGTCGTTAGTGGGACATCATGGATCACACTGTGTTACATTATCCCACCACAGTTCAAAAGAATTGAAATGGTATCTATTGAATTCAGTGACTTCAATTGATTTAATGTTTATTCACTGTGGGCTTCAACTCAAATCAAGTGAACACGTTTGTGTCGTTGAAAAAAATTTAACCAGCTGACTGAATTCAATGAATGGTTAAAATGAATGCACAAATTACTGGCTTCTGAAGAATGGTGACTTAGGTTTTTTTTGAATCTCAGTCTTCTTCAGCAGTATTGTATTCATAATTATAGATGACATCTCTGAGCTAATAGCTTGCATTAAATTAACCGACTAGGTTAAGAATTAGACTTTAGTGAGTCGCAATAAGTACAACAATGAAAGAAATTGAGCGTGTTTGATTTCCTTCATGAGCTACAATAAATGGCGATGAGAGTAAAAAATGTTATTTAAATAAATTTCAAAACCTAAATTATAAAAACTTCCAAAGCAAAAGCTTGAAATAAAATAAACTACGCTTTATCGAAAAAATTTTGATAAGTGTTTGTACACGTGTGTTAACATTACAAAGCCTATATCCTATAAACGTAGGAAACATAAGTTTATTCGTGCCAGGTGAAGACTTCGATTGCTTATTAAGATCAGGTTCAGTAATATTTAATTGCAAATGAAATTGCAACAAAGCGACAAGCACCCGTGCTCATCACCCTGGGAGGTGTACAAAGTTCTATAGTCTAAGACTGCACCCGTCTTGAAATTATTTCATGTTTTAGTTCGTTTATTGTTGCAGCACTTTACACCAAAGTTTAATTAAAATGCAAATTCCTTTAAATGTTAAGCGGTTAAGCAGGGAGAATTAAAATCAATCAGCGATTTTATTATCAACCTTGAAACCTGGTTGAAACTAGTAAGTTTGGTGATTAAATTCCTGATCCTGTTACCGACGCAGGAAAATTAAAAAAATCTTACTTTGCAAGATGCTCTGAGAGTAAATTCATGGTGCGACTACAAAATGAGAGAATCAAACAAGAGCTGCTTGCATATGGAGCAGCATCATTCGGGAAATATTGTTAGAAGATCCTGACGATGTTAACGTCATTAAACAAAGGTCATCGAGAAACAATGACGCACATATTCATAGTTGAAGCAAAGAGTCTCATTACAGCCACATAACGAGGTATTATTTCAATTGCTAAGCAAATAACTTGTTTGTACTTACATTTCCTTCCGTATATATTATTCAGCAGGTCTTAACGAAGAGGCACTTCTCTATTAGAACTCGCTCTTCACACGCTACAACAGCGTTAAACATCGTCGCCATTGTTGATAACAATTTAGTTTATTTTGACCACATTTCTATGACTCGATGACACCGACGCATCAGCTTACTGGCGCATCACTCACTGACTTAGTAGATAAAATGGGTCTTCATGAACGATGCGCAAATATTATTTGTAATGTAGACTTCCCCGGGTGTTACAGGACCGACAATTGTAGCAACTCCCTAGAGATGGATACATTTTGGCGTTACCTTTTGTAATTGTAATTATTTGCCAAGTGTTTCACTCGAAAATGACTTCATTTGTAATAATCCATTAATTAAGAAAGATTAATAAATCTATCCCATAGTTTGCCAGGACATAAGAGAAAGCGCATGGATATTTTAATGAGCCTCAGGCAAACAAATACCCTCAATTAGCAAGTCCATCAATAGTTGCCCCATCAACTGAAATCCATTCAGTAGCAGATATATATTCGCAGGCTTACAATGTGCGACGCCACTCTCCCGGGATTAACACCAGCGCACACACGACACTCCTCATCGCCACTCTCCGTGGATATTTGTTCATTGAGGTTATGACAATCAATATGCCGAACCGGATAAGCAAGTATGTAGGTTATACGAGCATACTCAAGTCTGCATTTCCCAGAGGGCCTGATTCGCTGAATTCAGTCGAAATCGGCTCGTGGATAAATTATTTACAGTCACTCAGGCCCTGTGACTCGAGCTCACTTGTCAACCATTGACCCGGCCCACCCACTCATCAGAAATCATATTACAATAATAAATTTAAGGACTTCTTGCACAACTTCCTCAAATAAATAATGGTGCCCAATTATTAATAGCAACAATCCCGGGGAATGGTCACTTGACTGGGGGCAACTGCTGCTTCGTTCGTGGATAATGTCTGCGAATTTCATAATAAGTGGCCAATCCAACTCAGCTGCTAGTGGAGAGTTCCACCCTAAATTATTGGTTCATAGTTGCGTTGTCGTGATGGAATATTATTGATGAGCGACTATCAATCGTGTGTCGTGTTATTGCGCCCGTCGAGGTAAATAATTCATGCTCGATGCCCAAGCGAATCGCATATCGTATTCCCAATGCAGTTATCAACATGAAATCAGGGAAACTCAATGGGAATATAAATTGATGGGCAGTTTCAAGTGATTATTACAAGAATTAAGGGATGATTGTGCAAAATCGAATATGCAATTCGGTATTCACTGTAAATTCATTAAAATTTTAAATCCTTTTTGAGTTAAATTATTTAAGTATCGATTTGGTTTTATTGTTTTTTTTGTCAGATTTATACATAAATAAAGCTCAGGCGGATCGCAAAACAGATGTTATAGCAAAAAGCGAAGGTGTACGTGCCAACCTAAAAGACTAGTTAGTGCTGTGCTTAAAATCAAATCATCGGCCACAAGTTTAGATGAAATACACCCGCATTTCATCAAGATGATTCTACCTCACATTCTCCTAGCACTTACATATATACTTATTCTATCATAATGACATCTTCTTTTCCTTCCATACGGAAAACTATAAAAGTTATACCTGTCCTTAAAAAATCTAATTCGCGATCATCGCTGAAAGAGTTCAGACCAATCTCGATGTTATTGTTTCTATCAAAGGTACTAGAAAAACTAGAAGCAAATTATAAGTTTTTTAAAGAGAAAAAATCTCTCGACTGATAAACAATCTGGTTTTAGGCAAGGTTATAGCTGTACGACAGCTTTCCTAAAGGTTTCAGAGGATATCCGCAATGCAATTGATAAAGACCTAGAAACATTTCTAGTGCTATAAGATTTTCCAAAAGCATTTGATACTGTCAACCACAGAAAACTTAAAAATCAGTTTCGTTTTCTGATAGTGCTGCCAATCTTATTTTTTCTTATCTAAGTGATCGGAGCCAGGCTGTTGTCATTGGTGATCAAATATCCCGCCCTTAAGCTTTTTTCGGGGGTTCCACAAGGGTCGACTCTTGATCCGCTATTATTCACGATGTTTATCAATGATCTTCCAATTCATACAACACACGCATCTATAGAATTGTATGCAGATGATGCTCAAGTTCAACTTAGTTGCAAGCTGGTTCTGATTGAGGATAGGGCTCATAAATTGAATTCTGACTTGAAAAGAATACTTCATTGGTCTAATAATAATTACTTAAATCTGAATCCACAAAAATCAAAATGCTTGATTATTTATAAAACTTCACTGGATCACAAATACTCTCCGGCTTTGTATCTCGGTAACGAAAAACTTGAATACGTAAGCAAAACAAAAAAGCTAGGTATAATTTTTAATTCTACTTTAACTTGGGAAGATCACATTCAAATGCTTAAAGGAAAATATATGGATCACTGCGCAGTCTCTCTTCGTCGAAACAATTTACACCACAACATATTCGACTTAAGTTAGCAAAAACTCTCATCGTTCCTATTATCACATATGGATGTCAAATATTTACCAGCCACAATTCAGAAAAGAAAAGAAATCTTTAGGTTGCTTTCAATAATGTAACGCGGTACGTATACAATCTTAAAAGATTTGATCATATTTCCAACTATTCAAGCAAAATTCTGAGTTGCACACATTTTTGAAATACTTGTCCTTAAAGCTTCTGAATAAAGTTATAATAAATAAAATACCCTCTTATCTTTTTGAAAAACTAAAGTTTTCTAACTCGTCTCGGTCTTTCACATTATTACAACCAAGATTCAGCTGCAGAAGCTCTGAAAGGCAATTTTTCGTCTATGTCACAAGACAGTGGAACAAGTTACCCATTTCCATCAGAAAGCATCGTGGTATCATACAGTTTGAGCCAATTCTATTCAATTATCTGGCACAAAATTAATTGTTGAATTATGATTTTGTTATAATTTTGTCAAAAATTGTGAATTTAAAGTCCAAGCATTAATATTTTGTCTTGCTTGTCATACAGAAAATCTGTTATAATATTATTATCCTTTAATTTATTAGAATTTGAAATTTTTTTTGTGTCTCTTTTAACTTTTACTAATTTAAAGGCCCTGTAGCCCATTGTAAAAGAATCTATTAAATAAATAAATGAAATGAAAAAAATAAAATCCCAACCGTCAGGAAATATTGTCATGCGACATCTAGCGATGATTTTTTGAAACCTATCCGGCACAAACTAAAAGATCGAAATCGGTTTAGATGCGATTTCAAAAAGAACAAGAACTTCCTGATGGGAAGTTAAAAATTAAAAAAAGGCATTTTTGAAACGACCATTTTTGAATTAAAAGTATCAAAATAAAAATGTTTTTAAATGCAGACTTTTTGTGGCAATGTGAAAGTTTATTATTCTGACTTTTATTTGGCAGTTCCATGAGAGAAATTCATATCAAAGCGGCTGCAAATTCATTGGGAATTTGTGTTAAGAATAAATGAATGAAGTGGAATCAGTGTCTTATCCAAGCAAGTGTTTTGCGTCCGTGGCGGCATTTTTCTAAGTGAGAAAAAATGAATAACAATTTTTTACCTATAATAGTTCAGTAGATACGATACTGTGATATACAGCCAGATGGACGAATGGACAGCGGATGCTATGAAATAAGGTTCCTTTCTTTGAGTATGGAACACTAAACAGGAGCTAGGTTTTGTGAAAAGGTATCAAATAAGTGATAACCTGATCCTTATTTATAAACAAACTGTGCTTAATCCTTACAAAGGTAAAAATCTGGGCATGAGTTTTGCTTGAACAAATAAAATAAAAACGGTTGTGAAAGTTAAGTATTAGATTAAGAAAACTTAAGAGCTATATAATGACAATAAAATTTCATTATACAATCAGATAACAAAGCCTGTTTAGATGTATCTTTTCAATTGATGGGGAAGCACTGACTAACGCAAATATTCCAAAATAATGTTCATCGTTCATCGTTCATACCTGATTACAGAGGGCAAAGCGTACTATTTTTCGCAACAATAACCTGAAGATGAAAATCGATTTAAATTGACGATCAAAAAGAGCAAAGCCTTACGAACTTTTGTGAAAGGAATGAGAAATTTTTTCAGCTCTTAAGGTCGATTCAGCTCAATATACACAAATTCGGATCTTCCGAAATGGCATTAATTTCATTGCTGGCGCATATTGATTTAGTCATGATTCATGAACTAGTAAAAAGAGATCTTTTTGGATTTAAAAGTTTTAAAGATGCCTGCCTGCCCGCGATTTGGTCAGCCAAGTTAATTTCCGGCAGTCAAACCATACTTTACAAAGTATTTTCAAGAACTGGGTTGCACTTTGGCTGTATGTTTATTGAAGTAACAGGTGGACTGAAAAGTTCGTAGGCTTATGGTATATAGAAAAAATCTTTTTTTTGTTGAAAATTATTTTTATTATTCAAATAAGTTGCCTTCGCTGGTGAAACAATATTCCGATACCAAATTTATAGTAATATTTGCCTTTTGCCTCAGAAAAGGCTTCAGTTTCTTCGAATACCTCTTCATCGGCGTTAAATTTCTTTTCAGCAAGGATGCTCATGAGTTCTGAGAACAGAAAAAAAATGCTGGATGCCATATATGGATGCGGAGACAATTCGAATCCCAATTCATTTAATATTGCCATCGTTTTCATTGATTTATGACGCGATCTTGATGAAACAGAACTTTTTTAATCTTCAATTGGGGACATTTTTCCACGATTTCGTCCTTCACATAATGCTTCCTCATTGTCGCTGGTGATAGTTTCACCCTTTTTTAGATATTCGATGAATATTATACCACGCGAATCCCAAAATATTGATGCCATAACCTTGCTTGCCGTCCGTTGCGTCATTTCACGCGTTGGAGTCGGTTAATCGCGTACAGTCCAATCGGCTGACTGTCAATTGGACTTCGGTGTGAAAAGATGGATTCATGTTCCATCCCTTGTCACATATCGATGCCAAATTCGGAACAATGCTCAGAATTATCAATTCGTTATTGACTTCGGTCCATTGTGAGCTTGCGCGGCACTACTTTGAACAGAGCTTTCGCATACCCAAATATTCATTCACAATACGTCCAACAAATTTTTTTTGATATCTTCAGGGTCGCAGCTATCTCGATCAAATTCGCTTTATGGTCTTGCAAAATATTTTGTAGACTTTTTGCATGTGTCAGCCTACGAACTTTTCAGCTCACCTGCTACATTCGAGTTGCTCGCAGCATCGCCCTTGAGTGATCTGGAGCATTCAACGATCCAATGGTACGGGGAAATATAAAGTGAAAAATAATGTAGAGTTGTACGGAACCCTTCGTGTGTAATTTTTTATTTTTAGCAGGGGTAGTAAAGTAGTTTGCATTATTATCATTTGATATTCGAAAGGTTTTCCTTAGAATTTCAGTTTAAAAGTGCATTCATTTGATGTGTCTGTGCCTTCTTTTTAAGGGATACACTCTGATATTGACTTAAACATTTAACGCTCAATTATTTTTCCATTCCAAGGTGGGCATCACTTTCACTGCCTACAAGGCCAAGACCATCCCGTATCTGATCGCAATTATATGGATCCGCTTCACCACCGACACAACGTCTCCTGTCTCTACCTCTTTTCGGAATATAATGAGACTAATAACGCTCTAAACAACTCAATATACCTTAAATTTTGAAAATTCATTGAACACATTAATTTTTAATTTTTCAATATTTTCGTTGAATTTAAACAAACTCGGATAAAGGTTGTTAATTTTCCCAAAAATCATATCCTCCAAAAAGTGGGAATAAATCAATTATTGACAATTTTCATTACACGGACTGAAATTGCAAGGATTAATTGCTAAAGCGAAATTAACCAGAAATAATAATGAACGTATTATTTTTTTGTTTTGTTTTTTTTTCTCTCGTGGATATTATTTGTGTTTATTGTCAAATAAATTTAACAATTATCTGAAACAAAAACATTTACTAAAACAGATGGAGCAAAATAAACAATGCAATATTCACGTGAAATTTATTTGCAATTCAGTTAATGAGTTCCTGAGTGAACAACAATGAATTAGCAAGCAGGACATAATTTCAAGGCATCAAAACATTCGTAAATATATAGTATACGTTTTTTTCTGTGTATAGATAGATTTATTTGGAATAAAAAACAAGAAGAACAACAATAATAAACTACCTAATATAAAACAGAGCCCACTAGGTTTTTAGGCTCGCATTAAAAAAAATTATGTGATTATATATTTGTTTTTGTGAATGGATTTTAGAAGCTGCTGAACGTAATCCATTAGGAAAAAAATGCTATATTCACAAATGTTTTATTAAATTTTATGTAATGAAAAAATAAAACTTCACATATTGCTGGAATATTTTTCTTATTTAGTTTAACTTTTCCCGTCGTCTATTAGTAACCAAATCTTGCAACTGAATTTCGAACCATTTGCTCCATTATAAAATAAAAAAAAGACCTTTTATCAGAGTTTAAGTGAATTAGAAATATATTACTAGACTAGTTATTTAACATCATAAACACAAAATAGGAATGATAATGTAATAAAACTTGTTTTTGAAAAACAAGCTTTTATTACTTGATGAAAGAGAAATAATAAGTTAAAAATAATTATAACAGACTTTAATTCTTACTAACTATTTTTTTTTTTGACTCTTATTATCTTTACTCTAACAATAAAAATTCAAGTTAATATAAAAGAAAATGGAACATAATTAGTAACACCAAAGGCAAAAAAAAATTATATTAAAAAAAATGAAAATCTCAAAATGCCCTTAGTTAAATCAGAATGTAGGAATGTTTCTTAAGTCTTATTCAACTTACAATTTATCAAGAAATTGAAGTGACGACATGATGAATTTTCGTAAAAATTACGAAAAAATGGCTCAGAAAAAAAATTCGTAAAGTTTTTACATTTATTATTATCATCAAGTAATCTCCAATTGGTATATGCTGATTTATTAAAGAATAGTTTTAAGACTTTTAAACAATCATCATGAACGCCATGACGGACTGTAAGAGTATTCATATTACAAAGCAAAGGATAACTGGGTTGACGACGATGTTGAAATGAGACATTATTTTGTTCATATATTTTGTACCACCCCAACACGTGACACCATATTGGGGCTTTGGTTGGAAATAACAAGAATAGATTTCTTTAAGTAGTAAGATTGAGCAAATATTTTACAAACGTAAAAGGTTCCGCGAATATATTTCCATAACAACTCATGGTTAGCCAAGCTCATCATGGCATCTATAGTTTACTCTCAGTATTTTAATCATCCACTTACTGAATTGAAAAACATTCATCGCAAAAAACGAAACTAATACAAAACGAAGAGTAAGAAGAGTTTGAGTTATCTTTGGAACTCAGGCACATGAAAGAATTCTTCAGCATCAAAGCAAATTTTGGTTGAATGGTTAAAAAACATTTTTTGTTTTCGAAAATTTGTGTTCGGCCAACCAGGTCCTCAAAACATTCGGATGCGAACTTACATTGACTAAGAGATCTAGAGGACTGCCAAAACTACGAATATATCAACAGCCAACATTATCAGCGAAAGCTGTATCAAAAAAACATAAATGGTCCCATCACAGAACCCTGAGGCACTCTTAAGTAAAAAAAAGAATTTCGCCACTCGTTTCACAAATTGTAAGTCTTTGAGGTTAGAGAGGAAGACCTAAACCAATCAAGCAATAATCCACGAAAATCCGCTTTTTCTCATAAGGATTGCGTGGTTTTACCATATCAGAACCTTTCGATTTATCAGCAAATAGACCAGCAGTGAACTTTTTGGCATCAATGCTTGAAAAAAATTAGAACAAAAATTAAAAAGGTAAGATGATGATGATGATTAATGACGAGACCCGCCTTGGACGTACCAACAAGTCATCAACTGATACAATCTTTGAAGCAGTGAAATATTTTTTTATCGAAAGTCATCGAGACGCCTTTATAGAACTTGCCACGGATATCGGCTAATGGGTTGTCTCATGCCAAACAATGTTTTCGGATGTTTTGGGCATGAAACGTGCGGCAGAAAAACTTGTTTCGAAATTGCAAAATTTTGATCAGCGGGAGCGTCGCTATAAACATTGATTCAGATTTTCTCAACAGGTTCATAGCTGCTGACGAATGATGAATATATCGTTTAAATAAAAGCAGCCGAACGTGACAAGACTGAAGAGAGCGCATCAAGAAGGGTGAAGAAATTTGTGACTGTTTTCTTCAATTATTATAGGGTCAGCTCTAGCTACAGGGTTGTACCATCAAGCTATGTGCCGTTTGCGTGAAGAATTAAAAAAAGTCCACCAGATTTGCGGCAAAAATTTTTCATTACGATAATGTAACTGCTTATACATCGCTGCTTCCTTGTAATTTTTTTTTGTTCAGAAACAACACCACAGTCTTACTCCGGTCGCCAGACTTGGTCCAATGAGATATTTTTTGGCTCCCAAAACTAAAAGGACGGCGAGTTTCCACGATTGAAGTAATAAAGACCGAATCGATGGAAAAGCTGAAAGGCCATGCCAAAAAGCTCATATCAGAAGTGCTTCAAGGATAGGTTTAACAAGCTGGGTGGCGAAGTTGGTAGAGCGCCTGCCTTTGAATTGATTCAATTGATAGGTCGCAGGTTCGATTCCTAGAGTAGTGGTCTAGTTTTTCGAATCTGGTCCAGTCACCATTTGCCATTGCGATCAATTTAATGGCTTGGTCGACCAGTGATAGTAGTCTGACTAATGGGTGGCGTTGTTGAAGTGGCTGTTGTATCGCCTTAGTTCCTAATTCGTGTTTTCAAAAATAGCTGTTTGTGTGAATTGTGTGTAGATGGCTCTGCTGTGAAGGCATAACACTGACAGCGGGGTGTCTAAGCTAAATCTTCCAAACTTTCAAAGTTGTCGAATGTCGAACAAAATCCTGTGAATTAGGTTAAAGTCAATAGGTCGATATCAAATCCTCCGTCCCGTTTCGGGCTCCACCCACGGAAGTGAGTTGAAACCAATTGCACCTGAGTTTCTCAAGCCACTACACAATCTTTCATTCTTCTCCTTATTCTTCCGCTCGCTCTGTGCTCACGCATTATAAGAGTCTTAATATCCTCTTGAAGAGCGAGCAAATAATTAAAAAAAGCAACTTTGAAGAAAACAAAATAGACTTCCGTTTGCAGGGCTCTTCACCTGTCAAGGCCCTTTTTCTCCAGCGTTGATATTTTGATACTCGCAAGGGAATCAAATCATGTAGGGTACTTTGCGTTGACCAAGCCTCATGAAATTTTGCAGGAAGCACAAGTAAAGCTAAAAATCAGAAAACTATAAAGTTTTAGTAACATCACCTTTTTTTCTATTTTCAAAATCGCAACTCAATTTTCCGTCAAGAATTGGGCTTTGAGAAATAATTAAAAAAATATGTATCATAAAACATTGTACGATGGAGCACTTTCGTGTTCGCTTTCTGTCATATTTAAATGAATTGAGAGGGCCAACAAAAGATTCAAGCACAAACCTCTTCGATATATCCCGAAATTTACATCACATCCGCAGGAAATAAAGCTCAAAATAAAATCACATTCCACAGCTGCCCACAATATATTTCAAAATCCTTAATAAAAAGAAACTCCCAGCCTTTTTTCCCACATTTATCTGCCGCAGTCCACAGGGAGGATCCGAAAACTTTACTTTTAAATACCACCATTACAGCGCAAGGGACTAATAAAAAATGAATTGAAAAAACGAAAAGAAAAAACCGCCCTTCATCTACTCCCAGTTAAGTGGTTTCTTTAGATGACTTTTATGGATAATTTAGGCAAAGAATTTGAAGAGAATTATTAGCAGGAATCGAGAAGATTTCAAACAAAACTTTTCTCTAGTACCTACTACGAGGAGGAGGTACTCGACAAACTTGAATTCAATCAAACTTTGTCATCGAGTAGAAACGAATAAAGCAAATTAACCTCGCTCTCTCTCTGACTTTGCTGTCGATAAAACTATTTAATAAACTCGTACCACGACTCACCTATTTAATTGTCTTGCAGATACACAGACACACTCCAACATAAGAGCCACTCATATCCTTCGAACTTGTGTAACAATTCCAAACATTCCATGGAGGGTGATAAAAAAGAGGTAAATTGTATCTGCAACTCTTACAACGGATACAAAATCAATCCAAATAGGAGATAAATCTCAGAAATAGCTGAAAACTTTCCTCATTTCATACTCTTTGAACAGCGCCGTAAGTTCAATCTTTAGTGAATCCTTTTTCTTCTAGAATTTTTTATTAAGGTGAAAAGGTTACATCAGCACCACGAGATACAGCGACAACAGAGCGGTGACACATACAACGGTAATGAGTCTATCGCCGTAATGTGACAAACAAACTGCACAAACACTTTCACACACATACACACTGGCAAACCCTTACCCGGGGGATGAAAAAAGTTCTCCATCTTCTTTGCGCCAACTTTCTGGGATAATTTTCCGCCACCCATCTCGTAAAAAAGAAAAAGAAAAATAAACAAAAAAAAAAGTTAAAACCTTTTACGCAATTACTCGGCAATTTCGAGGACGCGCACGATGTATGGCACACGAGGAGCAGCAGGAACAAGGAGGCGTACAGGTTCGCCTGTGACGCTGCGCTGGAAGCAGTTCCACGAGACGGTGTGCTGAAAGCGGTTGTCGCTCAAAAACTTAATGATGCTTATTTTAGTGGGAAACATTTTCGAAACTGAACTTAGCAGAGATTAATTTAAGGATAATTGGGCCGTTGCTGATGTTGGCGGCAAGGCGGCGGCGGTGTTGGTGATGATATCGAGAGTTAGTTTGCAAGAAAGTCTGCTGATGAGCTGCCAGCTTACGTGAGTCTTGTTTTCTGTTCTGGTGGAAAGTTTTAATATGAATATGTACGAACGTGAGAGCCCAAAACTTGAAAAGCCTTGAGGAGAACCTCATCGAAAATTCGTTTGCGGAAAATGTTGTACGATACGAATCTCTGAAATTGAGAAAGACACTCATCCGAAAAGAAGGAGCAAGTATTTTGTGGTCGTTAAGCAACCCTGGGGGGCATTCGACAAATTAGCTTAATAGATTTAAGGAGCTACATTTCTTCGTTTCTGTGTAAGGCAGAATGAGAGTATCTTTTAATAACATGCCATTGATACCAGTCTCAGTCTTTACCAACTTATTTCCGCAACATTTTTCCAATTCAAATTGAATTCATTTGGCTTAAATAATTTAATCAAGTCAACTTTATAAATCGTCAATATTATGAGAAAGATCCATTTTATTTTTTTTGGTACACTGTTCGTGCTGTTAAGGTGACTTTGTTGGAGATCTTCAAATTGAGGACATTTACATTATTTAAGTGAAGAAATGGAAATTTACGAAAAGCAAATGTGTGATTTTTCATTTTCCTAAAAAATGCATACACTGCAAAGAAAATACATCCTGTGAACTTTTCAAAAAGGCTTCCAAATAAAGTAAGTGTGTCTTCCATCGATCGCAACATGATCAGTTTTGCTGACGGTCTTTTTTTTTATGTGAAAGATTTTCTTGCAGCGTCTCATACCATTCCTACGACTTAACTCTTTCCCGGTCTTGGCCTTGACGATGTTGGTTTGATTGAACCTTTGCTCACATGTCTGAAGCCCTTTTTACTTATGTCTGCTTCTTATCAAGAAACCACATCCAAATGTGTGCTTGTAAAATATTGCTTGCTATATTATCCAACTCGCACTTGGCCGCTGTTTTAAACTCCCTCAGCTGATCAGCTCCCCTCACGTGGTGCATTCTATACGCGTTTTTGTTCTTCAGCAGTGACTCCCTGGACCAGTTTTTGGGCAATGCTTAAAGTCGCTGCTGTCAAAAAAAAAAAAAACAAGTGGCAGTCGGACTAGCGCACCGAGGGTTCCATACAAACCTGTAGGTATATAAGTAAAAATTCACACATCATCATTGTAATGGAATTTTCAAAAACAAAGGTCTCTTTATCGTTTCAGTAATCCTTTATTTTATGTTTTCACATATCATTTATTTTATATTATAACTGAAATACCTTAACTAGCCTTGCAGCAGCCTTGCAAAATAAAATATTGTCGGAACAATAAAAGCAAGTTGTCTGATAATATGTTTGTCAATATTATAATAAAGGGTTTTTCAAAGTAGGCCGACAGGGACAGCAAACGGCGCCATATTTTTTGCCGCTCTGTTGACATTTCTCTTCAGCAAGGTTTGTCATTTCATGATGGAAAGATATACGACAAAACAACGAGTCGAAATTATTAAAATTTACTACCGAAATTCAGAGTCAATGGCCTCAACGTTAAGAGCGCTACGTTCAATTATTGGTCGTCGTAATCATCCTAGCAGATCAACAATTGAGCGTCTAGTGGAAAAATTTGAATCCACAGGCACAGTACAAAATGTTCCCGTGCCAGTGAGACAAAGAAGTGCCCGTAGTGTCGAGAACAATGCTGCCGCTGAGGCTTCAGTTGCAGAAAGCCTAAATGTGTCTCTCACACGTCGTTCTCAAGCGTTGGGCATCTCTGTGACATCGTTGTGGCGAATTTTGCGAAAAGATCTTGGCCTACATCCTTTCAAGATTAAATTGACGCAAAAACTGAAGCCGCTTGACCACCAGAAGCGTCGTATGTTCGTGAATTGGGCTGAGCAACAACTTGAAAATGATTCGGATTTTCATCGAAAAATCATCTTCAGCGATGAGGCTCATTTCTGGCTGAATGGCTCCGTCAATTAACAAAATATGCGGTATTGGTCAGGCAGCAATCTACACGCACTCCATGAGTCATTATTGCCACCCGAAAAAATTAAGGTTTGGTGAGGTTTATGGGCCGGCGGCGTCATTGGGCCGTAATTCTTCCGTGATGATCAAGACCAGCACGTTACTGTGCTCGCTACCGTTCAATGATAACCGAATATTTTTGGCCCCAATTGGATGATATGGACTTGGAGGACATGTGGTTCCAACAGGACGGCGCCACAAGCCACACAGCGAATGTCACAATCAATTTATTGGAAACCAAGTTTGGAGAATGTGTTATCTGACGAAATGGTCCAGTCGCTTGGCCGCCTCGGTCGTGCGATTTGACGCCGTTAGACAATTTCCTGTGGGGCTACGTCAAGTCTATGGTCTATGCCAACAAGCTAGCGACGATTGATGAACTTCGCACGAATATCGAACGTGAAATTGCAGCAGTATCGGCCGATTTATGCTTGAAAACCGTCGAAAATTGGGTTTAGCGTCTGGACTTCTGCAAGCGTGCCCGTGGTGCCCATGAAAAAGAAATCGAGTTTCATACATAATGGCATCGAACGTACTTTCACAGGAATAAAGAATTTCATTGATATCCAAAACCGTTTTTGTTTTATTTAAAAAAAACTTTTGTAGCGCTCTTATTGAAAAACCCTATATTTACCTTCATAAAATAATTATTTTTAAGTCATCACCTTATTTGTTTAACAACCTGGAATTCTCTCGATCCCGTAGGACACTTAACCTCAACACACCTTACTATAGATATCTTAACTCGTCTAGATTTTTTTCTGTCACGACATAAGGTTATGGAACTCTCTCTCTCTCTTTCTTAAAACCGGACTTGTGTTACCTTTTCCTCACTCTACTCCCCGTCACAATGATTTCTTATAACTTTTTTAGATTAAGGTAATTTTTGTTATTGTGAAAATATTAATACGGAACCCTCTATGTGCGTGTCAAACACGCAGTGGGCAGCTATTCATGGTGACCGGAAGCTTGCTAGTCCAAAGAGAATTAAAAAAAGTATCGGAAGACTATTGGAAAGAGGACAACAGTGCCAGACCTGGCTTGAATTTACTCTTAAGGAACCTGCATAGAAAAGTTTTCAGCTGGCTTGAAAGTAGGACATTCTCTCTATCCACTTCTGATTAATTACACATTTATCGAACTCAATGTGTAACTTATTTTTTCAACGATATATTCGTCAAGGAACTATACGACCAATAAACGCCTCAAACTTTCAAGGTTTGATCAAGAAAAATGCTTTATCATGCTTATCAGGGCCTCATTGACCGTCTTCTTGAATGGGAAATGATCTAATACAACATGCGTCAATCCACAAGTATTTCAAACAGACACACGTGCAAGGTGCATTGGCTTCTTTGTGATTGCACGTGAATTTTCCTTGCCCCAAATCTGTTGATTTTTATGTGGCTTTATGTCGAAACGTGTGTCTTCTAAGATGATGATTTTTTGAACAAAAGCCCTAACAGAGAAGCGTCACCGATACGGGTGGTCATTTCTGCACGCCTTACAGCTAGGTATATATCAAAGAGAATCCAAAGAGTGCTTACAGCGACTGTACCTCTCAATACAAAGCCCTATTAGCAGGAGTCCCACAGGGGTGTATCCTGGGACCTATTTGGTTCTGCTGAGTGCTAGATTTTGCCATCAGGATGGCATTCCTAAGACGCAGCCAAAGTTGTCATACACCCAATTTTTACATTAAGAAAATCAGTTTAATTAATTTTTTAAAGTGGTAAAGCTCGTTAGTTTGTTTAAATGAGGTAATCTGCGAAACAACTAAATCGATTTTTAAAATTCTTTCATCAATATTCACTATTGACTTTCAGTGTTCATCCTGAAAGGTAAACATATACATGCATAGGTATAATCACATTAAAATAAAGGACTATAAAATAGAAATGTTTTAGAACTGAAAAAGATATTTAAAAAGTCGGCTGTTTGTTAAGGTTTATAATATACAAATTGTTACAATATGATTTTAAAATTTATTTAAAATTTATAGCAATCTCTCATTATATTTGAATTTAGTTATTTTATGTTATATATTTAACGAATTTTTCGCAAATTTATTGTCTTAGTACTAAAAGGGACACTTTCAATGCAGAAACCAAATTTGTTAAATAAATTGAATTGAATTGAAAAAGAATTGAATTGATTGTATGTGTATTAAACTCCTCACAGCTCTGAAAACTAATTTTCAATAATTGCCAAGCGTGAATCATGGTCACACCATTTTAGGCCTCTTCACAAATTTTGAAGACCACCTCATTCTACCCAAATTTGAATTACTTCGGCGTAAAAGTGCTTTAATGAATTCAAAACTTGGGAATAAGTCCCAAAATCGACCGCTTATGTATGACAAGCTGTTCTGATAAAACTTCATCTTAATACATATCCTTTCTTTTCTTCTCTTAATTGAAATGAAGGAGACTTAAAAGCAGGCCGGAACATGCGAAAGAAACGTCCAATTAAGAGTAGCTTTCAATTATTTTCCTTGTCTTAAATTTTAAAGATTTTTCCAATGGTCTTATTTTGGTCTGCCTATAATATCAATCCACAATCGGCACTCCATGGTGAGAGCAATTATGTGTTACACAATTCATAGTTCCTGTAATGTCAAAAGTTTAAGCAATCCCATTGAAATATTTATATTATTAAAAAAAAGAAAAAAATACAATAACATCAAAAATGTTTTATTCTCGGTTCTATTTTTCATCTAAGATTTTTTTTTTCTTTACAGACTGCGACTTTGAGGGGACACAAGAAATAAAACGTCAGGCAAACTTTCAAGCATTACGGTGTGCCGTTTTGAGTGCTCGTACTCGTGGTCGTGCTCATTCTCCATTCACTTCCTTGAAGGACGACGACGTCTTAGACGACTAATTCCATTTTGCCGTCCAAAACGAAATTTGCCCCGTTGAGAAATGACACAGCGACTAAAAGCTCCAGGACCAAGGAGGAAAATCGAAAAACATAAAGCACAACAACAGCACAATACACATAGTCGGACAGCAACATAAAGTGCTAATCGATGTTCGAGTTGCGACGACTGGTTTCCTGCTTCTCCATAAGAATCCTTTTCGCACAAAGGCCAACTTTCCAATAAATTGTGAAGCAAAGAAAATTCTCGATAATTTCCCCCACATACACACAAAAGTCCGACGAACGCAGAGAGCCCAACTTATGAGCATATGTACAAGGCTCCAATGCTAAAGACCAACCTTTCAGCAGAATTTAAACTTGATGTTGATAGAGCGCAATATGGTGTAGTACGTCCTGCCAAGCTGTGTGTGCTGACATGAAATATTAGTGCGGTACCGTACCGACTTAAAACGTCAGCCCAGGCACTTCATTTATAATAAACTCGCTCCTTAGCAAGGAGTCAAGAAGTTTTCAGGATTAGCTGTTTTACTACCATAACTATACATATCTTCTTACACTTGGAATAGCTGACAGAAAGACAAGCATTGCGAGGAGCAACAACAAAAAAAAAACAACAACAGCTACTAAAAAGGATCACATGTCAAAAGGGGCTCACGTGTCCCATTTGACGGCGAAAAACCACGTACAAGGAATACAAATACGCTACACACGCAGCAAATACGAGGACACACATATATAATGCAAATGCTAAGGAACATGTTGGAGATTCGATTTATTTTGCTATGCCTTCCATCGATCCTCTTAGCGACGACATTAGAACCGGGTAAGTTTAATCATATGTTAAGTCTTTTCTTTTAACTCAGTGAGAGTCCTGTGCAACGAAACGGGGGCGTATACTTAACATTCGGCAGTCTGAATGGAACTGACTATTTCAGTTGCACTTCACATACGAGTACATACCTCGTATCTGTCACGTTTACATTCTGTCTATTTTTTGGGCATGTTCATTTCATATCCTTGTTAGGAGCAAAAAAGGACAAAACCTTCGCTTCGCTTGTGATAGTGATTTGAAAAAGACACATATTTTGTCGAAAGTCAGGAGACTATATTTCTTTGTAGTTACTTGAATTGAGATTTCAAGGAAGGAAGGATTGTTCAAGGATTCAAGGATGAGTTCGCACATGTTGTTTGTCTTTCTTCTTTACTTGGTTTTGTTTTGTTTTTTATTTGTGCTTATTACTGTGAATTGTGAGTACATTTTGTTTTTTTTTTTGGCTTTCGGATTCAGTGTTGCTCGTTTTGAAAGGATATTTAAGGAGGAACATCATGAACATACATAAATAAAGGATAAGTGGAAGTGCCTTAGTCGAGGAAAATCACTTCCTTAATCTAACTTTATTGCATTCAATATTTTCTTCTTAAAAAAGGATAATGTTTGTTTGGAATTATGCTTTTCTGGGAACTCTTACTTAGATCTGAGTCCTTAACTCATTGGCAAGGGATTAGATATA
The DNA here is from genome assembly GCA_963555765.1 of Orthonevra nobilis. Classification (NCBI taxonomy): domain Eukaryota; kingdom Metazoa; phylum Arthropoda; class Insecta; order Diptera; family Syrphidae; genus Orthonevra; species Orthonevra nobilis. The sequence goes on along the minus strand of OY743226.1, from coordinate 27,605,802 downwards.
TTTTTTTCTTAAAAAACCTGTCACATATGAAATAAGCAAACGTTACCATTTTTTAAAAAGGGGATTTTCAACTCAATTGTCTGTGCAGAGAAGTTCAGCTTAAAATAGGTACTTCAATCAAGGATCCTTTTCTAAAATATTTAACTAAGGGCTTAAGAAGAGTAGTTCGGAAAGAGTAAGAGGGAATCACGCCTCTTACAAACACATTTATTTTATGGTCTTCCTAAGGGCCTACAATTTTTATGACGGTGTCTCTGCAAGTTGCAGTCACAAGCACTCTGTTTGTCTTAGACGATCGATCATCGGAGATCTAAAACTGCTCTTGATCTGCTTCACATCCTTCATGGTCCGTGTAAAATTGCTTCTGTCTTTTCTATTTTCGTGAATCTGGTGGCTGTGTTTTAAAGATTAAACAAGTTGGAGTTCTTTTGTCCAAGCAGCCGATTCTTTGGATTTTGTGGAGTTCGCGTTATATGGACCCCAAAATCCTTACAGGATTTACCGTCAACACTCAGCTACATAAAAAAAATGACTTGCAGAACTCAAATTTAATCCTTCGAGTTATGAGTGTTTATCCTAGTTGTTTGAAAAAACTGATTTAGCATCGATTGGCTGGGATGACTTGCTGTTAAAATATCCTACTAGCTGTCGTCTGTAAATTTCTTATTTGTCTTGAGATGGATGAAGTCTCTGACAACCTCTGTATTGTAGCTGTCAATTGTGAAGCTTTGTTCCAGCTGATATTCGAAGGATTGATTTCTGGTCCCCAAAGTATATCTGTTTCTGTCCCCATTAGTTCCAATACCAAGTATTCTGGCCTCTTCTTCAACAGCGGTGAAAGACATTATATTGGATGCGAACGGTTATGTCAATATCGTCCGGATGTTTCAACAGCGGACAATAACTTTACAAAATCCTTTGAAGAATCTTTCCAAGAAAAGGTTGACGAAATCAACTAATCAGTTTTCAGTTTTGGCCGTTGTTTTCTATACCATAGAAGGATGAACATGTGATGAGTATTGAACTTTTGTTGGATTAAGTGCAGTTTTCAAATTATGGTATTGCTTGATAAGTGAGTCGCAAACCGTGCTCAGTCGTCCCCAAATATATTGGATAGGATTTTGGAAACAATATTAAGCAAGAATATAGCGTAATATTGAATTATTTTCTCGAAATTCCGGGATAGATCTGTGATTTTTCTGCATGGCCTTCATGAAATGCCAAAATGGTTTGCTAGATTTTTAACCAAAGGAGTCGAATGCCATTGCCGAAGCGATTCAGTCAATTCCAAATAATTTAATTACCAACAAAAGTCCTTTCCACCGAACGCAGCTTAAATATTAATTCCAATAAACAAATTAGAAAACGCTTCAAAGTAGGATATTTTCCAATTTTAAAGCCAGACAAGAATTTCGATGCGTCTTCGAACTACATGTCCATTAGTTTGACGAGTTCGTTGAGTAAGTGTTTTGAAATGATAATTAAACAAATAATTTTTAATTTTCCTAGATAATAACAACTCTAATTTGCCTTCGGAAAATTTGGTTCAGAGCTCATCATAGGAGCTAGTAGAGGTATGGATTTCCTCGACATCGAAAAAGCATTCGATAGTGTCTGACATGATGGACTCTTGCATAAAATGCTTTGACTTTACTTTCCCATGGCTTAAAGTCGTTCAGTCTGTCAGTTTAGTTCTGTCAGAAAGGTCGTTCAGGGCTTGCATTATCGATTGGAGTTCTGTGATTCAGAATCTCGTATTTGGTGTACCTCAAGGATGCGTTCTTAGTACGACTTCTTTCGGCTTATCAACAAATATGTGTATGTTTGTTTATTTATTATACACATATACAGCTGTGGCAAACGATAAAAAAATTATAAAAAATTGCAAACACAATTTAAATGAAGATAACAATCTGTAAAAAGGCTTCGTTATTTATTTGGTCTTGTTTGCTCTGTTTTGTAGCCGTTTTTCAAAATAGTATTGCATTTCGTTTAATATAGGTATTTGCGCACGTGGTAGAGTAGTGATTTTGTGAAAAAACAAATGAATGGTATTAAAAACATGGGGCTGTTCAAAGCTTAATAAAAAATATATGGACCAAATGAAGGGGAAAAGTAAATAAGACCTGCACATTTAAATGAGAAATATCCATAAGTTATCGTTTTCAGAAGTCGGGAAAAGATTGAAAACATTATTCTCGAATGCAGTTACCTACAGTGAGAAGCATTAATTTACGGAAAAGGTTAGCAAAACACAGAAGACCGGGTGAAACTAATGGGGCTGATCATCGAAGAATCGTTCGAGTTGTCAAAAAATATCCAAATATGAATGCGAAATAAACTCAAAAAGAAGATATGAGAACGATTCAGTGAAAGCCAAGCTTTTGGAAGGGTGACAAAAAAAAACACCAATGATCTTAAAATTTCGAAAAGAAAGATCAGCTTTTGTGAAAAATGAAACGATTAGACTATTTCTGAATGGAACAGAATTTTATTGAGCTATGACAGTAAAATTAAATGAGTCGGATTAGATGGTAAAAGATATGTCCAGAAGTTCCGAATATGAGAAAAAGGAACCGTGCACTTTTATCGAGAAGATGGTTTAGTGAATTTGGAGCATTACATACAAATACTAGTTACTAGGAGACTCATGCAAGAGTATAACCCAAAACACACGGCAAGGGCAGCAAACCAATGGTTTCTTAAGAATTCTGTTTATGTTTTAGATTGGCTATCGTAAACTCTCAATTCAAACCCTATTAAAAGCCTGTGATATGAACTTAAAACCAAAATCAGCAAGCATATAGTATGTGCTTTGAAATTTTTTATGTATTAATTCTACCCAAAAAAAGTGATCTTATTGAAGTTACGCCCCAAAGATGTAAGGTGGTAATCACGAATAAAGAGTTTCCTACAATATATTGAGCCAGGAAATAACGATTCCGTCAATAAGCAAACATTTGCCATTTAGAAATATTTAATGGAATTTAAAAAATGTTGAATTTTGTTGTAATTTGTTTTTCTAATTTTTACACTAAATTAACAAAATAGAAACCAAGGTTTGATGTCATTCAACTTTAAACTTAAAGCAAATTCGGAATATTGTCGCAAGTCATAAGGTTGCTTTTCTTTTCTGAAGCGAAGGAGAAAGCTGATATTCCGGTAGTCGGTCAGGCATTCACATTTTCGAGCGTGACATATTTGGTGCATATTTCCTACCATGACAACGCAGCAATATGTAAAAAAATTCAGCTTTAAGACCATCTGACGACTTTATTTTGCTCTTTTACAGCTCTTTTATGTCACTTTCCTCGGTATTGGGTGAACGAACTCCTTTATCGGCTGTAAGTGAAAATATTCGCGTAGAAGCTGTTTCAGTTCGCTGATATTTATTTCACAGTCACAAAGAGACTAGGTTCCGGTATAGTAAATAAAAAAACACAAGTTATTTTTCTGTTTCTAGACTCTCGAAGACCTATAGCTTGGGGAGTTAATAGAATCTTTTCCTTTGTCGTAGTCGTTTTTTCTATTCTCCTCCATTAGGTCTTTACTGTCTCCTTACTGCTCGAGTTTTTGTAATGCAGAATCCACGTTTCCCATTTGTGGGCGAAAAACGACTGCATGCATCCTGGTGCACTATTCAGATGGTCAGACTCATAATCCAACTGCTACTAAACTAAAAATTTATCGCCTTGTTGATTTTGTTGGCCGTTCGGCCTTTTATGAGGAAGTCTTGTCTGTGATTCAAAGGCATTCTGAGTATTCGACGCAGCTTAATCTCTGGTATATAATAAATATTCGGGTCGGGTGGTTGATCCAATGCACAACCGCGATCTGAATGAGTTTTGGCGCTGAATCGTTTAGACGTTCCTAATAAGGCCATCCAAGGGTGTCGTGTGGAGGCTGTTAATCGACTTGACTTGGATAGGATCGTTATTTTACTCTTCTTGAAATATTTCATTCCAGTAAAAATATCTTGCTAGCGAGAGACCTTCAATCATTTTCTCACATTATGATGCCTTTATTTATCAGCATACAACATTGAGTCGCTTTTTCTAAAACAGATCACATAACGATTCCGATATGATAGATTCTTCGATGTCCCTGAAAGACATATATCAAGGTAAATTTCCCATAATTGAATCCTCCCTAGGGTTCATTCATCAGCACATAACTTCTAAGCACAATAACCATTAAATTAATTTTGCATGCGTACAAGTTGCCCCAAGCGTGGTCTTTTACCGTAATTTAACTTCAAAAACGTCTAAAACTTCCTGCCAGAGTACAGCTCTTCCGTTCCCGACGCCACATTACTGCGAAGCTGTTTTATGTGGGATCGTTTGATGCTATCAAATTTGATTTTCCTCCAAAAGATGAATTTTCATTTAAAAGTTCAGCGGAAAAAGTTCGAAGGTAATAAAGTAACTTTACGGCGAAACAAAGATGCGCTGGAGTGAGGCACCGATGATAAATTGATAGCTACGAATCAGTTAGATGCTAGGCGAAAGAACACAATCACCATAGTCAACACATGAAACAATGCTGTGAGGGCTCTGAGGCAATGGGATTTCAGAGGTTTCCTTTTTGGCTATAATTTTCCAAAAAGTTTATTTGGTTTTGATTAAAACTGAAATGTTACTGCGTGCGGTTTCATTATTGTGCTTCACGCAGCTCCAGGCTGATATGTTATTCGATATGTAGACCGATGAGATTGTTGGAGATTTGACCTGAACGTGATTCTAAAGGGCATGTATGAAAGCAAGATACTCATTGGGGCTTTTTTTGAAAAAGATGCAACAAATAACATTGGTGAGGCTTGAAATCCCTCTCCACCTCTTGTTGCAGCAAAGGTGCATAAGTCTTTTTCCTAAGCAAATTAAATTGTCTTTATGCAGTTGAAAAATCTGAAGCTGCTGGAAACACCAATTCTGAAATCGTAAGTGTCTCAGCTAAACACTTTATATATGTTTATAAAGGGTTTTTCAACCGGGACTCTACAAAAGTAGAGTGACAGGGACAGCAAACGACCCCATATTTCTTGCCGCTCTTTTCACATTTCTCTTCAGTAAGGTTTGCCATTTCATGATGAAAAGATATACGAGCCAACGAGTTGAAATTAATAAAATTTACTACCGAAATTCGGAGTCAGTGGCCTCAACGTTAAGAGCGGTACGTCCAATTTATGGTCGTCATAATCGTACTAGCAGATCAACGATTGGGCGTCTAGTGGAAAAATTTGAATCCACAGGCACAGTACAAAATGTTCCCGTGCCAGTGAGACAAAGAAGTGCCCGTAGTGTCGAGAACAATGCTGCCGCTGAGGCTTCAGTTGCAGAAAGCCCAAATGTGTCTCTCACACGTCGTTCTCAAGCGTTGGGGATTTCTGTGACGCCGTTGTGGCGAATTTTGCGAAAAGATCTTGGCCTACATCCTTACAAGATTAAATTGATGCAAGAACTGAAGCCGCTTGATTACCAGAAGCGTCATATAATCGTGAATTGGGCTGAGCAACAACTTGAAAATGATTCGGATTTTCGTCGAAAAATCATCTTCAGCGATGAGGCCCGTTTCTGTCTGAATGGCTCTGTCAATAAACAAAATATGCGGTATTGGTCAGGCAGCAATCCACACGTATTCCATGAGTCATCATTGCATCCCGAAAAAATTAAGGTTTGGTGTCGTTTATGGGCCGGTGGCGTCAAAGGGCCGTACTTCTTCCGTGATGATCAAGACCAGCACGTTACTGTGAATGGGGATCGCTACCGTACAATGATAACCGAATATTTTTGGCCAATTGGATGATATGGACTGGAAAGACATGTGGTTCTAACAGGACGACGCCACAAGCCACACAGCGAAGTTTGGAAAACGTGTTATCTCACGAAATGGTCCAGTCGCTTGGCCGCCTCGGTCGTGCGATTTGACGCCGTTAGACTATTTCCTTTGGGGCTACGTCAAGTCTAGGGTCTATGCCAACAAGCCAGCGACGATTGATGAACTTCATACGAATATCGAACGTGAAATTGCTACAGTATGGGCCGATTTATACTTGAAAACCGTCGAAAATTGGGTTCAGCGTCTAGACTTCTGCAAGCGTGCCCGTCGTGGCCATACAAAAGAAATCGAGTTTCTCGAGTTTCGAGTACTTTCACAGGAATAAAGAATTTCATTGATATCCAAAACCATTTTTGTTTTATTTTAAAAAAAAACTTTTGTAGCGCTCTTCTTGAAAAACCCGATAAAAGGCCCAAAATGCATCATCCTAATGGAATATACTAAGACTCCTATAAATGTGGTCACTTTTCATTTCTAATTCATTATTTTGAAAATCTGCAGAGGCAAAATAAATGACGAAAAGAAATTTTATGCCTTACTCATCCAAAATGAGATTACATGAATTTGGAAGTCTATATCACTCATTTATCTACAGTGAAATACAGAATATTCGTGATCGTGCTCCTGCTTTCATCAACGGTGTCCTTGTCCTGTCTTTTATAATGGTTTTCTTTCTTAAGGACGGAATACTTCCCCACAGAATTATGAAAATTGTAAAAAGGGACAGCAAAATCTGAAATCCGAATGAACGGACCCGTGCCCATGATACACCAACTATGACCACCGATCTTCATGCATAAGAAGAATCCAGAAAGGATATTTTTTCTAGGTTTTCCAATTACTGCGCTTTCTTTAAAACATAAAATTTGCTTATAACACTTTTCCGTCTTAACGCATTTGATGTCCTGTGGTAATATCGGAAACTATGTATAAGTCTGAGGGAAAAAACATTCCGTGGCAATCCAAGTCAATTCCTTAAGTTGAGCTTCATTACAGTTTTTTGGAATGAGGTGTAGAGCAGTTTTTGTATCGAAAGCACAGACCTTAGCACCTTTTCTCCATTCAACTGAAAGCCTTGGAAAAATTAATGGAGTGTAGGTATGCACTTTAATTCAAATCATATTATATTTTCTGAAGGGTACAAAAGCTGTCATGACTTTGCACAAAGTGATGAAAGCTCACATGTAAAATAAGATGACTTTTATACCATGAAAATTTACGCAATCCGAGCTTAAATTTAACCTTTAAATTCTAACATTTTATGATCCTGCTCCATCTACTGCGAAAAAAAATTAGAAAAAAAAACACCCACCGACCTACACCCAGTTAGGCAAAGAAGTTTTATGCTTATGCCCAAATCGGCATCCCCCTTCCACCTAATAAAGTTACACTTACCCGATACAAACTAAATCCCGCAAAACCAAACGAAGCGACCTTGTGTAGTGCCTCTATTCATCAACATCCTCATCAACCGCTTTGCGTATCCTTTAATTAATTTCCGAACTCATTTCTCGGCGGCCGGTAGCATTGAACTGGTGAGTTAAAACTCCAGCAGTGGTGAATGTGGAGGTTATTGCTTTTATATCCTGTTTTGGGAAATTATGCGAACGGAGCATTCCACCATGGAGCGCACAAGACCTCGCAGGATAATAGTTAAAGCCCGAGCAACCAGGGCCCTTGACCGGGACTCGGTTTTATTTAGTTTTAACTCGAATTTTATGAAGAGAGATGCATGATGGGGGTTGTGTGATGTGGCGGGCGTAATTTGGTGGTGCGGATAGATGTATCCTTGCCCCTGGTTCCGTATACTATACTCATATTATTTTTATGTGCGTGGTTTTCAATGGAAGCACTCGTATGTTGCTGTTTTTTGTTTTTTGTTTTTTTTTGCTTCTCACTTTTATTTTGCCTCCTTCCTTTTATGAAAACACTTTTTCTTGGATGAAAGAGCAAATAATTTGACCTTGCTTTGCGATAGTGGTCCTCTTGAATGGGTGTGTGTGTGGAAGATATATACACTTACGTATACCCGTTCTTTATCCGTAATCATCATAACTTAAAGTTTGTTTTAGCTTTTTTTTGTTTTGGCTTTCGTGTTGTTTGAGAATTTCATTTGATTTGCGGGGATGCGATTGAAACATTATTGGAAGTGAGAGATTTGTTTTACGAGGGTCAAAGGAATATAAACCAAAGTTATTTTCTTACTGCTGAGTAGGCAGACGTAAACAGATGAGACCTGAAAGGGTTATCCGCAGGCACCAATTTTCAAGATAAACCCTTTTTTGTGAACGAACAGAATTCATGGGGAACGCAAGTGTTCACATTTTACAAAAAAAAAAACCAGATGTACATATTGATCGACCTCTGAGCCCTTTGATCCCAAGAAAACATTGCATGTGTTTATGTACTTTACAAAATCTTGAGTTAACATTGAATGAGTTCTTACCTGGAAGTTTATCGGATCCTTTCTCAGAAATAATAAGTGAATGAAAAGCCTTTTAACATGGTAGATATTTTGAGTTAATTGAAGCTCTGCCATGTTTATAATATGTTCTTCTTTATCTCTAAAATTCTTCTTCGTTTTGTGTGTATTTGAATGAGTCCCTGGATGGGTAATTTTATTAATAATTGTCTGATAAACCTTCTGAAAAATAAATGATTAACCCTTCGGGAGTAATTCATAATCATGTTGGTAATTGGCGCCGAATTTTTTTAGTGACAAATGTGAAAAAAAATGTGCATGCACTGTAAATGGTTTCTATGACTAGACTAGCGGACGTAGCAGACCTTTGCAATGTCCCAACGTTGGCTTATATGCTGGCTCAGCAAATGTTTTTCGATGTTAAAATTTTCGATAAATTGACATTTGAGATTGAGTTTTACATTTTATTTTCGATGAGCCAGCTAAGCCGCTCGCTAAATTTTTCTTCGTTGCTTAAATCATAAATTAAGAACCGATTGAGATATTCTAACAAATAATGTTCAAGCTTTTTCCGTGACCTAAAGTGTCTTAAGGATGAGTTCTGATAAGACTGTAGGCATACTCGACAAATCTTTGTTTTTTCGCGCTCTGAAAACTATGCATGTATTTTGACGGATTTATTTCTGTTACAAGTGTTACCTCATCCGTATTTTGGGACTTCTTTAATTTTTCCAAGCTGCTGCCGAAATTTTTCTTGCACCTTCGCTTCGTGCTCTTGCATGTGGGATTTCGATATCAATTATTTCCATACATATATTATGTATTGATGCTCATCAGTTGCATTATCTGGAGTCCTGAAGAATATCTATGTTTTCCTGCACATTGGGTAATATTATTTGGATTTGTTATTTGTAATTTCGTTCAAAATATTTCCATCTATCGTTACTGAATACAATTTATAGTTGATGGAGATATTCTTAACCTCCTTCCTTGTTTGTGAATGCAACTTGAATTATTCTTGGCGTTTTTATTCGCATTTGAATTTTATTGCCTCTGTAAGCAAATTTAAGAAGCCCTAAACATTTTCACGTCTGTAATAATTTCACCTCATTCCACACTTGCAATTATTTTGTGTGCACTCTGTTCAAATACATCTGGCTTATAACTTTAATAATTGCTCGTAACTTGGAAAATATTATTTTTCCTATTTTTGATAAGCCCGAAATCAAAAGCTGGCAGTCATTATTTTTGGGATCCATTTGTGGTGTAGCTTTATTATTTTTTCTATTTTTTTCTTTTATGCTTTGTTTTTCATATCTGCATTTTTTTTTTTTGCTGGTCATTATAGTTGTACCAACGTCTTCAACATAATTATTTACCCTTGCGCTTGATAAATTCTCCTTTTTTTTTTTGTTCGACTGCCCTTGGAGGACATGAATGTGTATAAATGTATATATAAATGTTTATTCTTCAGATTATGCATAGTTTGATTTCATTTAGTTGTAGAATAAACAATAAAAGATGCGTTTTTTTACGGAATAAATTAACATAAAGTGTATTTTTTCCTTCATGCCTACTAAAAATAAATATATAATAACGAAATTTAACATTAAATGAATGCACAATTAAAACGAATATCTACAAACAGATATTTTGTGCAAAATGGAAATAAAATCACATAACACTCTCATTAAATAAATTCGAATAAAAAAAATATTAACTCTTGTAAACAAATCGCAAAATTCGCAAAAAGAAGAAGCTTGGTTTTTCAAATAATCATATATCCAAAATAAACATAAATTATTTTTAAGTAGGTGTTACACGACGCGGTTTGTGGTACACGAATTTTAACACGTGATGAGCATTTGTCATCTGTCAAATATAAAAAAAAATATAAGAAAATACTTTTGTTCAAAAAAAAAAAATTGTAGAAAATTTACAATTTTCTTTAATTTCCATAAGAAATTAATTGTCTTTGTACAATGTAACTTAAAAGAAAAGATGAATGAAATCGGTAAACTCATTATCAAGTTATGGCGTGACCACATGAAACAGGGATTAATTTTTATATCCATAGCCAAAGTGAGTGGATTATAAATTTCACAGCATACACATGTTTACCAAATTATTTTGTAATTACAATTTTTTAATTTAATATAGTGGGAATATTAAGAATAAATATTTTAAAAATAATACTTAAAAACTCAACTATCCCTCGTTGCCAATTTGGGGCTAAGGTCGATTTGCTTAAAAATCCTATCAGAGTCAAAAACGCCATTGGACGGTGAAGGGTGACATTAAAAGAGGGATAACAAAACTGTTCGATATTCTAAGTGTAACCCTTCTCATAAAATGATGAATGTAGTAACCGTAGTCAATACAGACCGAACTCTTTAGAATTATAAATGATTGGAATGATAGGAAATAAAGGCTTATGTCGTTCCTGTACACCCAAAAATCAGCGTCTTAATTTGGAATTCGCGAAAGAACATGGAGACAAGCAACCATATAGAAGGAAATACTTCCAATGGAAGGAAGTATGTACTTTGATTCTTCAGTCCGCAATTCAGCCTGCACGACATCATCACGTTTGTTAATATTTAAAATACAATGAGAAATCGAGACAATCACATTTTTTAGTCATTTTTAACGTTGTTGCAATAGTCTCTCAGTTTGTCGTCCTTTCACAATGTGAAAGCGAAACCTTTTTTATCACTCACCTGATTGCCATAAATGCAGACTCTCTGATTGCATTTGCGTGCCAGTCCTTATTTTCAACTTTTTGTAATAACTTAGCCTGCAGTGGTTAGTATTTTTTAAAAGAAAATATTTATGAAGATAAATACCTTGTGCTCAGTTTAGATTCTATAATGGATTTTTCGAAACATACTGAGACTCTGAGAGTGTATTTTCGTAGTACTCTAAGAGACTTATATTTATTGCGAAATATCTGCTATTAAATGCTCCTCAAAATTATTTACTATGACATTTTCGAATCCAAATTACAATATAGAATTATGCACTGTGGAGGTGTTTATCAGAACAAAATTAAACCTCTTTTAATTTCGCTAGGAATCGCAGTTTTCCTTTGCTTTTAAATCTGAAAATTCTACCAACACGTCATTTATACTTATACTATATTTACCATATTGTTGTACTACTGCTTATCGAAATTTTTATACAGTGTCTTTATAGTGTCTCTTCAATAAGCCAGTGGCAGGAATGCCTACCCAACTTGTAAAACAGTTGCGTTTGAATTTTAACTATGTTCATGTCGAATCCATTTTGCCTATTAACATGGTATAATACTGCTCCTACTGAAAAATTTAATTCCTTTTTTAATTTATTATTAACCTTTTTCGTACGGTCTCATTGATGTTAATTCAAATTTTCGGACTATGTCATATTAAATTAACCCAAATTTTTTAAAATTTTATTTTCTCTTACGCCCCTTGAAGTTGCATTCAATATCGTTTCATAAGACCTCTTATATTTCTTTGTTCTTTTCTCAAAAATGTATGTACCTTTTTTTCTCTTTTATGAACTTTATTGTTGTAATTTTGAAGAAATAAAAATTATCTTTCTATCTATCCTAAAATTGTATGGCAACAACACGCTACTGCACCAATTCATACGTCGTGGTATTTATTTAAAAAAAATATTTGTGGGAAATATAGCAGAAAGTACTGGAACGGCCACGTCATAGTCCAGATCTCCATGTGATAGTAAAAGTTCAACTGGTTCGCATATTTAATGTAATTTTCCATGTGACACAATATTGCAGTGATTATAACGTGTCTTAAAAATGCTGTGTCTTTCTTATATATTTCTCTCATGTTAATTAGATTTCTATTTTGTTTGTACTACATTCTAAAAGATGAACAGGAGGTTAAGACTTAAAACGATATTTTTCTGATGTGATGTTAAATATTAAAAATAAATGTTCAATATTAGAAAAAATTACATACTTACGTTGTCCGAATAATCGTTCCAATAACTGTGTTTTTAATGAAGATTTCATCATCGAAAAAACGTTTGCTGAGGTAAAGCAAACGTCCGAGAAGGACAAAGTTTGTCAGGCCCGCTAGTTAATGTTATACTTGTAAAAGTTTTTATGCTTATATGTTCAGATGTTTGTATCACAATCACGCTACAAAAACTTAACCGATTTTGATAAAATTTCTACGAAACGTAGCTTATATCCTGAGTTAAAAAAAATCTTAGATTTTACAGCGTTAATGACATAGCTTTAAACTTTTATAAATTTATGTTAAAAAACCGAATTTTTCATCGAAAGTACTGATTTTCATGGCTAGATATGCTATAATAGTTTCAAAAACAGACTGCCAATATTCACCACAATATGGCACATCTAAATTTTCACAGGCGCATGTAACGTTAGCTGAAATACTATCGGAAACATTTTTATTATGACTATCTTTTTCGAATCGTTTCTGGGAAGCCTTACAGCGTAGAAAACCAGTCATAATTAAGAAACTGCTTTTAACCTTAATAGCATCGTTTGGCGTAGATAATCCTTAACAGATGGAAGGGACACACCAGGACATGGCGTTTAATAAAATCATTTAAAATAAAGCTCTGGCAAAATTTGAAGACAAAATTACGACGATTATAGGTGAAAAAATATAGGAAGACATTATTAGGGAATTAAATCGACAATTCATTTTATGTAAAAAATGGAATACAACATTTTTGTGGCAACTGAATATTTATTTCAAATTGGCTACAATTTTAAAGTGAGCACAATCCTCACTCGGCTCTAAGTATCCAAAATTCACCTAGATAATGCGATTCGACTCCTTAACTCTGTTATTTGTGGGACACGTCAACTAACTCGCATATGCCGATCTTAATCATAGGAGGGCGGTTAAGCCAAAATTTGTGACCACGTGCCAGAAAAAACTTTAATGTAAGTGGCAAGACGTTCTGTAATGATGCTCGAGCTGTTGCCATTGGCTCTTGTGTAAGGTCTTCTGAGATTATAGTAAAAGAGCAAACTTCCAAGTAACAAAACAAGTTGGTATATCACCAACATAAAATGGCTAATAAAAATCACTGTGAATTGAGCGAATGCAAAAAAGTCGATATAAAATTTCTCCTTCTCCTGTTGGACACCACCCATGTATAAATCATTCGTAACGTAGACCACACCGCAATCTTTTTATTCCACTCCTAATCATCTCTAAAGCGAGACCAAATAATACAAAAAGAAAACACTGTAAAGGATTTGAGGATGTGTTCTCGTGCTCCGTCCATATCAAAGGTCCAGTTTATTGTAAGACTAACAGAATAGTCATCCAACTCAAAGATTTCATCATTCTTTTTGTCCGCCTATAATATCCGTCTTTCTCGGACTGCTCACCATTTGATATGAAGCTGACTTTCAGTCGTGGAACTGCCAAATGTAGGGACGGCTTATTTAATGGTTTAATATGCTATTTGCGTACAAATCCAAAAACGAATTTCCTGAAATTTCTTGCGAATTGCTTCCAGATTGACATGGGATTGCTTTGTATTAAAATGACAGATAACATGTGTTCATGACCTTTCGCACCTTTCAAATTTCAACCGTTTTATTTTAAGCCACGCATTAGGGGCTGACTTATCTGACAGTCGAATCAAAATTGACCTTTAAGAAAAACCTCCAAACCGATTACCTTTCTTAGCTTAACTTCTGTCAATCTTAATTGTCTGCTTGACATTTAAAAAGAACCCTACCGATATTCCCGTCCCGCCGCCCTGCGCCATAACAAATAAAAGGCAAATGAACACTGACATCTTCCATTACTATCCTTTTCTCATCTCATGTCACCACAGGACACACAAACATGTAGAAGGAAGGGAAAATTAATTCCTTGCAGGTTTCGTCGATGATAAACTCTTCTGTAAACGAAACTCTTCTGCGAAATTTGAGATATTTGAGTTATGTGTGTAATTATAGGAAGGACATGCACGCACGAAGACGAGTGTCCTTAAGTAGAATTCCATGCAGTATCCACTTGAAATTCAATCCATCTCCTTGTCTAATCCTTTGATGGCCACTTCCTGCCCACAACGGGGGTCATGTTTATCGTTTGGCAAATACATCCACCCAACACCCACCAACAATGACTCCTTAAACTCATCCTTCAAACGAGTGGCTTATTAATTTTCATAAAATCCTTTCAAAAAGTGTACAAAAAAAAATGAAGAGTAAAAAGCCATGAAATGGCGCATGATATGAGAAACTCAAAACGGGTAAGTAACTCCTTGAAGCCTGTCACTTGGAGATGCCGTCGTCGGTCGTCATTATCCTGCCAGCCAGCAACCTCGCGTGTACGACATAAACTCAAACATTGAGTAATAACTCATGGCGGCGGACGAGTACGAGTGTGTGTGCCTGCTGCTAACAGTTGGTTATTCTTTTTGTCCACAAGCGTTTTCAGGACACACGCTCCCACTCTCCGCTGCCATTATGATGAATTTATTGTTGTAGATTTTAGAAATTCAAAGCACATAGCCAGGATATCAACATCGCACCAGTTTCTTATGGCTTTTCTACGCTCGACTCATGTTTGAAGGAATATTTTTCAATGACATTTCCACACACACACACTCACACGGTCCAACGCGTTGCATGAAAAAAATAAAACGACATGATTCTTTCATTCCAAAAACCAAGCCAGGACGTTCTTTTCTAAGTCTATAAGCGGTTTTATTGGAACTTAATGAAATTCAGTTGAGTGACTGAGGAACGAGCGAAGGACTGCGAACTTACAAATGGCTTTTTATGGCATAGAAACAGGATACGGACCATGGGACTAGGATAACATGTTCATTGCCATTACTTTCACATGGTTTCGAAATTAATTTAGCTTTTTATATGCGCAACAGAAATGGAACATCTTTCATGCGCCAGGATCTGTAACGCTCTCTACTTGGAATTGGACTGTGGTCTTTTTCCTAGTGGATGGAATCTATAATTAAGGGATCAGGGATACATATAGTTTTTCTCTTTTTTTTTTCTTTTCTGCGCTTTGTTGAATTGGGTCTTCTTAGGATATAGTTTATGGGTTCGCAGAGAATGTTGAATGGGTTGGGGATATAGAAAAGTGCTGATGGAGTGGTGGTCCTGTCAAGGGATATGCGATACATGGCGCTTAATTAGTACCTTCTGCCAGAGTTAGTTAATGAAATGATATTGATTAAAAGGAAAGGTTTATGTGTATCCTTGTGTCTTGGGGTTGAATATCGAATACTCATAATTATTATTCCTGTCATGCTCGACTATAATCAAAGGGATTGTTTGGGGGCTTTTGAATGGACCTAAAGTAAAAGTCCATCCAAAGAATGGGCTGAGTTATAAAAAAAACTCTTTTGAATCGCAAAAGACTACGTTTGTTTATCGACCGTATTGAAATGAAGTCAAAGACCAAAAAAGGCAAGAGTACTTAAAGCATAGTTTCCAACTTGACCTAGATGATATTTCTTGAGTTGGATTGGAAGCCTTTAGAGTAGCCGGCTGTAAAAGCTGTCTTTATAATCAAAGCGAATAAGAACTCACCCAAGATTTTCTGCAAATTGCAAAGAAGGGCTACTGGAGTCGGATACAAGCGCAAAATGCAGGCCAAACTTTTTGTTGTTACTCAACTGAAGGGGGTATTCTAGTTTAGAAATTTAAAAAAATCGTTTTTTTATATATATTCGAAGTTTAACTATTCAAGAATATACCTGCAGTAGGATTTTATCGAACAAAAGACATTAAGCATTCTCTGTCTACCTGAATCCAAATTTCTCAGTAAAACCTTTTGTCATTTGTATACATTGTAAACAAGAACACAAGGTGACTTGTATCTTTTATATTTAGTGTTCACTTACGTCCAGCTGCTAACAGTTGAATTCAAACCTTCAAACCACGTGGACGTACATATGTGCTGTGAGTGAAATAAAAATATTATGAAATATTTTTTTTTAATAAAATGGATAAAATATCCTTAGCGCAAAGGGTTACGCGTTTAGATCGAAGACCAAAAATGCGATTTCACGGCAATAGATTCACGGCACAGGAAGACACCAGTTTTACGAGTGCATCAGCAGCAAATTTACAAGAGTTTATCATCAGAGGAATTATTGACTCGATGTTTAGGTTCAGAAGGCCAAAATAATAATGAGTCTCTAAACTCTTTGATTTGGACTTTCGATCCAGAACATATTCATACCGGATATATAGTAAGATGATTGAGATAGCGACATTTATTACTGTTTGTATTTTTGATGAAGGCTTAATTCCTACTTTAAAAACGGTGGAGCTTATGGGAATGAAATTTGGCGTGGAAGACAACGCCCGCATTGACCGCATGAGCAATCAACTCATCAGAGGAGGCCAGAACTGCTCGATATGAAAAGAGAAACGCGAAAAATAGTTTTTTCGAAGTTGAGGAAGGTCCGATGTATGAAGCGGGAATGGCAGAATGTAAGTATACATTATCATTTCATGACTGCGAAAATCGTTACGCGAAACTTTAAACGCGTTTTTCTCGAAACTGTTTTTTTCAAAACAATACCCACGATTTCCCAGGTTCTGCTGGAGCAATTTACCTGAAATTTTTAGAGAGTCTTCTTTACAGACTTGTCTATATCTGAAATCATCCCTATCCCCAAATTTCTATTACTTTTTTTTAAAATTCGAAACAGTCAAAAAAACTGGTATAAAAATTGTTTTTTGTCCATGCAGTCGCCATTTTGTAAAAAAAAATCTTTCCCACTTTTCCACAGATCCAGACATTGCGACATTTATCTAGATTAACAATCTTTGTATTTTTGGTTTCAGATTGCTAGGAGGGTTGAAATCGTGGGCATGGTTACGCGCCAGTTTTTTGAGACCCCCACTTCATTAACTGCTAATTTTTGAAATTTTGAACTTTTTTATTTTCTGTTTTTTTTTTTTCTGTATTCTTGTTTTGTTAATAAATAACTAAATAAAAAAATGGATACTAAAAATTTTAATTGGCCTTTTTTATGACACTTCAAAAATTACATGAAATTCATGGCTGTAGACTAGAATACCCCCTGAATGGAATCATATCAATCGGCATCAGAAGCTGTAATCGTTACAAATGACTAAAATCGCATTACGAATGAGCTAGAAATGGAGATTGCTGACAAGGCAGCACTTGAATTCATCAAAAACACCTCGAATCTTCAATGATGGGAACCGCGCATGAATACTTTTGGTAAATGAATGAATAAATGCAATGTCACGAAGATGCGTTGCGATCATATTTATTATGCTGGGCTTCTAGCTTAATTTTCGTAGGTGTAGATTTCGGATAAGCCTTTCCACCTTTCACTTTCCACACTGTTTAGTAGTTACTTTCAGTAACTTATTTTTTCAGGAAGTCCTTTCATATTTAATTGCAACCAGCCAGTTGCTTAGCCGCTTTTAAGGCAGTTAAGGAACTTACTTTTCTTATTTCAAAATCTCACAATTAGGGTGAGTGCATTTGCTTGTTCCATTTTTACTGGCCTTTTGCGTTGGTCTAGTAATTAATAAGACCTTATTATTCAAATTTTTGCATTGATACTTATCAGGTTAAGCTAAATCAGAGTGCTCTTTTTGAAAAGTAGTCCACACTTTCATTGGTAGTTTGAGATATTCCCAAACGAGCTATGATACAGGTTTAAGCCGTGAGTCCCCCATGGTTAGGTTTTGTAAGCCATCATTTTGGCCGTTGTAATACTATTACAAGTGTTTGGACTAAGACTATCTACTTGTATTGGAGAGGTGGAGGTTTTGATTGCTCAGTTTGTATCTTTTATGGGGTTGCCCGAGTTCAGCCAATACCGGGAAGAATGGTTTACTATGGTTTATGTACGTTTACTTTGCTGCGGCGGGGGATTTATATAGGAGTTGGATGAAGGTCTGCTCTTTCTTCTTTTGACTGGTAACTTCTGCAGAAATCGTAAGGCTGCATAACCAGCCTTTCTGCAAACCCGAAGAGAACTAAAGGAAAGACTGAGCTCTGAATGCATCTTACTGCTTCTCTGAAGATGAAAAATTTAGATTGGCTTACGCGTTCTGGAAAATTTGTTTGAGTCTTCCGCGCTAGAGCTTTCTGGTGATTCTTTCAGATTAATTTTCAACGGGATAAAACTCGTTGCCATGCATCGAAAATTGTTACTACGAACTTTTTTTTTTAATATAAATAATTTTTATCAAGCTTCTGTTTTATTTTAACATTGACAGCATCTTCTTCGTTTTGCCTTGCTTCTATTTTAATACTTGCAAACTTTCCTGGCTTAAAATCAGACTGATTCGGACTAAGCATGCTTCGGAGATATTGGGAATGGAGCTGACTACGTTCTCTCAGGCTTCGTTTTAAAGTTTAGAGACCATCAACAGTTTGTCATCGTCTTTAAAGCTCTTCAGTGATTGTCTGTCTTAATGCTCATCTCTCTTACAAGGTTTCCATCTGTTAGCCGATGTTCGTTCGATTTTGCTGCGACACTTTTTGTATACGCCTCTTGTTTAGCTACATGTGCTTGCCTGCATCTTTCGTCAAACCAAACATTTCTTATTCTTAGCTGGATGGAACCTAGCTCCTGAGATCTGGCAGCGTTAAAAATGGTTTTCTGCTCCCAATTCCGTCCGGATCCTCTGAGAGAAACTAGGCACGTCTATTGGAGGTCTTCTGCTATGACAGCTCAGACAAGTTGACTCTCATTTTGGGGTTTCTCGGTGTCTGAGATATCATCATTCAAAACCTGCTTGCAACTGCATTTGGAATGCTTGAAATACGTCTTGCGACAGTCGACACCTGATCAATTTGGTTGATGGTTGAAGCTTAAGAAACTCGTGCTTGCTACTAACAAATTTCGTCCTGCAAAGGAGGTCATCAGCCTTGGACCTATATAGTAGGAGGTACTGTGAAGGCTGTTTTTTTTTCAATTGCTCATATATCTTGTCGAGGAGCTCGCGGCTTTGGTTTTGTAGTCCTTTTGTTTTGATGAAGCTTGCGCAAGGATGAGTCTGACGGTGACAATAGAACCATCAATGCGGCGTGCTCGAGACCTCCGCTTCGTAGGGGTCTAGAGCCTCCGCAAGTTGCCTGCTCTCTTCTTTGATAATTCCAAAGTTTCTAGCTCATTTTTTTAAGCAAACATATTCCCCGTGCTTAAGACAAGATGTGAACCCTCTGCTGTAGCTTGAGCTTTCATCTAAGTCTTTACCATATAAAACTGAAAACTTCAAGCCCTACCCGGTTAAAATGCTCTTATCTGAATATAAAACTCCCTTCACCCAAAGTACCCTCGTCTCCATCATTATCAGCCAAGCGTTGAGGCATCCTCATTCCATAAATCCATCAGTCCGTTCTCCCTTTAAACCAAATACTATCATCGTCCTTGTGCACTTCTCATCCGCAGGACGTCTGCTAGACATTCTCACAACCAAAAAGGAATTTCCAAATCGGCCGGAAGTTAAATGGAAAACTTTTTTGGAGGGGGCATGTCAAAATGCCACCACCATTACGGCCGCCATTGTATTATTATAATAGAAGCATGGAAAATATTACCGTTGTAGCTGTTGCTGGTGTTCATCCCCAGAGTTGTTGATGGTTGGATGAGGAGAAACTTCCCCCACATCCTTTGGTCTACATAAAGAAACAAAGTAGAATTGAGAATTTAGGGCTGAATGCATAGAAGCCCACGCTAAATGGAAACCGTCCCGTGCGCTTATTTTCAGAAATTATATTTAGCGCTTAAGAAATTTTCATAAACAATTTAAAAAGTTCTATTTCAATTACCTAGCTCCAAGTTCCGGGCCATTGTCTGAGCCAGAGAGCACACAGAACGAGCAAAAGATTTCGAGAAGTTTCCAGTTGGCGCTGGCTGTAAGCAGGGGAGTTGAACCTCAAATTGGACAGAATAAAAGGCACAAATGTTCTTTTAAAATGTATGTTTTGAGGTCAACATTACTTAAATGCGCTGTCGGACTTGATTGCACGAGTGAAGGAGGCACCCAGAGCGCATTTAGTCTTAAATGGGTGTTTTCAAACTGGTCTTTGAATTCGTTTTGGGGTGAATGGATGAGGTCTGCGGGCTAAATGGAGCTAAGGGAATAATTTGTAACAGTTTTTGATATGAGTATGATGAGGGGAAACTAGGGTGGAGGAGAATTGCAAAAAGTTTCCACGGGCAAAAGGTTTGAAACGTGGCAGGATAATGAATTCTTGGTTGAAATTTTCGCAGACATTTTCAAAGCGTAAAGAAAATATCGACAGTAAAGATGCAACATTTCGAGTCAAAAATAGGCAAAATTATGTACCGGCCGGACAGTTCAAATTGCCAAATTTGGTGATTCAAAAGATAACTTTCAAAAGATATTTGCTCTTTCTTCTAGGTTTTCTGTTAATTTACGAATTTGAGTCTTGACACAAGCTTCTTTTCCAATACAAAAAAGAAGAGGTTTTCCGTGATGACTTTAATACACGACTCAGTCGATTATTTTAAGCGATGTAACAAAAGTAAATTTGACAGAAACATTAAAGATTGGAGCCCAAAAACTTTTTAATTAAGTGCAAATCCTGGTTTGTGAACGCATAAGTGCAACTTTCAGCACGTGCCGTACAGTATAACTGAGAGAATTCTAAGATTTCTCCTTTTTAGCTTTCCAGAAAACGGTCAATATTATAACTCTTAAGTGAAAACAAACTGAATAATGCTGATACTGGTGCTAGGGTCTTTACACGTATGTTTTAAAATGCATTAACACTGTACAAATCAGCCTTGATATTCCACAGGAAAAATATTATTTTGAATTTTTCATTATTCTTAAATGTTTAGACAACAAGCATTTTTGTGTGGGACTTTTTGAAGGATAAAAAAAAAATAATAATAATAATTCCGTAGACCACAAAATTCTTTTAAGCAAATTGCATGAAGCATGCGTTGGAGAATTTATTTTCAAATGGTTCAAGTGTTATCTAAGCGACGAAGAACAACTTGTAAAAATTGGTAACAATTTAAGTAGCTCGAAATCGAACAACATGAAGATGCCACAAGGTTCCCCACTAGGTCCAATTTTATTTCTGAAATACATAAATTTACCTTTTGTCTCCTTTCTTTGGTAAAATCAAAGCCTTTGCTGATGATATTGCGCCAGCAGTCCATTTTATTCAATAGTCGATTTAAACTATGACGTTTTTTTATTAGGCTGTTAGTTCCCGAATAAGGATGTTCTTTAAAAGTGAAAAAGCTGTGGAAAAAAATCGATTTTTATGAACGATATATCGATGTTTTAGAAAAAAAGTTTTGTGCTGATTTATATTTGGCTAATATTAGTTGAATTAAAAAAAAAAAGACAATCCGATACACAATAAGCGCTTCCGTTCTTGAGTCATAGTAGACCCAGCTTCAGACAACAACCGAATCCATCGCAGTTGCAATAGCCAATATAGCAATCTCCTTAATAATCCTTTCAATTCTGCTTTTAATGTAACGACGCTTATTAACTTCATAAAACGTGTCAGCATATAATTCATTGAATTCCAATTGTTGTGAAAATCACGCATTGAACCAGCGTTCCTTTGTTCTTTACGGAATTCATCACTGGCATTGACACAGTCTTTGATAAATCTTACGGCGAAATGAATGACAAACAATTAAATTCACTGTGTGGGCAGAGAACGGTTTTTTTCAAGAAACATATCTTTCTTTATTCACTATCATAAGCGTACTATCACTATCAGTTACTGTAGCAGTAACTTTATCGATGGAAATACGCCATTCATCTAAAACCTTCAAAAATCGTTTTGTTTACATATTTTGCTGTAGGTATTGCGACAAAAGACTTACCATATTCTGCATAGTTTCCGTCCAAATGTCATAAGTAAGAGTTGTTTTGGCTGCTTTAAATTTTTTTAGAAACTTCCGATATTGCATCACAGCGTTTTTTAAATATTTCCCCTGGAAATAATTTTGTTTAACGGCACAATTTGCTTCGTTACCTGTTTAAAGCTCTCCATTCCACAACTGAAAATGGTTTATTGTACAAAATAATGAAATACACAACCGCCTTGAGATTTTTCATATAATAGCGGAGTGAAAACCCCATTTGAATCAGATATTTCCATCTAGTTACAGCAAAAACGTGGTTTGGCTCAAAACATCGGTCAGGAAACGATGAATCGGTCATAAAGAAAATATGAACCGATGTATCGAAGGGGACATCATCGATGTTTATGAACGAAACATGGATTTTTTGAAACATTGATGTATTGTTTGCATCCCAATTCGCCAAGCAAGGGCTTAATGTTAGCGTTGTGGTTTAACTGAACAAGAGTCTCCTGAAACAGACACATAAATGTTGATCGCAGAATTAAGTATTTAAAATCAAAAGGGTCGATATTTTCAAATATTTTGGTGTCAAAATATATATAAATCAAAATTGGTCAAAGGACATCTCTATTTAAAAAAAAATACCTTTTTGTAACATCCGTTGCCTATATCCCCTTGGAAAATTATGTTCTTTCGACGTTTTGAAAATGGCCTATTTCAATCAATTTTGGAGCGCTGTCTAAATTTCCAAACTGCAGAACCTGACTGTGTTACAAAAAACGGATATACGTAAAATTTTTAAGGCTCAACGAATAGCTCATTCAATGAATATTTTTAAGGCTTTACAAATTTTCCTTTTGCGCCATTTATTTTATTTCAAAGTCTTGAAAGTTATTTTCTTTTAAAAGGATGTTTTCTAGAGAGCATAATTACTCATATGCGCAGTCTGCACAGCAATGCTAAATATGCCGCATTTTTGAACTGATATACTATTTTCAGAAACACATAACCTGATGTATGCAAACTTTTTATGAAAAAACAATTCAAAATTCGATTAAAGAAACCTGTGCGCATTAGACAGAAACAAGATCTTTCCCATTTTTTCATCACTAAATTACTTCGGTTTGTTTCGGACTTCAATCACGAGCTAAATGCACCTCTTATTCCTAATCACATGAACTTGTATGCAGTATTTGAGCGGCATTTTGCTACCGAGTGTAAAAAACATCGTAGCTCTCATAAATTTTAAAAACTGGTCACGAAAAGGGGGAAAAAAGGGTTCGACCAAGAATTTTCGAACAACACTGCATATGTTTTCGGGTTAGCGAGTTAAATGAATGCAGTTCGGATTAGATGAGCCGGAGTGAATTTCCAAAGGAATTAAATGTATATACCGCAAAATAAGTTGTCGTAGGTATGCTTATAATTCATCATGATTTACGGCATAAATTACAATACAAAATGTTGAAGTTAATTCACTTACTTTAAGAATGCAATTGAGTTTACTGACTTCAACTGAATCAAAGTGAGTTCACAATTGACTTCAACAGAATAAATGAATTTACCGCTGACTTCAATTTATATAAGGTTGTTTAATAAAAATGGTCTTCAATGAAATGGTGATTTAAATCTGTCAATGAATTGAAATAACAGCTCTTCTTCAAATAAAGTAAGTAAGTTAATTCTCTGTAGTCTTGGTGATCTGCTCTTTTTATCCTTTCAAAACTTGAATCGACTTTCGGAGATGTATGCACCTTTTTGATGCGTTTTAGTCTAACGTACTCCTGTTTGAGTGCCTCATCCCATTCCTCGCGAGTTTTTCAACGGTTCGGAGGTCATTGATCATCGACAGTAACACCATCCTTATTCAAAGCTTGTTTTTACTGTTGGGATCATCGTATTCTATGTGAAAGCTATCCACCAATTGCTTGAAACGACGAATCCTGTCCATACCGAATTGTTGTCATCCAATGACAACAAAAGTAATTTTAAATTTTCAAACTTTACAGACGTCACGCTGCGAATTGAAAAGTTTACAATAATCCGTTGCCTCTTTTGTATAAGGACAATGAACCAAAAATAAAAAAATTAAGTATCCTGATATTCAATTCAATACGCCACCATTATCCACTATCAAAGCGAACAGCATTTATCGCTTAATCTGGCCATCAAAACTGTCTGCCTGCCTGTCATTGACCGGAAGCATTAAAAGTACACACAAAAAGGACAATGGCCGGCGGGCGCGGCGTTTCATTCCTTATTTATTTTACTACACACAATTCCTTTTTACACTTTTATCTATTCTTAAATGTTTATCGAACCGTTTCTCTTCTCTTACTGCCATTACAGATCAAAAATCGATACTCACCGATAGCGACTGGAAGAAACTATGGATGGCAGGCGGCGTCAATCCCGACTCCAAATTAGATAACAATAATCTTGACTCGAGTGACAGCCCGATGTTTGAGGACAGCGAGGTAAGTGCTTCCCAAATACGAACTTGTTTAGATAAAGTTCATGTACCTAGTTGGCTAGTCAGTCTTTGTGTGATGGCTCTTGCCTTCTTGTGACAAAGGAGCAGTTTCTTTCGCTTGTATGGTTGAATCATTAGGATTAAGGAGCTACGAGTACGCATAGTTCTTTGTAGTGGATGAAAGTTTGAAGAGCTTTCGTGTCTATTGTGTCTGATGGATTGTTGTTGTTTTGTAGTTTTTTTTTTTCCCTCCTTTATGGATAAGAATCATCGAGGAATAAGATGAATTAGATCTTGAAATAGGGAAACGATAAATTGGGAGGATTACCTTGACATGTTGACATGTTCTCTGGATTGGATTCTAGAAGGATGAAGATGTAAGACTTAAACTTATGAACAAAAAAAGATGGGAAAATTGATAAAGATGCAGACAGAGATAAAAAGAAAGATCTGGAGCAGGACTCTGAGCATAGTTTTGAATGAATGAATAAATGAATCAGTGAATGAATAATTGTATGAATGAATGCATGATTGAATGAATTTTTCAATATTGCCAAAAAAAATGTATTTTGAAAATTTTTGAAGTGAAGCACACTTGGATACTTTCTTTTTTCAATTATTAGTAAGAAGTGCACCTAACATCCGAACTATTTATATTCAAAGTGAAGAGATTCATTGATTCGTGTGTGGCGACGAACAGATGATGAGCCGAACATACAACTACACCTGCCTACTCGCACCCAAAACAATTTTTCCTAACTCTCGATGCAGTTCGAAAACATTTTTATCATAGCTACTGTCAGAAGGGATAGGTTTACTTGAGGAGTGCTTTAATATTTTATTTTATTCATTTTCCATTCCTCTAAAAGATATCAATTTACTTTCACTCAAGAAGCATTAAAATAGAAAATTTTCAAAATAAACAAAATTTCCAAACACACACAAGACACAATGCAAACAGACATTACATATAGTAAATTTATTCGGCCCTTAAGCCTGTTAATTACTGAGTTTTGCCTTGTTTACAGGCTTCCCAAAAAAATTAAAAAAAAAAAACATTTTCTTCCAGCCCTTCGTATTGACAGATAGGTGAATAAATAGCTCACCTTGGCAACCACCAATGTGAGCACACAATTTGCCCAAATACCAAACCTGACGTCACCGACGACGCACGAGGGCTGGTAATTTGGCAAGGATATTCATTATTTAAATAAACATGTGCCAAACCACTTGCTCCGGAGGTAGCTCAAGCTCCCCTACACGTAATAGTTTGTCCTTTGTAAATGTTTAAACTTGCAAAGTGTTTGTTTTAATTTGTTTTAATTTCCGCTTTGATTTACATCTCAAATCGGAGCCAAATAATGATGATTGTGGCAACACCTTAAGGGCAGGTATTGAGGCAAATTTAAAGAAAGTTTGGTCTTTAAATGGAGAATTAATAAGTGGTAAATTTTGTGTACATTTAAAAAACGTTTAATTTTTAGAACCACTTGTTTTTGGGCAACCTTTTTTTTCGGATCAGATTTCTCAGTAATGAGCAAATAGGTCAGAAATTGATCACTTATCTGCTTGAATTGAAAAGACGACAGGAAGGTTTCATTTAATTGGAACGTTATAAATTGTTTCCTTGTAAAATTAAGGCAATGAAGATCGTCAATCAAGCCCAAACTACGTTAACCTTGTGTCGAATGACAATGGCGCAATGGACCATTTTTGGGAACATTACCATCTTAAGTTGCCGGGCTTTTCCAAAGCATTGAAATTTAAAAGACACAGAGGGGTTTGGATATATAAAGAAATAAATCGGGAATAATCGTCTGAAAAATGTTTCCAATTTGGCTATGAGCAAAATTATTAGGGTTTATCCGGCTAACATTGTACCTTGAAACGTCACGTACCTAATAAGTTGTTCGCCCGAGCTTTATACAACATGAAAAATTTTTCAGTGGCCTTTAAGATGACACAAAAATATTTCACATCCATTTAGCTTTTCAATTTAGATTGACGTATTCGACGCATTTGGATCAGTTCGTTCCGTCAAGTATTTTAAGTCTTCTTCCCCATTGACGGTCACGGGAACTTTCGAGTTCGAGGAGCGGCTGTATTCCTTTTATTGTTTTAAAAGTAATATTGCAAAATGGTTTAAGAATCAATTGTGAGCAATTTTTGGTACAAAAAGATCAGTGGTAATTTTAGAAAAAAAGCCACCATCAGTGTTTACTAGGATTTGCAATACCAAAAGACCTTGCAATAGGAACCTTCGAACTTTGACAGTTGATAGCGGTCATATCCGTCAAATTGACTGTCATTTTTGCAGTCTTTTTTGCCAAATCACCGAGTGTGCAGGAGATTCCGAGGCAGTCGATTTTGAGTCGCTCACAAGAACTCGGCCTTTCGAAAACCACAATTTGGCAAATTTGGGTCTAATCAAATTCAATTTATCCTGCAGCATGAATGGGCCCTGAAGCAGTTGGAAACTGACACTTATTTTCTAGATGAATGGGTACGTCAACAAACAACATTGTTGAAATTGTGATAATCACAATCCACATGAGATTCTTCAGCGTCCAATGCATTCCGAAAAGGTCACTATTTGGTGTGGATTTTGGGATGGCGGCGTCATCGTTCCATATTTCTTTGAGAACGAAGTTGGTCAGGTCATCACCACATTGGAAATTCTGCATGAGCTATTGGAGGGCATGGTCATCTCACGTGGAGGTGATGTGAAGTGGCCACCTAGATCTTGCGATTTGACACCGTTTACTTTGTCTTATGTGGCTTTCTAAAGTCGCGGGTCTATGTGAATAAGCGACAAACCAGAGCGGTCCTCAAAGCCAGCACAACCCTTGCCATCGGTAAGTTTGATTTATGTGCCAGAGTCATGGAAAATTGGACATTTCTAATGCACCCCACTCAGAGAAGGCGCGACGGACAACGAAAGGCCTTTCAAACAAAAAAAAAAATAATCGATTATATCTCACACACATTTTTTTTTGTTTAAATTTAAGGATATGAAGCGCTTTATGAAAGACCATTTAAATTTATTTAGATATTTCGCCGCCGGTTTGTTTCTGTTCCTGCTGATAAGATTACGTTGACAAAAGGAAGGAAAGAAACTCCTACAAAACTGATCTTTGAGTCGAAGTGGAAGGAATTGAGAGCCATGCCGAAAATATTTAACGACTAAAAGTAGGTTTTGTTATTGAGGCAAAGGTGCACACTATTTTGTTGACTGCAGTTTTTTTTATAAATTGCTCACTATCAAGGGATTATGACCACCCTTTTCAGACGTTAAACACAGAGTAAGCTGTAGGATAAGGACGAATTGGAAGACAGTCTGGTTTGAACTCTTGTGTATTTTGGTTTCAATTGTTCCACTGGTGAAGTATAAGAGAGAAGTTCGGAATTGATATTTTTTTTTTGCATTCGCTCAATTCGCAGTATTTTATTCAAAATTAATTTATATATGAAAAAGTTGTATTTTCAACGTTTTAGCGAGATGATGGAGAAGTCAAAGCAGTTGTCAGAGCTTGGAGAGTTGGCCAAGCTGCACTTGTGACTTTGAAATGTCAAAACTGGTTCTTAATTGCAAATCATCTTCTTTTTACAAAACGTATTTGAATCACAGGAATTGTACATTGTTGTGAGACCATGTCATGCTTTGGGTGAAAAGACTTACTGAGAAATATTTCATTGTTAACTTTTTCTGGAGACCTTCAAACGGGAATAAATTACGACAAGCTGCTGACAGACAACGAAATCATGCAAAGTTTATGACGCCCTGTCGTAAAGTGAAGGAAATAATTGTCAAAGTCTAAGAAGACTACTCCTGTTGATGGGCTGTTGTGGAAAATTTCAAAAAGGGTGGAGATGACATACAAAGGTGAATACCATTTATCTCCACGATATAGTTGGATGAAAATATACTCGATAAATTAAGCCTTACCTGAATCATAGAGAAGAGAACACAGACTTTGTGAACACCTAAAAAAAAGTTCGGTTTTAGGAAAGTTTTTTCCCATTTACGGATGTTTCGTTTATCAAAAGTTTTTTCCCATTTACGGATGTTTCGTTTATCATTTTTAATCTTTTTCGGGCAAGGCTTGGGTAGTCAGTCAGAACGTGTTCCATACTTTCTTTAGCCTGGCCACAGTGCCTACACATTTTTGTACTGTTCAGGTTCATTTTATGGAGGTGATAATTACATGCTCATTGTCTTGTTAGTGCTCCGTATAGCCGTCTTAATTCAGCTTTATTAAGTTCTAGATTTTATTCGGCTCTTTTGGGATTATAGTTTTGTTCCATCAACATTCTTAAGTGTTTAGTACCCTCCTAGTTGTTTCAAAATTGGCTCATTTGTTTGATGATCCATTTGTGAAGATGTAGATTTGTGTCCGTTCAAACCATAAAGTGGGGAAGGCTCAGTGAAGTGTACCTGAGCACCTTCCTTAGCTGCATGTCAGCTTTTCCATTGCCTTCATTCTTTTCATGGTCCGCAGCTTGCTTGATTGCAAACAGGTTAGCTGAAATATTGTTGACTCCTTGCAGAATAAAATGTGTAGTCTGCTTTTTGACTCATCTGAATACCATTTGCGGGATCCATCATTCAGCCAAGAGGGGTTGTTATTCTGTTCTTCTACTTGGTAGTATCTTTTAAAGTTCAACTTAGGCCACATCAGATCACTCACTCGGGTCAATTCCCGAATGTTGTGCCCTATCCAAAGTAAAACTTACAAGGACCTTTTCCAAAATGGCCGCGCTCAGAAGCATGCTCCTTTTTTAGAGGTGGAAGAAAGTGCTCTTTAAGTGATTTTTGTGCAGCTTTGCAAGTGAGTAAAAGTTCCATCAAAGTTGAAAGTTCCAACATATTTCCAAGTAAAACAGAAGGCCAGGACACGTAGAGTGGATGTGCATCAAGACGCCCGATAGATGAGTTTTCGAATATACACTAGGGGGAGAGTGCGTAAGGAAATGAATCTCAGCACAATTGTATGCTTCTAGCTAATAATCGAGTTGACTTGTGAGACTTGTCGTTAAATCCCACCGTACGTGTACGTGAATGTTGATTTCTGGTTGTAAGTTTCTTATTTATTAAGCTGTAGATGAAATATTTTCGACAAATTGCACGCTGGTACACTTCCTATCCTCTTGCAGAAAACACTGCATAACTAACTGCGATAGTTTCTCTAGTATTTTTATGTCCATAGCTTCCTCCACTCAGCTACTGTATATAATATGTTCAAGACATATTTCAGTGAAAAACACAATTGGCCCCAATCAAGTGATTCTTCAAAGGACTCAACTATTAATTTGTGTTTATGAAAAAAAAATGTGCAATCAATTTTGAAATCATTTCAAAAGGCAAAATGCAATATTTTTTTATCTTTGTTTTTTTCATTTCAGATGATGGCACACAATACGACCGTCCAATTAGGTGGAACAGCTTTTCTCGTTTGCAAGGTCTCTGGAGTGGACAGAGTGGGTGTAAATTGGGTTTGTCTATAAATTATGTTATTATTATTTTATCCTCTTTTGCACTTTCTTCTTGTTTGTTTTGTTAAATAATCCTTTTCAAAATACGTTAAAATTTAACAGGTTCAACGTTCGCTTGAATAAATAAGATCACAAAGTCACGCACGAGAGCCGAACAGCAAATAATTGAATTTATTAATTTTATGCAAATAAACATAATCATACAAGTAAACACGAATCAAAGTGAATATTTTTTTTTTTTTTGGGATTATTTAGACATACTCGTAATCTGGCTGAAATAATATGCGTGGCATCATGCATTTATGCACTAATCCTTTAAGCGGTGATTCATGGGGAAATTATGTGAAAAAAAAATTGTTCCATCAAAATAGGCAAAAATAAAATTAGAATTTAAAGAGGTACCCATAAAATTTAATGCGACGTAATTTGATAGCTAAATATATTTTTTTGGAATTCTATAGCTTTAATTTTATTGGCAAATCCTTGGAATTCGAATATTTTATTTTTGATCAACATTGTTTTTAGCTACAACGTTGCTCTGATATTTGTCTCGTACACAACAGAGTATGTTTTAAAAAAAAATTACGTATAAGAGTCGTTCATTCCCCTCGACCAGAGTTGTAAAAGA
The DNA here is from genome assembly GCA_963555765.1 of Orthonevra nobilis. NCBI lineage: Eukaryota > Metazoa > Arthropoda > Insecta > Diptera > Syrphidae > Orthonevra > Orthonevra nobilis. The sequence continues at coordinate 27,575,115 of OY743226.1, read as the reverse complement.
ACACGTTCTTTTGGGAATATTTGATTTTAATTCCTAATGGAATGCAATTAATTTTTTTTATTCGAGATATTGAGTTAAATCTGATTGGGAAATGTATCATTCTTTTTAAGTCAAACTTAAATCAGTTTCAAAAATAAATAAAATTCGTTAAATAAAAATTGTTATCAGGTGTGAATTCAAATATTACATCGAAGTCATAATTGAATTCACTTTTAATGGGTTGAAGTCAGTGAATTTAATTAAGGTTGTTTGAATTCATTAACAAGTTCTTATCTACTGCCTTTTTTATCAGCGAAGCCTTTATCTTGGCTTAGAATTTCGTCTCGGCTCAGTTAGTCCGAACTACATTCATTTAACAGGCCTACGCAAATACGTTTTGAATTCACTGATTTCAACTCGTTTTATGTGAATTCACTGTGGACTTCGACTTATGAATAATTTGATTGGATTCGGTGATTGGAGAAAATTGAGTGCACCAATTACTGATTTAAAAATGTAATGGCTTTGATTTTTCAAACTCCAGTTCCTTTAAGCAAAAGAGTTTAAAACATTCTGGATGAATTCAAAAGAATTTTCGTTCGGTCAGTTACATTTGCGAAAATTTGTTTTTATGCCTGCAACGCAAAAAATGTTTTTTTTCCCATAGTACCTAAATTATCGGGGTTTGCTTGCTGAATACTCGCGTATTAAAGCATCCACTTAAAAACAGATCATTTGATACGCTTGTTGATGAATGAATTGGGAAAAAAATATTTTTGGATTCTTTTCTGAAACTCTAGCGGTTTGTAGAGTTGAACCAAAAACTCATCGATCTCACGATTTTGATGGTGTTCCCTAGAATATTGGTCTTCAACTTGGAGATAGTTGATTGAGATACAAGTTCGAAAAGTACTCATGAGGCACGTGCCTGGAAAAGCTAGAATATTCAGTTAACGCATGTCACCAAGCCAAGATTCAAAAGCAGTCATGGTGTCCCGACTTTAACAATTTGCTGCTTTTCAACAGATAATTAGTTTTATCCTTCCGCTGAACGAATATGGTTGTGAATATGCTTGAACAACGCTGGGAAATATTGTGACATTACTTTGAAAATCATGGTAATGTTGCAGAATGTGTGCGAAAATTGCGTACGGATTTTGAAGAAGATAAGCACCGTCAGCTCCGTATGTTCGTTATCTTGTGAAAAAAGTGAAAGAAACTGACATCCTTATCGATAAACCAAAGCTTGAAAAGCCAAAAACAGTGCGTATACCCGAGAATATTGCTGCTGTGACAGAAAGTGTGCGTAAAGCGCCATCAACATCAATTCACCGTCGTTCTCAGCAATTGAATATTTCGGATACATCATTGAGACGAATTTTGCATAAAGACCTTGGTATGACGCCATACAAAGTCCAATTGGTTCAGGAGTTGAAGCCAATTGACCATCCAATGCGTTTTCGCTTCGCTAAGTGGGCCTGCGATCGACTTACAGAAGATGCCGATTTTGCCAAAAAAATCATCTTTTCAGATGAAGATCATTTTGATCTTGGCGGGTTTGTAAACAAGCAAAATTGTCGCATTTGGGGCACAGAAAACCCGCACGCATACATTGAAAAGCCGATGCACCCAAAACGAGTCACTGTTTGATGCGGATTTTGGTCCAGAGGCATAATTGGGCCATTTTTCTTTGAAAATGAGCAAGGAGTGGCCGTTACAGTCAATGGCGATCGTTATCGGGCCATGTTGAACGAATTTTTGTTCACAAAAATTGAAGAGGAGGATATTGGCAACATTTGGTTTCAACAGAACGGCGCTACGTGCCACTCAGCCGAAGCTACACTCGATGTTTTGCGCACTGTTTTTGAAGATTGCATTATCAGCCGCAGAGCAGATGTCGTTTGGTCACCTCCGAGCTGCGATTTGACACCGTTGGACTATTATTTGTGGGGTGCCCTCAAAGATAAGTATTACGCCGACAAGCCAGAGACAATTGACGCTTTAAAGGACAATATTCGTGAAGCCCTTGGTGAAATACAGCTGCACACAATCGATAATGTGCTTAAAAATTGGACCGATCGTGTAGGCTACTGCATGGCCAGCCGAGGCAGCCATTTGAATGAAATTATTTTCCATTACTAACCGGAAGGATTGTACTTTCAAATAAAAAAAGAAATTTGAAAAAATATTCAGCAGTTTTCTTTATAGCATTTTCAAAAAAAAAGTTATTTGGCGGACTCTTTATTACATTTGCGTTAAATGAGCAGAAGGATAGTTGTTTGAAACTCAGGTAAATCTGTCAGCTGGAATTTGAGGGCACTTCTTAGCTTGAGAATTGTTGTCCTCAATATAGTCGAGACGTTTTATGCCACGTACCAAATCTACTTCATTGCATAATGCGCAAAGTTTACCTCCATTCGCAAAACATGGTTCCGAAGGACCATAAAACATGTTGTATTACTTATCGGTCTACACACGGCGATGGTTAAGTAGAGCATGATTAAATCAGAAAGAGTAAGGAATTTGGATTCATTATTGATCAACTCGTGACAGAAATGCCGAAAGGACTTCCAGCGGCCGTGCCGATCTGATATTGTAGCTATGGCAAAGTTTTTGCCGTATGGGCCGTCAAATTCTGACCATTACATTAAAATGTCTTAAAATGTTCCCTAACAACGAGAGCCCACCGTGTATTGGTATCGCTTATAAAATACTTTTGTTAGTCATTCTATTTTGCGAGGACGCCATCGATTACGTGGTTGCCATCTTTGAAAGGTTGATGTTGCCAACAGGATACTGCAACCGTACACGACTCACGCATTAATGCGTGTTTAACGAGTGCTAGATTTGATCGACCAAATTTATCTTGAAATATTTAAAAAAAAAGCCTACATATTCACCGACAATCTTAAAACTATAAAAAACAAAAAGCTCTTGGGTCCAGACAAATATCCCGAAAAAGGCAAGTACTGTTTTTGCTTTATTGCAAAGATATAGTAAAACAATATCCCGTGAGTATTTTTGGACCATCCGGTTGAAGAGCATGCACTTTCGTAAAGCATCCGTTCCTTATGTGAAATTGTGTTACCAAATTAGGTCAGACGTTACAAAGTACGAATTCGTCTGATGCTCAAGGTTATTCTTTATTTTACTGAAAACTGATTAGCTCGACTTTTGACGAAGTCCTTCTAGCTAAACTTATCACTCAAAAGTTTCTCTTTTAGCTTTAAATTTCTACTCAATTTAAAGGATAAATCCTTGCGTACACTTGGCACATTCAAAATCGTTAGTGCTGTCACAAGAACGAGAAGAAGAAAAAATACACACAAAAAATAAGCACGACCCAAGCCAGCATTCGAATGGAACAAGGACATGCATTACAGGACCAAGTGACTGCCAAATGACGAGATGCCGTGTGTGTCCACTCTTGATGATATTTTTTGCTGTATTTTTTATCCTTAATGGCTTAAAGAATGAGGACGAAACGTCTTGATTGACTAACATCATGTTTGATGCAGGAAAGACAAAAATACGGGTTGTGCGATGGAAAAGGATCGGAAGTCGACGTTATATACCACCTCTGCACAAGGGACATATCTGTGCACCTTGGACAATAAACGAACCCTTCAGTTGTCAGACTTCACAGCATCCTTGAGGCGTGATTAAAAACTGATATGATGGAAAAGTTATTGCTAAACCTCTTATGATATATCGTTACCACGCGATGACAGGAGAAACTCTCAAGGATATTGCAATACAGCTGCTAATGAATTTAACACTTTTTAGAGCGGAACAAATATCACTTAGGGACACTTAAAGGAATAAAATTTATAAATTTCAATTGCATGGATACGGTAAGGAGTGGAAAATAAATATAGATCTTGTATGCAGGACATGAATAGTACACTTGAACTATTGCAGATACTTCTTTGATGGTTCGGTTTTGCACCAAGTAAGTAAAGAGTGCTTGATTCTTTGATGTTTATCAAATTGAAAAGCGATTCATGTCTCGATGCCTTTCAAATTTCTGTCAATGCGGGGGGTTACCTCGGTTTGTTTGTCGAAACAGCAGCAAATAAAATTAAATGAGGCACAGTAGAAATGCATTATTTTCGTACTCCAAATGTAGGCTAAAAGGACTGTACTATGAGGTATTGAACCCACCTGAGCACATGCTCCCATAGTACAAGTGAGCAGATAGAAACAGATCCCAAAAGATGAGCTTTTGCTTGTTGATGGGAAATTAGAGGACTACAGTGCGATACAGGGAATACTCTGATTGGAGGCATCTTTAACCTTGTCACTTGAAAAACCTTGGAGAGCAGATATCGTTTATGGAACCAGATACAATTGGAAAGAATATGTTTACTGGAGTCCAGTCAATAGATTTACCAGTAAAAAGAATTCAAATTGAAACTTTCAGAACACTGCAATGCTCACTCATTAGCTATAATAGATTTTTGAACTGAAAAGCTATTTTTTGGAGCTGTTTTATATTTTTTATACATTCGAAAACCATGTTCATTCTTAAGAACAACTTTTATGGTTAAAAGGCACCCTATTACTAAGCCTCTGCTGTCCGCCAACATGATGTTAAAGCTCGATTTCCAATAAGAAAAAAAAAGCATTTTGTAACTTTTGGAACGAATTTCAAAATGTTTCTACCCAACCAAATGAAGTGTCACATCCAGGAATACGTGTTTTGCTTTCGAGACGGCATATTTCTCAATCCGAAAAAATTGAAAACAATGAAATTTTGTTAAAATAAATTATTAAAAAAAAGTATTTCTGGTGATTCTGATGTGTGTTGGAGTTCTGAATGTTCCAGCATTTTAATAAATCACTTAAAACAGAAAACAAATTTGAACACTGAATGAAGTTGCGTTTGTTGATTACGCATTTAAAGCACGCATTTTTCACACGTTTTTACAAAAAGTCTGCATCAAATAATGTCTTGAGCTTGTGATCGTTTTTAATCCTTATTTTTCAAACTTTTGCTTTCCCATCTAGAAGTTCTTCTTCATTATAGAATTACAAGTAAACCGATGTCGAGTCTTTACTTTGTCTGTCTCAATCGTACATTAATGTACGATAGCGAAGCTATGAAAAATTTGAAATCAAAGAAATATGTTAATGCATCCTTTAAGGTGCCGCGGAACCCTTCGTGTTATTCCTTTTGCTAAGATTGCTGCAACGTCTACGAATGTAGCCACTGTACTTGTTTCTAGTTCTGGGAGATCACTGGTATACAGGTTCGGACCCAGCACACTACCCTGAGGTTCTCCTGCTTTTATTTCAATAAGGGAGACTTCTTCCTAAAAATTTAAAAAAAAATATTATTTTGTTATTACGTATTCTTAGTCTACATGTAAGTAGAAATAAATCTTTCGAAGCGTCTCCCGGTTTTCGAACGTTTGCGATAAAATTGACACCCTTAACGTGCTATGATCATTCACGAGAGAGCAAGGATCGAGCGGGCGGAGAGGCAGCTGACCGACACAGCAAAAATGGCCCGGATTGATGATATTATCTTTTCAACATGAGCAGGAGGGATGCCTCTATGGACCAGGCATTGCCGATTGGCGGTTATTGTAAGCACATTCGTGTAATCACATTACAAAACTTTAAACGCGTTTTTCTCGAAAACACGTTTTTATAAATGACTGACATACTCTTGACCGCTGTAATTAACATGTCGACCTGCAAATTTTGAGATCATATTCAGGAAATATGTGTTCGAGAAATGACAAATCGTTTTTTCGATAGATACAGTTTTGCATTTATTTTTTATCTTGTAAGCAAAAAAAACGCAAATATTGTTTTTTTTTTTTGTTAATTGCCGCCATTTTCCGAAATTTTTACTAAACGAAAAACCCATCTGTCACCAAAGGGTCACAAATTGATAATATGCTTTAATTTGTGTTTCAGATCAACAAAGAGCAGACATTGATAAACACCTGAAATATGGCACTCCAAGAACAAAGTTTCGCTTAAGCTCAGAATATGAATCTTTATTTTAAAGAACCTTTCATTCATATACGATTCGATTGATGCATATTGTATTTGGAGAAGCCATCTTGAGTTTATAGTTAAGTGCATTAAAAGAAGGGGTGCGTGGAACTTCTTCTCTTTTCTCTTAATCCATTCTGAACAAATATGTTGACACCATCACCATCACGACATTTAACGTGGTCTTTGGCCTAAGATGTGAATACCAATCTTACTGTTCCCCTGATAAATAAAATTAATTAGAATCACTCCCTTAACTTGGATCTTCTAAAATCATCAAATTTTTCGACAAGAAAAATAATTTTGTAATCCGACTCCAAGCTATTCCTATGAAACAAAAGCATGCAATAATTTGTAAATGACGTCACATACCGCCCTCTTGTGCTATTCTCTAAATTCATATCGGATTCTATTTAAACAAGTCACAAGGACCTTTATAAAGCCATGTTTGATGGGTCTCGGAGAAACAAAATTTAATTAAAAATTCCTTGAAACCTAAAACATCGTTACGCCTCATACTATGAGCTTCAATTCTTCGTACATTCCCTGTTGATATTATTTCTCCGAAAAGCATGTTAGCAAAAAAGCAAAGAACTAATATATTCCCTCACACACACACACACACACACGCAGACACTTGCATAGCTTTCAGGCATTGAACATGACCGTAATCCTGAGAGCTTAAGACTCCTTGCCCTTGCTACAAATGCAAATATTTTATTACCTTGGTAACGTTAAGACGACGACGATGACTACGACATCGGACGGACGACTAGGAAACTTTTGAATACTGTGCCAAAAAGGACACTAATCCAGTGCAGTGAGCATATGTCTGCTTTCCCAGTCCACAAAAAAAAAAACAGATACAAGACAAGATAAAGTGCTTAGAAAATGCCTTGTGTCAATTCGGTGAGAAGCGACATAAGTACATACAGCGTAAAACATGAATTTACATACATATGCAACAGCAGTGTCTATCATCAAATCTATCCTGCTCCTAGCTCGGAAGGGACACATACGACATTCCGTGTTGGGCAGCGCCACACAACCAAAGTGCATGCATGCGAAGCAACGGACGGACGGACGGACGGACGTTTGCCTGCTGTTCACCGATGTAGTATCGACATTTTTGGTGTAGTTATCCTTTCACGTTCAAGATATATCGTCCTGACCTGATTCATCTCGAATCACATGCACACGCCCGCATAAGGATGACCGACCCATGGTTGCCAACTATCTGCGAGAGCTGTTGGCACTCAATGTAAAATGGGTTCTGTTGTACAGAAGGACAATACCAACACTGTAGTTGGGTAGCAGGAACTTTAACGTTCATAAATTCAATTCCTTGAATCGAACGAAATCCTGGCTTCCAGTTTTCAATGTCCTGTAAAAGTTCACAACTTGAATTTTAATGTCGTATCCTCGTCTCTGTCGTCGGTGTCGTCGTCGTCGTGGCTATGATAGTTTCGGTTGGTTTAGACATTTTGGCTTGTTAGACTATAAAAAGGAACAAAAGAATTAGGGACGAAGGGAAGAATTACAACAACCACATTACTTCCGGGAGCATATGTTTCGATGCATACTCGTATGTGAGATGACCTTCTTCTCGTGCCACGTCTGCATTTGAATTGACATTTTTTTTTTGTTCAATTTTTAGGATGAGGATTGCATATTGAATACTTGTGTGCAGTTGGGTTAAAAATCCATTGTGTCATCGTCCTTTCGACCGAGATGTATATGTAATAAGCAATCGATTGGAAATTTAATATCGAGAAGAAGATTCAATAAAAGAAAGGATACTCGCTTCAATAGAATTGCAGAGTGCGGCTAACCCAGGATTTTTGTCCATTTATAAACTCGTATAAGGATTTATTTTACACAGTTTTGAAAATCAAATCAAATGTCTTTGTCAATACACTAAATACATATGCTGATTTTTGGCGTGTGTTATGACCCTTGCCAGAAGGGTCGAAATTTCAGCCTTTATGTTTTGAAGACGCAACAAAAAGATATGCTCGCATCGAAAGCAGACGAGTGGGCTGGACGTTCTGGAGAGACTCCCTCGAAAAACTTTTCGATGCCATGTGGAAACCAAATCTCGCAGAGTCCAATTAAACAAGTCGTGAAAATTCCTGCAGCGTATTCAAACTCTTCGTCTTCAACAACTCGCGGTTTTACAGAATTGACTCTGTCTCCAGGACAGGGCTCAACAGGGCTGCATAGACCTCGAGGGAAAACGCAAGTTCCACATTGTTCCAATGCATGACGAGGACTGAACAGAAAATGCACAAAATCTACGAATCATGTTTACCGAACGAGACTACTTCCACACCTCTACGACCCGTACAGTCCAAATAAATAACCTTTTAAAAGGCCTTTAAGTGTGAATCAAACACGCACACAAAGGGTCCCATACCTTCCTAGCCTTCATCTTAGTAGTCAATTGAGTTGCGTTTTTAAAGAACACGGTATTTGCATGGGTCTCCCCTTAACTTTGAAGTTCATACTATTTTCAATATGGTGGTATGATGTTAAAGTGAAAACTACAAACGCCTTTCTATGTTGGTACAGATATATCTTTAGGGTTCCGTACCCAAAGTACCCTAAAAAGGAAGTAATGGATAACTTTTTGAAAGGTACGATTTTATTTACGGCTTAGAAAATGCATTTGATGGCAAAAAAAATTTTATAAGGCAGGTTCAGCCAAAGGCATGTTAGTGCTTATTAAAAAAAGGACCCTGGAACCAAAGCATCGCTGAAGAAACAATTCGCATCGAGGTCTGATCCTACGAGCAGTTTGGATGGCAAGAAGTTCATATAAGAATTCAGTCAGAAATTAGTCTGAGTAAACTTGCGAGAAAGTCTTCCCATTTTAAAGGGGATTAATTTTTTAAGGATTCATTTAAATATGAATTTTTGGCCGTGTTGTCAGTTATTGGGCACTTACCAAGAAAATCCTCTCCACCTGGTTAATTTACCAAATTTACAATAAAAACAGGATCAGGACTTTATCAACGAAATTATTTTATTTAGAAGTCGGAACAATCATTCGTGCACACCAAATAGCTAGGAGCTTTTTATTGACACAAATCTCAATGGTAGTTTAAAAATAAACAGACTTATACACGAAATCATATTTCAGCCTTAATCAAATTAAGTTCAAGTCATGTGAGGGTGCGACATCATCAGCATGCTCAAATGGCTCAGTCTTCTTTTGAGCCTTCTTCATACCCAAGTTGACTTGAAGTCCAAGTGGATCTCTCAATATGTTTTACGACAGTATGCGAGAAAAGGGACCCAAGGCTAATTGAGAGAATGTGTTTGTAGAATAAAACCGTCGGACTGGCTTAGAAAAAAAAATATTTTCGCCTAATTTTAAGGGCCTAATAAATTCAGTGAACTCTAGAAAAGTTGTGTACACTTTCCAATTTGAGTGGCGTTAAAATTCGTTAAATTCAATTGAGGCCTTCGTCAAAGGAAAATGTGACAACAATAAATCAATATTTCCGAAGGACATAATGCGATTGATTATTTCGTAATTACGATGAATTTGCGAAATCGCGTCCTTTCAATTAATGTGAACATTGTCGTGTTTGCAAAATCCTTCACACATTAATTACGCATTAATGGCCGGCAAAATTCCAATAGATCATTGCTACTCCATTAATTACGGTTTTGTCATATCCATCATCTCAGCTCACGATGGCTTGAAAGGCTTTATTCTCAAATCAAACGAAACCTTATCTATTGTCTTTAATTAAGATGAATTTTGCGGTCGGTTTAAATTTGAAAACCGCGAATTAATTTGATGGTCAAAAATTTCCTTGAGAGCAGATTTCTTTTGGCGTGATGTGTGAGTTGCAGCTTCGACTTGTTGGAGCCAAAATCTTGCAATGTTCTCCAAATATGGCCTTAAAAGAATGTTCAGTCATTGCCCGGTGGTATTGAATGCCATCCACATTACCCGCAACTTCTTCATGGTTTTCGAAAATGTTTTTGTCAATGATTCTTTCAGAGGTTACTCCACGCCGAACTTTCAATCGAACTGGTTGATTTGATGCAAAATAATAATGTTTGGGTTCTCAGTTTCTGAAGCTTAATTAATTTCTTAGCCCATGATTTCAAAATGCATTTTTTTCGCAACAAGTTATTTTGGCCCCAACTGAGGCTTTGATATTATGAACTTTTTATTCAAAGCTTATAATAGATTTGAAACAAATAATTTAATTATCTTGGCAAGCTTAAAATATTCACCTTTAACATGATTTTTGCATACATTTGATGGGCTACCATTAAGTCGTTCATTTCGAGGTTGCAATCGAACTTGTTTTTCAAACTCAAATACTGAGTATATTGAATTTGTAAATATAAGTGGATTATATCGTTTTAAGTCGTGAATCAATTAAAAGTCGTAAATAAAAAGATGCAACCGTTTCCTTGCAAAGGCCACCTAGACAACATCAACTGCTCGGAACACTGATTGATAGAAGTTTCAATAATTGCTCCCACTTGATCAATTTGTATTAAATAACATGATACCAAACAGATTTATGTTACAGTGTCATTGAATGCTTCGTCCCAAAATTTATTGTTTTATTGCTCTGCAATGAGTCTCTCTATACAGTGGTGGTAACGGAATAATAAACGGCTGCTTTTTAATTTTTTTTTTTGATTATATTTTATTTTTTCAAGAGCACATTCAAAAGTAACTTTTATCTTAAAGGTAATAAAAAAAACAGGAACGAGTAAGATAACTTGGGCGCCAAAAATTGATAACGGTTTTTTGTAGAGGGGTCGAAAACAAGCATTTTTTACTATGGGAGGGTGGGTCTATCTCGCACCGTTTAGGAGGTAGGGGCAATTTAAAAAAAAGTGACTTAAAATGAAAAGAAAAGAAAAAAACAACAACGACAACACTTACAATAAAGTAGTATACCGGCTTTGAAAGCCAGAAACATGTTCTTTAATCCTGCGTTTAAATTATATAGTTAAATTTAATAGTTTTTGAAAAATTCGCATGCAAACTCAAAATTTTGATAAAAAAAATTAAAACAAAAACAAGTTTAAACCAATTTTTTTCAAAATTGTGAAATGAAGTGCTAAATTTGCTTTTTGTAGTAGAGTGGTTTTATGTGTTCTAGTTTTTGAGAAAATTGAACATTACTATTTTTGTTTTGTGACATTTAAGTGGTCTTTCTTTAAGGTAACCGAATGAATAATCGATTAAATGTCCGGCATGCATCTATCTCAATGCCTGCTTTTTGCCTGGCAGGCACCTATGTCATGAATACTCTTCATCTAATTTGTATTTACTTACGTAACACGGAATGCACTTAATAATGATGCAAAATATCAAATCATATCAAACTTTGAATTTTGTACCGTTGGGTTTTTCATGCACATGTGGTAAAGCTTATTCTGTGTTCAACCTTAGTGAATAAGCAATAGCGACTTAGCATCCTCTAATCCATCCTAAACTAAATAACTTTTCGGTATTTTGTTCGTTCGGGAATTTGGTATCGACCAACGAAAAGAGCATCGCTTTTTTAGAAGAAATTGGTCTGATTCTCCTCTGACCACCTCGTGGTGCATTCTGGATAACGCTAAATGATTTGCTAAACTTTACTAACAAAGATGAACCTATCATTAACATTTATACTAAAAGTATCACCGTAAATACCAAAAAGCAAAAAATAGTTTAAGTAGATCTCAATTTTCTCAAAAACTAGAAGACATAATTCGGTTTTTTGTGTTCTATTCATAATTAATACAAGCATTGACTACAAAAAGCAAATTTAGCACTTCATTTCACAATTTTGAAAAAAAATTGGTCTAAACTTGTTTTTTTGATTTTTTTTTATCAAAATTTTGAGTTTGCATGCGAATTTTTCAAAAACTATTAAAGTTTACTATTTAGTTTAAGCCCAGGATTAATGAACATGTTTCTGGCTTTCAAAGCCGGTATAGTACTTTATTGTAAGTGTTGCCGTTGTTGTAGTTTTATTTTTTTTTCATTTTAAGTCATTTTTTTAAATTGCCCCTACCTCCTAAACGGTGCGAGATAGACCCCCCCTCCTATAGTAAAAAATGATTGATTTTGGCCCCTCTACAAGAAATCGTTATCAATTTTTGTCGCCCAAGTTATCGTACACTACCCAAAAAAAATTATAAATTCATTTATGTTTTAAATTTAAAAATAAAATTAAATAATAGAAATTCATGAAAAACAAATCATGTTAAATAAAAGCTGGATATAGAATTAGAAACGCAAAGAAAAATATTAAAAAAAAAATATTAAAACAGAATAAAAAGAGATACGTACTAGATGAGCTACAGCATACCAAAAGAATGCACCCCAAACTTTGATGTTTTCTCCCCCATACCTACTCGTTTTAATAGTGTACCTAGGGTCAAGTTCCTTATTGGGGCAGGTTGACATTCGATACATGCAGTTTTTTACGTGTAAAACACCCACGATCTCCCCACTTCCGAGCAATCGTTATCGTATAGTTTTGGCGGATTTGATGCCCAATGACGAAATTCGGGTCTTCCCTTGCTGTCGTTTTTCTCCCTTTTTTCACTCGGGATTTTCACAACTGCCAGTCCTGTTTAAAGCATGAATGGCTCCGAAAATCATCTTTTCAGAGCAGTCAAATCTTCTTCCGATAGCTGCCAGTGATTCCTTGCCATCCTTTCAGGCCTCTACCAGAAGTTTCCGCAATTCTGGAATGCATTACTGCAACTGACATGCTATATGCATGCATAAAACTGAAGGCACAGATTAAAAGTGCTCTTGTGGTATTTTATAAACGTGTCTTCGGACACGTGAATACAATTATCAAACATGAGCATTTTTGGTATACATCTTAAAAAACTCTTTTTGTTTTTTGTTAATCTGTTTTACGCGTATTGAGGACGTTAACCAGACCTGAGAATATCAAGAAGATAAGTTGAGCCATTAAAAAGATATTAAGTAATATACAGACGCATAATTGTGGCACGACACCTCTTTTGATGACCCGGGGCTAGCTTCACCTTGAGTGGATGCGTCTTCCACATTTCACAAATAGCGAGTGAAGGACCCATAGGCTGCTATTGACTTTGAATAGTCGCCGAACTGAAGTGTCAATCACTGGCGAAAGGTGGGACCCTGAAAAATGAAAAATTTTCTTACTCTGCTTTGAAACCGAGTACTCACTTTCAGCTGCTGACGCACTAACTACTGAGTCACGTACACCTGTGAAGAAGATCACTACATTTAAATAAATCAGTGACCAACCATATTCAGAAACAGTTAAAACAAATCAGGTGTCAATTTCAGGGCCTTTAATAACCGAAGGCTGTCACTAACAACGTTGCGATGCTCTTAAGTACGTCCTTAATCGACAACACAATTTTCCCTGACACGGTTGTAGCAAATACATAACGAACATCAAGATTTGTCGAGACGGCCTGAAGGAATTTTGAAAATAAATACATACTGAATATCTTAGCTTCTCGAAACCGCTTTAAAACAGTCCCTCTTTTAATTCGTCTCAACAAAATTAAAAAAAAAATATGATATACACTCAACCGTTCATTGTATGGTTTCAAACAAGCGACGGCTTCAGTTCTTAATTATCTAAGTCATAAATTAACTCAGCGCTTCAGGCTCTTATGGCCAGTGGCTAGTAAAAGGGTCCTTCGATCACCCGTGCCTACCTTACAATCTCAGAAAAGATTGACGAACTGTAGGTAACCCTGTAAGAGAGAATGTACAATTCCTTGATTTTAATGTGCTGCAGGACGAAATTGTGACGACCAACTGTTGAGTTACACGGCGACTGATCGAATTTCGTTACTCGACATAAAATGTTACAAAAATAAATGACAATTGCTGGCAAAAGTTACAGCATCTTGGGATACGATTATTAATTTTGATTAACATTTTTCCACTCGTCATGTTGTTCCTTTAAATCACCATAGACGAATTATATATCCCAACAATTTGCTTCTCTAATAAATTTAATCGAAACTTTACAAAATCAGCAAACTTCTCAAATATCCGATTGAGTTGGGAATTGCATAGGAAAACAATAAGGATCATAATTGTATTGTCTAAATAATGATTTAGCATTCCTCACATAAGTCATTCAACCATTTAACCCAATTGGAAGTCAAATACCAATCCACCTGCTTTAGCATTTTGCATGCCAGACTTTTAAAATTCCCCATGTGAATTCTCCACCTCCACATGTATCTGCCAACGATTAAGCCTCATCTTGACTCAATTCATCCTTATTATTTCGATTGAGTTTGCCATTCGTATCCTTGACAGATTTCGCTTCGAATAACTCGTGCAAACGATGTCAAGAATTTTGGAAAACAATTTCAGTAATAATTTCTGCATCGGTTTCGAAATTCCATATCCTTACAGATACTTTGTCTGTTTGTGTCTGTGTCTGTGTTTGTGCCCGTGGGACTTTGTGATATCGATTCTTGAATGCGAATTGTTAAGTTCCATATTAATTTAAAGTATGTTTTTTTTTTTGTTTATCCTTATTCATCCTTGTCGATGGAATTTAAATTGTTCACATCTCATCGGAGTATATCTATTTTGCAGAATCAAATATCCTGGATCCGACGAAGAGATTGGCATATTTTATCATCGGGAGCTCAACTTTACACAAACGATGAGAGATTTGCGATACTTCATACGCCGGGTTCGAATACGTGGACCTTGCAGATAAAATTCGTTCAGAGGAGGGATCATGGCATGTACGAATGTCAGGTGAGTGCAGTGCACAGTTCATAATCAAGTATTCATGTTTCAGCTTCTCCTACCACTCCCCATTCACCAGATGTATGTATCTACGAATATAGAGCTTCGAAACTGGGCTGGTGTATTATGATGCTGGGAAATCTGCTTTTCAATTCGAAACTGTAGTGGGTGTAGGTTGATTTCGATTCACTTTATTTTCGAGTCAAAACTCCGTTTTTGAATAATTTATTTGCATATTTTGGGAGAAATTGAATTGAATTTCCATACATATACGATCATTAGGATTTACTGGAGTGACACTTGAGGATTGGAATTTACCTGACGTTCAGCACAAAGTCAGCTTGTTCGAGAAGAGTAGTCTGCCTGTATTCACTCTTTCGCAGACACACTAGGCGTGCATCTCAGGGTATGCACATAGCTCGAAATGGAATGAAACGAATACCTTGGAAGCAGTTTCCTTTGCAAGGACAAACCTGAGATGACGAACATTGAAGAAAACAATGCTCTATCCCAAAGGACACTACCGATTCTGAATGTAAAGCAAACGTAAAACTGAACAAAACGATTCAGGCTGAATGGGGACTAGATTTATAATAAGAATGAGAACATAACTTAAATAAATAAATTTATAAAAGAAATTAAAAGCTCCAAAGCAGTACCTAGAAAATATTTTAACAACATGCTTGCCAATTTTTTTTATGCCCTGACACGATGGACATGAAATGTAAATGATTGCTTCTTGTTACAAAAAAGTCTATAAATTCATTTAATTCAGTTAACTGGCTGAATGAATTTTGAGATTTAATTTATTTATTTCACTTAACAATTGCGTACCTTCGGCTTACCTTCTTTCCTTCAATAGATGAAAAGAGAACTTGGACTCGCCGTATATCATATTCTTATTTTCTTTCATCACAGTTTACAGTAGGGCCGAAACTCAAGTGTCTGTAACTACCTCGAGCCTCCAATTGCGTTTTTTAGTGGCTAGCTGACACATCAACTGGATGCTGATGCAATTATCCAAAATGTAGATCCAAATGATGAATTAAGAGTTATTGAATACTTAAACGTCCAATAAGTCCATAAGACTACTTCTGATGATAAATTGTCCTTTCCTCCTTCTAACCACACATCTGAGAAGGAAATACCTTTTCTTTGACTCCAGTCTTTTTCAAATTAGTGGTATTACTAACACTTGTCCATATATCTACTACCGACCTTGCTAACTTCTTCGCTAAATTCTTAAGCTTACTTGCCACGTTTTTCCTCCTGATTCAAAAAATGTCGGTAAGCGCGTTCAAACATCCTGAGTAGCAGTCGATAAGTCCACTACTGACATGATTGAAAAAATAATCTCCCCAAAGACATAATTATTATCCATGTCCACGAAAAAGGCCAAGAAGGCGATATATCTTATAACCGTCCCATAGCAAAACTCTCTTCTATACCCAAGCTTTTCGAAAGTATCTCCTAGGACTCTTTGCACTTTCACATTAAATCCATGCTTTCCCCAAAGCATAAAAAGTAAATCTACTACAGCAAGTCTTACCGAATTCGTATTTAAAGCTTTGCAAGCAATGCAGTAAGGCATAGAAGCTGATGCTTCAACTTCTGCCTTCAGCAAGGCATTTGATAAAATCTTCCATCAAATCATTTACCGGAATCCTAAGACCCGTATGTTTTCTATCCTTCAATTCCTGGTTAAAATCTTATTAAGAAAGTATAATATATTGTCTCTACCTCTGGAGAACCCCAGAGCAGTCGTCTAGGACCCATTTTCTTTATTCTCATTATCAACGACGTTGAGTGCATCTTTTTAGACTCTGACCTACCAAAGTTTACTTCAAAACGATTTAAATTGGTTATTCAATTGGTAAGTAAAGCGCCTTCCTCAGTTTTCTTGTACATACTCCTTCTCCTCTAGAAGTGTAGATTTAAGAGCTTGTTTTTTTTTTGCGAAAGAGAGCACAGTTTTTGATCAAATATCGATCGACCTTCGTTTTATAAAACAATGGTTGAAAGAGTTCTCCCATCCTTATGCCTCTTAGTTTCTTATGTCACCTTTGTCCGACCACTTCTCGAATATACCAACCAAGTTTGGTCTCCTTATTATGGTGCGGATTCTCTTAGAATCCAAGCAGTTCAACGCATATTTATCCATTTTTCTTTACGCGGCCTACCGAGCGTTGCCTCCATTTGAAAATCGGCTGGAATTGATAAATTAACAAAGCCTTGTTAAACGACGAGAAGTTGCCGATATTCTCTTCAAACATCAATTGTTAGCCAGAGCATTTGATTGCCCTCCCCTGTAATAAATTCTCCTTTTAAAAACCAATCCACGCAACCTCAGGTCTTCCGAAATGAGTTTTTGGTGGTGTGTTTCGTATTCAAGTTAGTTTTAGTACTTTGCTGGACATCCTCTTGCTTATATCGGGTTTTTCAATAAGAGCGCTACAAAAATTTTAAGTAAAACAAAAACGGTTTTGGATATCAATGGAATTCTTTATTCTTGTGAAAGTACGTTCGACGCCATTATGTATGAAACTCGATTTCTTTTGCATGGCCACAACGGGCACGCTTGCAGAAGTCCAAACGCTGAACCCAATTTTCGACGGTTTTCAAGCATAAATCGGCAGATACTGCTGCAATTTCACGTTCGATATTCGTACGAAGTTCATCAATCGTCGCTGGCTTGTTGGCATAGACCATAGACTTGACGTAGCCCCACAGGAAATAGTCTAACGGCGTCAAATCGAACGACCGAGGCGGCCAAGCGACTGAACCATTTCGTGAGATAACACGTTCTCCAAACTTGGTTTCCAATAAATTGATTGTGACAGCCGCCATGTGGCTTGTGGCGCCGTCCTGTTGGAACCACATGTCCTCCAAGTCCATATCATCCAATTGGGGCTAAATATATTCGGTTATCATTGAACAGTAGCGATCCACATTGACAGTAACGTGCTGGTCTTGATCATCACGGAAGAAGTACGGCCCAATGACGCCCCCGGCCCATAAACCCTACCAAACCGTAATTTTTTCGGGATGCAATGATGACTCATGGAGTACGTGTGGATTGCTGCCTGACCAATACCGCATATTTTGTTTGAAATCCGAATCATTTTCAAGTTGTTGCTCAGCCCAATTCACGAACATACGACCCTTCTGGTGGTTAAGCGGCTTCAGTTCTTGCGTCAATTTAATCTTGTAAGGATGTAGGCCAAGATCTTTTCGCAAAATTCGCCACATCTACGTCACAGAGAAGTCCAACGCTTGAGAACGACGTGTGAGAGACACATTTGGGCTTTCTGCAACTGAAGCCTCAGCGGCAGCAATTTTCTCGACACCACGGGTATTGTGCCTGTGGATTCAAATTTTTCCACTAGACGCTCAATTGTTGATCTGCTAGGACGATTATGACGATCATAAATTGGACGTAGCGCTCTTAACGTTGAGGCCACTGACTCCGAATTTCGGTAGTAAATTTTAATAATTTCGACTATTTGTTGGCTCGTAAATCTTTCCATTATGGAATGGCAAACCTTACTGAAGAGAAATGTCAAAAGAGGGCGTCGTTTGCTGTCCCTGTCGATCCACTTTTGTAGCGTCCCTGTTGAAAAACCCGTTATTACATCTGTAAACCGTCGCTACATTAACTTAGATAGGTTTTTCCGTGTGGAAGCAGGTACTTTGTTTGGGATAAGTATTTTTTTTTAGGTTTCCAATTGACTCTGGACGTTTTTTTAAGTTACATTATTTCAATTGAGATATTCTCAATTCGATTGAAATCTGGACTGTAGGGAGGCCAACGTCGACCTTATTTTTTTCGAAGTACTTTTCAACTTGAGAAATAAAAAAAAATGTAAATACTTTTTTTTAGTCATAAAGTTTCTAATTTATTTGAAAGTTTGAACAAAACAAAACACAAACTCATATTTACAATTTTGGCTGTATGGCGAGGAGCGTTGTCCGGTTGAAACATTAGTCTGCGAGTGTCACAAAAAAAATTCCAGCGCAGAGGGCTCAATTTCAATTTCTAGAATTCGTAGGTAAACGTCTGCAGTAACTTTCGAGTATGAGTGCTGAAAGTCCAAATTTCATGAGCCCTTTTTTTTTATTTTTCCTTTAGCAAGTTACAGATCACTTTAAAGATCACTTTAAAGCCTACGACTTTTGAGCACTGAAAAACAATCTTCCAATTGGGTCATCTGGATTAATCTCCCTGAGCCTTACTCTCTGCTAGA
Source organism: Orthonevra nobilis (assembly GCA_963555765.1). Taxonomy (NCBI): domain Eukaryota; kingdom Metazoa; phylum Arthropoda; class Insecta; order Diptera; family Syrphidae; genus Orthonevra; species Orthonevra nobilis. The sequence goes on along the minus strand of OY743226.1, from coordinate 27,556,122 downwards.
AGGCCGACTCACGATATTGTTTTTTAAACTCCATGGTTCAGTTTGTTGGGCAACTTTTAATGTTTTAGAAATCGCACGTATTGTCAAATCTAGACGTGATCGAAATATTAGCTTTGCCCTCCGATTCATTTCGACCTGCCATCGATATATACTATAAATGCACCTACTATTCAAAAAAACATCGACTTTGATGTACTATTTGAACTACATTTTGATGGTGCAAAGAACTGCGCACCAAAAGGGTGATATGGCGTTCGACCAGCATCTTTCGAACGGCACTGCATGTACTTAAAATAGAACCCCTATGTTTTTGAGCTTTTTCACACATTAAATTAAATTGGAAAAGTATATTTAAATTGCAAGGGCTAACGCCTTGCGCTTAACAGGCGGCCTAGTGGGTATGCAGCAGATTGTGGTTCTTCTTGATCCAGTCATGAGCTCGAATCAGGAAGAAGGTACATTTGAAAAACTACATTATATAGAATTAAATCCAGTGAATTCAAACGTTTTTTTGTCAAGTTCATTGACACCCATCGATTTAAATTGAATTCAGAATTTACTTATGACTTCAGGGAACATTTGAATTCACTGTCCACTTTAATGTTTCTCATGTGCATTCAATTGACTTCTGAAATAATTTCCATTGTATGATTGCTAAAAATCAATGCACCGATAATAAGCTTCAAAAAATGGTGACTTAAGTCTTTTTGGAATTCAAGTTCTGGTCTCTTTGTCTCTTCCGTCAATTCATCGACAGTCATTTACAAAACAATGGCCAAATGGAATTTGAGATCCCACACCAACAAATGTTCCTAGACTTTCATTGGATTCACGTGGCGATGCGCGTCGTCGTGTGATATTTTCAACTTAATTCTTGAACAGATATCGGGACGGGCAGGTGTCAACATGGAAGATAATCTCTTTTTCAAGACTGTCCGTCAGGATATGCTGTCAATAATGACATCATTACTCGCCTACAACAATCCGTCATTGAAGCTTTTGAGATGACTGAAGAAGAGGTACAAACGGCTAGTATCTTCTTCTTATGCAAAGGGTAAAAATAATGTTCTACAGGACGCCCGCCTTGTGAGATCTTTTGCAATCGAGCCGATCTTTTGCAATCGAGCCGACAGTTAACAAGAAAAAGAAAAAATTATTGGAACCATTCGAAGGAAAAATTCTAGGTCGGATATACGGCCCTGTCTGCGAGGATGGAGAATGAAGCAGAAGGTACAATCGCGAAGCATATGAGCTGCACAATGATGTGAATACTGTCCGGGAGGTAAAAAATCTACTACAATGGCATCCAGCTACGAGTGACAAATACACCAGTTTAAATAATCAGACAACTGCGGATGCCAATAAGTCAGGAGGAGCCATGATGATCTTCCAAGAAGAAGCCACTACGAGAAAAAGATATGGCAAAAAAATCCACATTGCGGCTAAAAATGTATCATTTATGGTCTAAGAAGTTGACTAACTGCTCCTTCCTCTTGTCAAAGGAATGAGGACTTTCTTCGTCAAAACATACTGATTGTCATGTAATTGCTGCTAACAAAATAACATCACAATCAAAATTACCACATCATTCATGTTTTCGTCAATTTCGGTTTACAGACCATTGTTTAATCAGAAAATCCAATCATATCCTTTGAACTTACCAATAAAGCCAATAAAACTAAACTACTTGCAGGGAAACATTATCAATTGGCACACATTAAAGTACACTTATCTGCCTCCCAAAAAACCATATGACTCCTGCTGGAAAACAATTTCGACATATCATAACTTATTTCTACTGCAGCACCCATACTCAAAAAACTGAATACATAAGCGCCACTTAAAAAGGAATATCCTGTCGTCCTGTTCATATCTCTTTGTCCATGCGACCACATTTGTTGGTGCGCATTAAAATCTGATTTCCACTTGATTCTGGGCCAATATCTTCTAACCTCTTCCCATCCCAAAATCTAAAAAAAAAAAAAAAATTCGTCTAATGTCAGCAGTTGTCTAAAGGAGACGACCACTCGTCCTCTTTCCAGCGGCAAAAATCAGATTAAGTAAGAATTTATAACAAACTCAATGCCACTTCAAATAATATAGATACACTCGTCCGAATCGCCCATTGAAACACACATACACATGTGAACTCGTCCTCGTACAAGGATACAATTCAATTTTGCAGCATTTGCACCCTGCTACAGCTCGTCGCACCGCACCTTATTTAGCCAAAATCGATTTCATCAAATCGAACCTAAAAGTCACAACGTTAGGTCCTGCGAGACACACAGACACAGAGAGAGAGAGTGACCAAGGAGGTAAATGGATATTTTTGGGATGTCCTTGGGACTCTTAGTGTGAGGCTATTGCTGTGTGCGGGCGAAACGATAGGAATGAAAATGGAAATGATCCAAATCAGGAACTTATTTGCAGTAAGGATTCCTCCTCCATTGTCTTATGCCGGCTTCTTGTGGAAGTATCGTTGGTTTCTTTGGAGGTGTTATTTGCGCCATTTGCCATGATGGGCTGACTGGTCTTCTGGAATCGAAATGACTCTCGATGGGGGTGTAGCCAAAGATTTAATATGCAATAAAATACGATCGGAATTCCTTGAGGACATCGAGTGCTTCGGTGGTTATGGTGTCAATGATGGAAAAATGAATCACATATAGAATACTTTTCAGAGTATTATGGAAGTTTGACCAGTTCCTGGGAATACTGAGAGAACACAGGCTAGCGCTGGGGAATGGAATATATTTAATGGAAATGCGATGCCTTGCTGGTGTCGTGTTTAAGTGGAAGTTAATATCAGCAGAGTGGAACTAGTGTGGGCAGATTGATGTTGTATCTTCTTTATGATGCTTGAGTTGGAGCAGCCACTTGAAGTATCTTTATTGGATGGCCATCCTCTCCAGATGCGTGTCAACACTGTCATCAGTATGGGACACCACTTGGCATTTAAATGAAAATCTTCGCATTGCCTTTATATTCAATCTGGCAAAGTGGATCGTTGCGTGCATTTGTCAATTGACCATGAAAGCTTTTATGTGCAAAGGAGTCTTCTTTGATTTCTCGAAGATTGCGTCACGCCTGAATCAAGAACGTCCTCTGCGATTTTTGTAACATGATATACACCACAGACAAGTTTGCTCTTCGTCCGGATGGAATTCAGAAAAAGAATCCATTTCGAGAGTATATACGAAGTTGCCTTAAAGAGACTACCACCAGGTACTGCTCTGCCCAATGCAGTCGGGCTCTGGAACTAATCATTATTGATGTGAGATCATTGAAGCCACTCATTCCAAATGTGATGCTACGAAGGGCATGTTGAAGGGCTCGGCTTTCTCGATTGTTTGAACACTGTGGTTCTCAGATCAGATGTAAAAAAAATGCAGGCCTCAGTGAGGGATCGGTGCACCTTGCACCTCATCCGGAACTGCTGAATAAACAGATGCTCTTAGAGGAGTGCCGCAGTGTTCTATATTTTTGTTGTATACAAAATCCTATCCAGCATTTTGTGTGGATGTCTAAAACCTTTTTGCACCGCACTGATAAGTTTGAACCAGTGCGGCTTTCAGTCTGGCAGGACGACTTCAGACCAAATTTTCACACTGAGAGTTTCGAATCGTTAAGCGCCACTCTTTCAAAGCCGTATACGATAGCATTCATCGCATAGAATTTTTCAATGCTCCACCAAAAAACTCGCGATACTCCGTGCAGTTCGGTTCAAAGACCTCCGAACCATTCAAAACCTGCACCGGCATTTCGGCAAGGAGATACGCTGTCGTGAGAATTCTTCAACCTGGTACTGAAACAGAAGGGCAAGGGTAAACACGGATGACAATTTCTTCCTTAAGTCAATCCAACTGTTGGGATAAGCATACGACATCTAAGGGATTGAAGAGCAGGAAAACCGAGCTGATCTGAGGGTTAACAAGGAAAAAACAAAGTATATGCTGTCGAGCAAAACCAATCCGTCACTCACCCACCTTAGACAAAACGTGGGAAGGTGCTTATCTACATCGGAGCAAATTTGAACCCCACAAACGACAGCACACCACAGTAGAGATCCGGCGCAGAATAACCCCTGGCAACAATTGCTATTTCGGTACGTCGAAACAACTTGAGTTGAAACACCGCACTCGGAGCTGAACGATTTGCAGGACGGTAGAGCTTATTCTCGGGCTCCTTCGGAAAAAAACCATATAACGTCGGATTTTGGTACGCAACGATGTGGTCACAGTCCGAAAGGGAAAAATCTTGTCCACATCGAGCGGATGAATGAAAACGGTCAAGCTTAAAGAGTCTTCGAATCCGAGCCTCGTGGTTCGACAAAAAGAGGAAGACCGAACCTTCGGTTAAGAGACCAAGAAACCGCGACTGCAAAACAACTCAAGGATCGAAGGCAGTCTTTAGCTCATGACCAGACCCTCCACGGGTCAAAGAACGTTCTCTAAAACGGAAATTAAGATCTGAAGAATTGTGAAAAATGGCTGCGTAAAGTAATGCTTCATCTTTAGTGATGTCGAATCAAGAATTAGAACTTGAGTGCAGCTCCAGGAGCACTTCTAGTTATGCTAGCATATTAGAGGATAAGTCCGAAGATGACTTGGTATTCGCTGTACCAAAAAAGATCAAGAGTGCTTCTAGTTCCTTTGCTGTTCAGCCGTCTACTAGTGTTACATTTACACATCACTTTAACAGAAGCAATGCGATTGATTATTCCATTGTCTACTGCTCTCGGTTGTAATCTTGCTTCATTCTCAATCCAGCGTACGGGGGCCCGAATTCGACTCCAACATAAAAGTAAAATTTGATATTAGTTTTGCATTGCGACGGAAAACTTATACCCGATATAACTGGTTACAAGAAAATATAAAGCCTTCTGATATTTGTCTCTGGTAATGGTTGTAAAAAAACATCAAAAGTACCTAAACTTACTGATAACAAATAAAGCTTGCACTCGTTAAGAAGAAAAGACAGCACGTGATCTTTGTGGCATGGCGAAAAGCAAGCACGTTTTTAAAATTTTTATTTATATATTTATTCTGTGTTTTGGACCATCAAGCTCTCCTCCTATGCCACTTTGCACATGATTCAGCGATATTTGGGGAACATTACCGCAGAAGCATAACTTGTCTTAACCGCGATAAGAATGCAGAACAGTTCGCCGGATATACTCTTGTGAGCCTTAAAACCGCTCTATCTGGAGAGCGTGGTGCTGACGAAGAGCTCTTCATTATTGCTTTTTTAACAAACAAACAACCTGCGAAGACACATTGGCGCGAGTTATATAAATTAAAAACACTTTTTATTTATTTTTTAATTTTTAGTTTACAAATTTAATTTCAATTTTATATTTTTCTACAATTTTTATGTTGCTGTTGTTCTTCTTCTGGTCATTACACAGCATACCCATTGGCCATTATCTGTAAACAAATGTGAGGAACGTGGCTTGGAGACAACCTGTTGTTTCTATCTGGCTGTTTGGCGGAAAGTTTACCCAAGATAAGCCGATAGGCCACGCAAAAAAAGCGTGATGGTGTGATCCAACTTGTGTGTCTGCGGATATCTACATTTGAGCAGCGTGAACAGCATGTAATAGCATTTGTAAGATGAACTAATTGCATTTGCCTTATTAATGTTAATAGCTTTTGCTATCCAAAGAACGTTGGAAACGCTCTTAGTTCTTGATATCAAGGACTCTTGCTTGCAGTTACCTCCTGAGACTTGGAGTGACAATTTTGATTACTTTCGAGGCAAAAGAAGCGTCAAAAATTTGCGTATTGTGGATGATACAGATTTGGTGAACAAAACGGAATAATCGTTTCTGCTGAAACATCAAAAAGGAGTTAACAAACAGTTCTGAAAGATTGCGACTAATATTATGTTAATTATTACTTTGTTACCAAATTTTGTTGACATTAAAGTACTTTGTATACTAAAATCCTGAACGTTTTGTCAGAAATTTCTTATTCTAAGAGCACGCTATATCTTTTAAAGGGAGCTGTTATTTACCTATAATCATAATGGTAGGTGTAACAAATCAAGGGGATGGTGACACCTATTGATCTAGCTCTAGCTGTCCCACGATCAAGAGTTTTTGCCAATTTTTTTTTGTATTCCAAGAAGTCTTAGGCAATGAACTAATTGAAGGAATGGTTTCCAGTTTCGAGTCCCCACAATAGAGCTACATCTATATCTTATGAAAGTGACCTTGATCTCCTGTCCCGATCTTGACAAGAGGATATTAAGACTCTTATAATGCGTGTAGCACAGAGCGAGCGGAAGAATTAGGAGAAGAATGAAAGATTGTGTAGTGGTTTCAGAAACTCAGGTATAATTGGTTTCAACTCACTTCCGTGGGTGGAGCCCGAAACGGGACGGAGGATTTTGATATCGACCTATTGACTTTAACCTTATTCACCGGATTTTATTCGACATTCGACAACTTTGAAAGTTTGGAAGATTTAGTTTAAAACCCCGCTGTCAGTGTTATGCCTTCATAGCAGAGCCATCTACACACAATCTACACAAACGGCTATTTTGAAAACACGAATGAGGAACTAAGCCGATACAATAACCACTGCAACAACGCCACCCATTAGTCAGATTACTATCAATGGTCGACCAACCCAGTGAAAGAGCCATTAACTTGATCCAAATGGCAAATGGAGACTGGACCAGATTCGAAAAACTAGACCACCACTCTAGGAATCGAACCTGGGACCTATTAATTGAATCAATTGAAAGGCAGGCGCTCTACCAACTTCGCCACCCAGCTGCCTATTGTTGCCTTGTTCCATTGTACATCTGACACAAGTTGTGTCATATATGATATGATCCTCCGCTCTGATACCGAATTGTATTTTTGTACTCTACCCACTAAGGCGGAGTTCTATTAATGACTTTTACTGATTCCCAAACGAAGACATGTTGACGCATTGGACCACCAAATTGTTTGTCCCATTTGGAGATGGATTGTACTTTCGCTGTTCTCCAATGCGCGTCGGATTATGTGGAATTCATTAGGCTATTCTTTGTCCTGGAAGTGTCAGTATCTAGTAAATCGAGTTTTCGAAATATACCCTCAAAATCAGAAAAGATGAACTTCCATGTTTAAAGGTGCAAGCCAACCACTGTCCTTAGAACACTGCAAAAAAAAAACACGAAATCTTTCATTAAAAACCTTACCCTTAACAGGACACCCGGCACAGTCTCATTGTTTCAACGTTCACGTCCGCCGCCATTCTTCGATTTCAAATAAATCGATGTCTCAACAAAGGAAAAACATAAGAATCCACATATCGTGTGTGTACTAATAAAATAGCATCACTCTTTCGTATAAAGAATCTGTTCTCCTAGCTCTCCCTCTGGCCAATTCTCGCCTCAGTGTCGTGTTTCAGTTGCAACTGGCACAAGCTGCAACGTGAAGCTGTTCCGCTTATTACATTAATAATGAAAAAGTTAGAGTGTGTTATCCTGTGAAACCCCAACACAAAGGGTGTGAAATCGTTTGGAAAATAATTCCATGCATGTGTGAAAAAAGAGGTTACGTATACGCCATGCACAATAATCAGTCGTCGTCCGGTCTCAGGTGCAACTTGAATGTTGTAGTAGCTCTAAGGGTGTTGTTCGCATGCATGTCCTGGGGACAAATTTTTATGCACCTCGAATGTGACACTCGCAATTACTAATTTATTTTGTACACGACAAACCGCCCCCGTGGAAGACCAAACGTATTTAAATACTGCTAAGTTAACAGAGCTTGGGCTTCATCCAAATAGGGGTGCATTAGAGATGCAGTTTGTTTTTGAGTTTGACAGCAAATACTGGAAATAGTCGTATTTGGCTTGCTTCTTGTCAGTGTAATACCTTTGATACTTTAAGTCGCAAGAATTTGGGGATGGGGGATACAAATGCATCTGTACCGGTATCTAATTATTGTTATTTATTTGCAGGTTTCCACTCCGACCGGCGTTATTTCACATTTTGTGAATTTACAAGTAGTCGTACCGGAGGCTTTCATTCTCGGATCTGGTGAACTGCACGTGGACATGGGATCAACCATTAATTTAGTTTGCATCATCGAAAAGGTAAGTGCTGATTAATGTTTTGGGTACGTTTGTATTTGGTTTTAAAATCGTGTTTGTGAATGTGTTTGAATTTTCTGAAAGGTCTTTGTTCGGTTAGAAGGACAACATCATATTTGAAGGAATTGTACAAAACTCCCGCATTATCTTTCAAATGTCGTTTCAATTGCTCGCCTATGCCGATGAGGTCAACAGTACCTTTATGAGCATTGAAACAGAGGCGACAAATGGAGGAATATATAAAACAATGAACAAGTCTTACAGTCTTACAGAGAGAGCCTAAAAGATAAAAGTCCAACGGCTGAGATGAGCGTACATTAACCAATGCTCCGGCCCAGCAGAGGAGGATGGCCGCGACTCAATTGAATGAACAATTTAATTGTTAAATTAAAAGATATTTGGGCATATTGTTTATTAAAACACAACCGCTGGTTTATGCATTCCGGAACAAGCTCAAGCAACAAAAGCACACCTCAAAATATAAGGATGCAAAGAGACAGCGGAAACTGGAACTCTTCCGCTCTCAAGCTGGAGAACTTAGTTCAGACAATCAAAGACAACAACACTTTATAAAAATAAATCTGAATACCAAAAGACTCCCAAGTTAAAGCTTAATGGACGTCAACGATATTTAAAGGCCCCTTTTTATGAAAACTTTACAAAAAAATAACCTTTTGTCGATTAGCTCTCCGCTTTTGTCGTATTTTCTCGCTGGAATCTATCAGAGTATAAAGCTTATTCTCATAGACCCGTGACTTGCAGAAACTCGAAGAAAATAAGTTTGGAGCAGCTGAATCGGATGATATTGTTAAAACGACGGCTACATAGAAACGCATCCTTCTAAATGAACATCGTCAAGCGAGTTGTGTGTATGGTTTTATAGTTTTTTGGAAAATACATACCCTGCAATTCAATTCATTCATTTGTGGCATAAAATGATATTGAATCGCTCGCGAGTCAAAGTCATCGCCTTATTCATGACGTCCTCGACAAAAAAAATATGTCCGGTGACTTATTTACTCTGGCGTAAATGGCTTACTTCTTGTCACTTAAAACGGATAAATTGGTTCTTTCTGAAGAAAAAGTGGATTAACAAAATTGCTAATTTGGCATGTTTACGTATCCGTTTAGGTGGAAATGGACCTCACCGATTTTAATAAATTTTCACCTAAAAACGTCCACTGTGCAGTAGATTGCCTGCATAGGCGAACGTGTTATGTTCAATTGCTTGGAACGTCATCCGTTCTGATTGCTCATCCGCGATCTGTCCAGATCCAGTGGGATTTTTGTGCGCCTTATATTGCATGTACTGTCTCACGTATTGTTTGACCAGTTGGCGTAGGATGGCTGAGAGAATCTTCTAAAAAAATCACTTCGCTCGCATTCACTGGAGTGTATCAGCGCATGGCTGGACGCTGCTCTTAATAAAAAGAAAACGGACATTTGCTTCCAATAACAGAAGCTATATCATCTTCCGAAAGGATTACACATTTCATTCCGCTTCGTTTTAATCCCAAAAAGCGTGTAAATATTATTCTGCGAAAGATGCCACTCTTCTTACATCCAGAATCTTTTAAGTACCCACACGAAGTCGGTTGTTCTCGAAAGTTCAAAGTTAAAAAGAAGTTCACATTGGCGCCGCACGGATAAATAAAATCCGTCATGAACCAGTAAATTTTTCAAATAAAAGCGGTCCATAGGAGTACTTTTCAATTACAACAAAAAAAAAATCCTAAGCTGTACACAACCTACGCTCGAGATTACAGCTGAGGGCAGGATCCTCAAAATGATCTTAACGCCAAACCTATTCCTAAGCAATCTAGTACGGAATAGAGGTGGAAAAAAGTACTCATTATTTTCAAGCCTGTGAAATAATCTTCTAAAAAAATAGAGGTCGACTGAAGGATAAACGCTTCCCCCCACCCCCGTCCTATTCCAAATTGTTTTAATCACACATGGTAAAATGAGGAACTGAGCCTACATATCAAAGAGATTATAACACCACTGCGAAATTTGATTTCAGGCTATACTCGGCTTGGAATGAAGCTTAAGGGAGTCATTGATCGGAATTCTAGAACCAACCAATCAGCATGTGTTAAACTATTCGGTTTCAGGCAGCTAAGTTGGCGTATTAATTCGTTCCCCATTAGATCATGACTTCCCCCATAATGTTTTTTGCACAGAGTAAGCAAGAGAATCATTGATAGCCTGTGTAATGGTTTGAAACTCAGATGCATTTAGATTTCCATTTCTCCGTTGGTGTATTCCGCAAAAGAAATTTGCATTAGTTCTAAATTCGCAGTTTTTTTTAAGGATTAAGTAAGTTTTGTCCTCACTGCAGATCAAATGACAGAAGCTTCACAAACCATTATTTTGACTACACTTAGTCAATTAACGATCACTGGTCGATCATTCCAGTGCCGTTAAGACTTAATAACGTGCTCTTTGATTCTGATCTAATTGAAACGCAAACTGTTAATCAACTGATTCAAAATGAACCTTTTTATTCTTCGAATGGACGAATCTCACATGAAAATGCTGAAGCCATACTATTCTGCCTGAGCCGTGTGCTATTATTACGGGAGTACGTACATTTAACAGCGTTGCGGATTAATTAAAAAACAATTGTTTATTGGTAGACTCATATAAGTTTAAAGATCCAAATGCCTGCCTTCTTCTTGAATATTGATTCGAAGCTGAAGTATTTTTCACAATAACGAAATAGACCTCATACAGTAGAATTGGCCAAATACAGTTTCCGGTTGAAAGAATTTGATGGCCGAAACTTACCCAGAAGAGTCATATTTTGTGGGCTGCATGAGCCATGGCTTCATCTTATGTGAACTACAACTCATTATTCTTCTCCAGCTCTGGATCATTGCCCGGTTGTGTATGCCACGTTTTGTCAACCATTGATCATCTCTGAGGTCATTCTTAATTAAATTGTGCATTAAATTGGATGTTTTGATGTTCATTAATTACAACCTCATTTTTTGTGTTCCATATTCTGAAGTTTTTTTTATTCAATTGAATGTAAGTTTGGGAATAAAATCGGAGCAATTTTTAAAAAACCTGGATAATATTGAATGTATGAACGAATTCTATGTTGCAAGTATTCTTTTCTCAGACGGCTTTCTGCTCAAAACGTCATCTGAGGATATCTTCGGCATATTCCTTATTTCTGAAAACACTGCACCAATCTCTCTGCATCTCAAAATACATTGGAACAATTTGCCCAGCTCTGAACCGCCCAACTATAAATTTCCAAGCTAATTTGGAAACTCTTATGCCAGTTATGCGGCACCCCGTACAAACTTGTTCCTCGGCAAACTTTTTCAAAACTAACTTCGTTAAAAGACATTTTCTGTTTGTGCAACCATTTGATGCTGAAGCACATGTTTCCTAGTAATAGTTTAACAAGCGTCGCGTACCAGCAAATCACATTAGTCACGTCCTGCAGCAGTTCGTAATTTCAAAATCCCTAATGAGATACATAGGAACTCACTCGCATTAGAATTGAATTAACAAAAGGACCAAATGTAATTTCGGCAAGGATACAAATGCGCTTTTCGAGTTGAATATGAAAATGCTCTTATCCTCACGCTTATCGCACATAAGGACAAACTAAACTCAACTAAAAATAGTTCAGTGCAACGTGTAACATCTGACAAAATGCATTTAACAAAAAAAGGAACTGTCTCCTTTCCGGAGGCAGATCCAATCTTTGACACACCCAACCATCTTATCACGCCGCCTTTGACTCTTTACTGTCAACGTGTTCATTATCTTGAGTATCAGTGGCATAGTCTGCTTTGGGCAAATGGTCCTTGCCCAAAGTCACTGTCAAACACCAAAAAGGATACAGTGCTCACAAAACGGATATATGATGTGTCACATCAGTGCCATTTTCTTTTCTTTCTCTGCCCTCGTCGCATGTTGGATAAAACTTTGACAGATTTAATATGGCAACAAAAATAATATTGTTGGTTCCGTTTGGTTGATCAAATAAATCGTCGTCCTGCGGAGACAGGTCTGCAGCAATGTGTGTTAATTAAAATCAGGTTCTCATTTGAGCTGCCTGACTGACTGACATTGTTGCATCCGAGAACAATATCCAAGGACTCGTGCTTCAGATGAGTACCACTGGCACTGTTTGTCTATAGTATATCAGAGGCACATTAGCATATGGCTCACCTCGTGCTTGGTTTTGACACCAGAAGAGATTCCCATTGTCTGTGGAAGGATGAGCGGCGTACTACGAGTATACAGTTCTTGAGTTCAAGCTGTCGCTTGTTAACGCTTGTATGACCTTTTCGAAACAAAAACTAGTCGGGCGGCAGAGCACAAGGTAAAGTGCCCATTCAGACGGAAGCTTTGTCCTGTATTCGTTTCGGTGTAACCTTTTTTGTTTGTTTTGTTTTTACGGTGCCGAGGATTAACCATGGTTCCAGGGTTTGTTTCTACATGACAACAAAGGTGAAATGGGTTAGGCTAGAAGGTTTTGTGTGGAATCGTATAGAGGTTATTGCAAGTGTTCCGAGGTTAGACTGACATGCGTTGTCGCTATAATGGACAGCAGTGCAACACAATGGATGAATAGTAATGTGAACTTGATGAAGGACATCCGAGGTGATTGGAAACAGTTGTCATGATGTTAACTGTTGAGTGCGGACAAGCTGAATTTGGTGAAGATTTTCCTTTTCCAAGTGTCGATTAAAAACAGGAAAATAAGTCGAAACCGGAAGGATAGATTTGATAAGAGGAGTTCAGTCCACAAATGGCGAGAACTTCTCGATGAAATCTGATCCTTCATATCAATCGCAGAAGACTTGAAGATTACTATTGAAGCCATCGTTTATGATATTCTTCAAGTCCCTTAGTGCCCCGTAGTGCTCTGCAAAATATATTCTCTAATAAGAGGAAACACGTTATTTGAAGGGAATGAAGAACTTGCCGAGTAGACTTGAAAGCTACAAATTTCTCGTTTGCTCACAGAGAGAGATAGAGGGTGAAGTTTTTGAGTTCCAGTTTCGTGGAACTGCGGCCAGAGACAGTCCGTTCAAGAGTGTTCGTGCAACTTGATGATTTTCTCTTTAGCTTTGCATATTGATATCTGCAGAGTGTTAATAGTCCATTCAATACCACATTGACCCTTTTTCGGCTGTTCAGGGGCGTCACGTGGAAGCTGTGCATCAGTTTGAATTGCACAGAGACAAGAATCGTTACTGGCTTCCGCATTGTAGAAAGGAGAGCATTCAGAAACTTTACCCTGCGTAAGTTTTTCCATGCCATTGGAGAAGCTGATTTCTCCGAACCCAGAAGGGCCCATTGACTTGCTGTAAGCTTTAGGTATCTTTTTCGGCTTTACTGCAGTTAAACCCAGCCCCAGGAAATACTGCTCGGATAATCGACTGGTATTTTTTTACTGCCTGGGAGTAAGTTACACCGAGTGGCTTATTTTCAGTAAAAAAATAAGATTCTTAAGTTGGTCTGCAAGGCGTCGCAGTTGGTTTTACTGTATTGCAATACAAGAGCTGCTTTTGCAATCGCCGACATGACCGTGAGTACAACATTACCATCAATGGCAACCAAGGTCGTTCATTGACTTATAATTTTTTTATACCAGTTCAAGCTCAACCTCGCCCACCGATGTATGGTTCCAGCAAGATTGCTCAACAAAACCCGTTAATCGATGAACCAATTGAGAAGTGAAGTTGATATGCAATTTTTTTCTGATTTTGGATCGGGGAATGGGTCCGCTAGATCATGCTATTTGACACTTTAAGACCAATTTGTATGGGTATACGTCTATGCCGATAAGCCAGCTTCAATTGGAGTCGGCAACCAAAACTTTGTAGTATTACCGATATTCTAGCAGTGGTTGTTGTATCGGCTCAGTTCCTAATTCGTGGTTTCAAAATAGCGGTTTGTGTAGATGGCTCTGCTGTGAAGGCATAATAACACTGACAGCGGGGTGCTTAAGCTAAATCTTCCAAACTTTCAAAGTTGATTGATCATAACTAATGTCGAATAAAATCCTGCGAATTAGGTTATTGCAAATAGGTCGATATCAAAATCCTCCGTCCCGTTTCGGGCTCCACTAACGGAAGTGAGTTGAAACCAATTACACCTGAGTTCCTCAAACCACTACACAATTTTCATTCTTCTCCTAATTCTTCCGCTCGCTCTGTGCTACACGCATTAAAAGAGTCTTAATGTCCTCTCGAAGAGCGAGCAAATAATTTACCACTTAAAATACAGTCGTGGTGAACATTTACATAAAAGTATGTTGCATGCATTGATTTACAAACTCAAATAAAAATGTTATACACTGTTGCAATATTCCTGAGTGTGTGTTTTTGTTCTTTTGTTTTTTTTTCATTCCAATAACTCAAATCGTACCATTTTCACAAATGTTGGCTACGCATATTCCTCTCTAATGGAATCCCATCATCAATTGGAATTTCTAAATAGCCCACCACATTGCGACACAAATCGTACACATCCCCAGCTAGGCTATATCAGTGTTTAATTTAGAATCCCTTAACTCATATAAATTTTATTGTACATATCATTACCGGAATGCAAATTGGACTATTTAAACTATTTGGAGGATCCAACAACAACAAAAAAAAACAGACGCAATTCGCTGCCAATCGTATTCCAATCTACATAAATAATTGGCACGTATTATTTTAAACCAATTGATTGGTGTCCTTGAATAGTATCTGGACCGCAAATTGTTTGCCATAAATTCGCAGTAAATTATCGTGAATGTCGAATTTAATTTTGAACAGTCCAACAACATCCTACATCCTGCCGCATCGAAACGTGGGTGCAAATTTTCAAATAAAATCGAATTAGAGACTCGAAAATATTTAACGCGTATACGGATGGGGTCACCGTCTATTTTTAAGAGGCTTTCGATTTATTTTGGTGAATACAATTTGTGTCAATCAGTCTGTTCTCAGGTTGAAGTACGTTTAGTGATAGACTGAGTTCATAATATATTTTATTTTTTAAAGGTTGTCTTTTGGAAAATATTCAGCTTTAATATTATATTAAAAAAAATATTATTCTCATTTTAATATTATTTTTTTTTTATTTTTATGCTATTAATTATTTACTATGCATAAAATATATAATGATGGGGAGCTTTTAGCCACCGTCTTTTCTTCTAAAAACAATATGTTCTAATTGAGTCTTATAACTGGCTGACGCAAAAATTGTGCTACAATAAAAAATTCAAATAACTATTTTTTTTTAATCTATGCATTTTATTTTTATTTAATTGCATAGAAAATTCAATTGAATTTAATTTAACTAATTGTTTTTGAAGATGATAGACCGTAAACGACATTCATGCTCGTTCACGCATTTCAAGCATTGCGGCCTGAATGGTTGAATTCGGTATTGGCTCGATTATTGTTTTACTAGACTCCTTCAATCAGTCCCATTCCTTGGTTTGAACATCTCTTGGTGGATATAACCATAAAAAAAGTATGGTGCAGTAATGTCAGATTACCTTGGGGGCCAGCGGAAAGTGGAATTCCGCCAGAACTGGGCCGGCAGTTGCTCCATGACATGTGCAGTTTCTCTTTCTTGCTGGAACCAAATGCTTCTTCAGCGATATTTTGGGTAAAACTCCTTCGATATCTTTTAATATAGGTCCATAATGATAGTACCTAATTGAACATTTTCTTCAAAGAATTATGGCCCCAAAACGCGCCTTGATGAAGCTGGTGCCACTACATATTGACTCGTTCTGGGTACAGTTCCGTCTCGTTCATTGTGGACATTGCAAGTTTAAGTCATCATGAATTATCCGTTGTGATTTGCTTACATCAATTTGCGCCGAACAGTTTCGAGTCGAAACGCTTAAATTTGCCGTGATTGTGTATTGAACCCGAAATAGGGTTATCGATGATATGGCGTCTAAATTGCACATTTCCCTTTGCAAGGTAAGGTTCCATTACACTACCTCAATCCTCTTTTCGGTATCCCAAGAATTCATTCTAATAAATCTAACCTGCCAAATAAAAGAAAAATAAGCCGATTACTCACGCAGAAAAAAAGTAAGTACGTTTTGTTTTTGCAGCACGATTCGTGAGCCACCCTTTACTATAAAATTTTATGTAATGAGAGTCAAGTTCAAGTTGGCTATTAATGCAAATGTAAATTTATTAATTAAGCCTTTTAGACATAACCCAACGCTGGGTAGAACTCATAAAGATGTTACATCTAACTTGGTCATCTATTCGTCCTTCTGACATACCGGACCGAATTCGACTTCGACAAAGCAGCAGCCGACAGTCGAAATCTGGAACATGTTTGGAACAATTAAAGGGTTTTATTTCCGCAATTCACGCAGTCGCTTTCCAGTTTTCCGTGAGTCCGAGTTCGAATTCTCAATTATGGAAAATTGAACCATATGCGGCTTTGGAATACATGGAGCGATGGTAATATTCAACTTAGTCCATTTCAGAACTTTCAAATTTGGTCGATATCTGAATGTCCGGCAAAAAGCCACACTGATACATTGGACGTTGGTAAGGATCTTATATGCAACATTTAAAAAAGTTAAGCCTTGGTTTTACTTATTTAATCGCGATTCTTAAAGATGGACTGAGTACAGTCATCGGGTGTGACTTCATCAGCCACCCACACTTGGTTTATGATTTTTTCACGCACATTTGCAGAAAAGCTTCTTGATTTCCATCGGCTCAAGCATTCGTATTTTTCTTCACTGATATATTACTTTCTAATTAAGGATGGGGTTTAGTTCAAGTGGGTCTATGCCTTTATCATTCTCTCTTTCTGACGCTCATTAAGTAGATACCAGAAATGCTACTAAAACATATCTAAATCTACTGCTCCCTGCGATTGGCTAACAAACTTATTCCGATGGTATTTCTATCGCCTCGATGGGCTATATTCTTTTTACATAGGCTCTTTTAAGAGTTTGGTTGGCCACATATGTACGTTGGTCATGCTTACCTCTGTTATGATGTCGATCTCCTAAGGTCTGGCATGCCGCAATCAAAGTTGAATTAGTCTCTTTCTTCATGATCCACGGGTTCTTTTCGTTGGACAGTCGAACTCTGAACTCGATCGCAATAGATAGTCATCAAAGTCGATGTTTGCCCCCTGTGACTATTTGCAAACTACGGTTGGAGGTTCGATCTCTAGAGAGCACTTCTTTGCTGTGTGAATTCGAAGTCTTTAAAATATTCTTGTCACCGTGTTTGAGGTACTGCGAAATCGATAAGCCTTTCATGGAAATAGTGCTTTCTACTAAGCAGCCGAAGAGGTTTACCTTCCCGATTTTACCTCGAATACCCGATCTATATATCCGGAAGTATCTGCCTTATACAGCATGAGGTCTAATTGAAGCTTTCACCATTATTTACCGAAGCTGTCATAGTTTCTGACTGAAATTTTTTACGTGATGGTAAGGGAATATTAGCCGCTGCCGTTGGTTCATAAGGGACTCTTCATCCGATAATTTGAAGTACCCCAGATATGCTTTCTACAATATATAGCTGGGTGGCACACTTGCCTTATCGACTTCCTTTCATTGGTTCAATTTATAGATCAAATGTTCGAACACTTATGTAAACGTGTTTTCGAATCTGGTCCAGTCATCCTTTGCCATTGGGTTCAAGTTAATATCGAAATCACTGAAGTGATCGATCAATCAACGGTAGTAGTTTGGCTAAGTCGGTGACTTTACTGTAGTGGTAAGTGTATCGGCTATAAATCTAAGTTCGTATTGTCTATAATAATGGTTTGTGCAGATGATCTGTCTTTAGCTCTGCTGTGATGGCAAAACACTGACGAATAAAATCCAGCGTATCAAGCGAAAAGTTATATTGCCTCGATCGATAAAAACTTCGCTGTTCAAATCCATCAATGCAGCAACGGAAACCAATTACATCTGAGTTTCAATCCACAATAAATATGTCTCCATTCTTCCCCAAATTCTTCTGCTCGCTGAGTTTAACATTCAAATGTTGAGTGCGAAAAAATGTAAACACAACAAGAGACTGTAATATCACCATTCAATTCTTTTGCTGTCATATTATTAGTGTTGTTTTTCTTTCTCCTGTTCAGCACTTACGCTTATAAATTAGTACCCAATGGCTACCACTTGGCTCACGCAAGTCAGTTCCCACACCATTTATGTGGCACTCAATTCATTATCGTTTCAACACTCTAGTTTGGGAATATCCTTAAAAAAAGTTCCAAAAAGGTACAGTGCCATTGTCAATATATTTTCATGAAAAATCAGCGAGAAATCATTCTTATTTTAACATTTGCTTGAAAAAAAAACAAGCCCAGCTTATTAAATTTAGTAAAATTCATAGCTTCAGCTTTTTTTTTTGGAACCAAAGAACCACAAAAGCCACTATCCTAAGCCCAACGGGTTACGACTAGTTCCACAGCTCGATGGGATTGTGGCTCCTGTTTCCCTCTGTTACCAATTAGGCCAGCAAACCGCAGAACTTGACCCAGATTTCGAAATTTAGGAGAAAAAAAATATACAATCAAAATAATAAGACCACACACAACCATTTAGGCTTGAGGCAAAATTTCATTACAGCTGCACACTGCCCATCCCCTACAGTGACCAACATAGCCAATAAATCAATTGACCTTCACAGCAATTCCCCAACTCAGTTCCAAAACCATTTAGCCATTTCCAAAACGTCCAAACTGCCACAATATAATAAAAAGTTATTTATAACGAGCATTTGCGCTAGTTGGTCGGAGCTACCCAAAACCAAAACAGGGCCGGCAAGTCGGCAAAAAATAGATATTTTTGGTTTTTGGGCAAAAAGGCTGCTGCCAATTCCCATACATCATTGAACAGAATGCGCGGTGCGGTGGTTCTGGATACCCTCATCCTAAATTTCTGTTTAAGCAGCTTCTGACTTGACCAACAGCTAAAGTGCTAAATTGTATTCACTTTAACTTGGCCAACCGACCGGCATATAGCCATACAGTGGGCCCCCTGTGTTTGAGGCTAATTTAAATTCAAACTAAAACGTTGTTTCGTTCTTAATTGAAATCAATATCATTTATTTTGGCGGGCTCGATTTGCGTGTGCTTGTTTGCGAACGTGAATGTTGTTGAGTTTTATTAAAATAGTTTTGGTTTTGTTTTTTTTTTTAGAGTCCAACCCCACCACAGTATGTGTATTGGCAGAAGAACGACCGCCTTATTAATTACTACGACTCGAGGAGAGACATTTCGATTGAGACTACACCTGGCACCAGGACACAGAGTCGATTGATAATTCGAGAGCCACAGATCGCAGACTCAGGAAACTATACATGTTCGGCCAGTAATACAGAGCCAGCCAGCATTTATGTGTTCGTGTCGAAAGGTGAGTACGATTTTTTTAAATATTTTTGTACACATGGAATGTTCCCCAAAAGACTTAAATCAATTAATTCAGCTTAGACAGGATGATGACAAAGAGCTGTCTTTTGGGGGTGGTATGGATACTTCGAATCCAGGATGTGTGTTGATTGCTCATAATCAGTCCAAAACCAATCAACTGGGAAAGGAATTTATCTGTGCTTTAGAGTACGCTAAAATCTGTTCCTTAAAAAAAAAGAACACCGTACCCAACAGGAGCTACTCAAAATCTGGAACTTATTCAGATGAAAAATAAGCCCGATTTTAGCACGATACAAAAAGTTCACTGGCTAAGTTAGGGAATAATGAAGAGTATCAATGCTGTGGTAAATTGTTGTTTTGAAATGCGAATATAGGAGGATGGAACCATATGTCCTTTTTGAGATTTAATAAGAGTTCGGCAGTTAGAATGCCGCAGTGGTCAGGGGAGTATTGTGCTTTCTCTGTCGAGACATTTTTAAAAGGCTTCGGTTCGTAAAATACGTGGCGACTTAGTGATGGCGAAACATCTTCGATATTAATAGACGTCTTTTAGAGTACAGCATAAGATCAAGGAATACTGAAAATTTTTATGCGATTGAATGGAACTTCTGTAAAGGTCGTCCAAGCCTCTCAGTGCAGAAGGGAGTGGCAGCTTAAGTACTTATTAAAGCAGTGTTCATGAAATTTTAAACAAAGTTTTGAATTTTTGAGCATTTTTTGGGTTCTAATGACGAAAACTGAACGATTTTAGTGCCCACATTAGTGAGCATATCTATCGACATTGGTTTCAACGAACAAGTTATCCACGACTGAAGCGCCAACAACTGGTTTTGGTAAATGTTTTCACGAACGGAATCTGCGAGTCTTTTTTTGAAATTTCTAGGAGTTAAGCTCTAAATGTAAATAGTGAATATTATGGGATACTAAAGTAGATTGCAAGCACATCGATTTGCCTTAGCATACACGTTGCTCTAGAATCAAATGGGTTACTGCGAATACAACCAAAATGTTCACGAATTTGCTTCCTAATTAGGCTTCCTTAGAGTTAAAGAAAATTATGAGGCATGTAGTATAAGGCATACATCCAATCCTGTCATAGCGCGTGTCATGAGACACGAACGGAGATAGCCCGTATCGCAAACTTTTCAGAATCAAGACCCATAAAAAGAAGACGACCTTAATAGGGTCGATGACGGAGAGAAACACTCCGCCTTCGATCCGGTCAATATGTGTTCAGTAATACGTTGACCATATAAGTAAACCAAACAAAAACGGTCGAGAAAATACACATCAATACAACGGAAATATGTATCCTGCGATTTGGCGCAGTTGAAAAGTTTGCAGCTAGACAAAGAAAAGAGGAAAATCACTGCATACACAGAAATGAAAATTCGTCCACTTTTAGCTTAAGAATTTCGAAAGGCCCAAGAATAGAACTCTGCCAAGTTATTTTTACAGAGAAGATCAAATCCTTGCCGAGGACAAAACAGACAGCCAGTCTCAGAGCCATTGCTAAATTGGTCTTTATTAGCAATAGGCAAGAATCTTTTGGACCTTTTTCTCACAGTTGCTAAGCTACAATATATTGATATGGATATTCATAAGGCAGTGTTATGAAGAGAACTTTATTCCATACGAAGTTGACACATTTTTTTAACATGGACACCGGGCTGGTTCTTCTTCCTCGAGCCACTTGTCACTCAAATACCAGTTATTGAACCATGGAATAAAAAAGTCACAAATTTGTCGCCTGGTTTGGCTCCATCATTAAATTTAAAAAAAAAATTTAACCAATTATGCCTTCGACATGCAGACTGAACAAAATAGTAACTTTTCGGGCGGGTCTCGAGAGGTCTCCTTATGATTGGACTCCTGATTGTGAGCTTCTTCTTAGAAAAAGCTTTGAGGATAAAAAAAGGTACAACTCCAGTTTCACCGCACTCACGATGAAAGCATGCATAGCTCATTGCCTTCAGTTGCTGTCGATTTAAATCTGATATAGTAGTATGCCTAGTTCAAACCTCGAAATCTTGCTTGCACTGGATGAGCAGCCACGAGGTCCGAGTCAGTTCTACGGAGGCGCTGGCTTCTTCACTATGAGCTCGTTCTGGATGAATATTTTCCAGAAGATTGTACCTTGATATAAACCGATCCATAGAACTACACATTAAGCCTTTGAGGCAGTATTTTTTTCCCCCAATTGCCAATGAGGTCTCCTTTCATGATGAACTCTTAGTATTGCAGAGCAAGAGCCCGTATCAATGGGCTGGTCGGTTCAATTCGCTTAGAAAACAATTCAAGAAGTTCTTATATTGTTCGACACTTAGTTTTGCATGATAATTATTCGAAGTACACAATGGTCACAAAACTAACCCTATCAGAAGTCCTACAAGTCTAAACAAAACAACCGCAAGAAGAAGTTGGCTTAAAAGCCACAAAGCTGATGATTTAAAAGCTTAACTTGTAAAATATTGTGGAGAAGTTCTTACGGGAACATGAAAAAGATCATCCCGAAGACTGAAATATCAGCTCTATCGAACCCACCTACAAAAGACGACCCTGAGTGCATTGTCATCATCCACTCATCGACTTCAAAGTCAAAGTGACAGCATTTGGCAATGATCAATACAAAGCTATAGCCGAACTCGGGATCACGCGAAAACTGATTAAATTTGAACCAAAATATTCCAGACCTGCTCTAAATTTCGAAAGAAGGTCCTTTGTCAAGATTTTTTCAACTGGTTGGAACTGGAGTAGTGCCAGAAGAGTAAGTCCTCAAATAAACAATCATAAAACAAAAAGATTACGTCAATAAAAATGAATCCGTCGAACATCAGCTGAGACGATTCATCACAATCGACAGTCCAAGAACTTGAAGAATGACAACTAAGTTTAGCTTGTGCTCAGATCATCTTAAGATCAATTATCTTAGAAGGGAAATGTTTGGAAAAACCCACTATGTTGGCTGTAGTTTATGATTTATTCATTAAACCCGTTGGTCGATTTGAACGCAGAAGACTTAAAATAGACAAATTTACGCACTTTCCAAATTAAACCATTTTGTGTCGCAGTCAAATATCTAGTTACGCTTAGTTCTACGCAACCAAAGCCATAATCAACCCCTAAAAACGTCTTCAATATTAGCAGGATCTCCCATATTGACTGTAGAACAATAATCGAACTTCATACAGATGACCACAGACACTCAAGCTAAGCTCTCGTAAATTTTATTTGTTTATTCAGGCAATCCTCATCACCCTAATCCTTCGTCATCTCTCAACGCAAAAAAAAAATATAAAAAAAAACACAATTTTCAAACTATTCCCATTAAAATAAATTTTCAATTTTCAACTTTGCCCAAGAAAACCACTGGCCCGGATGGAAAGGGCACTCAAGACTCACCGGTACAAGTGGTGCATGGCATACGGCTGTGCATGAGGACATAAGGCATGCAGACCTCGATTGCAAATAAAAAGAATACCACTACCATGATGTAGCTACAAGGACGAAGGACGATGTGTAGCACTATGAAATCTCATGCTTGCCACTCGCATCACTCTCAAGGTGGCCATAAAGATGTGCTCTCTCCCTGTGCTCAGCTGCCGTACCTACCACAGATCAAGGACACTCGGAAATTTATTCCACATCCATTCAAGAAAGTTTATAGCGCGTACAGTTTACGACGGAGCATAAAAATCTAATTAATTAGAAACATTGCGTGTCAATGGGCAATACAATTTTTTCTTTCAAATTCGAGTTCAATTCTTGTTTTAGTCCTTTTTTCAAGTACAAACTAATTTTTTTGTTGTTTGTAATTTGTCCTTTGATGTAAGGCTCTTTGGAATGAGTTCAATTTTAAATTTAATTGAAATGCATTAAGTGCATGATGATGGGCGGTACGGGGTGCCCAAGCTAAGGGAGAATTGGAAAAAGGAAATGTAGCATAATGCTGACGTTTTCACAATTTGAAACTTGTTAAGTGAAATGTGGGAGGAGTAAAAGATTCAGGAATTGTTACTGTCTAGACAAAATGCTGACATTTGTTAACGTGACAGCACGTACAGTGTGTCCTCGGTCGTATGTTGTCCTTTGGCTGGCATCTATGCCAACAAAGTTTTAGATCAATGCGATGATAATTTTTCTTTATGTTTTCTGTCTAAGGACATTCGATGATGAGTGCTTGGGGAATACTTTCTTTCTGCAAAAGAAAAAATAATAAATTACTTTATTGCTATGACATGGAATGGGAACGGGAATGGGGCTACCATTTTTCTTTTTGAGTGTTTTAGGGCGTTTGATCTTAAAGGTTATTACATTATGAAAAAAGGCATGTGGCTATATTGTAAAATAACTAAAGTGGCATTTAACTACGATGGAATATCAGAACTGATAAAGTCAAAAGTACACCATAGATTATCCTCATAGCTCCGTCGAACAAGATTAGAATAGAAGAATAAGAGACTCTTACAACCTGACAAAACCGATCAAAATTGGACGAAATTTCTGCAAATTTGATTCGAAATCGAACAGACGTATCGGACCATATTTGCAAAATCAAGGATATTCTTTGAGAACTACGAAAATGGTGGGTCCAAGCTCACCGATAAGCAGTAGACTCTTAAAATTGATATTCTCGCATATCGTTTAAATTTTTTATTTTTAGTGATGTTTGTACCAAATTGACTTCAAAAGATTTAAAGTGAATTCACTGCTGACTTCAACTCGCATGAAGTGAATTCAACTGATTTTTAAGGTGAGTTCAATGATAGGGTTGTTAAAAGTTTAATGCACCAATCATTGAGCTCTAAATAAATATAATTTGAGTCTTTTGCAATCGCAGTCTTTTTTCAATTCAACTGCATCAATCAAAAATTTGAATTTCTTGACTTAAATTTTGTGAATGGTTTCCCAAAAGATTGGATATTTATAACTCTATACATAAATTGTTTGTACGACACTTAATGTTTATGTTTCAATTCGCAACGAGTCCTTCTCACATGTGAGTTGGAGTTCGACACAAATGCACTCTTCATGTTTTTTGTCTGAGTACAAATCCGCTTGATGCAGTTGAAAAACAATGTCTTAATGCACTCTTAATTATTTAACAAAATTCCTCGAAACTTTGAGCCGCAAAATTGAATCTTTTAGGCTGCCAATGTTGGTGGGATATTTATCTTTTTCGGGGATGTTATAGTGCGGGATGATCCTGGGCTTCAACTAACAAGTTTCTGTACCCAACTCGATCGAAGGCTAGGTGCGTTCAATTGGGAACACAAAGTTGTGTATGCCGCCGAAAAATAAGACTTCTCTTACCGCTCTGTCTCTCTGGTGTAAATACGTAGACTCTTCGGGTCTTGTCAACCGAGTCACTTTTCTAAAAATGTGTAAAAATGTCCATGGCCGGCTAAATTTGTCGGAGGCTGACTTCTTAACCTCTTTCCGCAACAAATCACAAAATTTGCGATTGGCATTAAGGCTTTATTTTCGGTTAACCTTGTATAGCGTCAGATTGATCCTTCGAGATAGAGTTTAAATCCTAAGTTATTTTTTGCCAAGAGAAGTTGCAAGTCGATAGAGTTATCCTTCGTTTGATCCCTTTTTCACTGCGGATCCTCGGGAGCATTTGACTTCTACGTATTCCGCTTTGAATTTATTCGCCTTGAAGATTGACATCACGAGATAAACAGCTGTGTGTTGTGTAAAATTCGGCAGAAGGGGTCTCTCCATATACAACAGAACTACGACTCAAGTAGCTTCGTTTTACACATTTTTAAAATTTACAAATATCATTCCAGTTGTAGTACCGCTTTGTCTCCTTTTTTGTCTCCTCTGTCGGTACATACGCTAAACAATAGGGTTCGAAATGTTCCCCGTACGGAACTTATTGCAGCTAAGGCGGTAGCTTTATATACCCAACAAGATATGATCTTTTGCAGTAAAAAATATTTAGAAGCCGACGACTGATCTCGTCATTAATGCAAACGTGTCAAAGAAGAGACTCTTTATTTCTCTCAGTAACATGATACCTTTGCAAGCTACCCTATGCAGCTTTCTTATTAGGCTTTCAATCTTTGCCTGTTTTCGTCCTTCGTATGAGTTATCGCTGGTTCAATTATTCACTTCTAATATCTAACTAAACAAACCAAAGTCGAGTACAGAAAAACTCTCCGTAATTTTCGAAAACTTGAGCATCAGATCAAAATAAGCCAACTTCGATTTGGCAAATTTAGTAATCTTGAGTATAAACTTCGAAAAACAAATAACCGAATAGAAATATGAAACAGTTGCTTAAAAATGTTAATATTGCACACAAACAGTCATCTGCAATAAAATCGTTGAACTAGAAATGTTTCTACAGAAAGAAAATATTAACATTTGGAAAGACATTTAAAAAAGGTATCTGGACCCAAAATTAAAAGTTGAAATTGGACTATCTTGTTAGCCTTCATGCCTCATTTGGTTCAAATTCTATCCTCAGCAGTGGGGATTATAACGCCGACGATTCTTCTGTGAGCTGACGATGCAATTCAACGAGAGGCAGACTACACTTCAAGGCTAGTATGCGACGTGGTGTATTTTATTTTCTACGAGAACTTATTCCTTACCTGATCAACTTCATCGACCCACTTTTGCACTGGCGAAAAAAAATCGAGCGCCTAGAATTACTGCTGTTAATGTTGAATACAATTAAGAATACAGGAAAATGTTTTTGCAAATCAAATCTGACGACGAAGTCGACAAACAAGTGGAAGCATTTCAGAGCCCTTCGTCGACCAATACTTAGCTTCAGGAAACCGGAGTACGGAACAACGAAACGAACCCAACGAACTTATACATGGAAAGAAAATAACCTTAAATCAAATTTGTATTAAATTATATCACGTTCTGCAAGAGTTAAGGAGTCGCCGAAGATAAAGCTGTTTTTCAGAACCGGGTCAGAAATGATCTTATGCTATGAATAAGAGCTTTATCAAAAAAGGAAACAGATGTCATGTTACCACTGACAGGAACAGGTGTTTTAGAATTTTGGTACACTTTTCTGCAACTGCGAAATAATGTGCAGTGTGTTAAAGAATCGGATTTTGGGTTAACTGACTCTGCTGCAAGTATGCTTATCCAAACTACGAAAGATTTTTTCAAAAGTTAATACTTGTTAATATTTTTTCCAGCCAATTTGAAAACTCTTTCCAAACTTTTTATTTTCAGGAGACAATATGGCAGCCATTTCACGGCGAAAAACATCTTCAGCCGATCGGATTGCAACGATACTAGAAAGTTTATTGGTTCCATGTATTTTAGTTAATACGTTAGCATTTAGGTAAGTATTTCAAGTCTCACTCTCAATTCTAATGAAGGTGTCAATATTTGTTAAATATCGTTTGCGGAATGAAAATCAATCTTTTCATTCGTTTTGTCCCTACCACCGCTAGAAGAACATTAAAAAGAGATCTGTAGTTTGAGTTGACTCATAGAACAATTAATGGAGTGACATCCTCTGCCAACTTTTGAGACATTTAAGACAGGATGTTTTGCCATCACTCTTTAAGCATTCATTTCGTTTTTCGTATTTTTAAATTTCAAAAACGATATTTAGCAAATTTTTGTGAATCACTTAAAACACTTTTTGACAACGAAATACTGTGAACGATTTCTTCTTCTTGTTTTTCCATTTTCAGACACATCTTCTTAACTTAGGAATAAATTGTAAAATAAGTATAAAAACTAAAAACAAAAAAAAAATCTAACAAAATATAAAATATTAAATGAAAATCTCTAGATAAACCGCTAGAAAGTTTAAGAGTAAATAATATTATTCTAATTTAAAACATTAAAAAAAGCAGAAAATAAAATAAATTAAAATAATGTTACACAAACAGGTAGAATAAATAAAAATAAAACTTATTATTAATTAAAATATTTATATCTTTAAGTTTCAATTGTTCAAACTGAGTATTTTTAAGTAAACTAATAATTCGACATTTTTGTACAACAAATCCTGGTTTTTGTTAAATATAAAATATTTATTATTAATTAAATCAAAATAATAAATAAACCAAAAAAAAAACAATGAAAATATTTATTGACTGTATATTTTATGACAAAAAAAAAAATATAAATAACTTTAATTAGATAAGGAGATTTTAAATTTAAATTTATGAACGTTTTGTGTATAAAGTTTCTAGAGAATAATTGTTTAGTAGTAAAATTTATAATATATGTACATTTAGTATAAAATGCCGTCAATATACATAAGAAATGACATAAGGTTAGTCTTTTCAGTTTTTTAACAAATATTGGGCCAGAATAGTGGATTCTCTCAAAGTCTCAAAGTTCATCAGAAAGAGTCCGAAATTATTTAAGGTGATTTCAAGTCCACTTTTCTTGTTCTTCATTTGTTAAAATATTAAGTGTTGAAAATATTTGCATTAGAAATAAAAAAAAAAATTAAGTGTCTTTAATTCGTAATCAAACAAAAAAAACATGTCAAAATGTATGTTAAAGTCCAAGCAACTCGAACAAGGTCCTTTTATGTTTTTATAAATTTTATTAAACAATTAATAATAAAAAAAAAAACTTCAAATTGGTTGAAGAAGCTTTTGAACCAGGCTTTAACAATCTATTTGCTGTTCTGATCCCAAAGTTTAATACTGCCATAGTTTATTGAGTACAACAGACGGAGTCTTACCGCTCACAGGATCATTGCACAAGGTTGTTTTTCTTTTATCAGTATGTGTATATAAAATATACGTGGAACTTCAACTCATGTTATTTAATATTAATTTCTTTGAGCTTAGGCCACGTCATCTTATTTGGAATTCACTCCGCTAACTCAAGTCTTGCCGAGAAATTGTGAATGCATAAAAGTTTGAAAATACTTCTAAAAGATTATTTTTTTTGCCAAGATCTTTATTTAGTGATAAAGATAAATGATTTCCCTAATGCCGAACAAATTATGGTTTTCAAATATCGTTTGCTTCTTCGTTTCATTAATTTATTGTACAAAATGCGGTAAAAAAAGAGTAGGTTTCTTCTTCATTGCTTCACGAAAACAAGAAAATTTGCAGCGATATGCCGATTTCTGTTATGTGGTCATTCAAACGACGATGACGATACATATGCCAAAGATGAAGGCTCATGGCTGATAGCCCTCGACCGATCACTAGTATCATGAGTTTCAAACCGAAGGAAGCAGCTGAACTATAAACAGAATGCAAGAGGTTATTCGTGAATAATAAGAAGAGAACAGGAGATCATATGGAGCCCTGAGGCACTCCATTATTTGTGGGGTAAATTGTCGAAACCAAATCGGTCGAGCTCCAGTTTAACTGATATGAGTTTTTGTGTAAGAGCAAGCTTCAACTTTTACTTAGTCCACCTTCAGTTACTCAATCGTCATTTTAGTTACAAATAATTACTTCAGTTCATAAGTCAATTTATTTCATGTTATTAATTTTTATTCCCGTAACTGGAGCAAGACCAATTTTGTATAGCTTATTCGTTTTTCTTCTGCTGGCACTCTCCAACCGGTACTGAAGTTAACTGTGGGCCAATACAGGATCTAAGCGCTGCCATACTATTTTTGAAGATTCGAATGTTCCTCCCTAGATTGCTGACTCATCTACTTTTTTTATGCTTGGAATACCGTGACCAAGAGAATCCCAAAAAAAATCCGATGTCGATTGGTTTGATTATGCAAAATAGTCCAGCCTAAAGATTCCTGATACAATATTCATGCATCAAAGACAGAAAATCAATTGCTGATACTCTTGAGGAAGATGTCAGCCTATTCGTCGAAAGCCACGGATAAGTCATTTTCTTTTTTTGAATAGAGATGGTTGATCTTAATCTATGGGTTTTTAACTTATAGCCAAAATATCAACAAAATACTTTTCGTTCTCAAGTACATATGATTCTTCAGGATTTTAACAGAGGCCGAAAAACCGAACCGAACCTTTTTACACATGTCTTGTTATCCATCTTTAAGTACTCTTAGCAACAAATTTTCAAAAGTGACAGCAAATAATTCGTGTTCTAAAATTTCCCCATTTAACTTACGTTATTTTGCACCATTGTAAATAAATTATTCCTGCTTTTATGTTTTACAATTAAGTTATATACTTTAGTTTATTTTTTTTTTCAACTTAACAATATCCTTACAAGTATTTTAGTTTCTGAAAATGTTTTAGAAAATTAATAAGATTACATAAACAAAAACCCATATCTTCAAATTCGGAAATTAAATTACATTTATTAACAAAAAAAAATAAATCATTGATAGTGATAAGTTTAAGAAGAAACCACATCTAAAAATTCTGTGTAAGAAATGAAGAATTAAAAACAAAATTATGTAAAAAAAAAACAAAAAATAAAAAAAAATTAAATTTTAAAAACAATTTCTTGTTCACGAACAATTTAAAATTGAAAATATAAATAATATGGAAAAAAAATAAATAAATTTATTCAACACAAAATAATCATTTTGAATAAATGAATTAATTTATTAAAAATAAATCGTATATACATATAATAAGTAAATATTATTATTTCATAAAAAATGTAAATATTTAATAAGTTAAATAAATAAATCGTGAAAAACTTACAAAACAAAATGAATTTAAATAAATCACATGAATATAATGAATAATGTTTTTGTTTTAATTCTATAGTTTTTTTTTAAGATAAACTAGGATGAAGGGAAGAACTGAAAATTAAAAATCATGCGAAGGAGTAAGAAATTTGCAGAACTTTCTCAAGGCCTATCACTGCTGAGCCTGAAGGACTATTCATGGTGGTGTGTATTCCTTTATTTATACTAGACGAAGAAATTCCAGGACTTGACTCTATCTTAAAAATGCGATTGTTGCAGACAATTTAAGGGTACCCATACTTTACTACCCTTAAATTTATATTTTAAAATGAGCTGGAAGGACATTATCTCAAAATAATTTCAGGGAAAAAAGCCTTATAAAAAGGTTTAATTCTTTACCAAGTATCTTAAATTTGCAATTTAATTTTTAATACATTGGGAGACATCTGCTCCTTCCCCTTCCCACAGCGGACAAAATCTGAAGACAATCGAAGATCTTTTATAAAATGGAACACAGGGCACAAGGATCTCTTATAGCAATAGTCACAGGACCCTTCTTAACGAACTTTACAAAAACAATGTGTGTTGACGCGTTGACGTGGAAAAAAAGCTGAATGGACCAGATTTCTGAAATGATTTAAAAAAAAAAAAAAACACCAGTCTATGGACTGGAAAAGATCGTCTGAGTGCACCTCTTTTACAAGCTCCTTCTACGCAGACCTAGTCAAACAATTGAGAGACGCTTGCAAAAAAAAATAAACTGTTTCATCAAGCCAAAGTTGCGATGGTCGGCATTCGAGAGTAAGGTTTCTAAATGCTACAACACCCACCTTTCCTTCAAACATCTCTTTAATTTGTTAAAGGACTTGCTCGAACGGTAAGCTTTTTGCATAAAATACTATTTTTAAGACTTCCAGTTTTTAAATTTTTACAAATTCATTGTCTTCAAAAGAAAGTAAAATGACGAGACTGGCAGCAGAGTGATGCAATGTTTTATCCTCGTAAGGTATCAACGAATGGGCCAGAAAATAATTCAAAAAAGGTAGTAAACTAGCTTAGTGCGTGAAGTACCTTTCTTTCGGACAACTTTATGTTGACCAGAAAAGATCATAATGCAGCAATGATCCAAAATGCAACGAATTTCCAAGCTCAGCAACAGAACATGCCCGGTAGGGGCAGATGGTTCCCAGTTGCTGGCTGGCTGCAGTAGGGGCAGGTTGTTAACTGGCTTGTTGTTGCCAGTTGTTAGCTTGCTTCAATAGGGGCAGGTTGTTAACTGGCTGGAGGTGGCCAGTTGGTGGGTAGCTGGCTGCAGTGGGGGCAGGTTGCTAGCTGGCTGGGGGTAGCCAGTTGGTGGCTGGCTGGAGGTAGTCATTTGCTAGCTGGCTGTGAAGGAAGTCAGTGGCTAGCTGACTGTGAAGGTAGTCAGTTTATTATGGGTTGATCTGTTGAAAGGTTTTCGTTATATTTTTATTGGCCGCATCAAATTGTGGGAGTCTGGGGATGCCCACATTGGGCGCTCACCCCCATCGGTGTTGCTTGGCTTGGAGGCATCACCTACGGCTTACGACGCAGGCGATACGGATTCCTGGTGAGGGATTGTGTGTTAGACTTTTTTTTGTTTGTGTCGAGTCAGCTGCGTTCACTAGGGGGTAGGATTAGTGGAACGGTCCGGATGTATATAGTGAGAGCAATGAGTTACATAAGGCGATCACGCCATATGGAAGCGAGAGATTTCAAGGCTCTGCATGAGGTTCTGCTGGCTTACAAGTCGGTCCAGTGGTTCACTATTGGGAAAATTAGTGAACCGTAAGGAAGTGTCTCCTCATCAAGTTTTTTTCCGCATCAATTTTTTTTTTTTTTTTTGTTAAGAGTGGATAGGCGTTTTTTTATTAATAATAAGGGTAAGGATTATTAAATCGAGATGAGGACTTTTATTTCAACCATTTAATCCTTTAGAAACGATTTGTCGTGGTTGGAGGTTTTTTTTCCTTCCTTTCACCTTATGGGATATTGGTGGATTCCCGGACATCTGGAGCATCTGATCTGCTGAGTGGGGAACTCCAATAAGCTAAGTGGATAAAATTAAATTAAATTTAATAACTGAGCCAGTGCAGAAGTGTGGCAGGACGAAATTATTACTCGTGTATATCGTATTATTTTTAAAACTTACTTGCATAACCTGACGGTGCTGAAATTATCGTTTAAGACACTTTGGTCTAAGTCGTTGGCACGATAAAGTTATTCAAGTTCAATCCTCGGTGCGCGGTCTTGAAGAGTTATTTTTTTTTTATTGATCGATCGCGATCCGACAGCATCCGGTGTAATACGGGTCCGGGTTGGGGAAAATTTATTGCGGATCGTTAGTCGGGACAGTAAGAAAAGGAAAAAAAAGGCGTGGCATAGCATAAGATAAAATTGTGATTAGAATTAAGTTGTATAAATTGTATAAACTTTGGAACGGCGTGTTTATATTGATAGTAGTTAAAACGCATAGACCATACGTTTTCGCGAATCTCACTGATAATTCGCGATTATTTTGGTGGGTAGTTATACGGAAGGGCGATCGCGTGGCGCCCATTTTACCATCTTTACCCACGTCTATTCTTTGCTGTTGGCCGGCAACCTTCCGTAGGACGTCGCGGTGCGAGGGTGGAGAGAACTACGGTAACAAGTTGCTAGCTGGAAGTTGTCAATTGTTAACTAGCTGTAGTGGTAATCAGTTGCTAGCTGGCTGTGAAGGTAGTCAGATGTTAACTGACTGTGGAGGGAGTCAGTTGCTAGCTGGAGGTTGTCAGTTGCTAGCTGGCTGGAGGGTTTGTTTGTTTTATAAAAGTTAATTTAGCATATAGCAGCTATTAAAATACATACATTTTAAAAAATAGATATTAATTAACATAAAAATATCAAGCAAGTGTTTTGATAAGATTAAAATTTAGTTTTTACAAATGCAATTACGTTTTTTTTTAACTCTAAATAAGGCACGTTAATAGATTTATTTAAGCCTCTGAATAGATCATATAACACTTTTTAACTTCTCTTTAATATCGAGGCCAAATCTTTATCGATTTGAGCCTTGATGCGATTGTTGTTTGTAACTACGTTCTTTATGTTCATGTTCATGTTCATTTGCTTACTGATAGCATGGGTTATCACTGTCGTCTACAGTGAGTAAAAAAAAGTATTTTAATATTTTCCTGTATATCAGAAAATGTAGAAAGAAAAGATCCAAACTTCAAAATCGGTGTCATATTAATATTCAAAAAAGTATTTGCACATTTAATTTTCTGAAGGAAAAAAGAAAAGAAAAAAACTTAGTATTTCTTAAATTTGGCTTGTAGTCTCCTTGCCATTGAATCTATAAGATTGTGAATAATATCGGATAGGGCTGTTTTTGAATCATTTTTGTTGACTGTCGAAAATATTCCATAAATTTTCTATTGGCGTAATGAGTTGATGTGGCACATTATATAACAGTCATTCTTTTTTACAGTAGCTGAATGCTTGGGCTCATTGTCCTGTTGAAAATAGAATGACTCATGAATGCCTAATTCTTGAACGCTCTGAGGCAAATTATATCGCAACAAGGCTATATCGAGCCAAGAGCTGTCAAGGTGCCGTAAATAAATCCCAGGTAACCAAAGCAATTATATGCTATGCAACCCCAAACCAAAACTTGTCCCCCACCATGCTTTACTACTTTTCTAATATTTTCAGGTTTCAGCTCTGAATTTGGCTAACGCCATTCATTCCGAGCCGTCCGTCCGAGTTAATGCTTAGCGCTTTTGTCTACTTTGCTCGGATATAAAGGGTTTTCTTTCCAGCTGATCTCCTATAGATGTTCGACGAATGCAACACGTTGCGAATGGTTTGTGGATTAGCTGTTCTTTCTGATGTTGTTGCAACATGTGGGGCTAGTTCTCGTCACTGATGAACGTCTGTCTCGCACGGTCAGCTTTTTCGGTCTTCCAGAACGAAGTTTATTTCCGGTTGATCCAGTATTACGTGGCGTCCTACAGAATTTACTATTTCTCTGTAGCTTTTGCCAGTATCGCGCAAGGGAATTATTTTTTCGCGTGTAGACACAGGATATTCACTCACTCTGGGACAAATTAGTATAGCCGAACTGGTCTTTCTTCACTTGTCAGTAAGGATAGTTAAGTTTATCAATAGAAGAAGTGGCCTTGGAGCCTTGCGCCTTTTTTTTCTGTCTGCATTTTTTTATAGCGTATTTCTGGGATTTTAAAGGAATTGGGTGTACAAATATATTTGTTAATCACTGTATATCTTTGGTAACATTGATTTCGGACAGAATAAAATATCGAAATCCTTATTAATGGTTAGATTTTGTAACTCGTCGAAATCGTTAGTTAAATCGCAGATGTTTAAATAGATAAAATTGATTGTTTTTTTCTAAAAAAACACTTCACATGCGTGACTTCTACAATCAGGATTTACATCGAGCTCTAAACCATGATCTTCATTTCTTGGTTTTCACAACATTTTGCGCACACAATTTTGTTTGTACAAATTTTCGCCTCGTGGCTAAAACCCCAGCAATTATAGCAACGTTTAACTGACCCATAATCAAAAAGGTTACATCGATCCCAACCAAAATTCACTTTCTCTCTCCCTCACTCTCAATTGCCTTAAAGCTTTTATATTTATTCCTTGCAGCCCTAAAAATCTTAACACATTTAATCAACTCGATTTTGTTCAGATTAGACATGGCCCAAGCAGTGGGAGCAGGTAACTGGCTGGCTAGAGGTAACCAGTTGCTGGGTAGCTGGCGGTAGCCAGTTGGTGGGTAGCTGGCGGTAGCTGGCTGCAGTGGGGACAGGTAGATAGTTGGCTGGAGATAACCAGTTGCTGGGTAGCGGGCGGTAGCCAGTTGGTGGGTAGCTGGCTAGCTGGTTGGAGGTAACCAGTTGGTGGGTAGCTGGCGATAGCCAGTTGGTGGGTAGCTGGCGGTAGCTAGTTGGATGGAAGTAACCGGTTGATGGGTAGCTGGCGATAGCCAGTTGGTGGGTAGCTGGCGGCATCTGGCTGCAGTGAGGGCAGGTAGCTAGCTGGCTGGAGGTAACCAGTTGGTGGGTAGCTGGCGATAGCCAGTTGGTGGGTAAGCGCCGGCGGTAGCTGGCTGCAGTGGGGGCAGGTAGCTAGCTGGCAGGAGGTAATCAGTTGGTGGGTAGCTGGCGATAGCCAGTTGGTGGGTAGCTGGCTTCAGTGGGGATAAGTAGCTAGCTGGCTGGAGGTAACCAGTTGCTGGGTAGCTGGCGGTAGCCAGTTGGTGGGTAGCTGGCGGCAGCTGGCTGCAGTGAGGGCAGGTAGCCAGCTGGCTGGAGGTAACCAGTTGGTGGGTAGCTGGCGGTAGCCAGTTGCTGGGTAGCTGGCTAGCTGGTTGGAGGTAACCAGTTGGTGTGTAGCTGGCGGTAGCTGGCTGCAGTGGGGGCAGTTGCTGGGTAGCTTGCGACAGCCAGTTGGTGGGTAGCTGGCGGTAGCTGGCTGCAGTGGGGACAGGTAGCTAGTTGGCTGGAGGTAACCAGTTGCTGGGTAGCTGGCGGTAGCCAGTTGGTGGGTAGCTGGCTAGCTGGTTGGAGGTAACCAGTTGGTGGGTAGCTGGCGGTAGCTGACTGCAGTGGGGGCAGTTGCTGGGTAGCTGGCGATAGCCAGTTGGTGGGTAGCTGGCGGTAGCTGGCTGCAGTGGGGACAGGTAGCTAGTTGGCTGGAGGTAACCAGTTGGTGGGTAGCTGGCGGTAGCCAGTTGCTGGGTAGCTGGCTAGCTGGTTGGAGGTAACCAGTTGGTGTGTAACTGGCGGTAGCTGGCTGCAGTGGGGGCAGTTGCTGGGTAGCTGGCGACAGCCAGTTGGTGGGTAGCTGGCGGTAGCTGGCTGCAGTGGGGACAGGTAGCTAGTTGGCTGGAGGTAACCAGTTGGTGGGTAGCTGGCGATAGCCAGTTGGTGGGTAGCTGGCGGTAGCTGGCTGCAGTGGGGGCAGTTGCTGGGTAGCTTGCGACAGCCAGTTGGTGGGTAGCTGGCGATAGCCAGTGGATGGGTAGCTGGCGGTAGCCAGTTGGTGGGTAGCCGGCGGTAGCCAGTTGTTGGGTAGCTGGCGGTAGCTGGCTGCAGTGGGGGCAGGTGGCTAGCTGGTTGGAGGTAACCAGTTGCTGGGTAGCCGGCGGTAACCAGTTGTTGGGTAGCTGGCGGTAGCTGGCTGCAGTGTGGGCAGTTGCTGGGTAGCTGGCGATAGCCAGTTGGTGGGTAGCTGGCGGTAGCTGGCTGCAGTGGGGGCAGTTGCTGGGTAGCTTGCGACAGCCAGTTGGTGGGTAGCTGGCGGTAGCTGGTTGCAGTGGGGACAGGTAGCTAGTTGGCTGGAGGTAACC
Organism: Orthonevra nobilis; assembly: GCA_963555765.1. NCBI lineage: Eukaryota > Metazoa > Arthropoda > Insecta > Diptera > Syrphidae > Orthonevra > Orthonevra nobilis. The sequence continues at coordinate 27,519,653 of OY743226.1, read as the reverse complement.
AGTTGCTGGGTAGCTGGCGGTAGCCAGTTGGTGGGTAGCTGGCTAGCTGGTTGGAGGTAACCAGTTGGTGGGTAGCTGGCGGTAGCTGACTGCAGTGGGGGCAGTTGCTGGGTAGCTGGCGATAGCCAGTTGGTGTGTAACTGGCGGTAGCTGGCTGCAGTGGGGGCAGTTGCTGGGTAGCTGGCGACAGCCAGTTGGTGGGTAGCTGGCGGTAGCTGGCTGCAGTGGGGACAGGTAGCTAGTTGGCTGGAGGTAACCAGTTGCTGGGTAGCTGGCGATAGCCAGTTGGTGGGTAGCTGGCGGTAGCTGGCTGCAGTGGGGGCAGGTGGCTAGCTGGTTGGAGTAACCAGTTGGTGGGTAGCTGCCGGTAGCTGGCTGCAGTGGGGGCAGTTGCTGGGTAGCTGGCGACAGCCAGTTGGTGGGTAGCTGGCGGTAGCTGGCTGCAGTGGGGACAGGTAGCTAGTTGGCTCGAGGTAACCAGTTGCTGGGTAGCTGGCGATAGCCAGTGGATGGGTAGCTGGCGGTAGCCAGTTGGTGGGTAGCTGGCGGTAGCCAGTTGTTGGGTAGCTGGCGGTAGCTGGCTGCAGTGGGGGCAGGTGGCTAGCTGGTTGGAGGTATCCAGTTGCTGGGTAGCTGGCGATAGCCAGTTGGTGTGTAGCTGGCGGTAGCTGGCTGCAGTGGGGGCAGGTAGCTAGTTGGCTGGAAGTAACCAGTTAATGGGTAGCTGGCGATAGCCAGTTGGTGGGTAGCTGGCGGTAGCTGGCTGCAGTGGGGGCAGGTTACTAGTTGGCTGGAGGTAACCAGTTGCTGGGTAGCTGGCGATAGCCAGTTGGTGTGTAGCTGGGGGTAGCTGGCTGCAGTGGGGGCAGTTGGTGGGTAGCTGGCGATAGCCAGTTGATGGGTAGCTAGCGATAGCCAGTTGATGGGTAGCTGGCGATAGCCAGTTGGTGGGTAGCTGGCGGTAGCCAGTTGGTGGGTAGCTGGCGATAGCCAGTTGGTGGGTAGCTGGCGGTAGCTGGCTTCAGTGGGGGCAGGTAGCTAGTTGGCTGGAAGTAACCAGTTAATGGGTAGCTGGCGATAGCCAGTTGGTGGGTAGCTGGCGGTAGCCAGTTGGTGGGTAGGTGGCGGTAGCTGGCTGCAGTGGGGGCAGTTGCTGGGTAGCTGGCGATAGCCAGTGGGGGCAGTTGCTGGGTAGCTGGCGATAGCCAGTTGGTGGGTAGCTGGCGGTAGCTGGCTTCAGTGGGGGCAGGTAGCTAGTTGGCTGGAAGTAACCAGTTAATGGGTAGCTGGCGATAGCCAGTTGGTGGGTAGCTGGCGGTAGCTGGCTGCAGTGGGGACAGGTAGCTAGTTGGCTCGAGGTAACCAGTTGCTGGGTAGCTGGCGATAGCCAGTGGATGGGTAGCTGGCGGTAGCCAGTTGGTGGGTAGCCGGCGGTAGCCAGTTGTTGGGTAGCTGGCGGTAGCTGGCTACAGTGGGGGCAGTTGATGGGTAGCTGGCGGTAGCCAGTTGGTGTGTAGCTGGCGATAGCCAATTGGTGGGTAGCTGGCGGTAGCTGGCTGCAGTGGGGGCAGGTAGCTAGTTGGCTGGAAGTAACCAGTTGCTGGGTAGCTGGCGATAGCCAGTGGATGGGTAGCTGGCGGTAGCCAGTTGGTGGGTAGCCGGCGGTAGCCAGTTGTTGGGTAGCTGGCGTTAGCTGGCTGCAGTGGGGGCAGTTGCTGGGTAGCTGGCGATAGCCAGTTGGTGGGTAGCTGGCGGTAGCTGGCTGCAGTGGGGGCAGTTGCTGGGTAGCTTGCGACAGCCAGTTGGTGGGTAGCTGGCGGTAGCTGGCTGCAGTGGGGACAGGTAGCTAGTTGGCTGGAGGTAACCAGTTGCTGGGTAGCTGGCGGTAGCCAGTGGATGGGTAGCTGGCTAGCTGGTTGGAGGTAACCAGTTGGTGGGTAGCTGGCGGTAGCTGACTGCAGTGGGGGCAGTTGCAGGGTAGCTGGCGATAGCCAGTTGGTGTGTAGCTGGCGGTAGCTGGCTGCAGTGGGGGCAGTTGCTGGGTAGCTTGCGACAGCCAGTTGGTGGGTAGCTGGCGGTAGCTGGCTGCAGTGGGGACAGGTAGCTAGTTGGCTCGAGGTAACCAGTTGCTGGGTAGCTGGCGATAGCCAGTGGATGGGTAGCTGGCGGTAGCCAGTTGGTGGGTAGCCGGCGGTAGCCAGTTGTTGGGTAGCTGGCGGTAGCTAGCTGCAGTGTGGGCAGTTGCTGGGTAGCTGGCGATAGCCAGTTGGTGGGTAGCTGGCGGTAGCTGGCTGCAGTGGGGGCAGTTGCTGGGTAGCTTGCGACAGCCAGTTGGTGGGTAGCTGGCGGTAGCTGGTTGCAGTGGGGACAGGTAGCTAGTTGGCTGGAGGTAACCAGTTGCTGGGTAGCTGGCGGTAGCCAGTTGGTGGGTAGCTGGCTAGCTGGTTGGAGGTAACCAGTTGGTGGATAGCTGGCGGTAGCTGACTGCAGTGGGGGCAGTTACTGGGTAGCTGGCGATAGCCAGTTGGTGTGTAGCTGGCGGTAGCTGGCTGCAGTGGGGGCAGTTGCTGGGTAGCTGGCGACAGCCAGTTGGTGGGTAGCTGGCGGTAGCTGGCTGCAGTGGGGGCAGGTGGCTAGCTGGTTGGAGTAACCAGTTGGTGGGTAGCTGCCGGTAGCTGGCTGCAGTGGGGGCAGTTGCTGGGTAGCTGGCGACAGCCAGTTGGTGGGTAGCTGGCGGTAGCTGGCTGCAGTGGGGACAGGTAGCTAGTTGGCTCGAGGTAACCAGTTGCTGGGTAGCTGGCGATAGCCAGTGGATGGGTAGCTGGCGGTAGCCAGTTGCTGGGTAGCTGGCGCTAGCCAGTTGGTGGGTAGCTGGCGGTAGCTGGCTGCAGTGGGGGCAGGTGGCTAGCTGGTTGGAGTAACCAGTTGGTGGGTAGCTGCCGGTAGCTGGCTGCAGTGGGGGCAGTTGCTGGGTAGCTGGCGACAGCCAGTTGGTGGGTAGCTGGCGGTAGCTGGCTGCAGTGGGGACAGGTAGCTAGTTGGCTCGAGGTAACCAGTTGCTGGGTAGCTGGCGATAGCCAGTGGATGGGTAGCTGGCGGTAGCCAGTTGGTGGGTAGCTGGCGGTAGCCAGTTGTTGGGTAGCTGGCGGTAGCTGGCTGCAGTGGGGGCAGGTGGCTAGCTGGTTGGAGGTATCCAGTTGCTGGGTAGCTGGCGATAGCCAGTTGGTGTGTAGCTGGCGGTAGCTGGCTGCAGTGGGGGCAGGTAGCTAGTTGGCTGGAAGTAACCAGCTGCTGGGTAGCTGGCGATAGCCAGTTGGTGTGTAGCTGCCGGTAGCTGGCTGCAGTGGGGGCAGGTAGCTAGTTGGCTCGAGGTAACCAGTTGCTGGGTAGCTGGCGATAGCCAGTGGATGGGTAGCTGGCGGTAGCCAGTTGGTGGGTAGCTGGCGGTAGCCAGTTGTTGGGTAGCTGGCGGTAGCTGGCTGCAGTGGGGGCAGGTGGCTAGCTGGTTGGAGGTATCCAGTTGCTGGGTAGCTGGCGATAGCCAGTGGATGGGTAGCTGGCGGTAGCCAGTTGCTGGGTAGCTGGCGCTAGCCAGTTGGTGGGTAGCTGGCGGTAGCTGGCTGCAGTGGGGGCAGGTGGCTAGCTGGTTGGAGTAACCAGTTGGTGGGTAGCTGCCGGTAGCTGGCTGCAGTGGGGGCAGTTGCTGGGTAGCTGGCGACAGCCAGTTGGTGGGTAGCTGGCGGTAGCTGGCTGCAGTGGGGACAGGTAGCTAGTTGGCTCGAGGTAACCAGTTGCTGGGTAGCTGGCGATAGCCAGTGGATGGGTAGCTGGCGGTAGCCAGTTGGTGGGTAGCTGGCGGTAGCCAGTTGTTGGGTAGCTGGCGGTAGCTGGCTGCAGTGGGGGCAGGTGGCTAGCTGGTTGGAGGTATCCAGTTGCTGGGTAGCTGGCGATAGCCAGTTGGTGTGTAGCTGGCGGTAGCTGGCTGCAGTGGGGGCAGGTAGCTAGTTGGCTGGAAGTAACCAGTTAATGGGTAGCTGGCGATAGCCAGTTGGTGGGTAGCTGGCGGTAGTTGGCTGGAGGTAACCAGTTGCTGGGTAGCTGGCGATAGCCAGTTGGTGTGTAGCTGGGGGTAGCTGGCTACAGTGGGGGCAGTTGGTGGGTAGCTGGCGATAGCCAGTTGATGGGTAGCTGGCGGTAGCCAGTTGGTGGGTAGCTGGCGATAGCCAGTTGGTGGGTAGCTGGCGATAGCGAGTTGGTGGGTAGCTGGCGGTAGCTGGCTGCAGTGGGGGCAGGTAGCTAGCTGGATGGAGGTAACCAGTTGCTGGGTAGCTGGCGATAGCCAGTGGATGGGTAGCTGGCGGTAGCCAGTTGGTGGGTAGCCGGCGGTAGCCAGTTGTTGGGTAGCTGGCGGTAGCTGGCTACAGTGGGGGCAGTTGATGGGTAGCTGGCGGTAGCCAGTTGGTGGGTAGCTGGCGATAGCCAATTGGTGGGTAGCTGGCGGTAGCTGGCTGCAGTGGGGGCAGGTTACTAGTTGGCTGGAGGTAACCAGCTGCTGGGTAGCTGGCGATAGCCAGTTGGTGTGTAGCTGCCGGTAGCTGGCTGCAGTGGGGGCAGTTGCTGGGTAGCTGGCGACAGCCAGTTGGTGGGTAGCTGGCGGTAGCTGGCTGCAGTGAGGACAGGTAGCTAGTTGGCTCGAGGTAACCAGTTGCTGGGTAGCTGGCGATAGCCAGTGGATGGGTAGCTGGCGGTAGCCAGTTGGTGGGTAGCCGGCGGTAGCCAGTTGTTGGGTAGCTGGCGGTAGCTGGCTACAGTGGGGGCAGTTGATGGGTAGCTGGCGGTAGCCAGTTGGTGGGTAGCTGGCGATAGCCAATTGGTGGGTAGCTGGCGGTAGCTGGCTGCAGTGGGGGCAGGTAGCTAGTTGGCTGGAAGTAACCAGTTGCTGGGTAGCTGGCGATAGCGAGTTGGTGGGTAGCTGGCGGTAGCTGGCTGCAGTGGGGGCAGGTAGCTAGCTGGATGGAGGTAACCAGTTGCTGGGTAGCTAGCGGTAGGCAGTTGGTGTGTAGAAGGTGGTAGCTGGCTGCAGTGGGGGCAGGTAGCTAGCTGGCCGGAGGTCATCAGTTGCTGGGTAGCTGGAGGTAGCCACTTGCTAGTTGGCTGCAATCGGAGCAGGCTACTAGCTGGCTGAAGGTAACCAGTTGCTGGGTAGCTGGCGGTAGCTGGCTGCATTGGGGGCAGGTAGCTAGCTGGCTGGACGTAACCAGTTGGTGGGTAGCTGGCGATAGCCAGTTGGTGGGTAGCTGGCGGTAGCTGGCTGCAGAGGGGGCAGGTTACTAGCTGGCTGGAGGTAACCAGTTGCTAGCTGGCTGGAGGTAGCCAGTTGCTAGCTGACTGCAGTAGGGGCAGGTTGTTAACTGGCTGGTTGTTGCCAAAATATTCGAACGAATCTTAAAAGCAGAAATATCAAAATTTGTTGAAGAAAATCACTCACAATTTCTCCGTTACAACGCAGAAAAGAACTCCATAAATGGGAAGTACATGAATACGATAAAACTTAATATAGTGTAGCACAAAGTTTTATTGCACAGAAATTTACCATCATATTTGCGTATAATTATGCAGACCTTTTTGTCAGGTCGTTATTTCAAAGTCTATGTCAGTACCAGCTGAAAATTTTTTCATTTATGGTCTCACCATCTGATTCTTCGAAAGTACCGTAGTGCGAGTCAGCAATACGCTGATGTCACGGCGATTTTTTCGTCGCATAAATTCGCTCACGTGAACGAGACGAATTTAAATCTTGGTGAAAGATTAAATAAACACTGAGAACGCTCAAGACATATTTTTAACCAGGAAAAGAAAACCTTGGTTCCTTCCGCGTAATCAATTAATTTTAAATGAGGTGGCCATTCACCTTGACTTGAAATTAAATTTATACGAAAATACCATGAACAGAATAAAAAAATTAATTAAGCAACAAAAATAGAAAGCCCCGACTCTCAAGTGGAAGCAAAGTTATTATATATAAAGTCATATCTCGGGCAATATTTTTGTATGGTTGTAGAGTTTTGAGTAATTGTGCGAAGTTGTACATAAGAAAATATCGCAAAATAAACTCCTAAAAAGATTTTTAATCTTCCGCGGCACCTTTCCACTTTAAATCTGCACAAAAAGGCCAATGTTGAATTAATCTCCGACAGAAAAGGATACTCAAGGAAATGCTTTCAATCAGATGCGGCTTTCCAGTCAACGAACTTATAAATAAAATGGCCCATTCGTAGCACATCATGTTTGTTAAAGTAAACGTTATTTATCACTGCAAAAATTTATTTAAATAGAACTTTTTAATTTATTTACTGATAAATTAATTTATAAGCATATTTATATATTTAGTAAGTTATTTCCTTATTGTTTAATAGTATCTATCAGTGACAACCATCATTGCTTTTGTTAAATTATTGACTGAACCAGTTATTTATTAATAAGTAGAACTTGAGTCTTAAGTATGGTAAATAAATTAAGTTTATCAGTTTAAAAATATTTTATTTATGTCACGTCTCTGTATTGTCAATTGCGCTCTAGCAGGCCACAATATTTAAATTTTTGCTTACAAAATAAATAAATCTAATCTTAAATCTAAAATTATTTTTCCAAAAGATTTTTAAATATTGTTCGTTGATACGGAAACCTTTTAAATCGCAAAAACTTATTTTGTTGCCTACAAAATTGCATAAAAAAATTGTTTAAAGTCACACCTGCGAACTTAAGAGCCTTTTTAATCAAAGATCCTTGCATCGTCATTTATTTCTGATAGCAACATTCAAATCCGGTTTTCCGTCCCAGCATCCAAGGACTGGAATATAAAAAAAGTGACACTTTGACGGAAATAGTAATTTTGTTTTTTTCCAAGACTTTTGCAAATTTGCCAATTAATAAGTTTTCGTATATTTCGAAACAGTGACGGCTCTACAAATGTCCAACAGTACCCATAAATTAAGACCAAGTTTTCCATTCACATTGCATCTCCAGTTGGCCTACATTTGTTACCCGACGCCATTACAAGCTTGAGCAACCCATGAATATGCATTACCCAATGATAGCCGATTGCTGCGGCCAAACTTATACATATTTCTTCCCTAAGAGATTCTACTAATTTTAATTTCTGACTACGTCTGCTATCAACTTTTTCTTCTTCCTCATTCAGTTCACACAACAGTTAGAGTTAGAGTCCTACGAAGGCACAGACACAGTGATCCTGATGAATATTCCCCCAGCGATACTGTCGGCCATCGCCGCCACGCCGAGAGTGAATACTTTTATGGAAACTTTTCGTTCTCCATAAAAATTACTTGGAAAGCAATAAAACTAAAAAAAAAAAAGAAATGAAAATAAGGAAAAACACGAAGCATTAAAATGAAAGGAACGAACTGCGAAAAAATAACTGCAAACGAAGGATAACAAAGGACACGAGTGCATAGAAAAAAACTTGAATTGAGAATCCAATGGAGAACTTTTCTTTTTCCATTAAGAAATGCAATAAAGGACAATGTCGACAAAAAGCAAAATGCGAGACTCGGTTTTGCTGTCTTGCTTCAAAATGGACTCGGACGAGTTCTCGGTAATTAATGTATGCGAAGTGCAAGGACGACTTTCCATTTTTGTGGTGTGCTACAGTAATTTATGCAGCGGCTATCGGAGCGTACATTCTTTGATAAACGAGTTAAAACTGATATGGAAAATATATAACAGAAGCCGAATTTATTATTATTTACCCTATTTTTAATAAAATCATGATTGATTGTTAGTTCGCAGGCGTCGAAGAGCGATGGAAAAGAATGGAAGGGCTATTTTTTAGACGTAAAAAGATATTCTTATTTACCTGAATATAAACGGCTATGTTTTTATCTCACTAGGCCTTCTGATATCCCCATTCTATGTAAATATTTGTTAAAGCATCCGTATCCAAGAAGAAATTATGTGAAATAGAAATTCAGTTCGTCATGCTTGCATTCTATACAGTGAGTGATGTTTCGAATCAGTATTACTGTCCACTAAACCCTGGGTCCACAGTTCCACCGTTCTGGCCATCGAAAAATAAGAATCCGCTTGGCTTCTTTTGTTGTCATTTCTTTTTCCACATCTGATGCTTGCCAATCGTACACCTCCTCTTTGCTGTGCCGCTGCCATTTGGCTTCGATATTTTTTCACTTTAGTCCAGATCTCGCAACCGTACAAGAGGAAAGTGCACGACTATCATGAGAAGGTTGGCTTTACTTGCCGTGAAACCTTCTTATCTTGCCATAATTCTTCTCAACGCTGAAGTGCTCCTTAAACTGCTGCCAAAACTATCACTACATCTCTTGTGGTTATTGTAGCTAGTTCTACTCGCATCTTTTGAATAGTAGAAATGCGCCTCCTTGTCAGCAGGACTATCTCTGTATATTCTGTTGCTGAGCTCAGTCCGTGATTTCGTATCCAGGACTGGACGCGACTCATGACTTCATTGAACAGTTTTTGAGCGTCTTCGGGAACTTCTGCGGTTAGTTCTGGCTCGATGTCATCGGCATAGCCTAGCCTGTAGGTATGTTGGGGCATCTCCATGTGAAGGAGTTGAAAGCATTTCTTATGTCTAGAGTTGCGAGCACGACGACTTTTCACGAAGCAAGGCTGCTTTTCTGGTCTTCCTGGAAGATTCTACTTTTTTTACGGTGCCTATTGTTGATGGTCATTTTCTAGGCCCATGTTCATCGACTGCTCCTTGAACTGCAGCCAGAATTCGTAGATTATACATCCTCTCTCCCGCCTGTCTCTCTCTCCAGAGGCCTATCGCCGATGGGGAATTAGGATCTCCTTTTAATTTTTTTATGTACACCAGCCTTTTCTTTTTCCAATCCTTATAAACGCCTATAAACATCTGTTGTACTTGTTGAGTAATCGGTAGGCACATAGATGTTGGAGTGTATCATAATTGTTGTACCGGAGTGTACTGCGGTACATATTGAGAAGAAGGGTTCCGCTCTTCCTCGAATTTGAACGAAGTGGCGTACGTGACTGTTTGAGTGTATTCTCGATATGCCGGACTGTACTGCGGTACTTACTGGGAAGAAGGGTTCCGCTCTTCCTCGAATTTGAACGAAGTGGCGTACGTTACTTTTATGGGGAATTGAATAAATACAAATCTGTGCGTGCTGGGAGGGGCATTAACTCCTGGTCAGCCGTTGCGCAAAGGTCGCACCACAGAATTGTCCCAGTTCATAAAAAATATAAGTTTCTAACATAGACGTCCAATGATCCTCAATGAAGACAATATCTAAACTGGCAAGTTTTTTCTGCTGCAGTCTTTACGTACTGTTGGTGTTGAACCACATACACTGATAGTCTAATTCTATATGAAGAGTTCTAGATACAAGACAACGTTGTGATGCTTGGAAACATGACTTTTAGACCGAAAACGACTTATTTTTTTTTATTTTGGCTTAAGTCGTCTCCAGTATTTTTGCGTCTTAATATGAATGTCGGATTAAGTCCCTTAAATACTGTCATTCATGGTCAAGGCCTTTCGCACCACATTTGCCTCGCCTCGTCTGATGTTCAAAATATTAGCTAAAATGTCTTGAACTGATTATAGTTTTCATCAACCTTCGATGCCGGAAACTAACTTCTGCGTTTGTCCAGCTCGTGAGATTCGGGAAGTTTTAAGAAGCACTTGTGCAACACATTAACCTTTTTTTTCGATAGAGCGTTGTTGAGTCTTCGAACCGTCGAATCTTTTTATAAAACAAAACTTGTAATAAAGTTCGATTTAATTATTTAAACGCGAAGGCCATTACTGAAGGTTGAAACTAAAACCTATTCAAAAAAAAAAGAAGAAAAACCTTTCTTGTAACATTTTATTTACAAAGTGCGTGAACATCATCACAAAAGTGAAACAAATATAATTTACCCTATGCCAGTGCTCACATCCTTCTCTCAGTATCCCGCTCAATATATATACGACTAGTACACATTTTATCCTTCCATGAAGCATTAATTAATGAGAAACCAAAGTCTGTTGCAGTGCCTCGCATAGCGTATCATGTCTCGCGGGGCTATCCGTTGTTCTTGGACTAATTTACAATTTAAGGGACTTCATATCCCGTCCCCCCCGAGAGCCAAGCAGGAAAAAGAACTAATTGCAATCGATATAATGGAGACTTTAATTGGAAATCGTGTTATTCATGTGCTCTTGGTAATTACTTTCCCTTATTCAATAACTTTAATTTCGCACAAAGTAAATGTATGCTGTCAGATGGCGGAAGGATATCAAGACCTTCAGGGATTTACTAGTGAAACTAGTGAAAGAGGATGTGTGGCTGTATTATGTTCCCCACAACCTGTAAGGAAATCTTATGTGCAGAAAGACGGGGGTCCTTTCGATCTAAACAGGGTGTGCGCAGCTGTTATGCGCTGTTTCTCACCATTGCGTGAAGGTGTGTTCTTTTACACATTTTCCAAACTTCTGCTGTCTTTAAGTATAAACGGTTTAAGTATCCCAACAGGAAGAAATTGAATTAAACCTAGGGATCGTGGAGGCCAGTCTCAACGTCGGTTTCTGACATGATTTGGTCAAAATCCTTACAAAATTTTGGTAGCACAAGCTGCATATGATGAAGCATCTACTTGTTGTGATCGCATGTTTCATGCCCGTAAGTGAATTTTCCAACATTTTCCTATAATGATCATCAGTTAATGCTGCAGCATGGCATCTAGTGACGTTAAACTAAAATATGATCCAATGCACAACTGAAGTTCTTCGGTGACCTAAAATTGGTTAATCAACAAACAAACAAATACTCACAAAGCAACATTTAAGTATTGGCTTTTGAAGTTTTTTGACCAAAAATTGAGCTCATCTATACAGAATTTGTTAGTTTCATTTCGCAAGGTCTTCAATATTCCTTACAGGAATACTTCCTTGAGAATCAATGAATCAATCAGGCATTTAGTTTAGGTTAAAGAAGAGTGAATCCCTGCATTTGGAGGTACGTGAAACCTCTGACTTTGAGAACCATCCGGCTTGAATAATTTATTTATTTTATTTTTATAATTTTGCTTTTCAACAACATAGACTTCGAGTGTTTGCTTTGACGTCTTGAGTAAATGATTAGAAGCTATTTGGCCTCAGACGAGAGGTTACTGGTCGTACATCCGAAATAAGGTACAGTGCCGTTTGCATTCGTATTCTTTCTTAGAAATAGTGGCAGTTCGGTCTTCGATTTTTAGATTTTAATAGTTCCTGCAGAGCCGACATCTTAGCGGAGGAATAAAGTCATTCCTCAGCATTCGAGAGTTCGATTTTAATTTCACCCAAGGTGATATCCGAAAAAAACTGTACAGATTCGTTTGGAACGTCAATCAGCAGTTAGATCCTTCCAATACACATTCGATGATCTTCGTGAGTTCAATGTAGAGATTGAATAAAATCAGCTCACGGAAACTAAGAACATTCAATTCATTTGAATTATACTACTGTGTCCAAAACACAAGGTGACATTGTATTTATTTTGAAAATTCTTTATTTATTATTCCAAATCAATTTCATCCCCTTCAAAGTAATCCCCTCCCGATGCAATGCACTTATGCCAACGGATTTTCCAATTTTTGAAACACTGGTTGTAGTCACTTTCCGGGATGGCCTTTAGTTCCGTCTTCGCTGCGACTTGAATCTCCTCTATCGTATCAAAACGGTGTCCCCGGAGCGGTCTTTTGAGCTTGTTGAACAGACAGAAGTCGCACGGCGCCAGATCAGGTGAATACGGTGGTTGCGGAACGATATGGGTTGAGTTTTTGGCGAAATGATCACGAATTACGAGTGCGGTATGGGATGGTGCATTATCGTGGTGTAAAAACCAAGAATTGTCTTTCCACAATTCCGGCCTTTTTAGGCGGATAGCGTTACGCAAACGACGCATAACGTTCAAATAATATTCCTTATTGACTGTTTGGCCGGTTGGAAGGAATTCATAAAGCACAACACCACGATAATCGAAGAAAACAGTCAACATGACCTTGATTTTTGAGCGACTTTGGCGCGGTTTTTTTGGTCTCGGCTCTCCTTTAGCAAGATATTCGCTCGATTGATCGGTTGTTTCGCGGTCGTAAGCATAGATCCAAGTTTCATCGTCAGTTATAATGCGTTTCATGACATCCTGGTTGTCGGAAAGCATTGTTTCACACACTTCAACGCGACGTCTTATTTCCAAAAAATTCAATGTTTTCGATACCAGTCGAGATTTGATGCGCTTGAGGCCCAAAGCATCCTTCAAAATGGTATTGACTGAGCCTTTCGATAAGCCAACTTCATCAGTAAGGTCTTTAATCATGAATCGATGGTTTTTCAACACCAAATCTTTGATTTGTTGGACGTGAGCTTCATCGGTTGAGGTTGATGGTCGCCCAGAACGCTCTTCGTCTTCGACACGTTCACGGCCGGCTTGGAAATCACTATACCACTTGTAAACATTTTTTTTAGACATAGCCTCATCATCAAAGGATTTCTGCACCATCCTCAACGTATCCGCAGCAGAAAATTGATTCCGCAAACAAAATTTAATGCAAATTCTTTGCTCAATAAATTTCGGCATCGCAAAAAACGAAAAACTCACTTTTAGCAGCTCACAAAACGACGCGTATCACAAACACTATGAACATATTTTGACATGAAATTTCACATAGATGTCACTGACAGTACTACCAACCTAAAAAGAAAGAAAAATTTCCAAATCCTTCGACGCGCGCAGTTTAAATTCATGTCACCTTATTTTTTGGACACAGTAGTATGTTTCAATGATAGCGAAACCGCTGTCTGATTCAATAAGAAAAGGAAGCGTTTTTATGTTTGGAGTCCTTAGCGGCAGGCGTTCATGGCGCTCAAAGAAGCTTTAGTTGGGTAACTAACCGTTTTAGCGATTTATAAGAAGGAAGCTTCACACCGACGCATGTAAGCAGGGCATGGGCGCTATTTTGTTACAGCACGACGAAAACAAAAAACAGCATACAGTTTTCTTCTACACCTAAAAAAAAGCCCGGCAGAAGCAAAGATGCACAGCGCTATGTATTAGAAGTGTATGCAGTTTACAAAAGCTTAGAAAAATGTCGGATTTATTTAAAGGGCAACAAATTTAAAGTTGTTCCAGACCGTATAGCCTTTCGTCAAACTGTATTGAAAAGAAATTTGCCAAAAGCTGCACAAAGATGGATTTAGTTCTTACAGAAGTTTATTTATTATTTATTTAAGCTATAGCGGATGGATTTTATTAATACACATGGATTTTTCCTACTAAAATTTCAGCCGCAGGCGAAGTTCTCCGACGCCTTAACGCACATCAGCAACAATTCGGGAATCCCCGCCTTATTATCATCGATCGAGGAATTGCGTTTATTTCAGCTAGTTTCAAAGACTATTGTTACGAAGAAAACATTGAGCACATCTTGATAACCACAGGTATTCCCAGAAGTAATACCCAGGCTGAGAGAACTAATCGTGTACTCCTATTGAGGTCCTTTTTGAGTTTCCAGTTAGAAGAAAAAAGTGATATGGAAATCAATGAACAATTGAAAAAAGAGCTACTGAATAACCTGGACATTGACAGAGATCTGCTGAGACGGGATGCTCGCCAATAAGTCGAAAAAATTCAAGAAGAGAATAAACTGATTTTAAACAAAAAACACAAAGCAGCGCAAGAATATAACATTAGCGAAACTACAACGAGCTGCGACAAGCTTTGTTGACAGAGCATCGTCCGAGGCGGACGATCTTGAGGATGGCCGGATGATGGGCCTTCCAATTAGGTACCCTTTTTTCCGAACTGTTCTCTTTGTTAAAGCTGTATTGCCCTACTGTCAATAAGTATTGTCTATTCAGATGTCAAGAAGATTAGCCGCATATTTTTCCTACAGTATTTTTGTGAAAACTTATTTGTTAAACTAAATAAATTTAACTTTTATTTTGATATTTAATAATTTAAATTTAAAAGCTGAGTTTGTTGTCTCTGTACCTTCCCTACATATATGATCACCTCTGTCACTGCACGAACTACGAATCCTGAACACTACAGCTGTTTTTTTGAGCAGTAAACTGATTCTTTCAAATGATAGTTTTCTTTTGTTTTTGTTGAGAATTCAATACTTATCATTCTCTGTAAACGTGGTTAGATTTATGTCAAGAATTGAATATAGAAGCCTTACAAATGTGATCCCTTGTTTTCTGTTCATTTGTAGGTTTGGAAAAAATAACACCCTTGAACAAAGAAATCTGAATCATTTCTTATCATCTCCAAACCCTCTACTCCAACTTTAAGACGTTTTTGTGTTGATAATCGACACGTTTGTAAAGATGTCTTTGTGTTAGGCAAGTGGGCTCCGGTAAGGAGTTTACCTACTAGATTTTATCAATGAGTTGACAGATTTTGTGGTAAAGGCTATTCTTTAAGTTCTATCTCGACTCATCGTTTTCGAAATCAATTTTTTTTTTGTGTGGTTTAAGCCTTCGCTAACATTGAAAACTAAATTTTCGAATTCTAACCCTCAGACAAACCACTCCTCCGCCCTCGTATTTTCAATATTGTCTTAGATAGTTATTAGTTTAGGAGGATCTTATATTATATGCCATCATAACAAAGGATTTTGTCGTTTGTTTTTTTTTTGCTGTATGGTTGGTAGAAATATGCTTACGAATGAAGAGACTGAGAATGGATTTGTTCGATGTTGATAATTTTGATGAGGAGGATGTTGACACAGCACCAGGTCTTTCCACTTCTGCTTCTTCTTCTAAACCTTTTACTGCTGATAACAGAGAAAACACTTTTTTTTGCATATGCTTAATGATGCTGACTGCAGTGATAACGACTCAAGCGATGAAGAACTTCAACTGACATTGAAAAGGAAAGAGATTTTGGGATTTCACCGACCCCAGATCCACCTGAGTACTCTACAGCGCAACGGTCTAACTATTAGACTTGGGACAAACCACCTAGAGCTCAAAGTCGAACTCCAGCTCACAACATTAAATGTATATCAGTGTGAAAACCAAAAGGACCAGCAAACACTTTATGCCCAGAGATATCACTTGGAGATGTATTTCATCTCTTCATCGAGGCACATTGCTGAACGACGATAGGATTGCTTCATTTGGTGGGCTTATTCAAATCGAATCATGAAAGTGATCTTCACTTTGGACATAAGATGGTACTGGACGTTCTTTGATCGTTATACAATGGCTCTCTACCGCTTTAGATTTTTGATGTCTAGCTTGAAATTCGATGATGCTAATAATAGAAGAGAAAGGGCGAACGATAACATGTGAGCAGCTCTATCTGAAATTTGTCCTCAATTAACAAGTGATAGCCAAAATATCTATTCTTCTGGAGCAACACTTACTGTAGATTTGATGCTAGCACCTTTTAGGGGGTGATGACCTTTTCGCATGCATATGCCAAAAAAACCTGTCAGATTCGACCTGAAGATAGTGATATAAACTGATGCCAAGGCTGACTATATTGTAAACGACCTAAACCTACAAATCACAAGCTTTTTCCAAGTCGAGTTGTACTACGCTTGGTACCTCTAGTTGAAGGATTCTGGTTCTATTCCATAGAAT
Source organism: Orthonevra nobilis (assembly GCA_963555765.1). Taxonomy (NCBI): domain Eukaryota; kingdom Metazoa; phylum Arthropoda; class Insecta; order Diptera; family Syrphidae; genus Orthonevra; species Orthonevra nobilis. The sequence goes on along the minus strand of OY743226.1, from coordinate 27,504,019 downwards.
TAGTCAATTAACTGTGGTCCCAAAAACCAATATATATAAAGACTGTGAAGTCAATCAAGAGAGATCCCAAGAGCAGACTCATCGTTGTTTGGCTTTACAGCTTAAGTAACAATCACATCATATATTCCCAAAAAATCCAAAGTTGTGATTTTCATTTCTAGCATGCATCATGATAGTGAGAAAGTTCCTAATCAACACAATAAGCCTGCGATAATCACGTTTTACAATGAGACTGAAGTTGGAGTTGGCGCCTTGAACCAAAAGTGTGCCAACTTCTCGGTTGCCACGGCTACTCAACGGCGGCTGATGGACATATTTAATGCAATGGTAAATATCACAAGCGTAGGGTAGGTAGGTAAAAGTGGTGGTTCAGTGGAAACCTAATTAGCTCTAAGTGCCGTTTTAATACCACAGCTCTGTTACCTTATTTATGATGTTATTTTGGTGTGTTCTAATTCCAGCACAAGGTATTTAAAAAGGACATTAGTTCCTTAATATCCTTAGAAGAAATCTCATTAATTGAGTTGAAGAAGGGTCTACCAAGCGCCCGTTGTCTGGCTCTAGCAAGAGCCGGACAGTCGCAAAAGAAGTATGTTAGGGTCTCCCTTTCAGCTGTGTTTTTGCAGCTGCGACGATGTGAGTTATGTGGGATACCTAGCTTAATGGCATGATCTCCAATCGGCCAGTGTCCTGTGCAGACCGCCACTAATCTAGCAATATCATGACGGGCTCGCCGAAGGAGATCTTTTGTTTTTGATTGTTTGTATTCCGGCCATATTTTCCTTGATGTTGCACAGTTCGTAAGTCTGACTCACAAGCGTAAATAGTAAAGTTATATTTTATATGCAGTGGAATGGCAGAGAATTGATCTACTTAGATTAAGATTAGATTAAGAGTTTTTTTCTTTTATTTGTCCATAATATATACAATTTGGCTTAAAATAAGACTTATAACTGAGGTTGCATATTGTCGGCTCAACCTAAGGGGCCCAACGGTTTTCTATTGTTAAATGTACAATATAATTCCTTTAACAAAATTATTATAATGGTGACTTAATCTAATTTTTGACTCTAATCAATTTTCCAAACATTTTGAAAATTGTAATTGATAGTGAAAATAATGAAAATTATATTAAAACTAATTACATGGTTTTACCCTCTGTAGTATCGGTTGTCTGCTTTTTCCTAGAATTGTGTCTCCTCACAATTGATCACGTCATCGAATCTTTGGTCGATGATCACCCGGGGAGCTGAGATATCTGTGTGATGGTTTGATCGCTAGCTGATTGAGTTCTTGAATTTCCGCATTCGGATGTAACATGTACCCCTCTATTCGGACTATCCCTGCGTTTTCGTATAACATGATGTTAGGGTAACACTTCCGTGAAATTGGGTGTCGCCACAATCCTGTGCATGAACGAAGTATTCTTCTCTCGAACTTTGAGATCTTTCTCATTGCGCTTGGAGATATAGGGTGGTATGCAAAAAGCTTTCGCTCAGTCGCAGTAGACTGAGATGTGAGACTGAGTTAAAGGTACCGAGACCGAGCCTTTGCAATGAGCAAAAGCTCAGAATCGTATGCAAAACCTTTGTCTCAGATCGCTGTCTCAGTCTCTGCTTAACAAGTGGAAAGATGAGTTCGCACAGTGAGTGTAGTGAAGGAGAAACATAAATAAATGTTTTCTTTGATCAATACACTATTGTAATTTTCTTCTACATTAGTAGATGTCCTTCGGAATGGTGTCATTAGTCATCAGCGATGAGGACACACGTAGGATTACTAAGCAGTACCTGGTAAATTGCTGATTTTTAAAAATTCTGGAGTCATGAACCGAGCCGGGCCATGAAACATCCACGCTAGTGAACTTTTCAGCTCCATTGCATGTCGCTTGCACATAAATGGAATAAAAACCTACAAACAAATAACAAAGTAAATTTGAAGTCTTAGAGAGTAACACTTTACAAGATTTAAGATTACCTTTTCTGTTTACATACTCTCCACTATGCTGCCTTGGCTTACTGATTCGCACGTGCGTACAGTCTTTGGCTCCAATACATGAGGGAAATATATTTTTTTGCTGCCATACAGACTTTTCAGAGTCATTTTCCTCCGTATTCATAGGAAACTTTATCCAGTTTTCACTTGTTTCCACTATTTTTTCCGCAACTTCACTTACTATTCTGGAAACGCTGGATTGACTTATTCCGAAATCTTCCGCAATGCCAATTTGAAATCCAGGATCTCCAACAAATCTCAAGAAAACCTTCATCCTGGTTTGATTATTAATTTTCCCTCCGTGAAAATCAGCACTGTCCTGGAGAAAGTGATCAGTTAGCCAATCCACTTGCTCTGAATTGAATCGATACAGACTTTTAAAATCGCGATCTTGCGAAGTTGCACCGAGAACGTTTATGTACGCAGCGATTTGACCTAATAAGACAGCAAATTTCTAGTCTCAACTTTTTATGAGCTTTACCTCAGTATTCTGAGACATTGCTATATTTTTTGCATACGAGCAATCAAAAAATGAGATCTGTCTCAGCAGTTTAGCAAAAGCTCAGTCTCGGAGATCTGTCTCATTTTCTTTTTGCATACGAAGCCGAGCTAAAGCTATAAAAAATGAAATTTGAGTCTGAGCGAAAGCACTTTACATACGACCCATAGTGAACCAAACTTTGCAATCGTATGTTATAACTGGCCTGAGAATTGATCTACTCGTAACTACCTTTTCCATAAACTATCATTTCTTATAGTTTTTTATATGGTTAAACAAGCCTTATATTAAATGTAGTCTTCTGGAGTTCAAACAATTTTACCTCATCATTGTTTATGCCTCATCGTTAATTCATGAAAATGTACTTTTCTATAAACTGCAATTTATTCTCGAGACACTGAAGCTTCCTTGTCGATCATCTAAAGTTCGCAGAATGCTATCCCCAATGTGTAAAATTGATCTCAGCATTGTGGATGGAAGAATGACACTGTTTTTCCAAAAACCACCTTATAATCGCATGGTTCAAATACCTTTCTTGATTCTTGTTTATTTATAAGTTCTAGTGAATACATTGCCATAGTTGCTAATACCTTTCTGCAGCCCAATATCCATCAAATGAGGCAGTACATCTCTTTCAGCACATGTTCTGTTGAATGCCATCTTTAGTACACCATTAAAACAATTACCCACTTTAAGCCCGATTTGATTTTTTGAATCTGCTTAAACCATCTTGATTTGTTGTCGATGATAACACCGTGATTTGATCTTAAGGACATTTCCCATTTATGTTTTGACTCATCCATTTGCATCAAATTATTTTTCGATTCGTTTTTGACCACCACTTAATCGTCTCCTTAGTCTCTTCTCGTGTGATGACTGCAGCCATTTCTGATGAAGACTGTCCAACAATGTTTACGAAGCCATCAACATAAGTGAATCTAGTACTCCTTTTCAAAAATAAAAACATAAAGCTCATTCGTTGAGTAAATAAAAAGTATTGGCCGCAGTTTAGAACCATGCGGTGCTCCATACTATGAAAAAAGAATTCTGTTAATTGGTCACCAATATTGAATCGAACATACAGCAAATTAAGCATATCAAATGATTGATGATTTTATTGAAGTTTCGGTTTCGATTTATGAAACCATGATTGGTTTTGATTTATAAATTTTTGCTTTTCTTTTAAAAACAACTCAGTCTTTGAACTCCGACTTCTAACATTGTCGGTTATTAAGTCTGTTATTTCTGCCTATTTTTATTCCAAAAATGTTGTCCCCTAAGTTTGTTTTTCCGCGAACCATTCTTTGTCCAATCCTTATGTTAATTTCTAAAGACCAGCTTATTTTTTATCAGACCTTAAAACAAGTATCAAAGCTCCGGACAGATTAAATTACAGTTCTTGTTTAAAATTGTATCCATCGAAGTCACAAACAAAAGATAAACCAGCTGTTCTTTTTTTTCAAAGCCCTCATTGCTCATTTTCAAGAATCTTTCATCTCTGGAACAAAAAAAAAATCCTTCAAACTCTGCTCAATTCGCTGGAAAATCCCATGTTTAGGCGTCGGTCGTTGCGAACATTGTTCAATTTGATTCGTTGTTACACCTGATATGCTGGGAGGCCTTAAGCTAGAAGTCAAAAAAGGCGCCCGCCGCCACCTCACAATTGAACTGATCCATTCTAGCCCAAGGTTGGCTGTTTCCATTGAAAGTATTATTGCCAGTTGATGAAGCAGTAATACACTCGGAAAAACTTTGGCCGCACATCAAGTTATAAAGTTTTTTGTGTTATTTTTTTTTTTGGTGCAGAGCGGCAGGGGTTTAAGGGTCGGACAACGAAAAAAAAAAGAAAAGGCATTAGTTTGTGTTGGACAAAGTTTGGTCGAAGTTTTAAAATGTTTGCCGTGAGCACTGAAAGCTGCCCAATCAACATCACCATCCTTTTATATTATTTTCTTTGCTTCCTCTTTACTAATGGTATGGCTAGTTTTTGGGTATGTTTTTTTTTTTTATTACGGATGGCGAGTTCTCAGGAAGTGAAGTGGTGGCAAACCGGGTTGGAAAATCAATTTAATAATTGGCTAAATATGGTAAAAGCTCTTCAAAAGTTTGTTTTGTGGCCTTAAAATTTTTGTTGGTTTTTGAATGTTGTTCGATGTCGAAATCGTTCGGGGGGCTTTTCCACATTGATAAGCAGAAATGCAATGCATTGTGAAGATTTTTTTCAATTATGCAAAGCATGAATGGATCATAAGCAATTCAACTCATAGTCAAATTATATCGGAGCGTGTTGAAGCTTCTAGAATGGACTTTCAAAGTCCTGATGAAGGAGTATGATTTTTAGAAAAAATAATGTTTAGAAAAATTTATTTCGAAGGGAACATGTTACAACGAAAATGAGGAATCAAGTATTTTGTCAAATAATTTAATTTTTTTTTCGTGCGAACCCATTTTCCTAGACCGTGTGGAGTTTAAAGTTCCCACGAATTAAGAAACCAATCAGCAATATTGGGAATTAAATGCTCAAGTGGAGGGCAGAATTTCGTTTGAATTTGTTTACTAAATACTTAAGTTGATTTTCCAATTATAACTTAAAGCATTCACAATATCTTTTTCAGAAAGTTTAAAAACGAAGTGCTTCAATCGGAATTTTGTTCAATCATTATGGAACTCATTGGGAAGTAATTGTTAAAGATCTTCTAAAAAAATGTTTAAATAAATAGTGGAAAAAAACAAGAAATTGAAAAAAAAATTAATGATTAATGCCTTTGGTAGGATATTGGGATGTCGTAGGATATTGTGACTGACAGCCAACTTCACAGCAAAAACTGCATGCTGTGTGATAATTGGAATTCGCTAGTACTGATTCCGACACGAAAACTTTAGGGCTGTACCCATATACAACAGATCAATGCTTGAAGCTACGTTTTTTTACAAAACATAATGTGACGATATCTCCTCCATTCTCGATGAATCCTTTCCAAATACCAAAAACTTCTAATTTTTTTTATATTAAAAGATATAAGCTTTACTAAATACTTTATTATTGTTAAAAAAGCAATTTAATTATTATTTATTAATTTTTTTATTTCAAATTATATATTTACATGCGGACCCGATAATCGCTGCCTTTTCGAATGTTGACTTGTATGCAGGTTCAACAATAATTATTTCTATGTGATATTTCACACTGAGTTTAACAAATAACTTTCCGACATCTTACGTGTCTCAAGGTAGAGATCTGGTGAGGATGTAGGCATTTTCGACAAATCTTCGTTTTTTCGCGTTCATGAAATTTTACATGCATTTCGACGTATGGTTTTCTGTCATTAGTGTTACTGTGTTACCGTGTAACCGTGTTTTGGTCTTTCTATAATTTTTCCAAGCTGTTTTCGAAATTCTTCTTTACTATTTTCTTCTTCTTCTTATTGCTTCGTGCTTTTCCATAGTAAGCATGGTGGATTTCCATATTTATTTTTTCCGTATATTATGTTTTTATGTTCATCAGTTGATTCATCCGGACTCCTGAAGCTTTTCTGCGATTTCTTGCACCCTGAATAATATTATTTGGATTTGGTATGTGTCATTTGATTCAAACATTTTTCAGCTATCGTTATGGAGATTTTCTTATTTCCCTACTTAGTTAATCAACTTGTTTTCTTCAATTTATTACAAAATTACTGACCCGCAGAAGTGACCCAATGATGATCGAGGGTTTTTCCAATGTTCAATACATTCAGTTCTTGAAAGCATAGGAACTAAAGAAGCCAAAAACATGTTTGCCTCTGTAATAATTTCAATTTAAATGTTGGTTTGTTAGTTTTTATTGACCTTAAAATACTAATTTTAGTTGTTCCTTAAGATATATTTACATTGGTGTTATTTATATAGATGTTGGCTCAATAATAGGGGTCCAACAATTGGATTAAAAAATTTACAAAAATGTTCTACATGAATTGGTAAAAAAAAAAAAAAATTTATATTTGAGTGTTCTTAGATTATAACCGCAGAGTGTTCAGGTCTGGGCGTCGATGTTGGTCCTTTAAGGAAGTTTGGTGAAAGAAGTCATCCTCGATAATACTTGAGTCCAATTTCTTAGAAGAAAGCTCGTTCTTCACCTTGCATCTGAGGGAAAGAGGTCCTCTTGCAGCAATGCCATTGTGTAAGGGTATCGGTGTTCGGGTATGTGTCCTTGGTTGGCTATGTTCTTTTATTTTTTTTTATTTTTTATTTTACACTGTTGTAGTGGGAGCAAAATCTTCCTCTCAAACATGGCAAACTTCTTGATGGGGAATACATATGTATGTTATCACTGGCCTGATGAGGTCTTTATATAAGAGCAGCTTCGTCTTCTGACTGAGGCCGTTCGGCGTGCTCATCAAAGGGTAAACTCGACGGAAGGCGAAGCCAGACTTGCGAAGAATGGCATCCACATGAGCGTTGAACTTTAGCTTCTCAGTGAAGTTTACTCCAAGATACTTAACCTTTGTCGAGGCCTTGACGACTGTTAAGTCCAAAATCAAAAACAGATCCAATACACTTTATCCACTGTATTTTAGAGAAAAAGCTGAAGCAACGTTCTTCCGCTGCGCTTGATAATTTCTACTTTTTAGCATGCGTTGTAGATTTATCAGTTTCCAATTTTGATTACAAAAGTAACCGATTCCTTTTTGGTTATAGTAACCAATTATTAAATTATCAAGGTAACAAAAATAATAACGATTACTTTTTAATCAAAATGTTATTTTCAATGTAATAATGAATACAAACTAATCAACATTTTGATTACAATGTAATCTGATTACAGAGTAAGGGCTAGCGCGCATGGTTGACTTTTATCACTGTGACTGTGCTGTCACTCTTATTTTGTCTGTAGAAATATATGAAGATGCACGCACGTTACGACGTGACAACCGGGTGACAAATTTGTTCTAGATTTTGATAGATGCGCGCGCACGGAAAACAAAATAGTTGACGCCATTGCCCGTGCTCCGTTTGCCGCTACTTTTTGATTGTTCGCCGGTGATAAAGAACTATGGCATCAAACGTGACTGTGCACGAGACCGATATTTATAACCATGTGCTTAAAGAAAAAGTGGAAAGAAGACTAACAATTTTCGACAAAAAATTAAAAGAATATTCTAATTTAAATATGAAAATCAAAGGATGGGAAGAAATCAGTCGAATAATTTTTTTCAATTTTTTCATTAAAACTTCCTACACTCATTCGAAAATATTAAAAAAAAAATCTTTGGATATTGTTGCAATTTATGAAACATAGTGTAAAATTTTCCACTTATTGCTTTATAGTATCACTCCAAAGGGGATGCAAACAGTATTCTTTTTCACGATATTTTCTTTTACGCCATATGAATTCGCAAATAATGACTGTCTCTTCAAAATTCACTTCGATTAATGAATGTGTGATTTCAAAAATGTTTACTGACTATCATTTGCCGAGAGCGTACTCAAATTTTAAGACATTTAAATAGTCGCTAAGTTATCTGAAATTAACCTATTTTCTGCGCATTCTTCTAAAAAGTATAAGAAAACTTTATAAGAAGAATGACTCAAATAATGGCGTGACCAAGGGGAACAGAGATTCATTTATATATATATATATAGATACATTGTTTTCTGATCTACTAACCCTTATATGCAGGGTTTTCCAATAAGGACAATAATAGATATTTCAAAAACTTTATTACCGGCTTGAAGTACAATTAATGGAATGGAACTCGCCTTCGTTCATATAGTCACCGCGGGCACGATTGCAGCGGTCGATTTATTGGACCGAATTTTTGATGACCCGGCGGTACAATTCGGCTGAAACGGCCACTTCTTCGCGTTCAATGTTTGCTCTGAGCTCTTCCAACGTCGTCGGCTTGTTGGCATAAACCAATGACTTATCGTAGCGCCAAATCTCGAGGCTTTAAATCGGACGAACGAGGCAGATAATCAATTTACTCTTCAATAAATCGATTCTAAGGTGTGCTGTGTGGCCATATCTTCCGATTCGGGGCAAAAATAATCGGTAATCATGGCGCCATAACCGTGCTGATCGTTATAATCGACGAAAAATGATGGCCCAATAACGCCGCCGGTGTTTCGTCACTGACAATGATTTTGCGATGAAATTCGTCATCTTGGCGCATCTTCCCCAAAGCCCAATCGGAGAACGTACATCGCTACAAATGGTCCAACGACTTCAATTCTTGAGTCTTCTTGATCTTGTATGGGTGTAAACCAAGATCGTTATGCAAAGTATGCAACAATGTGGTCTGAGCGATGCCCAATTCTTGAGAACTACGCGGAATTGACTAATTTGGATCGTTTGCTACGGACGCCTGAACGACAGCGATATTTTCGACACTTCGACCAACCCATTATCTCACTGATACGGCAACATCACACAACGAATATGAAGACTCAAATTTGTTATTGCCTGTCTACTAGGGCGAGAATTACGACTCAAAATTTGGTGTTAACGCTCTTTAAGTTGCTGTCACCGAGTCCAAATTTCGATAGAAAATTTTTATAATTTGCAGACGTTGTTCATCCGCGTTCTTAATCATGATAACAATGTTGAGTTAACTGAATTAATTGACAGTGACAGTTCGACGATTCCCTATTGGAAAACACTTTACAAGCGAATCAATCTAAGCTCTAAAAATTGTGCATTGTTTTTATTTAGTAAATTGGAATCGAATCGAAGTGAACTTCAAGTTTATCCGATCGCAGGGATTCACAATAGACCTTTGATGATGGGTACTCACAATCCACAATTCTTTAACCTTAGACAACCGAACGTAAAAATTGAAAACAAAGCCTTTGAATACACTTTGTTTAGGGTTATGGTGAGCGTTTTTTTTTGTTTGGTCATGTCACATGGCCATAGGGAATAAGCTGCTATTTCGCGTCGTTGAACATTTTTTTGTACTCTAGAACAATATTCAAAATTGCGAATACATATATTTAAAAAGCTGGAGATGACCTTCTGCCATTTTTATTAAAATTATATTTCTTTATTAATCGGAAGCCTTATTCTTTTCAAAAAAGCAACAATCGTATCCTCTTCGAGAAGATACTCCCAGATGGCCCGCCCACCAACTCTTTTCTCCTAAGCATCCGAAACTTACCTACCAACTAACTTGCCATTTTAATTACACCACGCCCTGGTGGCCCCACATGACAGGCTTCCATTCAAAACGGTGTAAATTGTGTTACCAACAGCCCTAGTGTCATTTCACCGCTTGCGTGCACTTTAGTATAGTTCAAGTACGGGTAAAATACTACAACAACAACAGCAGCAACAAAAGACTTAAACAATAAACTGTGGCAGCATTTCAATTTGTTGGTAAATTCACAAAACCAAAACAAAAAGACACAGACACACACACGCGTACAGCAGGACCAAAGAACAAGAAATGAAAATTAAAGAAACCCACCAACCATAGCCTTGCCAAAGGACCGAAATAGAAGAAGCAGAGCGGGCAGAGAGAAGAATTCAGCACAGACAATGGGGGTCCTGAAAACAATGTTACAACAAAATAACATGTGCTAAAAGGATTGACGGCTGTGCATGCATTTCCTGTGAAAGATCTACCTCCTCGCTCTCCCTTTCTATGGCTGAAACAATCGACTGCCCTCTATTGTTGTTCTCGCCCAAACTTTGCTTAATTAAAACGCTTCCTTTCGTTAGAAAGGCAGTTGGAAGCAACGAGGCTACCACCACCCAGTTTCTTTCGTTCTCTCGTTTTTGTTGTTTATCATCACCAGGCACCAGGCACCAGGACTTTCCAAAGAAGCGTGATTCTAAACAAAACAAAAAGTGAGCAGCTCCTGTTTTTTTTTTTTTTTTGTTTTTGTTATTCTTTTTACTCCCATTCTCCGGCTTTGACTTCCTTTCTATCTGAGACGCCAGTTTAGACCTTTACTTGTTTTTTTTTCTTCTTCTTTGTTTTGTTTATGTTTATTCTACACACATGAGAACAAGTGTATTTAAAAAACAAAAAAAGAACTGCTGGGAGAAAAGTTTGAAATTGTATTCATGACCATGTTTGGTGGGCGCTGCGTCCGGGACCGGACTAAAGAACTTGGCACTGGGAATGTGTTCGGTGGACAATATGTTGTGAGATAGTGTCTTCGGCCTTTACAGTGTGTATCCATATACTGCTGTCGGCCATATGTTTGGCGAAAATTGGGCCAATTTGTCTGCTCTGTTTCTCTTTTAGCGGTTCACAAATAAGAGGAGAACTTTAATTGGCGACAGGTTTCCCCTACTTTACTTGTTTTAATCTGGGTTAGGAGCAACGAGGCAAGGTTAGATATAGATATACGCTGAGCTGTCATACGAAACACTCGTGTTCATAACAATGCCAATGTGATGTTGTAAGGACATCCGGCCTTATTTGTTTGTCTTTTCCTTTGTATGCTGGAATCTGTCAGACACTGGTAAGGGATACTTTGCAAAGACTTGTCAGTAATTATAATGCGAAAGTGAGACGTAGACATATTGAAATAAGCTCTGATTCGGTTTGAAAGATGGATTGAATCATTTGTATGTATTTTGATCATACAATAAAATCTTGTCATTAGTCCAACTGGAACTCGTTTAAAGTTGAAACAAAAACAATCCAAGCATGTAAAAAGTAAAAAAAGAAAAATCGTCATTTCTGTGGAAAAATGATCGGGGACTAGAGTCAATGATTTTCAGGCCAAACATGTTTAAATTGAAAAATCGTCTTGCTTTTCGAAAAAAAATATTCTTGGTCTAAAGTTCATGACTGTCGAAGCAGTTTTTAGCATTAATTTGATTTTAACCTTAAATGAACCCTAAATGTGTACCAAAAAGCTTTTTGACCAGTTTCAATTCGAAATATAAACAATGTGAAAAAGTAAAAAAATACTTTTTGAAAAATCATCTTTATGTCGAAAAATGTTCGTTTTTTAATTGAATTCAATTTATTTCTTAAGTTACTAGTCCCTTAAAGTATAATTGATGCAGAATAACAAACTTTATGTAAAGAAAACAATAAGAAACACAATAATGATATTTTAATATTATTACAATTATTATATTTTAATATAATATAATATTAAAATATTATTATTGAGTATCTATGTTCAATAAGAGTATAGATTCAAAACAATAAAATAAAATACAAAAACATTTCAACATTAGTGATAAAACAATTTATTTAAATAAGAAATATTGAAGAAACAGGAAGGAAAACGAAAAAGATGAAATATGAAGATAGATGTTTAAGGGGGCATTCTAGTCTAGAAGCATGAATTTCATGTAATTTTTGAAGTGTCATAAAAAAAAGGCAAGTTATATTTTTTGTATCCATTTTTTTATTAGTTATTTAGTGATATAACAAAAACAAAGAAAAAAATCAAAAAATTGAGAAAGTTGAAAATTTCAAAAATTGGCAGTTGATGAAGTGGGGGTCTCAAATAATTGGCGCGTAACCATACCCACGATTGGAAAGATTGGCGACTGCCTGAAAAAAAAAACAATTTTTGTAGCACTTTTTTTGACTGTTTTGAATTAAAAAAAAAAAAAAAGAATAGTAAAATAAATTTGGAGATGGGGATAGTTCTAGACACAGACAAGTCTATAGAGAAGACTATCTAAAATTTTCAGGGTATTATTTTGAAAACGACAGTTTCGAGAAAAAAGCGTTTAAAGTTTCGCGTAAAGTTTTTTGCATCTAAGTCATAAAATGATATTGTAGACTTACATTTATTCAATCTGCCATTCCTGCCTCATCCATCGGACCTTCCTCGACATCAAAAAACTATTTTCCGCGTTTCTCTCTTCATATCGAGCAGTTCTGGCTTCCTTTGATGCGTTGGATTCTCGTATCTCGGAGCGGTCAATCCGGGCGTTGTCTCGTTTCACAGCAAATGAAAGAGCTTCCGGGGCAATTTTCATTCCCATAAGCTCCATCATTTTTAATATAGGAATGAAACCTTTATTAAAAATACAAACAGCAATAAATGTCGCTATCTCATTCATCGTAGGTCCGGAATGAATTTGTTTTGGATCGAAAGTCCAAATCAAAGAGTTTAGAGACTCATTATTATTTTAAGTTTCTGAACCTTAACATCGAGACAATAATTCCTCTGATGATAAACTCTCGTAAATTTTCCTGCTGATGCACTCGGAAAACTGTTGACTTTCGTGAAATCGCCTTTTTGTTCGTCGATCTGAACTAGTTATGCTTTGCGTTGAGGATTTTTTATCCATTTTATAAAAAAAAAATATTTCACAATTTTTTTATTTCACTCACAGCACATTAGTACGTCCAGTTGTTTGAAGGTTAGAATTCAACTGTTAGCAGCTGGACGTAAGTGAACACTAAATACAAAAGATGCAGGTCACCTTGGGTTCTTGTATTACAATATATACGAAGGACAAAAGGTTTCACTGAGAAATATGGATTCAGGTAGACGGAGAATCCCTAATGTCTTTTTTTCGATTAATTCCGGCCGAACCAGTTTGGATGTCGAATCAGCAAAATACCGATATCTCCAAAAATAATTTGAATTTTGAAAAATCCTCTTGTAGATATATTCTTGAATAGTTAAACTTTGAAAATATAAAAAAAAATTAATTTTTTTAAATTTTTAGACTAGAATACACCCTTTAGAAGAAACAGAAGGTTAATACAAGTTGGTAGTCCCAATCGGTGAGGGCTGAGTAGTGAAGTGTAAATTAGCTACCTTTAAAAAGTGTTAAGTCTCTGATTTGTTTAATTCTAAACGGCAAAGGGCCCAAGGACGAATGATATTAACTCGGAAAAGGCGCGATGAGTTTGAGTAATAAATTGACAGTGCTAGAGTTTTAAACGTTCTCGTACACTGGCAGAAGTTTATGTTTCTTAACAGATAAGCCGGCGACTTTGTATATATGATCTTATGTAAGAATATCCGATTTCAGGCTTTAAAATACTGAAAAAAAGTGCAGATATATGACTAGTAGGCCGATAAGTGGACTTATCTTCGCAAGGCATATACTGTGAGCGTCAAAAGTGAGTGTACACCCATATGATTGCTAAAACAATAAAAAAACCAAAAATTAAATTCGAATGATACACAACAAAAGCTTAAGTTAAAAGTAACAAAACAAGAAAAAAAAATAAAGTCAATACATGAAGAATTAATTTTTTTTTAAATAAAAACTAACCGTAAGGCATATTTTACGCGTCAAAAGTAAGTAAAAATTTTAAACTTTTTAAGGAATTCGCAAAGAAAATTATTTATTTTATTATTTAGATATATGGCTGAAAATCGTTAATCATAATAACTTAATTTGTAACTTAATGAAAATTTTAAAGAATGAAAATTGTTAATCAATTGCTTATCTAATATTTATTTATAGTTTTTCGATTTTTTTTTCGCTCTTCTCTTCTACATAAAATCAAAAATTTATATCTATCACAAATATCATACTTAAACTTTTACTTGTAAAGACTCTAAGCCTATTGTAAAAGATGAATATTGAATTAATAAAAAAGTAAAGTAAAGTAAAAAAGTAAAGTAAAATTTAATACTTTGTTTGACCACGTTTGGACTTATTAACTTATTTAAGTCAACACAACAAGTTTATTTGTTAGGGTATTTTGGACCATTCTTCAATTAAAGCCTTTTTGCACATCACCTTTGTTTTGAATTGTACATTTCCGAATATTTCGGTCTAAATGATACCATAAATGTTCTATTGGGTTCAAGTCTGGAGATTGCGGTGGGTTATCGAGCTGTTTTGGTGTCCTATAAAGCAACCATTCCTTAACGAGTCGAGAGGTATGCTTACGATCATTGTCTTTCTGAGACATCTAATTCCTAGTCCAGCCTAATTTGTCAACGCTCGGTTGCATATTATTGTTTAGGATATTCATATAGTTTTGCTTATTCAATGCGCTTTCAATGAAGACGAGATCATTCGAATATTATTTTATTTTTTTTTTTTGTTTGAATTTGATGGTACTAAAACAATATCATGGGTGTTTACTAACTTTTGACGTTCACGTATGTACCACGTAATATCGCTTAATGCAACAAGGAGTTTGTTCTCACGCACAGAGTTAAGTCTTATTTAAATAATTTCTATATTACGTAGGAGATTATGGGCATTAGTAAAGTTTTGGCTGGAATAAAACTGCTCCATAGTTTCCTGAGTGTTCCATAAATGCGTCCAATAATTGAGCTGACATTTTCATTGCAGAATAGGTTGTTGTTTACTCTGACACCTAAACTGATAACGAACTTAAGAAACGGTATAATAGTTCATTGGATACATCAGCGCTATATTCCTTTTTCGATATAACGATTGCCTGCGCCTTTTCTGGTTTTAGAGTAAGACTATTCATTTTCGATCAACTACTGGGTGCCCGGGTTATTAGAGCGCTTGCCTTTCAATTGATGCAATTGATAGGTCCCAGGTTCGATTCCTAGTGCGGTTTAGTTTTTCGAATCTGGTCCAATCAACATTGGGATCAATTTAATGGCAATATCACTGGATTGGTCGACCAGCGACAGTCTGACAAAATGGGTGGCGTTGTTCCAGTGGCTCTTGTATCGATTTATTTCCTAGTTCATGTTGTCAAAATAGTTTGTGTTGATTCTGTGTAAATGGCTCTGCCGTGGAGGCATAACACTGACAGCGGAGTGTTTAGCTAAATCTTCCAAACTTTGAAAGTACATGTATCAAACTAATGTCGAATAAAATCCTTCGAATTAGGCGATTTAAAAATCCTCCGTCCCGTTTCGGGCTCCACCCACAAAAATGAGTTGAAACAAAATACATCTGAGTTTCTCAAACCACTAGATAATCTTTCATTCTCCTCCTTATTCTTCCGCTCGCTCTGTGCTACACGCATTATAATAGTATTTATATCCTCTTGAAGAGCGAGCCAATTATAAAAACAACTACTAATTTCATTCAAGTCTTCATTCATTCTGGCTTCTAAGTCTTCAATGAGACCAATAGGAATATCTGTATATCATCAGCATAAAGGTGAAAGGACTCAATTTCGCATATGTAAGGTAAGTCGTTAAAAAGCATATAAAAGAGTATGGGATGCAATATTGATCCATGCGGCACTCCGTCGGAGAGATATCCGGGGTTTGAGTAGTAGGATAAGTAGCTTCTTATAGGGTTAATGGCACTATTACTAAAACCGAAATAGAATCCTTGTTTTTTAAACTAAATATTCTGATTTATTTCGTCAATGCCTTGACGAAGGCAAGCAAGCATAGAACTGTTACGCAAACTTTATCAAACTAAAGTCTAACATCATCAAGGACTTTTACAATCGCAGTGGAGCAGTTTTGGCTTGATATAAGGCCGGATTGATTTTCACACAAAAGGTCTTTACCTCTAAGATGCAAACTCATTTTATTTGCCAGTATTTTCTCCAAAACTTTTGACAACTGGGCGGTAATCACTTGAAACTAATGGGTTTGATTTTTTTGCAACTGGGATAATTCCGCCTTCTTTTTATGGGAATGAAAAGGTTGAAGTCTTGATGCAATGATTAATGGGATGCGTAATTGTACTTTAAAGTGAAGGAAGAATAAGTTCTATGAATTAACAAAGAATATTATCAGCCCCAACTGCATTCGATTTCGGCCCTTCAATGAATTCGACAATATCACTTTCTGTCACCACCTTTAATTCAAGAATATCATCAAAAAACCTACGTGCTGAATTTGTTGGCTCAAAATTAGATTGGTTAAAATAAGTGCCTTTGAAATGATCATTAAATGCACAATCAAGCTTTGTTTTGTACCTCCTACCTCCTCCTCCCAGATCTTATAGATAAGACCAAAGTTGTTTCGAGGTGAGTCGTCCATCTAGCTTCGAAGCACAGAAATTTGTCTTTGCCAGACGTGTTACTTAGGAAGCCCGTGCACGTCAATGTATAACCACATTATTAGAAGTTTGAGTTTTTTTTCCATTTGAGATACTGCCTGCGGCGGTATTTTCACAATGCTTGTACTTCAGAAGTGAACCAGGGACACTTTCTATTAAGTATAAGAACTATGTAAAGAAGGACATGCCTCTCAAACAGTCCGGTTGTTTGTATACAATTTAACTTTTCATCAACATTTGCGACGCACTTGCAGTCATCCCAAGGCATGTGAGATGCATCAGAGTAGTGTCAGGCCAGTTTTCTCCGAAATTCTGATTTTGACCTCAAATGAAGCGCAAATGTTTACCAAAAAGCCAGTTGACAAATTTTTAACAATCCAAATATGTGTAAAATATTGCTCATGATTTTCGTGCCAGTTTTCTAGTTTGATTTGACTTCAAATTACTTTCCGACCTTTACCAAGACATTTCCAAATTCGTGTCTTTTCTGTCTGCTCTGGATTTTATACAAAAATTCGAAAAAACTAAACCGAACTCATTGTCATTTACATTTTCATTTCAAAAGCAAAGTACATGTTCTGACAAAGATTTTCTAGCCACCTTTAATACATATTGTCTTCGTGAGATGGAAAACCTTATGTAAACATTTGTCATCCAACGCTAGACATTCCTCTTGAAGCAGCTACTTAAGTAGTCCTCGCCGTGCCAGATCCTCGCCCAAAGTCTCCTGCAATGAATAATTCCTTCAGCTTGTTTTTTGAGTTCCATAAAACATTATTTATCCCCCGACAGGCAAGCCATGAGGTACAATATGCAAATGCAATCCCAGCCCCTTTTGCCTCATCCCATATGTTTGTTTCGGCTAGGTAGCTACGTTCGGTGGCGCCTACGCTTCCAGTGATTTCCCAACTCAGCGACTCTCAACAATACTTCAAGTAAAATGCATAAATTAACGGTGACAATGAGCAAAAAACAACAAAAAAAACACAAAAATCAAAATAAAAAAACTAACGAAATACTCTGCGGAAGCCGGAGCCAGAGCAGGAGCTCATGCTAAAGTTCTGACTCTGGCACTAGCTCTGGCACTGCCATTACAATCGCACACTCGCTCGCCGCGTATTTACACGGCTGACGAAGAAGACGAGGATAACGGTGACGGTGACGGTGACGAACAGGGGCACTTTAGTAGGTCGTCAATTATGCAAATGGCGAATTTAACACCTTAATGCACCCTGTAAGTGCGGTTGGCCTGAAAATGTTTCTGTTTTTTTTTT
This sequence comes from Orthonevra nobilis, assembly GCA_963555765.1. Classification (NCBI taxonomy): domain Eukaryota; kingdom Metazoa; phylum Arthropoda; class Insecta; order Diptera; family Syrphidae; genus Orthonevra; species Orthonevra nobilis. Next base: position 27,486,372 of record OY743226.1, on the reverse strand, counting down.
CTTTTCTGCTTCGCGCATCGACAGACGGGGGGTTGCGGTGTTAAAATGACGTTTTCATTGCGGTATGTTTCCCTTTCAAATTTCATTTTCCTATAATTTTTTTGTTCGTCCTGTTGACTGCAATCACTCTTTACTGTTTACTAAGTGATTTAAGCTCTGAAATCAGTTCTGCATCTGATGGAACCTCGTCGTTTTATGCTACCATGGAATTGGATCGGGACTTGTACTGTACATCGATACCACTTGCCAAGCCGGAAGGAAAAATGAATGGTCCTTGCAAAGCAGCGGGCAAAGCCATCATCATTTCCGTACAGAATTACACCCTCAAGGATGTCTTTGGAGCAGCCATCATTCCACATTGCCGTTTGGTGTGGACTTAAGCTTGTCGCCCATCCGCCCAAAAGGACCCTTTCTATTGTGGAGCTTAGAGCACAGCACACGACATGGCACTCAAAGTTTAAACGGCACCCAAGAAATTTCAAGAAATAACCACATTGCATGAGTCGTTCGTTGCCTGCCCGCTGGATGCCCAGAAGCAGGAATGTGATTGCGACGACAAAGGCTATGGGCGGAGATCAAGTGGACTCCGAATGCAGGCCACCAGTACAGCAAGTTTTTGTGTGTACTTAACATAAAAATTCATATTTTATCAGGACGGCTGTGCTGTATGCATGCAATCGAATATCCTTGTTTTCGGTGAATAGAAATCGGAAGAAATAAATAAGCACTCGAGCCTGGGATGGGTTGGTGTTTTGCCATTTTGCTGCACGTAGGGAGATTTTTTTTTTTTTTTTTCGTTGTCCTTTAGCTGGTTTTTGCCTCCTCGCTGCATCTTGTGATATGGTATTGCGGTGATGTAACAAAATACTTTATGGCCTTATCGGGGACAAGAATCGAAACTGTGCATTTGTAACTCTATTCTATGAGTTTGCCTTGCGTTTTTTGAAAAGATTAAAAGGAATGTACTGGCAGAATGTATATTCAGGACTTGGGTAATATTTTAAAAGGTTTTGTTATGGCATATAGAAAGGATATACGCTGTATGACTTTTTTCAAGCACATTCCACGAATTTCAATGGATTTCGTTTAACGTCTCAACGAATACAGCGCGAATTCTCATCGTATATAATTTTGGTGCCAGTTTTTAACAAGAGTAAAAGATGGTTAGATACCAGATACTAGAAAAAGGTCCAACTGGGAAGAGTTGTAAGACAATGCGTTTCTTTGGAAATGAATTGACGGAATTCATGTCAAAGTTTTCAAACTGATGACTGGAATATCAGCTCCATCTTCAAGAAAGGCGTTCCTATTTCCTATGATAACATTCATGGTCTTGAACTCTACAAGACGTTGGCCGAATTCGAGATCCCGGTAAAATTGATCCAGCTGTGCCACGTGATGCTGAAAAACACAAGGTGCAGAGTGCAATTTGGAACAATAATTACAATTTTATAGGTCTGCTACCGCACAATATAATACAGAGATACGATAATATAGCATATCTTTCAACTGAAAAAATTTAAGACAATAAGTTATAAAAAACAATAGGTGTATGAGTCATATGCTAGAGGGAAAGTACGAGTAAAGCCCTCCATTTAAAGAAAAAAAAATATATGTATATATATCACAACAGCATTATTCTAAGTATCACAGATAATAATAATAATAATAATAATAATAATTATAATAATAATAATAATAATATAAATAATTGAATTAATAAATAATTACATAAATAAATAAATAAATCAATAAATAAATAAATAAATAAATAAATAATTAAATAAATAATATTAGTAAATATATAAATTAATAAATAAATAAATAGAAAAATAAATAAATAAGTGAGTAAAAACAGTTAAATCAATAAATAAAGGGATATAAATAAATAAATAAAATAACAAATAAGGATATGTGTATGCAAATAGATAACTTTTTACAAAAACAAGAAAAAAAAACATATTAAGTTATATATGCGTCAATAGTTAACTGCATTAAGTTGATTAATAAGGAGGTTTTTGGCTATCTTATGCAACTCTGTCGTGGAATAATACCAAGGAAGATTTAGCATCATTTTTAGTAACTTGTTTTGCGTTACTTCAAATAACATTTAGCACAATTATACCATACTGGAAAACCACACAAAAGAATTGCTTGATATATTACCTTGAAGATTATCAGTTTATTTTCAGCTGATAATCGCGATTTTCTATTAATAAAAGGGTACATTAATTTGACAGCAACATTACATTTTTTTAATTGAATTTGCAGTGTGTACGTTGAACTTTAATTTCGGATCCAGGTGGAAACCCAAATACTTAACGGAAGATTTCTATTGTACTCTTTTTCCATGCAATATTAGTTCCGAGTGAAAAAGATAGTTTGGATTTTTTCCACATTTAATTTTATCTTCCGTTTTTTGAAATAGTTCTCAACGATATTGGCCGCATGATTAAGATTCGTCTCTATGTTGAGAACGAATTTATGCGAGGAAAATATCGCAGTGTCGTCAGCGTACATTGCTGATTCGCAATTTGGCAAATTTGGGAAATCAGGGGTAGACCGCCTTGGGTAGATTTTTTAAGTATAGATTCAACATTTTATCAGGACCACCTGCTTTATTTAAACGTAAGTTTTTAATAAGCCGTTTTACATCAGTTTCAGTTACGAACTCGTTAGATGACGTTACAGCACTTGTAGCATCGAAAGTTTGCAGAGCATCGCAGACGATAGAGTTTGTATTAGTGTCACCTAAATATTGGGAAACTACATGATTTTTCGAAAAATTCAACGCGAGGACATTGGCTTTATCAGCATTAGTAACATAAGTATCACTAGTGGCTGAGCTAACGAGGCTAGGTATTTGTTTTTTATTTTTAATAATTTTGACTATATTCCAGAAAGGCTTAGACGCTTTATCTAGGGAATTTAGCTTTTGATTCCAATCCTGGTTACGCTCAGCCTGGATGATGTCCTTGTTGATGACCTTTACAATAGAATTAAAGAATTAAAGATATGGGCTGACATTTTCAAAGATGGATATTTGTTGGGAACTTTAGGAACACTTTTCTCTACAGAACTAAGAATATGTTCAGTGAATAATTCAACAATAACATCAATATCTTGATTATTTGTTATATTATCGACATTATTGGGAAGGCCTAAAAGCCTTCTTTTCATTTCCGTTTGAAAAAGGTTAGCATATTTAAGGTCTTGAAAATAATCCACTTTCTTTAGAGCCATACAAAAAAGACGACAGATCACTAGGTTGAGATATCAGCCAAGGTGTATTTGTTATAAAAAAGTCAATAACAGAGGGACTATCACGGGAACCGGAAGGGTAAAATGTCGGGTGGGGAGGAGACAAAACATAAATTGGAAGTAATGAGGAAGTACTTGAAAGAACGAGCCAAGAGTTGGCTCTAGAGCAACCCCAATCACGATGTTTACAATTCAGGTCCCCCCGATCAAAAAGAGTCCACTCATACAGAAAAGTTTACTTAAATCGGTTCTAAAACCTATTCTGCTTTCTTCATATGAGTTGCGACCTGGAAAATACGTGCAGTAGATCTTTATTGTTTCGCCGCTTCTAAGCCGCATATCAATAGCCAGATTTTTCACATAACGAGTTATTATTGAGGGCAGTAGCCTATGCTGAATTGATCTTCTAATTAGAATAGCTATACCACCTCCCCGCCTATCATTTCCTCCTCTTCTCTTCCAAACATGCGCGATTTTTCGGCATGATGCGCTCTCATGAGCCTACTTAAATCTTGTGCTGGAACAGATAGTGAGAGCTGGGCAGGTGTTGACACAAAAGGCACTGCCGAGGAGGAGGACAAAATTAAAGACATGTTCTCAACAAGCAAAGAAACACGTGTGCACAGCTTTGGACAAAACATTAATGTTGGCAACAGTTTTTTTGTTTCAATATATTTTCAAAGGCTTACAAAACAAAAATAAAAAAATGTGCTTCTCTTGTTAATCCTTTTTTAACTTCGTCTCGTATAAAATGGAACTTATTTTGATGTCCAGAAAGTTTAAATTCTGGATATCAAGAGACGTCAGATTAATTAATAATGTCCTTCAGATCACTTTTCAGGCTATATATTTCTTGGTATTGTCCTTGATTTAACTTAGTTGGAAATCTGATTTCGGGCTACGAGCCGTACGGGCTCACAATAACGCTTGGTGCCGAAAGTTACTCACAAATAAACAATTTAAACATTCCAACAAGACAGTTCAATCATATCACCTATTACGCGACATTTCAAGGATGCAGTTCCAAGTCAACTTATGTCTACTTACTTACTCCCGACCCGTGAAGACTTACTTACATGCTAGATATAAACGTTAAAAGCAAGCTTAATTTACTAAACTATTTTTAAACTATCTTATTGGTCAGATGCAGACGCTTAGAGCTGAACCTTTCAAGTTAAAATATGTTTTTTTGATTACTGCTTATTTATTAATTTGAATTATACTGCATCTCGAACTTATTCGGTTTCTTAACTGGAGCTGGCTCTAAAAAGTAGATGCTTTTCGGAGAGCAGCCTGCTTCAGGTCAGCGTGGTCCTTTTTACCGGTGAGCAAATTCCTAAACTTTCTCAGTGACCGCCTGGGACCTGCCTTCATTGTCACACGAACTGTGTTCTTGGATGTTCTTAGCTGTGACAACTTCCAAAGTCTTCTTGCGCACTAGACCGCTGAACCTATACGAACTGATGTTCGTAAGATTATTTGGTTCAGTGCTAAAGGGTTTCCTTACATCCCTCTTCTTAAGCATATAAGAATTGTTATTGCGGATAATCAGCCAGTTGAGGTGTGATGATGTGGTGGCCATCTTGTACGATCTTTCGTGCTTGACTGCGATGACGGAAAAAAAGCTAAACTTATCCAAGCTCTAAAATTTAAGCTTAACTAAAAATAAAATTAAAGCTTCTTCCTTACAAATCACTTACATATTGCATACGGCAGAGTTCTACTCTCCGTTCAGCCACCAATACTATCGACGTTGAGGTACAACTTTATGCTCGGACGCGATCTAATACCGCCCAACTAAACCTTAGATTCTCCGTTCAGCTTATTGCGACGTAGTTTCGATCTATTCTCGAAGCTTTTCGATCTATCCTCGGCCGTCTCATTTTTTTATTTCATAAATGATCTCTTGTCTGTTACATCCCTTAACCCTTCCACATCTGATCCCGTTGCCATATACGAAATTTACATCCACCAAAAACTGGAGTAAAACTCCTTTTTCTGGGCTTGAGCTCGAAAAATCATATTGAGCCTGTTCAGCAGAGTTCGATATCAAAACTTATAAAAGACAAAAATTTTACAACGTCAATCTACTCGCTTCCCCACTGACGTCACGTCTCCTGCTTAAGTTTTTTTTTACATAATAAGTGCTCCAGCTCATAAGTCAGCTGAATTGCTTCCCCCTATTACCTCGCCAGGTGCTCTTCAGTTTACCCTAAAGCCAAGTCTTTTATACGGAGTTCTTTTTCAAATCCAGAACAGTATTTTCACACTTTGTAACCATTACAGAGAAGTTCAAAATCAATGTGCACTCGCATTATATTCTAACATCGTAAGGGTACTTCTAGCCCCTTAAAAACGTATTTTTTTTTTTAGAAGAAACAAGTCGAATCAAGGCCAGCAGAGTCACGAAAAAAGGGAATCCGGAACCCTCGTTTGAAGGATCAAGTAGTCACGTGTGCTGAGAGGTTTCACATTACCAATTGGAAGCAGTGCCACAGGTACAATCCTCCAAGCCTCGATGTCCTTAAAAATAAGTTAGAAAGCTTCTGCTTTAAATTATTAAGAGGAAAAAAAATTATCTAATCATTTCAGTCCACTTAAAGTACACCCAAACGCTTTTCAATTAGTCTAAGACACAAGCAAAGCCCAAGCAAATGCCATTAATTTTAACAATTGAACTCTTAAGCTGCTATCTCAAGGAGCAAATGAAAAAAAAAAACAAACAAACAAACAAAACTAATCCCGTCACTCTTCCGACAAAATGTCTTCTTAATTTTTAATACTCAAAACAAATACACAGACAACGGCGGACTTCCGGGACTCGATACCACCGGAAGCAACTCCCCAATGCTGTCATCATTTTCGAAAGGAACTCCCCGCTTAATTACTTCAATTAGAAGCGTTTCCAAGAAGGAATGTCCATGCCTGGCCCATTCAAGGTGATATCACCCCGTCCCCAGATGAGACGACAAAATTAAAATGTAGGCGTGTTGGGTAAACTTTTCTTCTTGTTTTTTTTTGCAGGATTTTTCTCTTTTACCAGTTTACCCTTGTTTTTTCATTCTTTGTTCTTCCTTGAATCTTTTCCATTGACTTCTTTTATTTTTTTTAATTATTTAATGGGACTCCATTTAGATGAAAGACGCCCTCACGATGGACGAGTACCAACGTCCAACTTGACGAGAAATACAGATAGGAAATGTTAAAAGGGTTTTCGTCTTGGACTTTGAGTTTAAGGAATGTCCTGCCTCGCAGAAGATGCCATCCATGACCGTTCCTTTTATTAAATCAAATTAAGCTCTTCCATCGTAATAGAGGCACAATGTCCAAAAGTATACATACACATATATATTCAGGAGGAGCCTGTGAGCCTCTGATATATTATTCATGTCATGGATAAATATCTGAATTTTTCATTTCTGGACTTTGAAAATTATTCAAATGGTTGTCGTGTCCTGGATCTGATCTGGTTGCTGGTTGTATTTGAGAGTTGATGATGCGATTGGAATGGACAAGTGGCGCAGACATTACCCTAGAATTGATGCAATCAATCACTGCTATATCAAATTTCTTGAGAAGCCCCATTCAATTAACCAAACACTCGAGAGGACGACAGTGATACGTCGCGTCCTCATACTATGGATTGACTGAGGCTGTGACTTTTGGAATGACGCGATGGGGGATTAGTTGGTGAATAATATTTTTGACGCTGAGGCTTATGCTTATAAGCATAAAATGAGACTCTTGGGAAGTTGGTCTCATTATGAATTCATAGACGGCAGGAATGATTCTAGTCGAGGTTATGAATTTGCGCCGAGTTTATGTTAGAGTTCGTTTTCGGTTCATGGGGACCAAGCGGATGTCCTTGATTGGGAGATGAAATGAAACTTTGCGTATATTTAGTTGGCTGCTCTTGGGGAGAATTGAATGAATTATAATAATCAAATCAAACATATTCAAAATTTAAACCAAAAAAAAAAATGTATAACAGATTTATTTGGAGACGTCTTCAACACAAGAGTGAATCTTTAAACAGTCGTTTGTTATATTTTGCTTTAAAAGTGTCAAGACAAAAATGATGTTTACTCAAAAAACAGCAAAAGCTCTCAAAAATATGTGACTTAACTCTCATTTAAATAAATTGCCTTGGTAACAACAAAAAAACGGTCAAGTGCAAGTCGGACACGAACCATGAACCCATTGCTTAACGACAAGGTTTAGTCCTAAAATATGACGTCATGAGGTATGGGGACCCCCATTCTTTTTAATTTAAAATATTTTTTTTTAATTTTTAGGGTTTCGTACCTCCTTTTTAATTTTATACAAAATTTTTAAATTTTTAGGGTTCCGTACCTCGAAAGGGAAAAAAGAACCCTTATAGAATCACTCTCTTATCCATCCGTCCGTCTGTCTGTCAATACCCAGTTTCTCAGTCGAGGTATCAAGCTGGAATTTAAACTAAATACTCAGGTCTATTGTCCCTTGGAGCTGTGAAAAAATCAAACTTTTAAGCCAACGCAATCTAAAGCTACAGCCGTTTATGCCGCAAATTTTCGACACTCGCAAGGGAATCAAAACTTAAAGGGTACTTCTTGTCGACCTAGAATCTTGAAATTTGGCACGGAGCAAGGTTTTCATGCGAAAACCATGAATTTTTAGTTACATCATTAAATTAAAATATTTTTAATAATTTTTAACTTACTACACCTTTCCTAATGAACGCGTAAGGGCAGTAAATTGAAATTCAGATCAAGTACTCAAGTCTTAATTACCTTTAAGCTGTAACAAAATCAAACTTCTATGTCAACGCAATCAAAAGAAACAGTAATTTTACCCGCTTATATTCAAACTCGCAACTACTCGCAAGGGAATCACCTTAGAGACTCGTAGTTACCGCAATGACAGCGACTTATCTCTATGTATGGGGAGGGGACAACATTTTTCAAACAGCTTGTCATATTAAATTATAATATTGTCAAACATTTTATGAGACAGCTTGCTTGTGTTGTTCCTACAATATTTAATGTTGCAAGGCTGTTGCAAGGCTAGAGTAGGTATTTCAGTTAAATTATAAAATGAAATTATATGTGTTATTATACATTAAATGATTACTGAAACGATAAAGAGACCTTTCTCTTTAATTTATGCTCCTTCAGCTTTCCATATTGTAACGTTATGGATTTCATTATGCAATAGAAATACCATAACTATGACTCGATTGTCCTGATGTTTCAACTTTTACTGATATACCTTCAGATTTGTATGGAACCCTCGGTGTGCGAGTCCGACTCGCACTTGGCCGTTTTTTTTTTTGTAATAGAAGTAAACGTTGTGTGAAAATTGTAAGGGGCTAACTATTGTGATTTAGTTGATACAGCACTGTAACGGACAGTCGGACGGATGGATAGAAAGAAGGACGGACGGAGAGACAAAAGGACGGACGGATGCGCGTACAAAGAAAAGTATCACAACAACTCGTAATGAACGTCTGCTTTACTAATGATTTCTTTTGCTTTCAAAATATTCACAGTAACTTTTCCAGGATGAGAGGGAACTATATTAAAGACCACCGAATTGAACATGTTCCCGCTGGGTAGTCCAAACTGCATTCAACAGCACATGGAGGTTGGAAGCTACAAAAAATCGGAAAAAGAAACAAGAATGTGAAATTTTTGAAAGTCAATAAAAACTGGATTATACAAAGATTTGAAAAACTTAATTGTGTTAAACTGACAACAATTTTTGATTCCTTAACTTTGTGATATTCGAAAATCTTTCCCAAAATCGTTAACAAGTAAAGTTTGTTTGTATGAGGTACTCTTGGGAACTACTCATCTGACTTCAAAAACTCTTTCGCCAACATTTAGAATGTAGCTTCAGGATTAACACAGGCTACATCTTATCCCGTTTATATAGAATGGCTTTCGTGGCGACCAATTTTGCAACAAAAGTTGATGAGAAAACAATTGAGCAACAATCGAGGTACGTTGTAGAACTCAAAAAAGTCAGATTTATTTTAATATGATTAAATAAAAAAATTGAAATTCATTTTAATTCGTGAGGGCTTATTTAAGTTCAAATTCTCATCTTATTAATATAATTTTACTCATCGTCGGGGAAAAAGAAGGATGAAAATTGCCTTTGAAACAAAATTTGTTTGGACAATAAGGTTAGCTTTGGTGACAGCGGGTGGCGAATAACCTTTTTGAATTCAACAACTTTCTTTGACTGCTAGTTTTTATTTTTTCTGGAGGTTTTTAGAATTACAAAGTTCTGTTGGGTTCTGATCCGAATTACAAAGCAGAAGGCCTTCCTATTGTAGCGCTTCATTTCTGGTCTGTGCCAGTTAATAAAGCCGATTGCTCTTAAGCTTTTGTTCATTGCCCATTGAGTTCTCGCGCCACTCATATTTTAATTTGTGTCCTTTGAGTTGAAGTGATAAAAATATTTTTTTTAAATAGCGGAAACTCTTGAAAATATGTTCTAGAACTTTTCATGACGAACCTAGATATTTATCTGTGCCTTAACCTTCGATGAGTTTCCGCACGAAGAATTAAATTATAAACTTAGGCCGGCTACACACCTTACTGCAAACTTGCGCAAGTATGCTCGTAAGGTGCATATCCAGTTTACGTCTTTTTGTATTGGATGTTTTAAATATGAGGTGTAAGCTCGAAAAGAGAAACGCGACTGAATACTTGGAATTTGAAGACATTCGCGATGATGAACCCCACGGAAGTCTTCAGTCATATTAAAATAAGCGAGTGGACGAAGACCTGGCAAATTGTCCTTGATGAGAAACTTTACCAATGTACCTCAGTTTCCTAAGACCTTTAAAACATTCAATGCTCCCTGATACTCCAAAATTCACAAAGATTCACAAAGGGTGACAAAGGTGGTAACATTGCTCGCAAGCTTCGTATTAGTGCCCATGATTATAAGAACCTGGAAATAATCAGTTTTTGGACGAGACTTACTTTGTGCCCCGGCTACAACAAACAAGAACGTTTAACCTTGTGCCGCTAAGAGAAACTGTATGCAAGCATGGTAAGTGTCATCGCCGGAGAGCTGCCAACCAAATGCGATAGCCTACCGATTGTTCCACCTGTTAAGAAATGTCGTACCTGATGCAATCTACAGTACATCAAAATACATCATTCGGAAAGCGCTACATGCTTTCAGAGCACTTATTCGATAGGCTGCCTCCAGGGTTTTTCTTTAATTTTTTTCCCATGCCAATTCAACATATTTAGGATTGAGACAGCATGTATTGATGACGCGAATTCAGTCAGCAGCAGTCTATCTCTCCAGGGAAGCAATCCAATATTCGGTGTCATCCTTATCAGGGCAGCATTTGCTTTTGCTGCTTTGTAGCTGCGTTCTTTTTGTGTTCGTTGAAGCTAAAATGTTCATATTTGAGTATCCCAATATATTCGTACTTACTTCGTCGTTAATTTTCCAAGCTTCAGATCCATGCTTGCAAGCTTGTCGCATCCATACCATGAAGGTTGTGGCATTTTCAGGTTGATAGCATCATCGTTCATAACGCCAAAAAGAGGTGGACCAAATACAGAGCCATGAGGGATGGTTTGAACGATAATTCGGCAATTCTCAGTGTCAAACGCAGTATTAATATATGTGTTCTTATGTACTTTTCTTCCGCGATATAATCGTACCCCTTAGATTGGTTTTTTCGCTGTTATTATGGTTCCGGAAAGCATGCTGACGTTGCGTAAGTCATGCTACATTTTCCATCGGATACTTTACTTTTTGCATTAAGACAACAGATAATGAGCCTCGCTCCACAGGTACATAAAGCTTCTCTTTTAATGCATCCAATGACATCTTGCAAAAGGAAACCTATCGCGGTGTTCCTTGTGATTGCTCTCCTTCCTGAAACACTGGTACAGTTGCGTCGCTCTAATTTCACAATGCCAATTTATAATGACTTGTTTCCAGCTTCAACCCTGCACAGCAGGCTGCATTTTTTCAACCCTTGCATGAGCCTTAACGAATGTTGTTCCGGTTAGTCAATCAACTTCAAGTTATTGTGGTTTCAGTCACAATCACGAACTATGGCAAGCGGGTTTTAACCTACAAAAGAGGTTGTTATACTGTCAACTAGACTTGTCGCGAAAAAAACGTTAGTAGTGCCTACTTTTTAAAGCAATCAGCACTTCACCGGTGTTAACTTCTTCCATGCCATTGGAACAGTTGAATACTTCAATTCCATGGAATCCTCACATTTTTGTTCCCGCTTTCCATTTAGCTCCGACACATTTAGAGTTTCTTCATTTGTATTCAAATTGATCAACAATCCGCTAAATTTGCTCAACCAACGCCAACAAAGTCAAACAACATTTCGACCATAGAACTATTCAAATATTGAACTTCAAATAAACAAAACAGCATTCGAATGACAACAACAGCTTCACGCAGTTATATCGAAGCCAATGTCCTTGCCAAAATAAACAACAAATAGAAAAATAAAATGCCATTGGCTTAGCTCACCAATCACCCCCCCGAAAGTTGCATCAGTTAACGTCGAAACATGCACGGCTTCACTGGACGACGCGACGGTCAGGGCCCCAAATATGTACATGCTGTTGATTTAAGGCTCTGAGGCAAACAGAATTCTGCAGACAATAATTTCCAGGATTTTCAGAGTGTGTGATTCCATCACAAAAAAAAAAATCAAACCATGAACATAGCCAGGCTGTGGAATCGGAATCACAGTTGTCCTTTATGCCAAACTTAAATATTCACAAAGTGACTTTTTAAGCTCCAACCTGAATGCTGGATCGCGGAATTCTGATGGGTTACGAGTTACTCCCGCACATGATTCACTAAAGTATCCGTCGAACGCTTTACTAGCCATGAATTAAATTAAATCGAGTCCACAAGGTAGGGCATAATTAGAGCACTTTTCAGAGCATTCATTACTACAGCCGTTTACTTAACTGTTGCGAAATGTTGTTTATTCGTTCGTAACGTGATTGCATGCGATTATAGAGTTTAGATGGAAAATTGCAATCTATTAGCGGGTTAACGGAAGATATTGTCGCATAAGGAGCGGCCCTACAGTACCTCGGGTGTCCACACTTGCATGTGACATTTCATGTTGGGGTCTAATAACAGGCGATAATGAAAAAATACTCGTAAGGACTAATTTTCTGCAACGACACGGAATCCATATCGGCAGTATTCATTTGTTGCTGCTAACCAAATCGCAAGTCTGCTTAGAAATTGTAGAAGTTTGGCGATTGGGAAAACCTTTCTTTTTTTTCTTTTTAAAGCATTTTTTATTAAATTATCTGAATAACTTATTAACTAGACAAAAACGCTTAAACTAGCTTACGTAACTTAACTACAAAAATGTGTGCACAAAAAATGTTTTTTTTTAAAACTTAGTATCTTTACGTTTATTTTTTATAATTAAGCTTAAAACTACGTTTTAATTCGGACTATGAAAACATCATTCATTCCCTAATCAAATGCATTGCAAAAAAAAGGATCAGATACGCATATTTTTAGCTGCCTTGAGGAATACCATATACTGGTATATGTTTTCGTATTTTTGGATCATTTAAAATACGAATTGCGTAATTAACATTGATATATTAACATATTTTAATTTGAAAATACTTTTTTTCTGTCTGAGTTACATTTCTACTAAAAGAAAATTTAATTTTAAGTTTTACTGCCGAAATAATAATAAGTAATAATTTAAAATAATTTGTACCGTTTTTTTTTAAATGATAGCTGGTTGGACTTTTTTGTCATTAATTTAATTTAATTTAATTACTTACTTGAGGTGGCAATACAGTCCGCGTGGCATGGTATTTTATCCTTTTGGCAAAATCGATGTCGCTGTACAACTCCTAGCATGCAGTTCGTTGTTGAATCTTCTCCTCCACTCATAGTCAATGCAGATGGGAGAAAAGATTACACTTTTCTGCCGGAACAACCTAAGGTGCCTTCATCCGCTTTTGAAGGTGTACATGCTTCTGCACCATATAGTAGGACGGGGATGATATTGGTCTCATAGAGCGACACTTCGGTTCTTCGAAAGAGGGCTTAGCTTTAATAGCCAGAGGTATTCTTCGTTTGATCTCAGCGCTGTTGTTATTATCTTTTTTTATAGCGGAGCCAAAATAGACAAAGCCCCAACTACCTCAAAGTTATAGCTGTTTATGGTAACGTTCTGATCAGGGTTTGGTCTTTTTTTATGACAGCATATGCCTCTTTTTGCCTTCTGGCATTGACAAGGTTCTTTTGCACTATTGTCCCAAGTATGATGTTGAAGAAATCGCATGACAGTGCATCACCTTGTCTAAAATATTGTTTGACATCAAGTGGGTCGATGACGTCTTTGCCGACCTCAATGGAGCAGCTTGATATCTCCATCGCCATCCTGCACAAAATTACGAGCTTGGCAAGGATGCCAAACCTAGGCATGACTTCATAAATCTCGTCTCTGTGGACGAAACAGACACCAAAACCAACCTTGAAATTGATGAAATGGTGGTGCGTACTGACTTGGCGCTCCTGGGTTTTTTCCAAGAATTGCCGTTATGTTAATATTTGGTTATGGTGGACTTTTCTGGTCGAAAACCACATTAATACGGACCTATCAGGATGTTGACGAACTGCTTCAGACGTTCACATCATACGGCGGAAAAGATGTTAAATGCAATTTTGAGGAGACTAATACCTCTATAATTGGCTTCCTTCCTTCAGGATTGGGCAACCAATACTGAGATTCCATTCATCTCGCATGCTTTCTTCTGACCATGTATTGCAGATGAGTTGGTGCATACTCCCAACTAAGTCATCGCCGCCGCTTTTAGAAGTTGGTCAGGTAGACGGCATTGTTGGTTCTTCCATGTCCTCAGCATTGACTGCAATTCTACTATGATGTTTCCATTTCGAATTTTGCAGGCTTCGGTTTGGAGTGTGTAACCTTGAGATAGTTGTTTTTGCTGGCTGGCTGTCCATGGCTTACATTAAACGACTCAATGAAAGCATTTTGACTGTAATATAGGACCAACGACCCTAAATCTTAGCCAGTCATCCCTGTTAGAGTATCCAACTTAACGTGAAGATAAGATAATTTAAATTTAGAGTTGCGAAAATCGATTTCATAACAACAACTTTAACATTGGAAGTTGAATTTGTATTTGCTTTTAGCAGTTGTTTTTCAACTTCTTCAAAAAAGTGTTATAAATCAGATAGCTTAGTCTGAAAAGTAATACATTTTGTAAGAACTCTGTTTATAGGGATTCATATTTGAAATGTTTGAGGACTTTTGGAGTTATTTTTAATCAATCAAATTTGTTTGATTGCTTTTCTTTAGAAGATATTAACCACTGCTCGGAATATTAATTCGTGATTAACTTTATATCCTTTTTGAAAGGGTTCAAAAGTACATAATTTCAATCCAGACATTTACACCTCCTCTTCCTTCCGAGCTGGAAACTGCTCAGCAAAGGATCTTTTTCTGTATGGTTAATATATGGCTTAAGGAGGATCACATTCAATCCAGTTCTCTTTGCAGATTTTAATAGGATTTTCCACGCCGATTCCGAGAGATTTTTTTATCTCTGTGTCATTTTCTGGAAAGACCTCTAGGATTGGGTTCATGATTTAAAACCACAACAGTGGAAAACAAACTAAATCGGATGTTATGGTCTTCCTTGCAATATACGAGTTATGCCTCATTTAGGTTTCTCTCGATGCTTTTGCTTTAAATTCAATTGCCTCATGTAATTTGCGCCATGAGCTTCTTTTTGCTAATATATTCTACCTATAAAAAAGCGTCAAGCTACAGCCGAGCAGGTTTTGAACAAAAAAACTGGTGGCTCCATAATTTTCTAAGGATGTTTTCATGTGTCAGTGTTGAAGAAGTCATTCTCAGTCATGTAAAATGGGAAAGACTTCCAGGATTCACATTTCTGAGAAAATTTTCAAAGAACTTCCGTGGAAATTTGGATCATGAAATAGAGAAAGGGGCACATCAATGTACAAAATGGCCTCAACTAAATACGATTTTAGTCTTTTGGCAGTCTCTATAGTTAGTAACTTACTTTGTTTGATCAATTGCCTAAATAAACATAATATTGATGAAACTTTTGGCATTAAAATTGAACAAAAAAAAAATTTTATATGAGTTTGTCCGGAAACTTATGAACGGCAGTGTATATATTAATGCATATTTTTTTATCTGATAAGGTAGCTATAAACTATAAATTTAATTAATTTTGAACGTTTTTTATTGGAAAACTAAATTGATTTTAATTGAAGAAGTCAAATTGTCCCTTTTTTGACAGCTTTTTCGTCATAAAATTCAAACCACTCTGTGAAATTTAAGCAAAAGCTTTTCAGGTGATCTTCATGCACACACGCTTCGAATGAAACCAATTTGGCTTCGATAGCTTGATTTGTTCTCGAGTTAGGCTGTACGAAAGAATCCGCACAAACGTACGTACGTACGTATGTACACACACACACACACACAGCCATCTTTCTAAAAATCATGGAATCCGACTACTGGGACCGCCAAACGTGGAGAAATGTAAAAATTTTGAATTTCGAAAATCGGACCGATTACAAGAACTTCCTGATGGGAAGTTAAAAAAACAAAACGAGATAAAATTTGTCCCAGGGGGAAACTTTACTTTGAAAAGAGAGTTCCTCATTAATCCTCTGACAGACACCATATCGCGGGTTGACACCGCCCTGCTGAAACTGAGAAATTCTTCGGAACCGCGTGCGATGTCTCTACTGTAGGTTAGTCGCCTGTCTACACTTGAACGGGCAAAGTGGAAGATTAGTGGCACCGCCAGACTGCTCGCGATCAGACTTTTCGAATCGAGGTAGAGGAACGCCTCTGGAGGTATAAAACCAAAAAAGGCGCACACTTTAGTGGTACAAATAGTTGGGGAAGAAAGCCCCGGAGATCTGGTGGTTGATCAAATTCATTGACTTTGCAATGTGCCTTCGGATAAGCTTAATAAGGAAATTATCCACTCTGATCAGGTTGGCCCCTGAGACACTGCCTTTCAAAAACCCGAATCTTTTCCATTGAATTTGCCGTCACGTTGAACCACACGGGACACTCATAAGTAATCATTGGCCTGACAAGAGTCATGTAGCAGATGACTTTCACCCTGGCATCGAACAGTCTCTTTGTCATGGCAAAAGTCGCTTTGGCTCTGGCTAGAGTGGCATCTATATGTTTGTTAAAATATAGATATTGATCGAGCAAGAGCCCTAGGTATCTGACTACACTTCGATTTGCTCATGGTTGCCCATATTATCCTACGATCAAGAATTTTCGCTAATTCTTTCTTGTATCCCAAGAGGCCCATGACAGTGGAGTCCTGAAAAGAATATTCTCTGATTTATGGTAGTTAATTTTCAACTTCCAGTCGTCACAATAACGCTGTTTTTTATCAAAGTCACATTGCAAGTTCAATCTGATTTCCTCAATCTTCGGTCCTGATCTGTACGCAATCAAGTCATCTGCGTATGCTATAGCATGGTGAAGAGAACCTATAAGATCAATCGTGAAAATGCTGAAAAGTATCGGGGAATTAACCGCACCTTGTTGTAGACCTCTTAATAATTCGAAAATACAAATAGAAGTAACATTGCCATTCTTCACAGCGAACCGTCTATTTGTAAGCATTTATAAAGCATGTACAGCTGTGGTTTGCTTATGCCAAGCCTGTTAAACTTGTAAAAGAGCGCTTCTAATCACACGGTATTGAAGGCCTTCTCCAAGTCAACCAAACAGGCACCCGAGCATTGTTTCTTAACTTTGTACCATTGAACATCTGAAATCAGTTAAGACGCAGCATTTATGCAATCATGCCCCGCTCTAAAACCGAATTGATTATCTGGAATTATATTTTTGTCCTCTACCCACTTAGCCAGGGCTCTATTAACATCTTTTTCAAAAACTTTGATTATTGTCGGAAGAAGACTAATTGACCGCAGATTTGCCGGATTTGAGTTATCTTTGCCCCGTTTGGGAATAGGCTGTACTATAGCTGTTTTCTAGTGCGCCGGATAATGTGCAAATTGAGAAAACCGATGTTTTTTTAAATGTCGGCAGTATTTGAAGCTAAATCAAAATTACAAGCCAGCCAACCTTGTGGCCACCTTAGTTGACGCAACTCAATCCCTGAGAGAGACATGTTTCGTACAATACCGGATATCTTGGTCAGAGAGCATTCTTTCGGTAGGTTTTTTAAGGTTGAAATATTGGATCGTAAAAACTAGTCCAATGGTGTTCCTACCCCAAATCTGGTATGGTTCACAGACGGAGCAAAAATGGAGTTGGAACTGGAGTCTTTGAACCCAACACAAGGATACCCATGCAAGCTGAAATTTATGCTATTGAGATCTGCCCCAGATAGAATCTCCTCAAGAATATTAAAGGGGCTAGAATGCACACACAACAAAGTAAAGTTGGGATGAATCCTTGGACACAAGGGGGATCACAGGAAACGAACGAGCAGATGAGCTCACTACGGCTCACTCGGAAACTATGTTCAAAGGTCCTGAACCATATTTTAGTGTCAACTAATCAACAGCCAAAAAGCTGATTAACGAATGGGAAAAAAAAGTTTGTCTAGATCACTGGACCAATAGGAAAGGTGTAAGGCATCCAAGCGATTAATCAGCCATTATTCCTTGACAAGGAAATGTCGCAGTGTCGTTACCAAAGCGGCATGAGTTGCACAAGAGTAAAAAAACAAAACAAAAAAATGTTCCTATCGGGGTCTAGGTCACAATGGTTAGCATCGGCTACGTAAGGAAATGTCCCTGGTTCAAATCTGTGAAGGAGCATTTGTCTTTTCCCCCACCTCTTTTGACGGTATAACTATGCGCTGTTTTCCAACTGATTTGTGTTTAATTCATTTTCATCAGTTCAGTTGGGCCACCGTGTAGGTTGGAGGATTCAAATATCGCAAATGCCATGGAAAAGTTATAAGAGTGCTGTTTGCTTATAACCGAGCAGAAGTCAGTCACGATCCCTGTACCTTGGCAGTTTAACTTCAAATTTAACATCCACGTAGAGTCCCGGATACCGAACTCATCATACCCTGAGCTCTCAGCTGAGCTTATCCTTACCCAAAAAATTACACTGTAGACTTTTGCAACAGAAATTTGTTGGATCCTGAACAACTTTACAACTATTTTTTGGCAAACAATCAGTTGACTGTTAGGCAAGAATTTGAAACGAACTGTGATTTTTATGTATTCAAAATTGAAGTTGTATTTGAGGTTGTAACGGAGGATGAAATTTTAGTTATCTTTACATCAATAAAATCCAAGATGTTTAGTGAAGAAGGAGTGCCATTAAAAGGATTTATTTACACATTTTGAGTCATCTAACCCACATCAATAACTCATTTATAATGTCCTCAACTTTTCCAAAAGCTTGCCTATATACAGGAGGCACAAAACCATCTCTCTATCAAATCATGACTCAAAATTTCAATCTTGTTAAAGAAAAGGTCATAGGTGTTTGTACGGTAGGTTGATATCTTGGACAATATTCGCAAGAACTTTGATGGGGGATGCGCCACCTTGTTTTGCCTTCTGGACTTCTCAAAGGCCTTCGACAAAGTCAACCACCACATCCTTGGCTGGAAGCTGAAGCATTTTTTTGGTTTCAGTGAAAGAGCGGCTGAGCTAATAAAAAGTTTTTTATTTAAGAGGTGGCAAAGAGTTGTTCTTGATGGTAAGTGCTCGATTCTTAATAGTTTCTTCAGGGTGTGCCCCATTTTAACATAAGTGTACAGTATGATGCAACGAATTTTTTCTCAAATTGATTGTTCTTGTACTATTAGAATCACTATCTCAATGTACAAATCGAATCTGTTTGCCGAAATTAAAATGAATTCAATTAAATGGTTACTAATGTAGGCATCAACTCAAATCGTCTTCATGGCAGTTAAGCGTTAGGTTGACACGCCAACCACGTCAAGCTACCTTGAACAGAGCTGGAGAGGAGACGATGCAACACGAAGAAGTACAATAATATGGGAGTAAGATTTGCGTACTGAGCAGCCTTTCGGAGAGTTGACGACTTAAATCAACGCACGTTTAAATAGAAACAAAAATTCAGTGCCGCTCGAAAAATGTTTGATTTTTCATGCGGTTTCAATAGTTTCATGATACACTTAGTGTGTTAAAATTTTTCATGTCTACCCGGCTCATATTTAGGGATCTATGAAAAATGCTTTATTGGTAAAGTGGTTTTGTTTTTTTTTTAATTTTTTCTTCTCTCTATGGTGCGATATGCCACGATAGTAGTTTTAGTAGAAAAGCCTCGGATTTCATATTTCTGTATTTTTGTTAATAAAAGGTTCTCAGAGCTAAATTTTCAAATTTGTGTTTAGTTCGTGATTTTGTGACTGTCAATATCAAAAAAAATCGTAATTTGCGAATTTGAGAAAAAAGTGCATTTTGAAACCATGTGCTATAGTCCAGCAGAATTAAGCAAAAAAGCCTCGGATTTCAAATTTCTGTATTTTTGTTAATAAAAGGTTCTCAGAGCTAGATTTTCAAATTTGTGTTTAGTTCGTGATGTTTGTGAGTGTCAATATCATAGAAATCGTAATTTGCGAATTTGAGAAAAAAGTGCATTTTGAAACCATGGGCTATAGTCCAGCAGAATTAAGCAAAAAAAGCCTCGGATTTCATATTTCTGTATTTTTGTTAATAAAAGGTTCTCAGAGCTAGATTTTCAAATTTGTGTTCTTTTCGTGATGTTTGTGACTGTCAATATCATAGAAATCGTAATTTGCGAATTTGAGAAAAAAGTGCATTTTGAAACCATGGGCTATAGTCCAGCAGAATTAAGCAAAAAAAGCCTCGGATTTCATATTTCTGTATTTTTGTTAATAAAAGGTTCTCAGAGCTAGATTTTTAAATTTGTGTTTAGTTCGTGATGTTTGTGACTGTCAATATCATAGAAATCGTAATTTGCGAATTTGAGAAAAAAGTGCATTTTGAAACCATGGGCTATAGTCCAGCAGAATTAAGCAAAAAAAGCCTCGGATTTCATATTTCTGTATTTTTGTTAATAAAAGGTTCTCAGAGCTAGATTTTCAAATTTGTGTTCTTTTCGTGATGTTTGTGACTGTCAATATCATAGAAATCGTAATTTGCGAATTTGAGAAAAAAGTGCATTTTGAAACCATGGGCTATATTCCAGCAGAATTAAGCAAAAAAAGCCTCGGATTTCATATTTCTGTATTTTTGTAAATAAAAGGTTCTCAGAGCTAAATTTTCAAATTTGTATTCTTTTCGTGGTGCTTGTCATTATCAGGTTCAGAGTAATCGTAATTTGCGAATTTGAGAAAAAAGTGCATTTTGAAACCATGGGCTATATTCCAGCAGAATTAAGCAAAAAAAGTCTCGGATTTCATGTTTCTGTACTTTTGTTAATAAAATGTTCTCAGAGCTAAATTTTCAAATTTGTGTTTACTTCGTGATGTTTGTGACTGTCAATGTCATATGTTGCGAATTTGAGAAAAAAGTGCATTTTGAAACCATGGGCTATAGTCCAGCAGAATTAAGCAAAAAAGCCTCGGATTTCATGTTTCTGTATTTTTGTTAATAAAAGGTTCTCAGAGCTAAATTTTCAAATTTGTGTTTAGTTCGTGATGTTTGTGACTGTCAATGTCATATGTTGCGAATTTGAGAAAAAAGTGCATTTTGAAACCATGGGCTATAGTCCAGCAGAATTAAGCAAAAAATGCCTCGGATTTCATGTTTCTGTATTTTTGTTAATAAAAGGTTCTCACAGCTAAATTTTCAAATTTGTGTTTACTTGGTAATTTTTGTGACTGTCAATATCATAGAAATCGTAATTTGCGAATTTGAGAAAAAAGTGCATTTTGAAACCATGGGCTATAGTCCAGCAGAATTAAGCAAAAAAGCCTCGGATTTCATATTTCTGTATTTTTGTTAATAAAAGGTTCTCAGAGCTAAATTTTCAAATTTGTGTTTAGTTCGTGATGTTTGTGACTGTCAATGTCATATGTTGCGAATTTGAGAAAAAAGTGCATTTTGAAACCATGGGCTATAGTCCAGCAGAATTAAGCAAAAAAGCCTCGGATTTCATATTTCTGTATTTTTGTTAATAAAAGGTTCTCAGAGCTAAATTTTCAAATTTGTGTTTAGTTCGTGATGTTTGTGACTGTCAATGTCATATGTTGCGAATTTGAGAAAAAAGTGCATTTTGAAACCATGGGCTATAGTCCAGCAGAATTAAGCAAAAAATGCCTCGGATTTCATGTTTCTGTATTTTTGTTAATAAAAGGTTCTCAGAGCTAAATTTTCAAATTTGTGTTTACTTGGTAATTTTTGTGACTGTCAATATCATAGAAATCGTAATTTGCGAATTTGAGAAAAAAGTGCATTTTGAAACCATGGGCTATAGTCCAGCAGAATTAAGCAAAAAAAAGCCTCGGATTTCATGTTTCTGTATTTTTGTTAATAAAAGGTTCTCAGAGCTAAATTTTCAAATTTGTGTTTACTTCGTGATGTTTGTGACTGTCAATATCATAGAAATCGTAATTTGCGAATTTGAGAAAAAAGTGCATTTTGAAACCATGGGCTATAGTCCAGCAGAATTAAGCAAAAAAAAGCCTCGGATTTCATGTTTCTGTATTTTTGTTAATAAAAGGTTCTCAGAGCTAAATTTTCAAATTTGTGTTTACTTCGTGATGTTTGTGACTGTCAATATCATAGAAATCGTAATTCGCGAATTTGAGAAAAAAGTGCATTTTGAAACCATGGGCTATAGTCCAGCAGAATTAAGCAAAAAAAAGCCTCGGATTTCATGTTTCTGTATTTTTGTTAATAAAAGGTTCTCACAGCTAAATTTTCAAATTTGTGTTCTTTTCGTGGTGCTTGTCATTATCAGGTTCAGAGTAATCGTAATTTGCGAATTTGAGAAAAAAAGTGCATTTTGAAACCATGGGCTATAGTCCAGCAGAATTAAGCAAAAAAAAGCCTCGGATTTCATGTTTCTGTATTTTTGTTAATAAAAGGTTCTCACAGCTAAATTTTCAAATTTGTGTTTACTTTGTGATGTTTGTGACTGTCAATATCATAGAAATCGTAATTTGCGAATTTGAGAAAAAAGTGCATTTTGAAACCATGGGCTATAGTCCAGCAGAATTAAGCAAAAAAAAGCCTCGGATTTCATGTTTCTGTATTTTTGTTAATAAAAGGTTCTCAGAGCTAAATTTTCAAATTTGTGTTTACTTCGTGATGTTTGTGACTGTCAATATCATAGAAATCGTAATTCGCGAATTTGAGAAAAAAGTGCATTTTGAAACCATGGGCTATAGTCCAGCAGAATTAAGCAAAAAAAAGCCTCGGATTTCATGTTTCTGTATTTTTGTTAATAAAAGGTTCTCACAGCTAAATTTTCAAATTTGTGTTCTTTTCGTGGTGCTTGTCATTATCAGGTTCAGAGTAATCGTAATTTGCGAATTTGAGAAAAAAAGTGCATTTTGAAACCATGGGCTATAGTCCAGCAGAATTAAGCAAAAAAAAGCCTCGGATTTCATGTTTCTGTATTTTTGTTAATAAAAGGTTCTCACAGCTAAATTTTCAAATTTGTGTTTACTTTGTGATGTTTGTGACTGTCAATATCATAGAAATCGTAATTTGCGAATTTGAGAAAAAAGTGCATTTTGAAACCATGGGCTATAGTCCAGCAGAATTAAGCAAAAAAGCCTCGGATTTCATGTTTCTGTATTTTTGTTAATAAAAGGTTCTCAGAGCTAAATTTTCAAATTTGTGTTTACTTCGTGATGTTTGTGACTGTCAATATCATAGAAATCGTAATTTGCGAATTTGAGAAAAAAGTGCATTTTGAAACCATGGGCTATAGTCCAGCAGAATTAAGCAAAAAAAAGCCTCGGATTTCATGTTTCTGTATTTTTGTTAATAAAAGGTTCTCACAGCTAAATTTTCAAATTTGTGTTCTTTTCGTGGTGCTTGTCATTATCAGGTTCAGAGTAATCGTAATTTGCGAATTTGAGAAAAAAAGTGCATTTTGAAACCATGGGCTATAGTCCAGCAGAATTAAGCAAAAAAAAGCCTCGGATTTCATGTTTCTGTATTTTTGTTAATAAAAGGTTCTCACAGCTAAATTTTCAAATTTGTGTTTACTTTGTGATGTTTGTGACTGTCAATATCATAGAAATCGTAATTTGCGAATTTGAGAAAAAAGTGCATTTTGAAACCATGGGCTATAGTCCAGCAGAATTAAGCAAAAAAAAGCCTCGGATTTCATGTTTCTGTATTTTTGTTAATAAAAGGTTCTCAGAGCTAAATTTTCAAATTTGTGTTTACTTCGTGATGTTTGTGACTGTCAATATCATAGAAATCGTAATTCGCGAATTTGAGAAAAAAGTGCATTTTGAAACCATGGGCTATAGTCCAGCAGAATTAAGCAAAAAAAAGCCTCGGATTTCATGTTTCTGTATTTTTGTTAATAAAAGGTTCTCACAGCTAAATTTTCAAATTTGTGTTCTTTTCGTGGTGCTTGTCATTATCAGGTTCAGAGTAATCGTAATTTGCGAATTTGAGAAAAAAAGTGCATTTTGAAACCATGGGCTATAGTCCAGCAGAATTAAGCAAAAAAAAGCCTCGGATTTCATGTTTCTGTATTTTTGTTAATAAAAGGTTCTCACAGCTAAATTTTCAAATTTGTGTTTACTTTGTGATGTTTGTGACTGTCAATATCATAGAAATCGTAATTTGCGAATTTGAGAAAAAAGTGCATTTTGAAACCATGGGCTATAGTCCAGCAGAATTAAGCAAAAAAAAGCCTCGGATTTCATGTTTCTGTATTTTTGTTAATAAAAGGTTCTCAGAGCTAAATTTTCAAATTTGTGTTTACTTCGTGATGTTTGTGACTGTCAATATCATAGAAATCGTAATTCGCGAATTTGAGAAAAAAGTGCATTTTGAAACCATGGGCTATAGTCCAGCAGAATTAAGCAAAAAAAAGCCTCGGATTTCATGTTTCTGTATTTTTGTTAATAAAAGGTTCTCAGAGCTAAATTTTCAAATTTGTGTTTAGTTCGTGATGTTTGTGACTGTCAATGTCATATGTTGCGAATTTGAGAAAAAAGTGCATTTTGAAACCATGGGCTATAGTCCAGCAGAATTAAGCAAAAAATGCCTCGGATTTCATGTTTCTGTATTTTTGTTAATAAAAGGTTCTCACAGCTAAATTTTCAAATTTGTGTTTACTTGGTAATTTTTGTGACTGTCAATATCATAGAAATCGTAATTTGCGAATTTGAGAAAAAAGTGCATTTTGAAACCATGGGCTATAGTCCAGCAGAATTAAGCAAAAAAGCCTCGGATTTCATATTTCTGTATTTTTGTTAATAAAAGGTTCTCAGAGCTAAATTTTCAAATTTGTGTTTAGTTCGTGATGTTTGTGACTGTCAATGTCATATGTTGCGAATTTGAGAAAAAAGTGCATTTTGAAACCATGGGCTATAGTCCAGCAGAATTAAGCAAAAAAGCCTCGGATTTCATATTTCTGTATTTTTGTTAATAAAAGGTTCTCAGAGCTAAATTTTCAAATTTGTGTTCTTTTCGTGGTGCTTGTCATTATCAGGTTCAGAGTAATCGTAATTTGCGAATTTGAGAAAAAAGTGCATTTTGAAACCATGGGCTATAGTCCAGCAGAATTAAGCAAAAAAAAGCCTCGGATTTCATGTTTCTGTATTTTTGTTAATAAAAGGTTCTCAGAGCTAAATTTTCAAATTTGTGTTTAGTTCGTGATGTTTGTGACTGTCAATATCATAGAAATCGTAATTCGCGAATTTGAGAAAAAAGTGCATTTTGAAACCATGGGCTATAGTCCAGCAGAATTAAGCAAAAAAAGCCTCGGATTTCATATTTCTGTATTTTTGTAAATAAAAGGTTCTCAGAGCTAAATTTTCAAATTTGTATTCTTTTCGTGGTGCTTGTCATTATCAGGTTCAGAGTAATCGTAATTTGCGAATTTGAGAAAAAAGTGCATTTTGAAACCATGGGCTATATTCCAGCAGAATTAAGCAAAAAAAGTCTCGGATTTCATGTTTCTGTACTTTTGTTAATAAAATGTTCTCAGAGCTAAATTTTCAAATTTGTGTTTACTTCGTGATGTTTGTGACTGTCAATGTCATATGTTGCGAATTTGAGAAAAAAGTGCATTTTGAAACCATGGGCTATAGTCCAGCAGAATTAAGCAAAAAATGCCTCGGATTTCATGTTTCTGTATTTTTGTTAATAAAAGGTTCTCAGAGCTAAATTTTCAAATTTGTGTTTACTTGGTAATTTTTGTGACTGTCAATATCATAGAAATCGTAATTTGCGAATTTGAGAAAAAAGTGCATTTTGAAACCATGGGCTATAGTCCAGCAGAATTAAGCAAAAAAAAGCCTCGGATTTCATGTTTCTGTATTTTTGTTAATAAAAGGTTCTCAGAGCTAAATTTTCAAATTTGTGTTTACTTCGTGATGTTTGTGACTGTCAATATCATAGAAATCGTAATTTGCGAATTTGAGAAAAAAGTGCATTTTGAAACCATGGGCTATAGTCCAGCAGAATTAAGCAAAAAAAAGCCTCGGATTTCATGTTTCTGTATTTTTGTTAATAAAAGGTTCTCAGAGCTAAATTTTCAAATTTGTGTTTACTTCGTGATGTTTGTGACTGTCAATATCATAGAAATCGTAATTCGCGAATTTGAGAAAAAAGTGCATTTTGAAACCATGGGCTATAGTCCAGCAGAATTAAGCAAAAAAAAGCCTCGGATTTCATGTTTCTGTATTTTTGTTAATAAAAGGTTCTCACAGCTAAATTTTCAAATTTGTGTTCTTTTCGTGGTGCTTGTCATTATCAGGTTCAGAGTAATCGTAATTTGCGAATTTGAGAAAAAAAGTGCATTTTGAAACCATGGGCTATAGTCCAGCAGAATTAAGCAAAAAAAAGCCTCGGATTTCATGTTTCTGTATTTTTGTTAATAAAAGGTTCTCACAGCTAAATTTTCAAATTTGTGTTTACTTTGTGATGTTTGTGACTGTCAATATCATAGAAATCGTAATTTGCGAATTTGAGAAAAAAGTGCATTTTGAAACCATGGGCTATAGTCCAGCAGAATTAAGCAAAAAAAAGCCTCGGATTTCATGTTTCTGTATTTTTGTTAATAAAAGGTTCTCAGAGCTAAATTTTCAAATTTGTGTTTACTTCGTGATGTTTGTGACTGTCAATATCATAGAAATCGTAATTTGCGAATTTGAGAAAAAAGTGCATTTTGAAACCATGGGCTATAGTCCAGCAGAATTAAGCAAAAAAAAGCCTCGGATTTCATGTTTCTGTATTTTTGTTAATAAAAGGTTCTCACAGCTAAATTTTCAAATTTGTGTTTACTTCGTGATGTTTGTGACTGTCAAAATCATAGAAATCGTAATTCGCGAATTTGAGAAAAAAGTGCATTTTGAAACCATGGGCTATAGTCCAGCAGAATTAAGCAAAAAAAAGCCTCGGATTTCATGTTTCTGTATTTTTGTTAATAAAAGGTTCTCAGAGCTAAATTTTCAAATTTGTGTTTACTTCGTGATGTTTGTGACTGTCAATATCATAGAAATCGTAATTCGCGAATTTGAGAAAAAAGTGCATTTTGAAACCATGGGCTATAGTCCAGCAGAATTAAGCAAAAAAAAGCCTCGGATTTCATGTTTCTGTATTTTTGTTAATAAAAGGTTCTCAGAGCTAAATTTTCAAATTTGTGTTTACTTCGTGATGTTTGTGACTGTCAATATCATAGAAATCGTAATTTGCGAATTTGAGAAAAAAGTGCATTTTGAAACCATGGGCTATAGTCCAGCAGAATTAAGCAAAAAAAAGCCTCGGATTTCATGTTTCTGTATTTTTGTTAATAAAAGGTTCTCACAGCTAAATTTTCAAATTTGTGTTTACTTCGTGATGTTTGTGACTGTCAAAATCATAGAAATCGTAATTCGCGAATTTGAGAAAAAAGTGCATTTTGAAACCATGGGCTATAGTCCAGCAGAATTAAGCAAAAAAAAGCCTCGGATTTCATGTTTCTGTATTTTTGTTAATAAAAGGTTCTCAGAGCTAAATTTTCAAATTTGTGTTAAGTTCGTGATGTTTGTGACTGTCAATATCATAGAAATCGTAATTCGCGAATTTGAGAAAAAAGTGCATTTTGAAACCATGGGCTATAGTCCAGCAGAATTAAGCAAAAAAAAGCCTCGGATTTCATGTTTCTGTATTTTTGTTAATAAAAGGTTCTCAGAGCTAAATTTTCAAATTTGTGTTAAGTTCGTGATGTTTGTGACTGTCAATATCATAGAAATCGTAATTTGCGAATTTGAGAAAAAAGTGCATTTTGAAACCATGGGCTATAGTCCAGCAGAATTAAGCAAAAAAAAGCCTCGGATTTCATGTTTCTGTATTTTTGTTAATAAAAGGTTCTCACAGCTAAATTTTCAAATTTGTGTTTACTTCGTGATGTTTGTGACTGTCAAAATCATAGAAATCGTAATTCGCGAATTTGAGAAAAAAGTGCATTTTGAAAACCATGGGCTATAGTCCAGCAGAATTAAGCAAAAAAAAAGCCTCGGATTTCATGTTTCTGTATTTTTGTTAATAAAAGGTTCTCAGAGCTAAATTTTCAAATTTGTGTTACTTCGTGATGTTTGTGACTGTCAATATCATAGAAATCGTAATTCGCGAATTTGAGAAAAAGTGCATTTGAAACCATGGGCTATAGTCCAGCAGAATTAAGCAAAAAAAAGCCTCGGATTTCATGTTTCTGTATTTTTGTTAATAAAGGTTCTCAGAGCTAAATTTTCAAATTTGTGTTTACTTCGTGATGTTTGTGACTGTCAAAATCATAGAAATCGTAATTCGCGAATTTGAGAAAAAAGTGCATTTTGAAACCATGGGCTATAGTCCAGCAGAATTAAGCAAAAAAAAGCCTCGGATTTCATGTTTCTGTATTTTTGTTAATAAAAGGTTCTCAGAGCTAAATTTTCAAATTTGTGTTAAGTTCGTGATGTTTGTGACTGTCAATATCATAGAAATCGTAATTCGCGAATTTGAGAAAAAAGTGCATTTTGAAACCATGGGCTATAGTCCAGCAGAATTAAGCAAAAAAAAGCCTCGGATTTCATGTTTCTGTATTTTTGTTAATAAAAGGTTCTCACAGCTAAATTTTCAATTTGTGTTTACTTCGTGATGTTTGTGACTGTCAAAATCATAGAAATCGTAATTCGCGAATTTGAGAAAAAAGTGCATTTTGAAACCATGGGCTATAGTCCAGCAGAATTAAGCAAAAAAAAGCCTCGGATTTCATGTTTCTGTATTTTTGTTAATAAAAGGTTCTCAGAGCTAAATTTTCAAATTTGTGTTAAGTTCGTGATGTTTGTGACTGTCAATATCATAGAAATCGTAATTTGCGAATTTGAGAAAAAAAGTGCATTTGAAACCATGGGCTATAGTCCAGCAGAATTAAGCAAAAAAAAGCCTCGGATTTCATGTTTCTGTATTTTTGTTAATAAAAGGTTCTCAGAGCTAATTTTCAAATTTGTGTTTACTTCGTGATGTTTGTGACTGTCAATATCATAGAAATCGTAATTTGCGAATTTGAGAAAAAAGTGCATTTTGAAACCATGGGCTATAGTCCAGCAGAATTAAGCAAAAAAAAAGCCTCGGATTTCATGTTTCTGTATTTTTGTTAATAAAAGGTTCTCACAGCTAAATTTTCAAATTTGTGTTTACTTCGTGATGTTTGTGACTGTCAAAATCATAGAAATCGTAATTCGCGAATTTGAGAAAAAAGTGCATTTTGAAACCATGGGCTATAGTCCAGCAGAATTAAGCAAAAAAAAAGCCTCGGATTTCATGTTTCTGTATTTTTGTTAATAAAAGGTTCTCAGAGCTAAATTTTCAAATTTGTGTTTACTTCGTGATGTTTGTGACTGTCAATATCATAGAAATCGTAATTTGCGAATTTGAGAAAAAAGTGCATTTTGAAACCATGGGCTATAGTCCAGCAGAATTAAGCAAAAAAAAGCCTCGGATTTCATGTTTCTGTATTTTTGTTAATAAAAGGTTCTCAGAGCTAAATTTTCAAATTTGTGTTAAGTTCGTGATGTTTGTGACTGTCAATATCATAGAAATCGTAATTCGCGAATTGAGAAAAAAGTGCATTTTGAAACCATGGGCTATAGTCCAGCAGAATTAAGCAAAAAAAAAGCCTCGGATTTCATGTTTCTGTATTTTTGTTAATAAAAGGTTCTCAGAGCTAAATTTTCAAATTTGTGTTAAGTTCGTGATGTTTGTGACTGTCAATATCATAGAAATCGTAATTTGCGAATTTGAGAAAAAAGTGCATTTTGAAACCATGGGCTATAGTCCAGCAGAATTAAGCAAAAAAAAGCCTCGGATTTCATGTTTCTGTATTTTTGTTAATAAAAGGTTCTCAGAGCTAAATTTTCAAATTTGTGTTAAGTTCGTGATGTTTGTGACTGTCAATATCATAGAAATCGTAATTTGCGAATTTGAGAAAAAAGTGCATTTTGAAACCATGGGCTATAGTCCAGCAGAATTAAGCAAAAAAAAGCTCGGATTTCATGTTTCTGTATTTTTGTTAATAAAAGGTTCTCACAGCTAAATTTTCAAATTTGTGTTCTTTTCGTGGTGCTTGTCATTATCAGGTTCAGAGTAATCGTAATTGCGAATTTGAGAAAAAAAGTGCATTTTGAAACCATGGGCTATAGTCCAGCAGAATTAAGCAAAAAAAAGCCTCGGATTTCATGTTTCTGTATTTTTGTTAATAAAAGGTTCTCAGAGCTAAATTTTCAATTTGTGTTAAGTTCGTGATGTTTGTGACTGTCAATATCATAGAAATCGTAATATGCGAATTTGAGAAAAAAGTGCATTTTGAAACCATGGGCTATAGTCCAGCAGAATTAAGCAAAAAAGCTCGGATTTCATGTTTCTGTATTTTTGTTAATAAAAGGTTCTCAGAGCTAAATTTTCAAATTTGTGTTAAGTTCGTGATGTTTGTGACTGTCAATATCATAGAAATCGTAATTGCGAATTTGAGAAAAAAGTGCATTTTTTTGAAACCATGGGCTATAGTCCAGCAGAATTAAGCAAAAAAAAGCCTCGGATTTCATGTTTCTGTATTTTTGTTAATAAAAGGTTCTCAGAGCTAAATTTTCAAATTTGTGTTTACTTCGTGATGTTTGTGACTGTCAATATCATAGAAATCGTAATTCGCGAATTTGAGAAAAAAGTGCATTTTGAAACCATGGGCTATAGTCCAGCAGAATTAAGCAAAAAAAAGCCTCGGATTTCATGTTTCTGTATTTTTGTTAATAAAAGGTTCTCAGAGCTAAATTTTCAAATTTGTGTTCTTTTCGTGGTGCTTGTCATTATCAGGTTCAGAGTAATCGTAATTTGCGAATTTGAGAAAAAAAGTGCATTTTGAAACCATGGGCTATAGTCCAGCAGAATTAAGCAAAAAAAAGCCTCGGATTTCATGTTTCTGTATTTTTGTTAATAAAAGGTTCTCAGAGCTAAATTTTCAAATTTGTGTTAAGTTCGTGATGTTTGTGACTGTCAATATCATAGAAATCGTAATTTGCGAATTTGAGAAATAAAGTGCATTTTGAAACCATGGGCTATAGTCCAGCAGAATTAAGCAAAAAAAAGCCTCGGATTTCATGTTTCTGTATTTTTGTTAATAAAAGGTTCTCACAGCTAAATTTTCAAATTTGTGTTTACTTCGTGATGTTTGTGACTGTCAATATCATAGAAATCGTAATTTGCGAATTTGAGAAAAAAGTGCATTTTGAAACCATTGGCTATAGTCCAGCAGAATTAAGCAAAAAACAGCCTCGGATTTCATGTTTCTGTATTTTTGTTAATAAAAGGTTCTCAGAGCTAAATTTTCAAATTTGTGTTCTTTTCGTGGTGCTTGTCATTATCAGGTTCAGAGTAATCGTAATTTGCGAATTTGAGAAAAAAAGTGCATTTTGAAACCATGGGCTATAGTCCAGCAGAATTAAGCAAAAAAAAGCCTCGGATTTCATGTTTCTGTATTTTTGTTAATAAAAGGTTCTCAGAGCTAAATTTTCAAATTTGTGTTTACTTCGTGATGTTTGTGACTGTCAATATTATAGAAATCGTAATTTGCGAATTTGAGAAAAAAGTGCATTTTGAAACCATGGGCTATAGTCCAGCAGAATTAAGCAAAAAAAAGCCTCGGATTTCATGTTTCTGTATTTTTGTTAATAAAAGGTTCTCACAGCTAAATTTTCAAATTTGTGTTCTTTTCGTGGTGCTTGTCATTATCAGGTTCAGAGTAATCGTAATTTGCGAATTTGAGAAAAAAAGTGCATTTTGAAACCATGGGCTATAGTCCAGCAGAATTAAG
Organism: Orthonevra nobilis; assembly: GCA_963555765.1. Lineage (NCBI taxonomy): Eukaryota > Metazoa > Arthropoda > Insecta > Diptera > Syrphidae > Orthonevra > Orthonevra nobilis. The sequence continues at coordinate 27,454,601 of OY743226.1, read as the reverse complement.
CAAAAAAAAGCCTCGGATTTCATGTTTCTGTATTTTTGTTAATAAAAGGTTCTCAGAGCTAAATTTTCAAATTTGTGTTTACTTCGTGATGTTTGTGACTGTCAATATCATAGAAATCGTAATTCGCGAATTTGAGAAAAAAGTGCATTTTGAAACCATGGGCTATAGTCCAGCAGAATTAAGCAAAAAAAAGCCTCGGATTTCATGTTTCTGTATTTTTGTTAATAAAAGGTTCTCAGAGCTAAATTTTCAAATTTGTGTTCTTTTCGTGGTGCTTGTCATTATCAGGTTCAGAGTAATCGTAATTTGCGAATTTGAGAAAAAAAGTGCATTTTGAAACCATGGGCTATAGTCCAGCAGAATTAAGCAAAAAAAAGCCTCGGATTTCATGTTTCTGTATTTTTGTTAATAAAAGGTTCTCAGAGCTAAATTTTCAAATTTGTGTTTACTTCGTGATGTTTGTGACTGTCAATATCATAGAAATCGTAATTTGCGAATTTGAGAAAAAAGTGCATTTTGAAACCATGGGCTATAGTCCAGCAGAATTAAGCAAAAAAAAGCCTCGGATTTCATGTTTCTGTATTTTTGTTAATAAAAGGTTCTCAGAGCTAAATTTTCAAATTTGTGTTTACTTCGTGATGTTTGTGACTGTCAATATCATAGAAATCGTAATTCGCGAATTTGAGAAAAAAGTGCATTTTGAAACCATGGGCTATAGTCCAGCAGAATTAAGCAAAAAAAAGCCTCGGATTTCATGTTTCTGTATTTTTGTTAATAAAAGGTTCTCAGAGCTAAATTTTCAAATTTGTGTTTACTTCGTGATGTTTGTGACTGTCAATATCATAGAAATCGTAATTCGCGAATTTGAGAAAAAAGTGCATTTTGAAACCATGGGCTATAGTCCAGCAGAATTAAGCAAAAAAAAGCCTCGGATTTCATGTTTCTGTATTTTTGTTAATAAAAGGTTCTCAGAGCTAAATTTTCAAATTTGTGTTCTTTTCGTGGGGTTTGTCATTATCAGGTTCAGAGTAATCGTAATTTGCGAATTTGAGAAAAAAAGTGCATTTTGAAACCATGGGCTATAGTCCAGCAGAATTAAGCAAAAAAAAGCCTCGGATTTCATGTTTCTGTATTTTTGTTAATAAAAGGTTCTCAGAGCTAAATTTTCAAATTTGTGTTTACTTCGTGATGTTTGTGACTGTCAATATCATAGAAATCGTAATTTGCGAATTTGAGAAAAAAGTGCATTTTGAAACCATGGGCTATAGTCCAGCAGAATTAAGCAAAAAACAGCCTCGGATTTCATGTTTCTGTATTTTTGTTAATAAAAGGTTCTCAGAGCTAAATTTTCAAATTTGTGTTAAGTTCGTGATGTTTGTGACTGTCAATATCATAGAAATCGTAATTTGCTAATTTGAGAAAAAAGTGCATTTTGAAACCATGGGCTATAGTCCAGCAGAATTAAGCAAAAAAAAGCCTCGGATTTCATGTTTCTGTATTTTTGTTAATAAAAGGTTCTCAGAGCTAAATTTTCAAATTTGTGTTTACTTCGTGATGTTTGTGACTGTCAATATTATAGAAATCGTAATTTGCGAATTTGAGAAAAAAGTGCATTTTGAAACCATGGGCTATAGTCCAGCAGAATTAAGCAAAAAAAAAGCCTCGGATTTCATGTTTCTGTATTTTTGTTAATAAAAGGTTCTCACAGCTAAATTTTCAAATTTGTGTTCTTTTCGTGGTGCTTGTCATTATCAGGTTCAGAGTAATCGTAATTTGCGAATTTGAGAAAAAAAGTGCATTTTGAAACCATGGGCTATAGTCCAGCAGAATTAAGCAAAAAAAAGCCTCGGATTTCATGTTTCTGTATTTTTGTTAATAAAAGGTTCTCAGAGCTAAATTTTCAAATTTGTGTTTACTTCGTGATGTTTGTGACTGTCAATATCATAGAAATCGTAATTCGCGAATTTGAGAAAAAAGTGCATTTTGAAACCATGGGCTATAGTCCAGCAGAATTAAGCAAAAAAAAGCCTCGGATTTCATGTTTCTGTATTTTTGTTAATAAAAGGTTCTCAGAGCTAAATTTTCAAATTTGTGTTCTTTTCGTGGTGCTTGTCATTATCAGGTTCAGAGTAATCGTAATTTGCGAATTTGAGAAAAAAAGTGCATTTTGAAACCATGGGCTATAGTCCAGCAGAATTAAGCAAAAAAAAGCCTCGGATTTCATGTTTCTGTATTTTTGTTAATAAAAGGTTCTCAGAGCTAAATTTTCAAATTTGTGTTTACTTCGTGATGTTTGTGACTGTCAATATCATAGAAATCGTAATTTGCGAATTTGAGAAAAAAGTGCATTTTGAAACCATGGGCTATAGTCCAGCAGAATTAAGCAAAAAAAAGCCTCGGATTTCATGTTTCTGTATTTTTGTTAATAAAAGGTTCTCAGAGCTAAATTTTCAAATTTGTGTTCTTTTCGTGATGTTTGTGACTGTCAATATCATAGAAATCGTAATTTGCGAATTTGAGAAAAAAGTGCATTTTGAAACCATGGGCTATAGTCCAGCAGAATTAAGCAAAAAACAGCCTCGGATTTCATGTTTCTGTATTTTTGTTAATAAAAGGTTCTCAGAGCTAAATTTTCAAATTTGTGTTAAGTTCGTGATGTTTGTGACTGTCAATATCATAGAAATCGTAATTTGCTAATTTGAGAAAAAAGTGCATTTTGAAACCATGGGCTATAGTCCAGCAGAATTAAGCAAAAAAAAGCCTCGGATTTCATGTTTCTGTATTTTTGTTAATAAAAGGTTCTCAGAGCTAAATTTTCAAATTTGTGTTTACTTCGTGATGTTTGTGACTGTCAATATCATAGAAATCGTAATTTGCGAATTTGAGAAAAAAGTGCATTTTGAAACCATGGGCTATAGTCCAGCAGAATTAAGCAAAAAAAAGCCTCGGATTTCATGTTTCTGTATTTTTGTTAATAAAAGGTTCTCAGAGCTAAATTTTCAAATTTGTGTTTACTTCGTGATGTTTGTGACTGTCAATATCATAGAAATCGTAATTTGCGAATTTGAGAAAAAAGTGCATTTTGAAACCATGGGCTATAGTCCAGCAGAATTAAGCAAAAAAAAGCCTCGGATTTCATGTTTCTGTATTTTTGTTAATAAAAGGTTCTCAGAGCTAAATTTTCAAATTTGTGTTTACTTCGTGATGTTTGTGACTGTCAATATCATAGAAATCGTAATTCGCGAATTTGAGAAAAAAGTGCATTTTGAAACCATGGGCTATAGTCCAGCAGAATTAAGCAAAAAAAAGCCTCGGATTTCATGTTTCTGTATTTTTGTTAATAAAAGGTTCTCAGAGCTAAATTTTCAAATTTGTGTTCTTTTCGTGGTGCTTGTCATTATCAGGTTCAGAGTAATCGTAATTTGCGAATTTGAGAAAAAAAGTGCATTTTGAAACCATGGGCTATAGTCCAGCAGAATTAAGCAAAAAAAAGCCTCGGATTTCATGTTTCTGTATTTTTGTTAATAAAAGGTTCTCAGAGCTAAATTTTCAAATTTGTGTTTACTTCGTGATGTTTGTGACTGTCAATATCATAGAAATCGTAATTTGCGAATTTGAGAAAAAAGTGCATTTTGAAACCATGGGCTATAGTCCAGCAGAATTAAGCAAAAAAAGCCTCGGATTTCATGTTTCTGTATTTTTGTTAATAAAAGGTTCTCACAGCTAAATTTTCAAATTTGTGTTTACTTCGTGATGTTTGTGACTGTCAATATCATAGAAATCGTAATTTGCGAATTTGAGAAAAAAGTGCATTTTGAAACCATTGGCTATAGTCCAGCAGAATTAAGCAAAAAACAGCCTCGGATTTCATGTTTCTGTATTTTTGTTAATAAAAGGTTCTCAGAGCTAAATTTTCAAATTTGTGTTAAGTTCGTGATGTTTGTGACTGTCAATATCATAGAAATCGTAATTTGCTAATTTGAGAAAAAAGTGCATTTTGAAACCATGGGCTATAGTCCAGCAGAATTAAGCAAAAAAAAGCCTCGGATTTCATGTTTCTGTATTTTTGTTAATAAAAGGATCTCAGAGCTAAATTTTCAAATTTGTGTTTACTTCGTGATGTTTGTGACTGTCAATATCATAGAAATCGTAATTTGCGAATTTGAGAAAAAAGTGCATTTTGAAACCATGGGCTATAGTCCAGCAGAATTAAGCAAAAAAAAGCCTCGGATTTCATGTTTCTGTATTTTTGTTAATAAAAGGTTCTCAGAGCTAAATTTTCAAATTTGTGTTCTTTTCGTGATGTTTGTGACTGTCAATATCATAGAAATCGTAATTTGCGAATTTGAGAAAAAAGTGCATTTTGAAACCATGGGCTATAGTCCAGCAGAATTAAGCAAAAAAAAGCCTCGGATTTCATGTTTCTGTATTTTTGTTAATAAAAGGTTCTCACAGCTAAATTTTCAAATTTGTGTTCTTTTCGTGGTGCTTGTCATTATCAGGTTCAGAGTAATCGTAATTTGCGAATTTGAGAAAAAAGTGCATTTTTAAACCATGGGCTATAGTCCAGCAGAATTAAGCAAAAAAAAGCCTCGGATTTCATGTTTCTGTATTTTTGTTAATAAAAGGTTCTCAGAGCTAAATTTTCAAATTTGTGTTTACTTCGTGATGTTTGTGACTGTCAATATCATAGAAATCGTAATTCGCGAATTTGAGAAAAAAGTGCATTTTGAAACCATGGGCTATAGTCCAGCAGAATTAAGCAAAAAAAAGCCTCGGATTTCATGTTTCTGTATTTTTGTTAATAAAAGGTTCTCAGAGCTAAATTTTCAAATTTGTGTTCTTTTCGTGGTGCTTGTCATTATCAGGTTCAGAGTAATCGTAATTTGCGAATTTGAGAAAAAAAGTGCATTTTGAAACCATGGGCTATAGTCCAGCAGAATTAAGCAAAAAAAAGCCTCGGATTTCATGTTTCTGTATTTTTGTTAATAAAAGGTTCTCAGAGCTAAATTTTCAAATTTGTGTTAAGTTCGTGATGTTTGTGACTGTCAATATCATAGAAATCGTAATTTGCGAATTTGAGAAAAAAGTGCATTTTGAAACCATGGGCTATAGTCCAGCAGAATTAAGCAAAAAAAAGCCTCGGATTTCATGTTTCTGTATTTTTGTTAATAAAAGGTTCTCACAGCTAAATTTTCAAATTTGTGTTCTTTTCGTGGTGCTTGTCATTATCAGGTTCAGAGTAATCGTAATTTGCGAATTTGAGAAAAAAAGTGCATTTTGAAACCATGGGCTATAGTCCAGCAGAATTAAGCAAAAAAAAGCCTCGGATTTCATGTTTCTGTATTTTTGTTAATAAAAGGTTCTCAGAGCTAAATTTTCAAATTTGTGTTAAGTTCGTGATGTTTGTGACTGTCAATATCATAGAAATCGTAATTTGCGAATTTGAGAAAAAAGTGCATTTTGAAACCATGGGCTATAGTCCAGCAGAATTAAGCAAAAAAAAGCCTCGGATTTCATGTTTCTGTATTTTTGTTAATAAAAGGTTCTCAGAGCTAAATTTTCAAATTTGTGTTAAGTTCGTGATGTTTGTGACTGTCAATATCATAGAAATCGTAATTTGCGAATTTGAGAAAAAAGTGCATTTTGAAACCATGGGCTATAGTCCAGCAGAATTAAGCAAAAAAAAGCCTCGGATTTCATGTTTCTGTATTTTTGTTAATAAAAGGTTCTCAGAGCTAAATTTTCAAATTTGTGTTTACTTCGTGATGTTTGTGACTGTCAATATCATAGAAATCGTAATTTGCGAATTTGAGAAAAAAGTGCATTTTGAAACCATGGGCTATAGTCCAGCAGAATTAAGCAAAAAAAAGCCTCGGATTTCATGTTTCTGTATTTTTGTTAATAAAAGGTTCTCAGAGCTAAATTTTCAAATTTGTGTTTACTTCGTGATGTTTGTGACTGTCAATATCATAGAAATCGTAATTTGCGAATTTGAGAAAAAAGTGCATTTTGAAACCATGGGCTATAGTCCAGCAGAATTAAGCAAAAAAGCCTCGGATTTCATATTTCTGTATTTTTGTTAATAAAAGGTTCTCAGAGCTAAATTTTCAAATTTGTGTTCTTTTCGTGATGTTTGTGACTGTCAATATCATAGAAATCGTAATTTGCGAATTTGAGAAAAAAGTGCATTTTGAAACCATGGGCTATAGTCCAGCAGAATTAAGCAAAAAAAAGCCTCGGATTTCATGTTTCTGTATTTTTGTTAATAAAAGGTTCTCAGAGCTAAATTTTCAAATTTGTGTTTACTTCGTGATGTTTGTGACTGTCAATATCATAGAAATCGTAATTTGCGAATTTGAGAAAAAAGTGCATTTTGAAACCATGGGCTATAGTCCAGCAGAATTAAGCAAAAAAAAGCCTCGGATTTCATGTTTCTGTATTTTTGTTAATAAAAGGTTCTCAGAGCTAAATTTTCAAATTTGTGTTCTTTTCGTGATGTTTGTGACTGTCAATATCATAGAAATCGTAATTTGCGAATTTGAGAAAAAAGTGCATTTTGAAACCATGGGCTATAGTCCAGCAGAATTAAGCAAAAAAGCCTCGGATTTCATATTTCTGTATTTTTGTTAATAAAAGGTTCTCAGAGCTAAATTTTCAAATTTGTGTTCTTTTCGTGATGTTTGTGACTGTCAATATCATAGAAATCGTAATTTGCGAATTTGAGAAAAAAGTGCATTTTGAAACCATGGGCTATAGTCCAGCAGAATTAAGCAAAAAAGCCTCGGATTTCATATTTCTGTATTTTTGTTAATAAAAGGTTCTCAGAGCTAAATTTTCAAATTTGGTGATAGAAATCGTATGTTAACTTCACGTTCCTTAATTTGACCAACATTTTTCGAATATGCTTGCCGTCAGATTCCATTGTTTTTAGAAAGATGTCTGTCATACATTTGCAGGTCAACGGCTGGAGTCGGGTTATCTTCATTTTCCCTTGATCATTTTTATTTAGCAGCTACTGAAATATGCTCCTTCAATTCCTCCAAACAATTCAATCCGGATCAGGGACAAGATTTCCTTCACAGCTACGGAGAGACTGTGCACTTTTTTTGTAGCCTTCAACAAAGTTTTTGTCGTCTTATTAGAAACTTTATGTTCCTTGATTCTTCGAATGGGGCTTTTCTCAGCACTCATTGTTCCTCGGGAAATGCTTATCAAATGCGGGCAGCAAGTCTTGCCGCAAGTAATTACCAACAATGTGAAATTAAATCATGATTACCGCTTTTCAGACCCCTTAAGCCCCCGTTTCAAATACATATGGCTACATCCAAAGTTGAAGGGTTTTAAATTAAAATTATGCGAAAACTAGGACATGATTAAAGGTGAAAGTCGATGACAGCCGGGAAATTAGGTACACGCAAAATGTTATCCAGTAATTTTCTGTTTGCTCATTTCGCTATAATCAAGATTTAAGCACGGTTGGGAACGCCAAAAGGGGTTTTGCGGTGTGCGTATCACAATAATTTTCCCATTTGGACGCGAAAGTTTAAGCACGGTAATCCAAGTGAAATGAGAAGGACTGAAAAGTTGAAAATAAGTTTGCCAGTAGCCATTTGCAAGATACCAACTGGTTTAGAAGAATTCTTCTTGAAGTGCTTAAGGAGGGATGATGATCCTTAATAAATGGCTTAACAAATACAATCACTTGGCAGACGTTTACTTGTCCACATAAAGTATAAATATTTATCAGCCAGACAGCAGAGGAGTTTGTGGCAGGATAAAAGGCTCACCATTAAATTGTTCAGCGAAAATCAATGACTTTCATTTGGTTCAGTTGGTTGCACTTAAATGTGCACTTAGTTTATTGCCATTCTTCTTTTGATAAGAATTTTTCCACTTGTGATTTGATATCCTTTTCGATAGACTTTCTTTTAGTTGGAGCTGGACATTCACATAGAAATTATTTATTGGGGTACAAAAACAATTTTAAAAGAGTAACAATGCCCATTAAGAAACCAGTTGAAGTTCTTCTATTTTGAGCTCATTTTGGACTCATTTTCTTGTCTCTGGAATTTAAAGTTAGTAAAATTATTCACTTAATTATGACGATCATGCTACTCAGAGCCAATCCATCCGAATAAGGATGAAGATTGGATTCTCGGCCAAAGATGCTAGAAATATGAAATCCTGAGATAAGATGCCTTCTAGACTTGACGGCCCAGTTGGTTAGACCAAGGTTTCTAGCATCCGCGATTTCAAATTTCTCCTCAGGGATCAGTTCAGCAACCAATTTTATTTTTAATATTTATAAACTCTTTTTTTAAACGAAATTGTAAAAGCAATATAAAAGCTTTTGCTGATGATATCGAATTTACATAAAAAGGGGTTTTCAATAAGAGCGCTCCAAAAGTTTTTTAAATAAAACAAAAACGGTTTTGGATATCAATGAAATTCTTTATTCTTGTGAAAGTACATTCGACGCCATTGAACTCGATTTCTTTTGCATGGCCACAACGGGCGCGCTTGTAGAAGTCCAGACGCTGAACCCAATTTTCGACGGTTTTCAAGCATAAATCGGCCGATACTGCTGAAATTTCACGTTCGATATTCATACGAAGTTCATCAATCTTCGCTGGCTTGTTGACATAGACCATAGACTTGACGTAGCCCCACAGGAAATAGTCTAACGGCGTCAAATCGCACGACCGAGGCGGCCAAGCGACTGATCCATTTCGTGAGATAACACGTTCTCCAAACTTGGTTTCCAATAAATTGATTGTGACATTCGCTGTGTGGCTTGTGGCGTCGTCCTGTTGGAACCACATATCCTCCAAGTCCATATCATCCAAATGGGGCCAAAAATATTCGGTTATGATTGAAAGGTAGCGATCCCCATTCACAGTAACGTGCTGGTCTTGATCTTCACGGAGGAAGTACGGCCCATTGACGCCGCCGGCCATAAACTGTAATTTTTTCGGGATGCAATGATGACTCATGGAGTACGTGTGGATTGCTGCTTGACCAATACCGCATACTTTGTTTATTGACGGAGCCATTCAGCCAGAAATGAGCCTCATCGCTGAAGATAATTTTTCGATGAAATCCGAGTTGTCAAGTTGTTGCTCAGCCCAATTCACGAAAATACGACGCTACTGGTGGTCAAGCGGCTCAGCGGCAGAAGAGGGTCCTTATAAGGTGGAATGTGAAGAGGATCAGTCCATGATAAACGCAGAAGTGCGTTGTACGGACTCGATACGGTCAATATGTGTTAAGTAATACGGTGACCATTCATTTGAAGCGAATTCAAGCTGCAGTCTGGCAATTGTTATGTACAGGTACTTGTTTGTAATGGACATTTGAATTCTTTACTCCAGCCTCTTATGAAGCGGAGGAGGCAGTTACTTTTGTTGACAATTTGCTCAATATGAATTTATAAGTCAAGATTTTGAACGAATTGTACACCTAAATCCCTTTTCAGGATAACTCTGACCAGTGCAGAACTATTTAAGGTGTACGCAGAGGTCTGAGGAATAATTTTTCTAGAAAATGACATGTTAAAAAATTAAGAAATATTTAATGATAGGCTGTTGTTGGAGCAACATTTTGCGAAAGAATTTAGGTCATCCTGCATGGCCCAGCGGTCTAAAAGATTGTTAATTCTGTTAAATATTTTTATGTTGTCGGCATAAATTAGAACTCTAGAGTTCTAGAGCATACTTACAACATCGTTAATAGATATAATGAATAACAGAGTACCTACGTGGCTACCCTGAGACGCAACTGAGGTAGCGTTAATTGATTTAGAGGTTGATCCCCTAAACAAGACTTGATAGGTAAGCCCATCAAGATAAGACCATATCCATTCCACAAAGGATGCAGGGAAACAAAGCGCTTTCATTTTATAAGCTATTAGTTAATGGGAAACGTTATCAAATGCCTACGGAAGTCGGTGTAAATGCAGACGACTTGACCCCCTTCTTCTAATGCTTTATTAGTATAAGAAGTAAACTCCAGCAAGTTAGTCACAGTGGATTTATTTATTACAAAACCATGCTGATTGTCAATGAGAAAAGGCTTGCAATTAAAGTAAAAACTGTCAAAAAAAACAAGATAGCTTAGCTATAGTTCTATAATTAGTAACATCATCCCGGCAACCTTTTTTGTGTACTGGAATTATGAAACCATTTTTCCATAACTTTGAGAAAACTCTTTGGTGAATGGATGCCTGGAATATGAAAGCAAGGGGTCCTGCCAAAGCACTGCCGTAGTTCTTTAAAATAGTTGGAGGTATTCCATCAGGTCCGCAGGTGGTGTCATTTGCAAGTCGAGCGCGGTGGTAATTCCCGTCATTAGGGGCTCAAATTGGGGCAAGAGCATTCAAGGTGGGCGAACTCTTTTGGGTCGGGTGTAAAATTGTCAGAATCATATGCTGAATTGAAAAAAAGTTGCAAATATCATCTGGCTTTTTGCTAGAACAATTGAAGTATGAAAGTGTTGAAAGATAGCCATCAGATTTCTTCTTGCTATTAATGAACTTCCAAAATAATTTATGGTCAGTAAGAAAGGATATACTCATTCTTTCAGTAAATTTATCATAGAGATGAACTGAAAGTAACTAAAATTCCCTGTGAATGGATAGGTAACGATCGTGATCGTCGGAAAGATACTTCTTCCATGCTTTATTTCGTCTATTCCGAAGACTACGTAGTTGGTGATTATAAATACCATGGAGCAGTTGATGGCGGTTCCTTACGCGTCCGCTTTAGAGGAACAGATGCGACGAAACAATCAAATACGTGTAAATAAACTTGTTCAACCATTTGGTCAACTGTTCCCATCAAAATATTGTCAAAGTCAATTTTAGAAATTAATTCATTCAAATGATTAAACTCAGTATTTTTGAAGTCGAATTGAAGTCATTGTTAACCAAATCACTATCAATCTTGTCGTTATAAGAAATAGCTACATGTAGAGAAGGATGGTATATGTCAATTTTTGTCATAGGGAGAATTGCTGTAAGCCACAAAACATTAAAGAATCAAGAAAAATTGATGACTGACGAGATAAGCAACCAGCTGCAACACAACTAAGTTCGTCGTCAGAGGGTATCCATTTTAAAAGGGGTAAATTGAAATCACCTAATAACAAAATTTCGACGAGAGACTTGCAGTTTTCGAAAACATAGTTAATAGCAGCCAAGACACTTTCATAAACAATGTCATAGCTCGTGGGGGGAGTATAGACATTAATAATAAAAATCAGTTTAGATTTGAGCTTAACTGTGACACTGATTATATCCAGACTTTCAGTATTCGGGATTGGAAAGATGGAGCTTGCAAAAATGTTTCGAATACCAATAAAGCCTTTATAAAATAGGACTACCGGTTGAAAATGTCGTTTTTTTTTTTCAAAAATCAATGCTTTTTTGAGGAAAAATAGATATAAATACAATATTCAAGTATTGCCCATCGCTAGCCACACATTTTTCCCATTTTTCTGGCATTTCATGAAGACCCGTTCTGAAAAATTCAACCGGTTTGGCCGCAATCCACGAATCGATCCATTTTTTGACATCATCGTAATGACGGAAGTGCTGGTCAGCCAGGCCATGTTGTATCGATCGGAAGAGATAGTAATCGGATGGCGCAAGGTCTGGACTATACGGCGGGTGGGACATCCTATTTGAGCGTTTCCAGGTAAGTTTTGACGACATTTGCAACCTGTGGCCGAGCATTGTCATGTTGCAAAATAACTTTATTGTGTCTTGCGACCGTTTCTGGCTATTTTTCCTTCAGTGCTCGGCTCAAACGCATCAATTGTCGTCGGTAAACCTTGCCTGTGATTGTTTCATTCGGTTTTAGCAGCTCATAATAGCAGCATAACCTTCAGGCCATGAATATTCTGAACGGTCGTCGATGTTGAGGCATTTCCGGGGTATCCATACGTTGCCCGACGTTTTGGATTATCGTAATGTACCCATTTTTCATCAACAGTGACGATTCGATGCAAAAAAGACTTCTTTTTGTGGTGTTCAAGCAGCATTTCGGACATGCAAAATCGGCGTTCGACGTCTCGTGGCTTTAATTCATACGGCACCTAATGTCCTACCTTTCAGATCATTCCCATTGCTTTCAAACGATCGGAAATGGTTTGCTGAGCGTTGCCAAGTGATTTTGCAAGTTCTTCTTGCGTTTGTGACGGATCTTGATCGAGCAATGCCTCGAATTCATGGTCTTCAAACTTTTTCACCTGGCCGGGGCGTTCTTTGTCTTCGGTGTCGAAATCACCATCTTTGAACCGCTTAAACTACCGCTGACACATTCTAACGTCTAAAGTATAGCCCGGATAAGCTTCGGTAAGCAATTGATGCGCTTCGGTTGCTTTTTTCTTTAAATGAAAGAAGCATATTAAAACTTCTCGCAATTTTTGTTTTGATGGCACGAATGTAAACATTTTACGGCTTTACAAAAACTTGTGTGTTTTCACTAATGACCAATAACCTAAACTGAAATAATTAGACTATGACATGAAGTTTCTGACGTGACAGCTGTCATGGTCTGCAATAACGACATTTTCAACCGGTAGTCCTATTATCTATAAGGTTTTTAAAGTTTTTTATAAGAAAAGAAAACAACACTTCCCTCAGAAGCTCAACTGTATACACACAAAAAATAGAACTGATCGCAACGAAAGACCCCCTGTCCACCCTGAAAAACCAGTCGAAATATAAGTGAACATTTTTTTTTTAAATCAGAAGAGTAGCTTCGAAGATTACCTCCCATATAAAAACTTTGAACTAACAAGCTTCATCCTTTCTTAATGTGGGAGTGGTACAGCAGATTTTAAGGACACGTGTTGTACACTGAACAAAACCAGGATGGCATGAAGATGCTTCTTTCTTTATGGGATAAACTCATTCTGCTTACTCTCATTGGTTTCACCCGCAGATAAGGAAAAATGCTGCTTACATCTTTCGGGAAAACGTCTTGTGTGGGACTACACATTTCAGATTTTTCTTTTAAGGATCATGAGCATTCAAACTTTGTGGTCTTCATTTACTAAAGGGAAATTTATGAGAAAATTAACAAGGGACCTTTGTAATAATATCGGACGTTATGAAATTACAATTGCAATTGATTTGTGTTTTAGAAAAACGTGATCATGATGTTTGACTAACAACAAAGTAATAACCACACCACCCAAGAAATCCTAATTTCAATGAAATGGAAATGTGGCAGGGCCTTATGACTTCTATAAATAATCTAAAACGTCAACTGTCTCAGGGTTTATTTAAATCACTCTTATGCTGACTTTGGAACACAATCCCAGTTATTAAAACCTCATCATCGTCCTGTGCATGCAGAAGCATGTCAAAGAAAATCCCATAGTCAACAAAATTTCACATGACAAGCGCACAAGTTAAAAGCCAAATGCTTACCATCTCCTCCGACTTGTGTGTCAAAGGACATCTGAAATACTACATATCTCGTCTGTTGCACCCACACACGTTCCAACTGTGAACACATTCGAAATATTCACCGCATATTTGCCGGCACTTGGAGAGACAGCAAAAGTTTGTTTAAATTTATTATTCATAGATACATCTAAGGAGGAAATGAAAAGCCAAGCCTGAGGTTAAGTCTTCCTTTCTTCTACTTCATTGGAATACTCGTTTTCGTTCCCAGTCGTTTAATATTTTCTAAGGACTCTAAGCCTATTCGCACAGAGCTGGCGTTGTTTTCCGCTTTTCGTTTTCATTTTCATTTCCATTTCCATTTGTTAGGATGCATGGTTGCATATGCATTGGAACTAGGAAAAATGGAAACATGTCCCCACCAATTCAAAGTCAAATGGAAGGATTCCTTCGGTCTACGGTAAGGTAATGCTATTTCACCAAAATAATAAAATATGTACATACACATAGGAATGTGAAAATACAAGGGACATATGCATGAATATAGTGGCAGTCTTAAGAGAGAGGAGGATCATTCAGTCAAGTGGTTGTTGCGCCATCTTGTCGTCCTTTTACCACGGGCGTGTGTTCACATGTTGAAGTGGGCTGCTTTGCAAGGATTAGAGCTTCATTGGCTGGCTTCACAAGTGGTACTGGAGTTTATGTTATTAATGTTGCTATTTATTTCGCTTGAATTTAATTTTGGGTTAAATGTACCGCCAGCTACTCCGTACATGAAGAAAAATATCACCCGGAAAAACAGTACCTTGTAAATGATATACAAAACTGAAATTTTGCGGGGCAAATAAAGAGCAGAATTTAAGTTAAATAGGACAAGTGGTTAAAAATTGTGCCTTACATTTCTTGTGTCTGATATAATGACCTTGGCTTCATGAGTTGAGAAAACCATCGCAATCAAAAAACGTTGATTTTGATGAATCTAAGGAGCTACTTAAGCGACGCAGCACGAAGACGATGCTGAAGCACATTCATCAGCTTAAGAATGAAATGACCATAGCCATCAAAGTCTTAAAATCATGCAACCGAAAGAAGTAGACTCGACATTAAAGAAAAACACTCTTTATACAGAGAGTGTGGTTAGGTATGAGATAATCACTATTGTGGAGTGAAAATGTTTGGATGATGTTTTTTTTCATTTTTAGGGTTCCTTTTCGAAAGAGTCCAAGAGAACCCTATTACTTTGCATCCGATGTCCGTCTGTCCGTCCATCTATGACAGAGCTGCATTCCCTAAGCCATTAGAGGGAGACATTTATAATTTTCACAGAAGGTGAACTGCAATTAATTAATGGAGGTGAACATACAAAGAAAGTTTTTCATGAAATCGCAACACAAATCAACGCCTTACCGTAGGCAATTTGATTCATGGAGCGACTTCAAAACTTTTTAAAGTATGCAATGTAAATGCTCGAATTTCAATAAGAAAAAAAAGAGATTTTGCAACTTGTGGAACGTATGTCAAAATATAGTTAGTGCGAATTGTATAGTTTTTTAACGCAACCAAACGACCTATTGAATCCATGTATACGAGTTTTGTTTTCTTGGCAGCATTTTGCTCAATCCTTAAAATTAATTTTAATATCATTTTCTAAAAAGAGCATTATTGAAAAAAGTATTTCATGTGATTTTCAAGTGGGTTTGAGTTGTGATTGTCCCACCATTGCAATAAATCACTTAAAACAGTGGAAAAAATGTAAACATTGAATGACGTTGAGTTTGTTGATAACGCATTTAAAGCACACTAGAATGTTTAATGTTTAGATACATTTTTTCTTTCACTAAAATTTTACGTTCATCGAACGAATTTTCAGTCGATTTGAGACGAATTCCCTGCAGTTCTTGTTCTTGTTCTTATTGAAATTTCAGGTAAGCCGATGACGAGCTTTGACTTTGTTTGGCTCAATCTCGCATATGGGGCGATGCTACGATAAATTCAAAAAATTAGGGAAATATAGTGTTGCATACTCTTAAAAGGCGTGGAACCCTTCGAATGAGAGGCAAGTCTCATTTTTTTTATTTGTTATTTCAACTTATTTTCTGATCTATTTTTAAGATTTCAATAAAAAATGGATGTAGGTCTATGCTAGAAGATGTACTAGTAAATATTTACTTCGAATGAGGCAAGCTCTGGCTAAGAATATGTTCATATAACGTAAATTAAACATAACATGGCTTCTATTAGAACAATCTTCGTTAAATTTGTTCAAAGTTCGCAGAAAGCCTTCAAATTCTTCCTGAATAAATGACAAAAGATGAGATGCTGTAGGCATTCGTAGGAAACCTCAAATGGCATCAGAGTCCAAAGCCTACAATTCTTTGTAAATATTTAATTCGGAGGTATATGCAAGAGCCGTATACTGTTTGGCAACAATCACTTGATGTTGTCTTCAGCCCATATCAGGCTCAAACCACAAATTAATTTTTGAAAACTGATTTTTAATCCCCGCATTTTTTAAGACTGGTAGTTCTATATTCTGTCATCGGAAGCATATTTCTATGGTCTCGTATGGCCTTTAAATGAATAAAATGGTCATAGTTATTTCGACCCTACAACATGATGACAAAATTGATGACACCACAGGAGACCAAAAAATACCTAAAATTATTACGTTCTGCTGGAGTAGATGTTGTCGACGAATTATGTGGGAGTTGCAAGCGCCGATTCATGAACATCTTTTATGGTTTGATGAATATAGCCACAGTCAATGCAAATAAGAACACCAAACAAACCGAATTTATCCGTATTTTAGGCTTGCCTTTAGTTACGCTATTAATTGAGAAAAGATCAAAATAATATTTCGACATCTCATCAACAAACGTCCATCATCCAAAAATTCTCCTGATGGCTACCTTAAGTGTAGATATTGCCCAAGCAAGACGGATCGTTAGACAAAATACGCATGTTCAGCCTGCCACTGTTTTAGACTCAAATCCTTAAACTGATCCTAAAAACTAAACTAAGTTTTTTTTAGTTTTTGTAGTTCTTGCTTTCATGTTGTATGAGGCTTTGAAGTTTTTTCTTGTTCATTGAATCTTTTTTCTTTTGTAGCTTTTTCGAAAAAGTTTATAATTTAGTTTTTCTTCGATATTGAAAGTATTAACCTTGCCTATTACAATAAAACACATAAATAAGTTTTAGAGTCAATTTTGTAAGTGGCTATGTAAATTCCTGTCACGTACTCTTTATAACACTTTGTCACCACATTCCCGTCTGACTAAAACAAAAGATATTATACCGGTAGAAAAATTGACAGCGATGTCGATATGTGGACTTAAATTTGTATGCATCAAATGTGATTAAAATCTGTCTGGTGAATTTAAGCGCGGCAGATCTACGAAAGAGGAAATTGACGACAATGGAAAATAACGCTTCAATCGAAGAATGAAATAACATTCCAAAAAATTGCATTCAAATGGAGAATCAATTCATAATAAAATTTTGGGAAATAATCTTAGCTTTTTTGACGACTTGCTTCATCATTACTTCAAAGTTTTCTTTTATGCCGCCAGAAGTCCCCAAAGTGACAATTTGAAAATAAAAGATTCCCCCAAAAGAAATCTTTGAACTTTGAGGAGTTATTTAAAATTGACTTTGAAAAATTTTTAAAGTAGGTAAGAAGACTTATCTTTTAATGATAGAGGAAAATCATTTTGCTTATTTTTAGGTGTTAACCCATTGATGAACATCTCTTGCTAGGTAATTTGACAGGAATACGACGGCTTGAAAAAATAATACTATATCTGTACAATTTTTTACGCCCGGCCATACAGCGGTTAAATTAAAGAACAGACTCCAATTGCCGTTTATATGGTTGAACTTTGTCCAAATTGTGTCAACGTCAAAAGAAAAGGGAGAATCCAGTTGATGTTGAGCTGTCATCGAAGCAGCATCTGCTCTCTCTGCTAAGACCAAATATTTTTCATCCTCTACAAATTTTTTTTTACTTTTCCATAGTAACACAGAAATAGTCATTTAATTTTTTTCTCTTTAAAATACAGGTTTATGTTTTGACAAATCAGAAGTGGGATATGCATTACGATTGTAAACGTAGCTCAAAAAAAAAAAAAATAAAAAAACAACATATACGCATTATATATTAGGTAAGTAATTAGCCCGTAATACGCCTGTGGAATAGGCGTCCACATTTCTTTCGACAACCGTTGTACTGCCGAGATTAAGCCTTCAGTCCGACAAACGGAAACTCACACTGGCGGCCATCGTTCGGCCACTGTACATCCATACTAATAAAACTGAAATATTTTTACTCGGAATAACAAGAAAAGATGGTGACAAGATTTCTATCACATTTACGGAGTCTCTTCGTTTTATAGTCTCCCGCAACGCCTTTGGTTTTTTTGAAGAAACTAAATACGTGTATTTCCAAATAAATGTCTGGAATAGTTGATTTTTATTAAGGGAGTATTCTAGTCCAGAGTCATGAATTTCATGTAATTTTTGAAGTGTCACAAAAAAAAGGCAATTAATATTTTAACTATACATTTTTTTATTAGTTATTTATTAACATAACAAGAACACAGAAAAAAAAAATAAAAAAATAAAAAAAGTTGCAAATTTCAAAAATTAGCAGTTGATGAAGTGGGGGTCTAAAAAAATCTAAAACCAAAACAAAAAAAATATTATTTATCTAAAATAAAGTGTCGAAATGTCTGGAAGTACGGAGAAGTTGGAAAGATTTTTTTCAAAAAATGGCGACTGCCCGAAAAAAAATCATTTTTTGTACCACTTTTTTTACTCTTGCGAATTTAAAAAAAAAATAGAAATTAGGGGATGGAAAAAGTTCAAAAGAATAGACAAGTCTATAATGAAGACTAACAATTTCAGTTCAATCGGTCCAGTAGAACTTGAGAAATCGTGGGTATTGTTTTGAAAAAGACAGTTTCGAGAAAAACGTGTTTATAATTTCGCGTAAAGTATTAGTCATGAAATGATATTGTAGACTTACATTTATTAAATCTGCCATTCCTATTTCATAGATCGGACCTTCCTCGACTTCGAAAAAACTATTTTCCGCATTTCTCTCTACATATCGAGCAGTTCAATCCTTTGATGCGTTGGATTCTCGTATCTCGGAGCGGTCAATCCGGACGTTGTCTCGTTTCACAGCAAATGAAAGAGCTTCCGGGCCAATTTTCATTCCCATAAGCTCCATCAAGGACGGAAGCCTTCATTTAAAAAACCAACAGCAATAAATGTCGCTATCTCAATCATCTTTGGTCCGGTATGAATATGTTCTGGATCGAAAGTCCAAATCAAAGAGTTAAGAGACTCATTATTATTATGAGTTTCTGAAACTAAACATCAAGTCAATAATTCCTCTTATGATAAACTCTCGTGAATTTTGCTGCTGATGCACTCGTAAAACTGATGTCTTCCTGTGCCGTGAAATCGCCTTTTTGTTCGTCGATCTGCACGCGTAATCCTTTGCGCTGAGGATTTGTTACCCATTTTATTAAAGAAAAAAATAATTCATAATATTTTTATTTCACTCACAGCACATATGTACATCCACTTGGCTTGAAGGTTAGAATTCAACTGTTAGCAGCTGGCCGCAAGTCACCTTGGGTTCATGTATTACAATGCATACAAAGAGCAAAAGGATTTATTGAGAAATATGGATTCAGGTAGACGGAGAATCCCTAATGTCTTTTGTTCGATTAGTTCCGGCGGAACCAGTTTGGATGCCAGGTCAGCAAAATACCGATATCTCTGAAAATAATTTGAATTTTGAAAAATCTCCTTGTAGATATATTCTTGAATAATTAAACTTTGAAAAATGAAATTTCTAGACTAAAATATCTCCTTAATAATCTTCCATCAAGCCCAAGAAATAGAAACAAATATTTTTCATTTACATATATTTGGCGCTCAAAGGATAAGATGTCCCTCCGTTGGGCTCTTCTATGCTTTCTCTATGACATTGAATTAACTCAACACTTATTTCTCTTATAGGAATCTGAACCTATTATTTTGACTGACATCAGCTTGCTGTACCAACACTCAGTGTAGATACGCATTAGGACATGTCTATAAAATGCTGCTGCACGCGTATAATGTGATAAGAGCAGGGACTAGATGTTCCGCTGCTCAACATAAACTCTAAGTTCGGATGGAATATTAACGTAATTAACGTTTTATTAACGAACACGTTCCACCACCCCCAGCAACTTGGGCCGACAAGCTCTTCTATTGTTATCTCAAGCACACTCATCCTTCCTCGTTTTTTTCTTGTTTGTTGTTTTTGGAATTTCGTATCATCGCAGTAAGACTGGGATGCTGGATTAAAATCTAAAACTTAATTACTGTATTAGAAAGCGAAACAATTTTGTTGGTAGCTGACTATCTGGGTCTGGCGTTGCGGAAGGAACCTCCTGCGTACCGCTTTATTGCGTTAACGTTATTAATAATAACTGTTATTATCACGGCTGTCAAAAAGTTCTCTCCCCTAGTGAAAATTAAAATTCAGCAACCCCACAGGACCCCACCGCCGCCGCACAATGACACAAACACAAGCGCAGCTCCAACGACGATAACTACGAACGACCTTGTGTATTTTGGGCTTGGTGTACGAACTCGCATCCGTAGACTTCGTGTGCTTCTTTCCATTTAAACATTAGACATGGAGATTCTAAAACGGCTTCCTTCCTGTCAAGTGGTTAAATTAAATGGCATCCGACTCTTGCTGATAATGTTCCTGTCCCACGGCAAAGGGTTCATTATATCTTTTTTTTGTCGGCGCGCGAGCTTTACAGGACAGTGTAAGGTATGAGGGCGAATCCTTGAAATTACCATAGAATGAAAATATGCACGGGGTGAAGAGTGAACAGTCAGCTGTGGGGCGGGACTCTTGAGTTAAACAGGTATGCAGCGTTAGGAGTAACATTTTCTTCAGTTGGTTTGAATTTAGAACTCGCGGAATCTGGCAAATGGTGGGAGCCAAATGACACATTACAATAGGAAAGGGAATAAAAATAGACGACGGCTTTGGTATGCATTTTGAAAGTTGGCATGCTGGAATTACCTTCAAATTTTAAATATGTGAAAATTCGCACTCTTGAAGAACCGCATGACTAAGCATATTCTGGTCCGGTTAGAAAAACGGACGATCATGATATATTTGCCAACGCAGTCCTGCAACTGATTGCACTCCTTCCCAGTGGTGCTTCAACCCTTCCAAACTATACGATTTAGCGGAGCATCATTTTGCGCATCATGTTACGTGAATGGATTCTAGTTGTTTGGACAAATTTTAGCAGCGACTTAGTGGCATCAACATGACGAGTGTTAACCGAAGCATAACTGGCCGCCATTTGGATGTTGATTTATGATCTTAAGCAAACTTCGGCAGAGAGTCTTGGGCCTTAGCAATATCAGTGAACCGTCGATATGGTATTCAGACTGGCGATATTCAGAACAACAAAATGTCAACAAAATAGATGACTCCGATTGATCCAAGACGCATTTCAAGCATTTATGATGTCCGCAGCCTCGTCGTGCAAAGACGTGCAAGCAAAAGACCACCAATAATTTTACTTTACCCGTATACCAAAAACGCTCTGAAGAGATCCTTTGCTGCCAGCATCTAGGAGAAAAAGGGAACATTCAAGGATTTGATATTTAACAATACATCCTGCCAATGAAGTGAAACCTTTGGTTAAACAATAAGTGCAGGCAAGCTTATGTATCTTTACACGAGACGTGCGGTGGTGGGAAAACTGATGAGCTCTACGAGGAAAGAAATAGAGATGATCATCTCAGAAGGAAACAGAGGCACAATGCACAAGACCCAAATAACTTGAAAGTTAGCTCGAACCTTCTAAGGGCGCTGGAATTTTGGACTTCCCACCGAACCTTATAAAGCAGCTGAAGATGTGCTGCATGAACCACAGTACTGTTGAGGATAGAGGAATTTGTCTTCTTGATTTCGCCCATAAAGTATTTTTTTTTCCATCTTGAGAACATGGTAGGTTTTAAACGACACTTTAAAATATTTTGTTGTTTAAACTATTCATTCATTTTTAGTATTGATTAATGTTTACGGGTAAAACTTGCATTTTTGTTTTTAGGTTTTAAAAAGTGTTTCTTTATTTTTTAATTTTTTTGTTTGTACTTTTAACTTTCCAATTTAAATAATAATTTTTTTAAAGAGCGCTTTTATAAATAATTTACATTTTGGAGTTTAGATACTGTTAAGATAATATTCTTTCCTGCCTGTTTGTGTTCAGAAATTCAGCACTGCAAACTGCCTTCCTCCATACCCGTTACGAAAATATTGTGTTTCAAAACGCTCTTTCATTCGGAGTAAAGTGTTTGTTACTTGTTGTGTTTGTATTGCGTAAGTGACGTCATTGCAGAATTCAGAAACAATGGCTATCTTGAAAATTTAATAAATACTTTGCAGTTCAACTTCCTTCGGTTCTTGTGATGTAGCGTTTTCCATATTTCTTACTGCTTAAACTAACAACATTCTTATAATAGAGATGTGGTAAGAACACAAAAAATATACTTTATTAAATAAATAACAATAATTTACTTTTTGCGTTGCTCTATTTTATTCCATCTTTCTTTAACCTTCTTATATAACACGAGTCTAACCCTGTAGATATTCGTTTTTTTCTATCAATATATTTTTGGATTTAGAATACTAACGCATAAAATTCAAAGGGCTTTGCCGCAAGCCAATACCCCATAGCAGAGTCCTACAAAAATTCAATCCTTTATGTTTGCATTCATTGAAGTCACGGGGTAAACTTCTTTGTATTGACTTCAATCATGCAACTCAATGTCATACTTTAGCTTAAAAATATAAAATCACCATTCATTTGAAGTAATCGAATGGTTATTCATTTTAGTCAATTCAGTGAAATCACTGAATTCATTTTGGAGCGATTAAGGTTGCACTGAAGACTTTTGAATACAATTGTGTTAAATCGGAAAAAAGTACGTTTAAACTCAGTCATATTTTCTTTAAGTTACCTATCGAAAGCTATAGCGTTCGCAGACTTCAGTTACAATTAGGAAAAATGTATGTTTTTATTTTTTTATGTGCTTAATTGTGAGAAATAATCAAAGTGAAAAATTCTTTACTTTTTTCAAATTAAAACAATCGGACTGGAAATATTTCAAAATGACGGCAATGACTGCAATAGTTTTTTGACTTCATTGCAAAGACAGAAAATTGTATTCATTTCAATTGCAATCTTTTTATTGAATATAATGAATGACCAATCAATGACTTAGAAATTAATGGTAAGCTCATATTTGGCAGTTGAAGTCTTAAATTGAATTCATGATTTCAACATTTTTGAAGATATTTCAAAAGAGTTAAATTCTTAAATGATTAAATTCCTTTACAACTTTGCTCCAAAATAAGGATTAGTGCAAGTAGAAATAATGACAGAAGATCTTATAACATCATGGTCTTAAAATCTGGAATAGAAGAGGCATTGCGTCTTTTAAGAAAGCTCTTACCTTCGTGTGAGAGAACCATATTCAACTTAATTTGAGTGTCAGTAATTGTGGACGAGGCCCCAGTCCACTGTCGAGTTAAGTAAGTAAGTGACTCCCTAAGCCTTCAGCAGGTCGAGGTTATTCAAAAGTCTTTATGTCCACCAACTAAGTTTATCAAACTGATAAGTATCGGAAAGGAAAAAGGAGAAATCCTTCATTCAAGTTCCTGTGCAGTCTTTCGAGAATATCGACGGGCTGTGGTTAACATGGCATGCAAATCTTTTCGTCGGACACCAGCAGACACAAAACATCACAATCGACAGGTGATGCATTGACACCTTGGTTGAAATCCGAGTTAATCGAATTTGTTTCCGATTGTCTATACAATTTTAACCCCACTCATATCGAAGGATACAAATCATGCTCGACAAAACCCTCATCTTGCCGGTTCTTCTTGTTGAGGTTGAATGAGGAATGATAGGCAAGACAGCGGAGCATATTTTAAGGACCATCTCCGGCAACAACAAATCTCTTACATTTTCTTCGTATCCCGGTCGAAGATCTACCGAAAAAGAGGAAGGAAGTTCCTTTAGTTCATTGATAAGACAATCGCTGCTACTAGGAAGCCTGCTGTCACTTATTAAAAGCAGCTTCAGCTCAATCTGAGAGAGATCTACGGATAAATGACTGATGTGTAAGCAAGCAGATCATATCGCAATTTTCTCTCCCTAATACTAGCTGATACCTTTTGGAATTCCATTCACTCTTTCCAAAGGTATAGTATATCTTGTCTCCCTGAACAAGTTTCATGCCAAAAATTTCGCTTTTGTTCTAAAAACAATAAAAATGCAAAATAAAGGTCAATAACTTCAAAGCAACACTTCACAATCCAAGCAAATATCAACTTGTGAAACAATAGCCTCAACTTTTGTATTTTAAGTCTTCTCGAGTTGATTTACTCAACTCAGAGTCGAATTTTATACCAATTTGAAATTCACCCACCGTAAAAATACCCAACTGAAGCAACTGCAAATAAGACTTCATTCTCCAAGCATTAAGATTCCAAGAAGTCGTACTCGTATCTGTAAACGAAACCCTTTCGTTATTTCAAAAGAATAACCAAACTCATCGAGAATATAAATTAATTAGGAAAGGGAGCTGTTATACAGGAAAAGGAGGATCCTGTCTCGGCCTTTATGAATATTTGATGCTAGTGATTAATTTTACAATGGAAACATCTTATATCCATGAGCTGTAAGCGCCCCAAAATACCCGGAACCCAAGTAAATTCCATTAAGCCCCTTATTACTAAAAA
Source organism: Orthonevra nobilis (assembly GCA_963555765.1). Lineage (NCBI taxonomy): Eukaryota > Metazoa > Arthropoda > Insecta > Diptera > Syrphidae > Orthonevra > Orthonevra nobilis. The sequence goes on along the minus strand of OY743226.1, from coordinate 27,430,344 downwards.
ACAAAAAACAAAAAAAAAACCTGAAATTCTCCTCAAATAAGGCTCCGATTTCGTCGTTCCGCACAGATCCTGTCCAGATTTCCATTGGCAAATTGAATGGTACTCGATTCTTGAATGAAATTTGATGAATGGCCTCAACGTTGGAGGGAAGAACGCGACGAAGGACTCTTTTCTTTTTGGTTTTCTGTTTTTTTGTTTCATTTTGGTTTGTTTCCTTTCGGTCTCTTTTGCTGGATAATTGACTTTGTGATCCCATGAGGTTTTTTTTTGCGGGGTTTACTCTTTTCTATTGTTTTCAAGAGCCGTGCCTACGCCCACGCCCACTCTCATCGTCATAATACACAAGATGGAGTTGAATTTAATATGCGTCCTTTGTAAGGGATGTAGCATGTGTGTACTGTGCTCATTGTTCCGAATGAAATTGGTTAGTGATCGGACTTGGTCAGCGCCATTGAGAGGGTTGGCTTTATTATTCTTCCACTTTCGTGGGTTTTTGTGGTTTGAATTCCAATGGATTTTGTCGTGCGGTTTTGGGGTGGTAATATATTTATAAACGAACACTGGTACTTTACGAATTTGATTTAAAATTTATATATTTTCCCGAATATCGATCCAATTAAATCCATATTTTTTTATGCATTTAAGTCATTCACATTAATCCTTTGATAATAATAAACTATTTTTGTTTTTAAAATATTAAATTAGATTTGTTGTGATTTGGTTAAATGGATGAACAAATTAAACAGAATGTTCAACAATTCGTTTGAAAATATTAAGCGCTTTGCTTAATTATTATAATTTGACAAAAAATAAAAAATCCTTTTAAACGTTTAAATATTGTAAACGTTTAAACGTTGTGCAGCGTTTTTTTTTTTTAAACCTTTCATTTGCTGTGAAACGAGACAACGTCCGGATTGACCGCTCCGAGAATCGAGCATTCAACGCATCAATGGAGGCCAGAACTACTCGATATGTAGAGAGAAACGCGGAAAATAATTTTTTTTTTCGAAGTCGAGGAGGGTCCGATGTATGAAGCAGGAATGGCAGATTGAACAAATCTAAGTCTACAATACCATTTCATGACTAAAACTTTATGCGAAACTTTAAACTCGTTTCTCCCGAAACTGTCTTTTTAAAAACAATACCCATGATTTCTCAGGTTCTACTGGAACGATTTAACTAAAATTTTTAGAGAGTCTGCTCTATAGACTTGTCTATGTCTGGAACTAATATTTCCCCATCCTCAAATTTATATATTTTTTTTTTAATTCCCAACTGTCAAAAAAGTGGTACAATTTTTTTTTCATTTTGTGATAAAATAAATCTTTTCAACTTTTGCGTAGTTCCAGACATTGTAGCATTATTCTAGATTAATAATCTTTTTTTTTGGTTTCAGATTGCTAGGAGGGTTGAAATCGTGGGTATGGTAACGAGCCAGTTTTTTGAGACCACCACTTCATCAACTGCTAATTTTTGAAATTTTCAACTTTTTTATTTTTTGATATTTTTCTGTATACTTGTTATGTTGATGAATAACTATCAAAAAATGGATAGGAAAATTATTAATTGCCTTTATTATGACACTTCAAAAATTACATGAATTTCATGTTTCTAGACTAGAACACCCCCTATTTTGGGCTTGATGCAATTCTTCATTCCGAATTAGATTTTATAGGATCAAGTGCATCAAGTGCTGAAAAACTTCCGTCTTCGACTTCAACGTGAAATTTTCTTCAGACTGACTATTTTGCCTGATTTTGAAAAATCGTGCTCCTTTTATTCTGAAGCTAATAAAACACATTTATGATGTATATTTCGACCAAACTTGAATTTCAAGGTAAAATCAAATATTTAAATACCTTCCACAGGAGTCGAATCAGATACATATATTGACGAATATTTATTTTTGCATAAACATGATATTTTGTATAACCCCACAAATGCAAATCGCGATAGTACATCACCACAATGCGAAAAAGTAACTTGTCCAGACTTTTTTTCTTGCAATGAACAAAAACGAGTCAAATTTTATGAGTTGTGGCACCGTCTCATTGAAACCATATATCTTCAGGATCGATACATTCGATTTAAAGCCAAAAGAAATTCGGACTCCGTTTTGCTATAGCAATGAGAATTAATGGTTATGGTTACACCTTCCTTTTATATGAAGAACTATGGACCAATGACCCGAAGTGACGAAATTCGTCACCGCACGGAAAATATTTGCGACAGTTAAAAGTAAAGTAATCCTCAAGATTTCTAACGGATTATTCAATGGCTGATATCCAGGAACCAAATCGTCGTATGTTCTATGAATTCCGAAGTCGACTTCAATTCTGGAGTCCAAATGCAAAATATTCCATAAGACTACCCAAATGCTGTGCCAGCCGTGCAACGAAAGATTTAGATCTTTGTTTAACTAACACCAGACATATTTTCTGTCGAGTCGACATTTCGATAACCACTCAATTAGATGTTTTTTTTTACATTTATGTCCGTTTGGTCAATAGCTTAAACCATTGTCCGCTCGTAATGCCCTTAACTTACCAATTTCGAAATCACAGCACGTCCAGCGGATGTTAAGCGATTCATATTCTACAGAGGATACCTTACAAATCGTAAACAGACACGGTTCACAGTTCGGTTTGCCATATGCGATTTAAAAAGAAATTTCAATTCTGGACCACGAATAAGATGACCTTTCAGCAATAAAAAACATCATTGTGAAGAGCCTATCTATCGTCATTATACAAAACTTTTTGAAAAACACATCATTCGTACTAAATGCATAATTTGATTTAAAATATATTAAATTCTATATAGTTTGCAAAGGTGTTATTAAATAAGAGACTTCAGTCGTCAAAAGGCTTACAATGATGGAAAAAAGCGGTCAAGTGCGAGTTTGACTCTCACACGAAGGGTTCCGTATCACCCTTCATTACACAACACTCAATATTTCTTTAATTTTAGATTTCTCATAGCGCATTTATGTACGAGAACCAATTCACTATTGATCGTCAGACGACGACGAATTTGCAGTCGCTTTGAGATATATTCCTCACATGAAATTGCAAAGAAAGTATCTAATATCTAAATATATTTTAAATAAGTCTGCTTTAAAAATCTTTAATTTGTGATACTTTTCGTTTGATCATAAATTTTCATTTGAAAAATTAGTGTTTTCATCTTTCTTACTGGTATTAAGGCGAGAAAACAGAAACAAGTATTTCGTAAAGGGACCCCTTTCATTTTTCTGTTCTAAGATTTAAAAGAGACTATGTTTATAAGTTTATACGTTTTTAATTCGAAACTGCTCCTCCGATATCAAAAGTTGTTCCACGAATAATTACAAACGACATTCGGAATGAACACAGACTGAAAACAATTCAAGGGGCTTTCGTGGCGTGCAATTGTTTTGGTAAAATTGTTGAAAAAATTAAAAGTTATGAATGCTGTCGTAACTTTTAGAGATATTTTCTGCTTTTTAAAGAAGAGTTCCACAACTGAAAAGCTGCTTTATTTAAATCTGTGTCAACACATTTGATTTTTTACCAAGTGCCATTAGGTGAATGTCAAACAAGACGCTCAGCAGAAGCTAGTCTTCATTCCTTTTTGTTTTTTGAATCACCCAATGAGTTACCCATGTATGCAAGTGCAAAGTCAATCTCGTGTCAAAAAAAAAGGAAAAAGGGAAAAGGAAGTCTGAAAATCAAATGAAGGTAATAAGCAAACGAACTGAATCTTGAGGTATCCCGACCACTGGGCAAATGAATATTTATTTTTTTATGCTGTTTATCTTAGCGCTTCTTCTAAAACAAACATAACTTATTTAGTGGAAAAATAATTTCGTTATTTACAAGATCAGATGGTAAAGTTAAGTTCAAAAATAATACCTTTTTGGATATTGTCTAACATTTCATAAAAATTGATTATTGCATCCTCACTATACTTTGCCTTTCTGAAAAAGAGGTGTTCTTCTTACCAATCCTTTTTTGAGGGCCACAGACCTCTTATTGTTTGTGATATCTAAAAAATCGTAGAAAACGATACAAAAATGACCGCATTCCGCAAAATCTTTAGGGGAATAAAGTTAAATCCCTTAAACTGCAATAGCCTCTCCTTTTCCCATTTATATCGTTCAGTTTAAGTCGTTCATCGAAAAATCGTAAATTGCAGTAAAGAGCCTGCTACCTGATATTGATTCGAGCGGACCTGTTTCCCACTGATATTTTGTAAACTAATTTTCCTCTCTCTTAAGGATGTCCTTCCCTAATTTTTTTTTATATGAGGCTTATTTAAAAAAAAATACCATAAAAGTACGCATCCACCTTCAACAATGGGCACTATTTAGCTCATCGTTCATCTATATTTTGACCGGCCGGGATGCGATTCAAATCCCAGGATAGTTGTACACACCCAAAAATAAAACCAACAAAACTCATCTCATCCTTCCAAAGGGTTTCGTTCTTGAGGATAGAGACGAAGGAGAACAAAAATTGGCCAAAATTGGAAAATGTCCTCTTCACCAAGGATATCTTTGCAAAATGATGCCAGCAGATCCTTGTGTCACTTTCCACAGAGACATACGAGTACACGTCCAGCCTTTATGTGTTTCTCAAGATGGAAATCTCAACTTGTTTGCTTCCGTACAAAAGTATTGGCTCAGTTGCGGCTCCATCCCATGCCACATGCGAAATACAGTATGGAACAGCAGGATAAGGACAAGATAAGCACTTGGAAATATGAGAAACATAAATGCATATCCTTTACAGTCCCGTTCCGCTTGTGAATGTCCCCAGTGTAATGCTGAGCTCTATCCAAAGTGAATGCGTAGTAGGTACTTTGTCGTATCGTTTGCATTAGTTTACGTTCAACTTCAATTACGCTCATGGCCGCTGGGGAGGAAGTGCCTCTCTTCCGTCGTCATTTAATATGAAAGATTTTACAATAATTTTATTTCCGGGCATAGACATTGCGTTATGGGTTGGGCAACATTCGTCGTCGGATGTCATGAATAGGATACGGAAATATTTATTCCTTTGTTAACATCGCTGCTTCGGGTATTTTGGGAGCTTTTTTGGTAGATGTGGTCGGACATACATATTGTGTGGAATCAAACCACAGGATGCCATTGTATCCTTTAGTGCAAACATAATTAAACGAACAAAGGTACATTCCATTTGGGACTCGTTTTATTTGAACATCGTTCCACAGTTAGATGCCCTCTAAGGCTGTGACAACCTTTCAATCTGTTCCATAAACGAATCCATTGTCCTTGTTGTACAAGTATTTCACAATCGATTTGACAAAGAGTTCCCGAATCGACAAATTATGTTAATTCTGATGAAATAAGGACGCAAATGGAACCATATTTCTTGCAGAGACAACGCAGATGGAGGACATCAGCGGCTCTTAATGAAGTCGATGGGGAAATATTCTATTCTTTAGAAATTCAAGATGGAAATTATATCCTTAATCCTTGTGTCCCCACGATATCGTGTGGCGGTTCCTCCATTCTTCAGTTGGGCTGTCATTTATCGTTTGTTTTCTCTTCGTTTGACAGAGAATAAATTATATATATACAGTTGGTATTTGTGGCGGATGATTTATAAGAAATCTTATGGCGTGGCGTGGATACGATCAGAATGCCAATTAATCGTCTTTTCCATTAGACTTTCTTTTTTTTTTTGAAGGGTAGACATTTGTTTTGTTTTTTTCGTCAGTCTGGTTCGTCTACAGGTAGTATGACGCTCAAGGTAGAAACCCGCTTCAGTTTAGGTCAAATGTTTTAATAAACATAATCAATTTTATTCTTGTCTCCTGGTAAAAATTCCTCTTCACTCCATTCAAGAGAAATATATTTTATCCAAAAAAAAAATTGGTTTAAGTTCACACCGCTTCCGGTCTATTTTATTTGCCCCCAACGTCAACTTCACTTTGAGTAATGAAAACATTTTTTATTCCCTAAAGAAAAAAATAAGACACGTATTTTTTTTCTGCTGTCCCGTAGGACATTTTTGAGTTATTTTTGAAATACCTTTTGTGTGTTTAACATTTATAGATTGTTCAACATTTTCGTAATTAGCTTAAAAATTTATATTTTTAATTTTACTATAGAAAAAACTTATAAATATAATTTAAAATTATGTTTTGCATGTTTTTTTCTAAACATTTGATTGCTAGTTGAACTTTTTTTTGTCATTTATTATTTTATTACTAACTTCAGGTGGCGCTACATTCCACAAAGCATTAGAATTTTATACTTTTGGCTAAATCGATTTCGCTGTTGTTGAATATTCTTCTCCACTCATCGTCAATTGAGACGGGACCATAGACCAGACTTTTCCTACGAAATAACCTAAGGTGCCTTCTTAAGCTTTTGACAGTGACTTGCGCACCATGTAGCAGGTTGGGGATCATAGGGGTCTTAAAGAGCGACACTTAAGTTCTTCGAGAGAGGGCTTAGGTTTCTTAGCCAGAGGTATTCTTCATTTGATCTCAGCGCTAGTGTAATTATCTGTATTTGCAGCGGAGCCTAGGCAAATAAAGGCCCTAACTACCTCAAAGTTAAAGCTGTTCAAAATAAGGTTCTTTAAATTATGTTGGACTTACCAAGGTTCTTTTCAACAGACGAATTTCATTTACATACAATAAGAAATAAATTGTCTCACAGCTACTACACAAGATGTAGCCTATCAGATAATGTTCTTGTCTCCAATCTAGCAGTATCAAATAGCAACTAGAATTAATAAATATTTTATGCCTATGCATTTATATTATTTATTCAAAAACCTCTTTATTTAAACATTTATAAATTTAATAATTTATTTAATAATCCATTTACTTATTTATTAACATATCTATTTAACTATTTATTTACAACTTAATTTATTTATTTATACTTTTTTTTTAAACCACTTATTCATAAAAATATTTATTTATTCTTTACTTACTCATTTATTTACATATTTATTAATTCATTTGTTTATTTTTGCGTTGACTTAGTTAAATATTAAGTCCAATACTTTTTCATTTATTTATGTATTTAATAGTTATTTATTTATTTCTTAATTTATTCCCATCAGGAAGTTTTTGTTTATTTTTGTGTTAACTTAGTTAAATATTTATCCCTTTATTATTTACATATAACTTTTATTTTTTTTTCTCTTAGATTGCGAACCAAATCCTTTTCTCCCTGTCCTCATATTTGCGAAGGTTTTTCATGTAGCTTTTTCTTCAATTAGAGTTTGAAAAGATAAATATCTATGATAATATTAGTACACGATTATAATATTTTTAGTAGTAAGCTTAAATGTATCATATCTCTTGAAAAATGTGCAAGATAGTAAACGAACAAATGTATTTTCACAAACAAATTATAGCTGTCTATGTTAACGTTCTGAAATTTCAGGGTCCTCTCTTGATGACAACATATGCTTCTTTTGCCCTCATTTACCGCCAAACCCATTTTTGTTGTTTCTCTCTCAAAACTCATAAACGCCATGCTGACATCAAGCTGCGTTCTCCGATTCTTTCAATGTCTTCGCCGTCTTCGGGACTTTTGCACTATTTTTGAAAGTATAATGTTGAAGAAATCGCATGGCAGTGCATCACCTTGTCGAAAACGGTGTTGGGCAAAAAACGAGTCAGTGGCTTCTTTGCCGACCTTAATGGAGGAGCTTAAGTTCTCCACCGGCATCTAGCATAAAAGGACGAACTTGGCAGGGATTCCAAACCTAGACATGGTTTCATACATTTCGTCTCTGTGGATGCTGTCAAAGACAACCTTGAAATTGATGAAAATGTGGTCGGTGCCGATTTGGAGCTTCGAGGTTTTTTCCAAAATCTGTCGTGATGTTAATGTGGATATTACTGATCAAAAGCTACACTGATATGGACCTATCAAGTTATTGCCGAACTGTTTCAGACGTTCACATAATACGAAAGCAAAGATGTTATAATTTCTTCAGGACTGAGATTCCAATCATCGGGCATGCTTCATTCCGACCTCATGCTGCAGATAAGTTTGTGCGTACTCGTAACCAAGCCATCGCCGCCGCTTTGAAATGTTCGGCAGCTAAGCCGTCCGCTCAAGTGGCTTTCTGAGACTTAGCATACATATTGCTATCTTTTCTTCGTCTAGGTTAGGAATACGGTTTTGCTGGCTCCCGTCTTCATCGCATGGTTCAGCGATATTTGATTCATCATCGCCGTTATAAAGTCTGCAGAAGTGGTTCTTCCATGTCATCAGCATTGCATGCTATATTCTACTATGATGTTATATTAAGAACTTTGCAGGCTTCGGTTTGGGGTCTGTTAGCCTGAGATAATTATTTTTTCTGTTGGTAGAATTTTCAAACCTAGGTTTCACACTTCTGGTAGAACTTCCAAGTAATGCGTGGGAACGTGGATCAAATAAAGGAAAAAAAGGACAATTTAAAATATCAACTTAATACTGTTTTAGTCTTTAGTCAATTGGCTTAGGAAACATAATGTTGACGAAACTTTTGGAATTAAGATAGATAAAACAAATTCTATGAATTTGTCTGGAAACCTATGAACGGCAGTGTAAATATTTATACATATTTATTATATCTGCTAAGGGCGATGAAAAATATAAATTTAATTGTTTTTGAACTTTTTTATTAGAAAACTAAATTGATTTTAATTAAGGAAGTGAAATAATCCCTTTTTTGACAGTTTTTTCGTCATCAAATTTAAACCACAAAGTCAAATTTAACTAAAAGCTTTTTAGATGATCTTTATTCGCACAGGCTTCGAATGAAAGAGAGTTCAACAACGTTATTGCGTATAGACTGGCGAGCTGTAATATTTTGGTAATCCCAGCTCGCCCGTATCTAAATTGTCAATCTCTGGGCATAAAAATTCGCTTATCATGCATCCATTCCTGTGCCGGTCGTCTTGGAAGAAGGATGTGCCTATAATGCTGTCTTGCTCCGTTTTCACCCTTTGGCTATGGAATACTATAAACAAGTAACCTTTCATTCAATAAAATAGATTCATCGACTGCTGGGTCTCGGCTGTAACAACGACGATTTTCAGATCGAGATCCTTATTTGAAACCCAAACCCAATATTTCAAAAAAATTATTAAAAACAAACAATTATTTCTATCAATCATGATGATAAATCTTGAGCTGAATAACTTTTATTCAGGATGAGAAATTCAATTCAATCTTCTTTATTTACAATCAATAAAAAATCGGTACGTGATGGCTTCGATGGATTTATTTATAAATTTTCTTTTTGAAAAACAGCCAAGTCTCTTTGGGATACTAATCAAATTAAGGAATTTGGAAAAAAATTATTAACAGAATTTAAAAGATAAAAATAATAAAGTCAGTCGTATTTTGGCATGTTCAGTAAGCGCCGCAATGCTTAACCCTGACAAGGTTCCCTAGAAACGTTGGTTTAAACGAAATCTTCACAAAATTTCGCGTCTAATATTAATCTTAATATTCCTCGAATTTGAATACTATGGAATAAAGGTGCTACTCAAGCCAAATTTACATCGATTGAAAACATGGATAAACAAGGATACAAATATTAAACATTCACCAATCAAGCATTCTCGAATAGCTTCACTTAAATATGTTTCCAGATGTATGCATGGAAGCACTCATTTTCTGAAGCGACTTATTACTTGTGATTGGAAATTAGACTTTTAGCAGCGAAAAAATACGCAAGCTATTTTGGGTTTAATTCTTGTCTGTCAATTTAAGACGTTTCGCATTAAGACTATCTGAACCCTAAGCGTTTATGTTTTTAAGTCAGGTTATGGCCACTCCAACTCTATCTTTACTTGATTGTAAAACTAGTTTATGAGCTGGTGAGCTAAATTAAAATTTCTTAAAGTTAAAATACTGATTCAGAAAAATCTAATAGTATCCGACTTAACTTTAACTCACCACTGACTGGACATATTTTTGGCTGCTCGTCGTTAAAACGAAACAAATAGCTCCAAGTTGCGTAAAAAACAACAAGCTTACGATCAAAGACAACAACCATAACTTAGCTTAGTCTGGCGATGTAAGTCGGCCATTTACCAAAAATAATTCAATATAAGTACTCTTTTCACTTCTTCAATTAAGAGCGAAAGGCATAGTCTTTACTCGAACAGATTACATGAGCTAGTGAAGATTTCTAGTTTATGGTGGTCAGGACGCGAACCGTCCAAGCGGTGTTATCTTTAAAGTACGGCGAAAATGGAATTGTTCATGTACTAAACAGCTTACTTTTTACAATAACGACATCTCTGAACAGTATTCCCTCTTAAATCAGCACAACTAAAACAGGCAAGGTACACCTCGCAACGATTGCATTGTTGTAGTCTACATTCACAGTGGATAATAATTCCAGACCAGTGCAGTGTCCCACTGCTGGTCCAGGTATCAGGAATGCATGTTGCGCGAGTTACCAAGCTCATCTATGGACCTGCATACAATGTGCATTTCGGTGCAAAGGCACAGATAACGTTGGCCTAAGCTCTCTTAAATATTAACACCACCACCACATTGGCGGTGGTTGTGCTTTACCTACCGAAGGGATGACCAAACCAGGAGTAATCTAAATACTATGGCAAGAACTGGAGTAGGGTTCGAGTAGTATCCGAGCCATTAGCGTCCGGCTATAAATTACCATATTTTATCATGTGTTAGCATGAAAATTTCATAGACTGCGATAATGGAAAAACTTTGTTCCGCTCCTTTTTTTTGTGAATGTGTGTGTTTGTTTGCTATTGGTGTGTTGTGTTAGGAGATCGTTTTTGTAGGAGGTTGGTTTCCCTTTAACGATACCTTCCTTGTTGAACTTTGGCCTTTTTTTTGAGCTTCGCATTCACTGGCGCGCTTTTGTTTTTCTTTTTTCATACTTAATCATTTTTACTTGTTGGCTCCGAATAGGGCAGAAGGCTTTTACAATTTTCCAAAAAAAAAAACAGAACACGAAGGAAAAACCAATACGAGCACCAAGTACCTTTTCAGGTTCTCCTTGGGCGTAGTCGAGCGCAGGCAGGTGATCCTTGAGAAATGGTTTAGGTGGAAATAGACGTTGAATTCGTTAAACGAGGAGCAAAAAACAAAAAAAAAAAAGGCTAAAAGAACATTTTTTTTTCGAAAAGTTTTAAGGTTGATTTATTATTGTGTGGTAATTTGCTAGAGGGTTGTTGCTGTAGAGTTGTTTCTTTACTTCGGCTTTTTTTTTAGATCCTTTGTTGAATTTCATAGCATTGGGGTCAGATTGTTGGCAGTGTGGAGGTGCTTTTGAATAAATTTAGCCAGAGTGATGTGCGTTTAATAAATCTTTTTTGTTCACCTGAGATTTTACTGCGTAGCGTAGGTGTAATGTGACGCGCCATGTCACATCAAGAAGTGATTTCCCATGTGAATTACACCGGAATTCCTGGCGGAGGGGTGGCAAGCGATTACAATTTTAATGTGGAAACTTTTGTTTAATCACTCGAATGACTGCTACATGCATACCGGATAAGCTGCAACTAAACAAATCGGATTTAAAATGAGGCCAGAAAATTAAATTATTTTATCATATTGCTATTATAAACCGGAACAATAATTTCGAAATGAACCCTTATTTTATGGAGCTTATCAATTTAATTGTTTACACAATGTTTCCCAGCAAGTGGGTATCATTTTAATCGAATTCGAATTTTATTAAATTATTTGTGTGATGCTTTTAAGGGCATACATAACTGAATGCAGATAAGTTACCAAATGAACAAAAAGACTGTTCAAAGGGTGTACCCGAAGGTTTCCAAAGAGTTCCATTTATGAAGCACCGCTGTCCATCCGTCCGTTCCAGGGCTTTATATTCGGCAGGTAGGCACTTGTAATTTTCAGAGAATGTGTACTATTATTATATTTATTATATTTTAAATAAATAATAAAGAGAGGGGGTGCTCGTAGGAAAAACCTGTTTTTAAATATCGCAACGCAATTTTACGATAGGCTCTGCCCTTTCACGCTAAGAAGTAGGCTTTGGAAAATCTTAAATTAAATATATTTGCAGTGTATTGTGCGATGTTACGGAACCCTTCGTGTGCGTGTCTTATTCACACTTGATCGCTTTTAACTTTCTTTATTGTTTTTGAAATTTTGTACTTCCAAGTTTGGGCCTTTCCAAGACTTGGAGATTTGATTGATTTGGAATGCTTTTTAAGTCTTATGAATGGTATCGGTTTCGGTTTTTATGAGCGCTTTAGTGAGCCATCGTAATTACGTCTCTACTTTCCAAGGTCATAGTATATCGCCAGCTAACGAAATTTTTTAAATAACGAAAGCCTCGCAATGACTGAGTATTATTTTTAAAAAATAGGTAGGCAGGTTATTGGATTGACGCAGCTGAAACAAGGGACTAACTCATACCTTAGGTACATCTGTTCGTACAAGTGGTCTCTGTAAAGATTGTCCACTTTATTGCCGTCTATAACGAGTTTGTTTTCCTAATGTTCTGAATTTTTATGTCTGACATATCTTCTAGGTTGCCGAATCAGTAGCTTCCTAGCGTACTTTTTCATCGTTTTTGCGAGGGCAGGACAGGTGCCCAGTTAGTGCGGTATGCTTTCTACTTCTTCCTCATCCCTGCAGTTCCTGCAAAATTTGTTATATGGGGTTCCCATTCTTAATGCGTGTGAGCCCATGATACAGTGACCTGTGATAATTCCTACGACCTCACTTATTATATTCCTGTCAAGACTAAGGAGTGTACTTGTCTTTTTTGGATTAATGAGTGTGGTCAAATTTGCCTCGAAGTCCTAAATGCATCTAGTTCCTGCCATTTCCGATTGGTGATATTGATGGCATCTGAATTTAGTATGGTGTTTATTGCTTGAATAGAGGAGTGGGGGATCTCCTGATTTATTGCTAGTGGCAATCTCAATCCTATTCAAGCTAGCTCGCCAGGGACCCAGCATAAGGTAAGGGTATATCTGACCGCTATCCCTTTGAGAGATAGGCGGAAAAGTTTTACCATCTAAGATTTAAGTGATGGTGTGACCAGAGCCTTGGTGGCCGCCTGGCTGTCTATGTTTATGACGATAGATAATCCGTCCATCGGATTCATTGATATCGGGCAGCCTCTTGGATATATTTGACTTCTGCCTGGAAAACACTGCAGTGGTTGGGAAATCGAAGGGACAGAGAGACCGCGGAAACTCCGAATCCGGTGCATTCGTTCGTTTTAGAACCGTTCGTGTAAACTTTCAGATTGACAGATTTTCTGACTATATCTTTTGTCCAGTCATCGCTATCTGGGATCAGTATTTTGTATCCCGATTTGCAGTCTAAGATAGGTGTGTATGTAGTCTGTATGTCTCGGAATTCTCGCATTCTTGATTATTGTCATACGACCTGGGCTATGTTTTCTGCTCCAGTGGCTACACTCACTCAACCTTAGCAATCAAGAAGCAGTTGTAGCATTATTTCCATTGTGGATGAAGGAGTGGAAGTGCTGATTCGTTTGAGTATCCTTTACGATAAGCGTGTTGAGAAGGTTACGTATATTTAAAGCTGATGCCTTCCCTAATATGTTATATATATCCATCAGCCTTTCCATTGAGGATGATGGGTCTGAAATCCTTTGGTGAGCCGAGTATGGCTATCCCACTCTTTGGAATGAATACCACTTTAGCTCTCCTCCATAGTTTTGGAGTATAGCTGTATTTTAAACAGCTGCTGAAGATAGCTCTCAGACATGGTGATAATATTTCAAGACCCTGCTGTAGCTCAGCCGGCCTGACGTCATCCAGCTTATATTTGGTTAAGAGATCAGCTGGAATGGTCCTATGATATCGTTGAAATGGTTGAAATGAGTATCGATCAGGAGTTTGAGGGTCTACTCAGCGGATTTTGTCCAGACTTCGTCCGACGATTGAATAAACGTTTTAAAAAATAACTTTTCCTATCATTTGCTTGCTCTCAAGCAATTATGATTACCGTAATGATGCATTTTGCAGAGGCTTAATGGCATAATCTACTGTTGAAAGGAGAAAGAAATATTGTTGCACTTGATATTTCAAAAACATTTAGAAGAGTTTGACATCATTTTCTTTTTTCGAAAATACTTCCACTTTGTGTCGACAGTTCCCTTCATCAATAGATTAGAGAACACTTCGAACATTTCGAACATCTTCAATTCATAACTTTGCTGATACCATAAATTTTAGTTTTCAAATATGTGCACGTGCCTGATCTTTGGCCGTTAAAACAGAACTGCAGCGTTTGTAAAACACATAAAAAGAAGATTTATTTTCAGTATATCCAGTGCGGTTTTGACATGCAAATGTCTCAAAAACGTATAAATGTTGGTTTTTTAAATTTGACAATATTGCTCACATTACAATACACGGCGAATGAACGGAATTTGAAAGTACTTAAGTTTCGCAAAGCTCTTTCAGAGCGCTGAACGCGAAGCCTTCTTGTCAATCCATATCTCTGAAGGTGGATATGACATTTAATCGAAAAACTTAAAACATCCTTATAAGATTTCAAGCTGGAGCCTGCACGTTTTTATTTAGCGAAGGACTCTTTCATCTAAATAGCCGCGTAAAAAAAGCAATACTTCTACTCGCGAACAGATAGTGACTTAAACTTAGTCTTAACGAACCATTCATTGCTTTAACGATAAACGAAATCATCAGGCTCTATTATTTTTTACCTGGCCATTAGGAATTTTTTTTTTTTTTAAATGGAACAAGTCACAAATTTGAGATTTTACTAGCCGAATATATTATTTACGAACACTCAATGGCACAACTGTGGAACAAGCTTAATGGAAAAGATTTGGATTTTCGAGAGACGATGTCTTAGGGCTTTTCTGCACTTGTATAGAACTCCAGTGTCCCAGTAAAAAAAACTCTATACTAGTCCTCTACAACTGGGTTAACCTGATCAGAGTGGACAACTTTCTGATAAAACTTATTCGAACTCCCATCGCAAGACTAATGCCTTCGAATCGGCCTCATGTCTTATTGCTCCTGAAGCGTTCCTCTATCTCATTAGAAAAAGTTTGGTTCGCGATAGATTAGTGGTACCGTAAATCTTCCACGTGGCTCGAAAATGTGTGGACGGGCGAGTCAATTACGTCGCAATTAGCTCATTGGAGACTATTTGGTTCAGTTCAGTTGGGCGGAACCAGACCGCGACAGAGATGATGTCGTAAGGCAACACAACCAGAGAATGAACTCTGTCGTGTATGTGTTTTTGTAAATATTTTTTATCATGGGTGCCCTTCAGGCAGAAAAAAAAATAGCATGTCATGTCAGCCTTGGCCGGCTTACATATGCTATGACAGTGTAAGTGGTTTAAATGTTATTTCCAATGTTATTTTAGGTAAGGTTATGATTTAAGGTTTTAATTTAGTTTGTAGTTTACTATTTAGGTTTAGTTTAAGTAAAACTTTAAAAAGAGGTCCTGTCACTAAGCTTTTGTTCTTGAAACAATAAGTTATAAATTCAATCAAAATACAATGAAATTAAATAAAAAAAAAAACGATCAATGTGACGGCTCCGCCTATTGCCGGAACCAGAATGAGATTGTTCCATGAAATATTTCCAGGAAAATTTATCTTCCGGGTTGGGAACTTCCCGTGGACACAGAGATCGTCAGATCTTACTTCTTAGCTCTAAGATGAAAAAATATTCACAGTGAAGTTCGAGACAACCATTCAAGCGTGCAGCAGCATCACTTAACGAACGATATTTGGATTCACAAATCCTTGTCGCGATATCCCTTTTGGGAGTAAGGGCATTTAAACTTAGACTGCTCTGGAGACTTAAAAATTTCAAAACGAGTGGGGCAATATAATTTGTGGATCAGAATATAGGTACGCATCTAAAGTTCTGTTTAACACAGTTTTGAAAGTCATATCGTTTAGTTAACACGACCTAATGCGCATGCACTTAATAAGCTGATTTCTGGCCTTTTATGCAATCCATTGGGATTGGTTTCTGCCCAGCAACGAATGTTCTGTTTGTTGGCTGATCCACTTAAGTAAATTGGTCTCCCTTGAAAGGTTTTTCCCCACGTTTGGAGATTCCACACATTCTCGAACTTGTACGGATGGTCATTTGGTAAGTGGTAGGACGCTGCATTAACAGCCTTAATGGTTCGATCAGATGAGCCGAGAGACTTTAGTTATTCGCCTTGTCACACTAGCGGTTTTCGATCCACATAACAACTGCCTTTCAGTTTGAGACCTCTTTCGCTCCGGTAAATCCTGAGTGGCATACATTAACAAAAAAAATTCGGCCACTAGAAATCAGTTAAGAAAATAGGAAGGACCTTTTTGTGCCTGTTTTGCCATACGATCGCCAACGAAGAGCTAATCAGTCATCATCGATCATCAACACTTCCAAAGTGTCGATGGCGCACAAATTTTCCAAAGTAAGCATTGCGTTGGCGGAAGAGACCCTTTTAATCGCCAGTAATCTTTCAAAAAAAAGTTTTGCCGCTCCCGCTACAAAAGCAATCGTGAAGCTCTCCAAAATTTGTTGGGTAAAATTTATGCAAATTTGATTTTTATATTCAAACGATCAAAGCAAGGACTCTCGTTTATGGTAAAATTCAAATTGAATCTGAGGGGAAATAAAAAAAAACCACACACGCTCCTGGAAATCTAAGTCCTTTTGTCACAACATCAAATCACTGTCAAAACGAAAGCTCCTCAAATTTTATTGAGTGCCATTTGGCAATGATAAAAATAAAAATGATAATAAAAAAAAAAAAAACGAGGTCGAAATCAAGCCCGAAAGATGTATCGCCGCCGTTGATTCCAATTAAAGGACTCTCACGGGAATGCGGTGTGAGCTAAGTCTGCTGACTCCTTAAGAGTGGCACAAAAGAGCTTTTCACCCCCATTTTATGGCAAAAGTAATGTGGAAATGTAATTTTTTTTCTTTTTGGCACTAGAAGACACTCTCATTCAGAATGGCAATGCATGATGTACATGATGCGGCTGAAGGTATTAATGACACACATTCCTACAATCTTATCCTGAGTCGCTTGCTCGGTGGTAAACTACCCCGTGTATACTTAACGCTCAATTCCAGTCATTAATTTTAATGAAAGATATATTTGAGGTAGGCTGCTCAGATAGACGAGAGTCATCCGGGTACTTTGGCGCCTGCCATTGCGAGTCGTTTAATCTAATGACTGGTTTATTGGTATCGCAGTCGTGTATGAATCATGTGCTCATGGAGTATATAGAGCGAACGAAACTCCATTCGAATAATTGCTAGTTGCTAGGGCTTGGATGCCTCATCGAAGCCGTGAATAATGAAAGCGTAATATCAGAAGTTGCTTTAATGTCCTTTGGAGATGATGATGATTCGTATCGATGAAGAAAAATTATAGAAGCCGATTTGTTTATATTATACGACGGAGGATCGTAAGCTAGCAAAAAAGGAAACTTTTCATCTAAATCAAAGAAAGTTTACCAAACGATAAACGTTGGAGAGAAAACCTATCGCGGGATAAATTTCAAAAGGGAAATCGATTTCATTGTTCAATTAGCTGTATTAAATGAAAGCCTTTTATTTAACTCAGTGGAGTACTTTTAGGCTTATAAGGTTGAGTATTTTAACCTAGAAGCAGCGATCTTTATCTCATCTTAATTTTTTGAACTCTGATAATTTCCTTCTCATTACGCAGACTCCTTTTTTATTCTTCTTTGTGTAGCTCTAAGGTTTGGGGTTATCTTGGGAATCAGTAAATCCGGTCTCTAGTTTACTGCTTCTAGTTGCGCTTTCCAAGGATCTTACTTTACTGCACTCTCCCTCCGGGATATATTCAAAGACTCTTCGAGCTGATGCATCTGTGTCTATTCGCTCTACATGCCTTAGCTATGTCAAACGCCTTATGCGAAGTTCAATGTCACTGTACAGATCATAAGGTTGTCTTCAACATATCCCGTCAATGGATATGGGACCAAATATCTTTCGATGCATATTTCTCTGGAACCGTGCAGACCTTGAATATTTGGTGGCGCGTTTCACCATTTGTGTGAGCTTGTTCTATTTTTCGGAAATGACGGGTATTGGACCTTCAGTTTATTGCCGACTCCAAACGGCTCCAAAAGCTTGATCTTGACAGATGTACTCATCGTTGGATTCTCAGTCGCTCACGAGAGATGGGGCCGTGATAAAGTGCCAAATATTCTTGCCTGGCTTTGAGCCCGGATTTTAAGATAAGCAACTTGTTTTCGAGGGCTGCCACAAGCTACACAGATATTTAATGTCAAAGTTCCGATATACCCATCTTATTCTACCCTTTTTCATGTTTCTGTAGTTCTAAAATTTCTTTAAAATATGTCCTTTCGAGTATTTTTCACATTCTTGATGGAGCTTCTCAAGGCTCAGTGCTAAGGCCTGTTCTCCTATAATTGGTAAAGATATGAGATATCTGTCAAAATGATTAGCCGATCACAAGAGTTTAGGCAGCAACAGCCAGTTGAATTCGTTACAATTTCCTTTCGGAATAAATGGTCAGTGCCTGAGTGTTTGACACCTCTAAACTACTTCCGCATTCCTTAATCTCTATTTGAGACAAGAACAAAAGATCTGCTTTCAAACTCAGACTAATCGCTGTTTGGCTATACTTGTCCAAGATTTATTGTCTTGCATATCGTACAAGGGCAACTTCTTCATCAATCAATCGAACTGAAACCGTAGATAAAGTCCAAAAGGCTTTTGATAAAAAATAGATCACGTTTTTGAGGCTCACCAATTTTTGCAAGGTCTTTGAAGTTAACTTCTCTGAATTCTATTTGAAGCTCATCCTCTTTAATTTGATTGGAAGACAACTTCACAAACTCGTCACCTTTGTCAAAATATGTGGCTTGGCCGTTCGTTACTACAAGAATTATTGTATTACAAAAAAGTAATGAAGAGTGAATTAATTTTCCAACTTACGCGTATGTGAATGTAGCGAAATGACCAAGCCACATATTTTGACTAAGGTGAAGAGTTTTGGAAGTGAGGGCGTGTAGAGTTAGAAGCTTGCCTCTACATTAGATCTGATTACTTTTTGCCAGTGCGAGTTGGGGTTTCATTCCTTTTTGTAAGTTATTTTGAAACAACTTTTTTCTTATTTTTTTGGGGTGTATTTCTTGCACATCCAAGGCCCCTTTTTTTGTAGCCCTCTCTCTATTTTTGCCTTTCTTCTTTGTTGGTTTACTGTTTATAATAAGTGAAAGATCAGGGCGATACTTGGCTGTAAGGCGATTATATTCGACTATACCTGACTGTTGTGCTTTAATACTACTAAAGTCAATATTTACAAGGTGAACACCTTGCAAATAAGTCACTCTAGAGTGCCGCATAATGCAGCTCACAAGAGAATGTTGGTGACCCAATATCGATGAGAGCATTATTTAGACTTAGGCCTTGGCTTTTGGCCTACTTCATCTAAGTATATAAGATTTATATCTAAGACAATCGACTCACTCGCTGTCAAGGACAATTATATTTTATGTTTAGCTTCTGCGTGGACATAAGAGGCAGGAGACGTTTGTGGCTAAATCAGGGTTTTTTAAAAATCAATAAAAGTATAGGAGCTATGCAATTAAAACTTTATTGGTGTAAAAAATCATGTCCATGAAGTTAGAACCGACATATTGGAATTTCAACTTAAAAAAAATTGTGCTAAAATGTGCTTGGTTTGTGCTATCATGTGCCGTATCGCAAAAAAAAAATTCTTATAGGATGCAATTTTTATAGGGAGGTCCTTTTTCTCATGTGAAGTTGGCCGGTCGGTTCTAACTTCATGGACATCTGAATTCCCCATTAAGTATCAAGAGGATGGATAAAATTTTAAAAAGGTGAAAATCTGATCATTTTATAATTGAACTAAATGTCCAAACATAGAAAAAACCTTAAAAACAAAAGTTTTCCTAAAAAAACATTCTTTCATATTTTTTTTATTTTTAAAAAACAAAGACATTTTAACATCTTATTTTTGGATTTGACTAAAATTTCATTAGAATATTGAAAGAAAAAGGTGCACTTAATAATGTAAATTTGCATTTAATGCAAATCACCGTATCTATACGAATAGTATCTAATCGTTTCGTATCTTACACGGAAGAATTTTTTTTCCAGGTAAGATATAAGCACCCTTTGTTTTTATTTTAAGATCTCCAGAATACAACATATATTTTTGTTTTGTGTCTTTGAATAATTTTTCGATCTCGTTTGTTAATCTAAAAACCAGGTCAGTCCTTCAATGTTTGATCCTGAGACCAAATTGATGTCCTGGAATAAGACTTCATTTTCGTTATCGATCGTCCACCGGTAACGTACGAGTGATCTTTATGCAATATCGGCCAGATATCTGCAGTTCTGGTTTCGTTTTTGTTTACTTTGCCGTTCAAGTTTTGAACCAGATTTCTGCCTGGCTGCGATAATAAATCGTGGTTGGGATGCTTGTTACTTTTCCTGCGTTTCTGGGCGCCTGGTGATCTGGTCGGATTTTATGCAATATCGGCTTGTTTTTGTTTACTTTGCCGTTCAAGTTTTGAACCAGATTTCTGCCTGGGGTGCGATATTAGAGCGTGGTTGCGATGCTTGTTACTTTTCCTGCGTTTCTGGGCGCCTGGTGATCTGGCCGGATTTTATGCAATATCGGCTTGTTTTTGTTTACTTTGCCGTTCAAGTTTTGAACCAGATTTCTGCCTGGCGTGCTATATCAAACCGTCGTTGGGATGCTTGTTACTTTTCCTGTGTTTCTGGGCGCCTGGTGATCATGTCGGATTTTATGCAACATCCTCTTGTTTTTGTTTACTTTGCCGTTCAAGTTTTGAACCAGATTTCTGCCTGGCGTGCGATATTAAATCGTGGTTGGGATGCTTGTTACTTTTCCTGCGTTTCTGGGCGCCTGGTGATCTGGCCGGATTTTATGCAATATCGTCTTGTTTTTGTTTACTTTGCCGTTCAAGTTTTGAACCAGATTTCTGCCTGGGGTGCGATATTAGAGCGTGGTTGCGATGCTTGTTACTTTTCCTGCGTTTCTGGGCGCCTGGTGATCTGGCCGGATTTTATGCAATATCGGCTTGTTTTTGTTTACTTTGCCGTTCAAGTTTTGAACCAGATTTCTGCCTGGCGTGCTATATCAAACCGTCGTTGGGATGCTTGTTACTTTTCCTGTGTTTCTGGGCGCCTGGTGATCTGGCCGGATTTTATGCAATATTGGCCAGATATCTGCAGTTCTGGTTTCGTTTTTGTTTACTTTGCCGTTCAAGTTTTGAACCAGATTTCTGCCTGGCTGCGATATTAAATCGTGGTTGGGATGCTTGTTACTTTTCCTGCGTTTCTGGGCACCTGGTGATCTGGCCGGATTTTATGCAATATCGGCTTGTTTTTGTTTACTTTGCCGTTCAAGTTTTGAACCAGATTTCTGTCTGGGGTGCGATATTAGAGCGTGGTTGCGATGCTTGTTACTTTTCCTGCGTTTCTGGGCGCCTGGTGATCTGGCCGGATTTTATGCAATATCGGCTTGTTTTTGTTTACTTTGCCGTTCAAGTTTTGAACCAGATTTCTGCCTGGCGTGCTATATATCAAACCGTCGCTGGGATGCTTGTTACTTTTCCTGTGTTTCTGGGCGCCTGGTGATCTGGTCGGATTTTATGCAACATCCTCATGTTTTTGTTTACTTTGCCGTTCAAGTTTTGAACCAGATCTCTGCCTGGCGTGCGATATTAAATCGTGGTTGGGATGCTTGTTACTTTTCCTGCGTTTCTGGGCGCCTGGTGATCATGTCGGATTTTATGCAACATCCTCTTGTTTTTGTTTACTTTGCCGTTCAAGTTTTGAACCAGATTTCTGCCTGGCGTGCGATATTAAATCGTGGTTGGGATGCTTGTTACTTTTCCTGCGTTTCTGGGCGCCTGGTGATCTGGCCGGATTTTATGCAATATCGGCTTGTTTTTGTTTACTTTGCCGTTCAAGTTTTGAACCAGATTTCTGCCTGGCGTGCTATATATCAAACCGTCGTTGGGATGCTTGTTACTATTCCTGTGTTTCTGGGCGCCTGGTGATCTGGCCGGATTTTATGCAATATCGGCCAGATATCTGCAGTTCTGGTTTCGTTTTTGTTTACTTTGCCGTTCAAGTTTTGAACCAGATTTCTGCCTGGCTGCGATATTAAATCGTGGTTGGGATGCTTGTTACTTTTCCTGCGTTTCTGGGCGCCTGGTGATCTGGTCGGATTTTATGCAACATCCTCTTATTTTTGTTTACTTTGCCGTTCAAGTTTTGAACCAGATTTCTGCCTGGCGTGCGATATTAAATCGTGGTTGGGATGCTTGTTACTTTTCCTGCGTTTCTGGGCGCCCGGTGATCTGGCCGGATTTTATGCAATATCGGCTTGTTTTTGTTTACTTTGCCGTTCAAGTTTTGAACCAGATTTCTGCCTGGCGTGCTATATATCAAACCGTCGTTGGGATGCTTGTTACTATTACTGTGTTTCTGGGCGCCTGGTGATCTGGTCGGATTTTATGCAACATCCTCATGTTTTTGTTTACTTTGCCGTTCAAGTGGTTGGGATGCTTGTTACTTTTCCTGCGTTTCTGGGCGCCTGGTGATCATGTCGGATTTTATGCAACATCCTCTTGTTTTTGTTTACTTTGCCGTTCAAGTTTTGAACCAGATTTCTGCCTGGCGTGCGATATTAAATCGTGGTTGGGATGCTTGTTACTTTTCCTGCGTTTCTGGGCGCCTGGTGATCTGGCCGGATTTTATGCAATATCGGCTTGTTTTTGTTTACTTTGCCGTTCAAGTTTTGAACCAGATTTCTGCCTGGCTGCGATATTAAATCGTGGTTGGGATGCTTGTTACTTTTCCTGCGTTTCTGGGCGCCTGGTGATCTGGTCGGATTTTATGCAACATCCTCTTATTTTTGTTTACTTTGCCGTTCAAGTTTTGAACCAGATTTCTGCCTGGCGTGCGATATTAAATCGTGGTTGGGATGCTTGTTACTTTTCCTGCGTTTCTGGGCGCCTGGTGATCTGGCCGGATTTTATGCAATATCGGCTTGTTTTTGTTTACTTTGCCGTTCAAGTTTTGAACCAGATTTCTGTCTGGGGTGCGATATTAGAGCGTGGTTGCGATGCTTGTTACTTTTCCTGCGTTTCTGGGCGCCTGGTGATCTGGCCGGATTTTATGCAATATCGGCTTGTTTTTGTTTACTTTGCCGTTCAAGTTTTGAACCAGATTTCTGCCTGGCGTGCTATATATCAAACCGTCGTTGGGATGCTTGTTACTTTTCCTGTGTTTCTGGGCGCCTGGTGATCTGGTCGGATTTTATGCAACATCCTCATGTTTTTGTTTACTTTGCCGTTCAAGTTTTGAACCAGATCTCTGCCTGGCGTGCGATATTAAATCGTGGTTGGGATGCTTGTTACTTTTCCTGCGTTTCTGGGCGCCTGGTGATCATGTCGGATTTTATGCAACATCCTCTTGTTTTTGTTTACTTTGCCGTTCAAGTTTTGAACCAGATTTCTGCCTGGCGTGCGATATTAAATCGTGGTTGGGATGCTTGTTACTTTTCCTGCGTTTCTGGGCGCCTGGTGATCTGGCCGGATTTTATGCAATATCGGCTTGTTTTTGTTTACTTTACCGTTCAAGTTTTGAACCAGATTTCTGCCTGGGGTGCGATATTAGAGCGTGGTTGCGATGCTTGTTACTTTTCCTGCGTTTCTGGGCGCCTGGTGATCTGGCCGGATTTTATGCAATATCGGCTTGTTTTTGTTTACTTTGCCGTTCAAGTTTTGAACCAGAATTCTGCCTGGCGTGCTATATCAAACCGTCGTTGGGATGCTTGTTACTTTTCCTGTGTTTCTGGGCACCTGGTGATCTGGCCGGATTTTATGCAATATCGGCCGGATATCTGCACTTCTGGTTTCGTTTTTGTTTACTTTGCCGTTCAAGTTTTGAACCAGATTTCTGCCTGGCTGCGATATTAAATCGTGGTTGGGATGCTTGTTACTTTTCCTGCGTTTCTGGGCGCCTGGAAATCTGGCCGGATTTTATGCAACATCGGCTTGTTTTTGTTTACTTTGCCGTTCAAGTTTTGAACCAGATTTCTGCCTGGCGTGCGATATTAAATCGTGGTTGGGATGCTTGTTACTTTTCCTGTGTTTCTGGGCGCCTGGTGATCTGGCCGGATTTTATGCAATATCGGCCAGATATCTGCAGTTCTGGTTTCGTTTTTGTTTACTTTGCCGTTCAAGTTTTGAACCATATTTTTGCCTGGCGTGCTATATCAAAGCGTGGTTGGGATGCTTGTTACTTTTCCTGCGTTTCTGGGCGCCTGGTGATCTGGTCGGACTTTATGCAACATCCTCTTGTTTTTGTTTACTTTGCCGTTCAAGTTTTGAACTAGATTTCTGCCTGGCTGCGATATTAAATCGCGGTTGGGATGCTTGTTACTTTTCCTGCGTTTCTGGGCGCCTGGTGATCTGGCCGGATTTTATGCAATATCGGCCAGATATCTGCAGTTCTGGTTTCGTTTTTGTTTACTTTGCCGTTCAAGTTTTGAACCAGATTTCTGCCTGGCTGCGATATTAAATCGTGGTTGGGATGCTTGTTACTTTTCCTGCGTTTCTGGGCGCCTGGTGATCTGGTCGGATTTTATGCAACATCCTCTTGTTTTTGTTTACTTTGCCGTTCAAGTTTTGAACCAGATTTCTGCCTGGCGTGCGATATTAAATCGTGGTTGGGATGCTTGTTACTTTTCCTGCGTATCTGGGCGCCTGGTGATCTGGCCGGATTTTATGCAATATCGGCTTGTTTTTTTTTTACTTTGCTGTTCAAGTTTTGAACCAGATTTCTGCCTGGGTTGCGATATTAGAGCGTGGTTGCGATGCTTGTTACTTTTCCTGCGTTTCTGGGCGCCTGGTGATCTGGCCGGATTTTATGCAATATCGGCTTGTTTTTGTTTTCTTTGCCGTTCAAGTTTTGAACCAGATTTCTGCCTGGCGTGCTATATCAAACCGTCGTTGGGATGCTTGTTACTTTTCCTGTGTTTCTGGGCGCCTGGTGATCTGCCCGGATTTTATGCTATATCGGCCAGATATCTGCAGTTCTGGTTTCGTTTTTGTTTACTTTGCCGTTCAAGTTTTGAACCATATTTTTGCCTGGCGTGCTATATCAAAGCGTGGTTGGGATGCTTGTTACTTTTCCTGCGTTTCTGGGCGCCTGGTGATCTGGTCGGATTTTATGCAACATCCTCTTGTTTTCGTTTACTTTTCCGTTCAAGTTTTGAACCGGATTTCTGCCTGGCTGCGATATTAAATCGTGGTTGGGATTCTTGTTACTTTTCCTGCGTTTCTGGGCGCCTGGAGATCTGGCCGGATTTTATGCAATATTGGCTTGTTTTTGTTAACTTTGCCGTTCAAGTTTTGAACCAGATTTCTGCCTGGCGTGCTATATCAAACCGTGGTTGGGATGCTTGTTACTTTTCCTGTGTTTCTGGGCGCCTGGTGATCTGGCCGGATTTTATGCAATATCGGCCAGATATCTGCAGTTCTGGTTTCGTTTTCGTTTACTTTGCCGTTCAAGTTTTGAACCAGATTTCTGCCTGGCTGCGATATTAAATCGTGGTTGGGATGCTTGTTACTTTTCCTGCGTTTCTGGGCGCCTGGTGATCTGGTCGGATTTAATGCAACATCCTCTTGTTTTCGTTTACTTTACCGTTCAAGTTTTGAACCAGATTTCTGCCTGGCTGCGATATTAAATCGTGGTTGGGATTCTTGTTACTTTTCCTGCGCTTCTGAGCGCCTGGAGATCTGGCCAGATTTTATGCCGTTCAAGTTTTGAACCAGATTTCTGCATTGCGTGCTATATCAATGCGTGGTTGGGATGCTTGTTACTTTTCCTGCGTTTCTCGGCGCCTGGTGATCTGGTCGGATTTTATGCAACATCCTCTTGTTTTTGTTTACTTTGCCGTTCAAGTTTTGAACCAGATCTCTGCCTGGCTGCGATATTAAATCATGGTTGGGATGCTTGTTACTTTTCCTGCGTTTCTGGGCGCCTGGTGATCTGGTCGGATTTTATGCAACATCCTCTTGTTTTTGTTTACTTTGCCGTTCAAGTTTTGAACCATATTTTTGCCTGGCGTGCTATATCAAGGCGTGGTTGGGATGCTTGTTACTTTTCCTACGTTTCTGGGCGCCTGGTGATCTGGTCGGATTTTATGCAACATCCTCTTGTTTTCGTTTACTTTGCCGTTCAAGTTTTGAACCAGATTTCTGCCTGGCTGCGATATTAAATCGTGGTTGGGATTCTTGTTACTTTTCCTGCGCTTCTGAGCGCCTGGAGATCTGGCCAGATTTTATGCCGTTCAAGTTTTGAACCAGATTTCTGCATTGCGTGCTATATCAATGCGTGGTTGGGATGCTTGTTACTTTTCCTGCGTTTCTCGGCGCCTGGTGATCTGGTCGGATTTTATGCAACATCCTCTTGTTTTCGTTTACTTTGCCGTTCAAGTTTTGAACCGGATTTCTGCCTGGCTGCGATATTAAATCGTGGTTGGGATTCTTGTTACTTTTCCAGCGTTTCTGGGCGCCTGGAGATCTGGCCGGATTTTATGCAATATCGGCTTGTTTTTGGTTACTTTGCCGTTCAAGTTTTGAACCAGATTTCTGCCTGGCGTGCTATATCAAACCGTGGTTGGGATGCTTGTTACTTTTCCTGTGTTTCTGGGCGCCTGGTGATCTGGCCGGATTTTATGCAATATCGGCCAGATATCTGCAGTTCTGGTTTCGTTTTCGTTTTCTTTGCCGTTCAAGTTTTGAACCAGATTTCTGCCTGGCTGCGATATTAAATCGTGGTTGGGATGCTTGTTACTTTTCCTGTGTTTCTGGGCGCCTGGAGATCTGGCCGGATTTTGTGCAATATCGGCTTGTTTTCGTTTTCTTTGCCGTTCAAGTTTTGAACCAGATTTCTGCCTGGCGTGCTATATCAAACCGCGGTTGGGATGCTTGTTACTTTTCCTGTGTTTCTGGGCGCCTGGTGATCTGGTCGGATTTTATGCAATATCGGCTTGTTTTTGTTTACTTTGCCGTTCAAGTTTTGAACCAGATTTCTGCCTGGCGTGCTATATCAAACCGTGGTTGGGATGCTTGTTACTTTTCCTGCGTTTCTGGGCGCCTGGTGATCTGGTCGGATTTTATGCAACATCCTCTTGTTTTCGTTTACTTTGCCGTTCAAGTTTTGAACCAGATTTCTGCCTGGCTGTGATATTAAATCGTGGTTGGGATTCTTGTTACTTTTCCTGCGTTTCTGGGCGCCTGGAGATCTGGCCGGATTTTATGCAATATCGGCTTGTTTTCGTTTTCTTTGCCGTTCAAGTTTTGAACCAGATTTCTGCCTGGTGTGCTATATCAAACCGTGGTTGGGATGCTTGTTACTTTTCCTGTGTTTCTGGGCGCCTGGTGATCTGGCCGGATTTTATGCAATATCGGCCAGATATCTGCAGTTCTGGTTTCGTTTTTGTTTACTTTGCTGTTCAAGTTTTGAACCATATTTTTGCCTGGCGTGCTATATCAAAGCGTGGTTGGGATGCTTATTACTTTTCCTGCGTTTCTGGGCACCTGGTGATCTGGTCGGATTTTATGCAACATCCTCTTGTTTTCGTTTACTTTGCCGTTCAAGTTTTGAACCAGATTTCTGCCTGGCTGCGATATTAAATCGTGGTTGGGATTCTTGTTACTTTTCCAGCGTTTCTGGGCGCCTGGAGATCTGGCCGGATTTTATGCAATATCGGCTTATTTTTGTTTACTTTGCCGTTCAAGTTTTGAACCAGATTTCTGCCTGGCGTGCTATATCAAACCGTGGTTGGGATGCTTGTTACTTTTCCTGTGTCTCTGGGTGCCTGGTGATCTGGCCGGATTTTATGCAATATCGGCCAGATATCTGCAGTTCTGGTTTCGTTTTTGTTTACTTTGCCGTTCAAGTTTTGAACCGTATTTTTGCCTGGCGTGCTATATCAAAGCGTGGTTGGGATGCTTGTTACTTTTCCTGCGTTTCTGGGCGCCTGGTGATCTGGTCGGATTTTATGCAACATCCTCTTGTTTTTGTTTACTTTGCCGTTCAAGTTTTGAACCATATTTTTGCCTGGCGTGCTATATCAAAGCGTGGTTGGGATGCTTGTTACTTTTCCTGCGTTTCTGGGCGCCTGGTGATCTGGTCGGATTTAATGCAACATCGGCTTGTTTTTGTTTACTTTGCCGTTCAAGTTTTGAACCAGATTTCTGCCTGGCTGCGATATTAAATCGTGGTTGGGATGCTTGCTACTTTTTCTGCGTTTCTGGGCGCTTGGTGATTTGGCCGGATTTTATGCAATATCGGCTTGTTTTTGTTTACTTTGCCGTTCAAGTTTTGAACCAGATTTCTACCTGGGGTGCGATGTTAGAGCGTGGTTGCGATGCTTATTACTTTTCCTGCGTTTCTGGGCGCCTGGTGATCTGGCCGGATTTTATGCAACATCCTCTTGTTTTCGTTTACTTTGCCGTTCAAGTTTTGAACCAGATTTCTGCCTGGCTGCAATATTAAATCGTGGTTGGGATTCTTGTTACTTTTCCAGCGTTTCTGGGCGCCTGGAGATCTGGCCGGATTTTATGCAATATCGGCTTGTTTTTGTTTACTTTGCCGTTCAAGTTTTGAACCAGATTTCTGCCTGGCGTGCTATATCAAACCGTGGTTGGGATGCTTGTTACTTTTCCTGTGTTTCTGGGCGCCTGGTGATCTGGCCGGATTTTATGCAATATCGGCCAGATATCTGCAGTTCTGGTTTCGTTTTTGTTTACTTTGCCGTTCAAGTTTTGAACCATATTTTTGCCTGGCGTGCTATATCAAAGCGTGGTTGGGATGCTTATTACTTTTCCTGCGTTTCTGGGCGCCTGGTGATCTGGTCGGATTTTATGCAACATCCTCTTGTTTTTGTTTACTTTGCCGTTCAAGTTTTGAACCATATTTTTGCCTGGCGTGCTATATCAAAGCGTGGTTGGGATGCTTGTTACTTTTCCTGCGTTTCTGGGCGCCTGGTGATCTGGTCGGATTTTATGCAACATCCTCTTGTTTTTGTTTACTTTGCCGTTCAAGTTTTGAACCAGATTTCTGCCTGGCTGCGATATTAAATCGTGGTTGGGATGCTTGCTACTTTTCCTGCGTTTCTGGGCGCTTGGTGATCTGGCCGGATTTTATGCAATATCGGCTTGTTTTTGTTTACTTTGCCGTTCAAGTTTTGAACCAGATTTCTACCTGGGGTGCGATGTTAGAGCGTGGTTGCGATGCTTATTACTTTTCCTGCGTTTCTGGGCGCCTGGTGATCTGGCCGGATTTTATGCAATATCGGCTTGTTTTTGTTTACTTTGCCGTTCAAGTTTTGAACCAGATTTCTGCCTGGCGTGCTATATCAAACCGTGGTTGGGATGCTTGTTACTTTTCCTGTGTTTCTGGGCGCCTGGTGATCTGGCCGGATTTTATGCAATATCGGCCAGATATCTGCAGTTCTGGTTTCGTTTTTGTTTACTTTGCCTTTCAAGTTTTGAATCAGGTTTCCGCCTGGCGTGCGATATTAAAGCGTGGTTGGGATGCTTGTTACTTTTCCTGCGTTTCTGGGCGCCTGGTGAACTGGCCAGATTTTATGCAATATCGGCTCATCTTTGTTTACTATTTCTTTTTCTATTTTTTAACCAGGTTTCCGCCTGGCGTGCGATATTAAAGCGTGGTAGGGATGCTTGTTACTTTTCCTGCGTTTCTGGGCGCCTGGAGATCTGGCCGGATTTTATGCATTATCGGTTTGTTTTTGTTTTTTTTTGCCTTTCAAGTTTTGAACCAGATTTCTGCCTGGCTGCGATATTAAATCGTGGTTGGGATTCTTGTTACTTTTCCAGCGTTTGTGGGCGCCTGGAGATCTGGCCGGATTTTATGCAATATCGGCTTGTTTTTGTATACTTTGCCGTTCAAGTTTTGAACCAGATTTCTGCCTGGCGTGCTATATCAAACCGTGGTTGGGATGCTTGTTACTTTTCCTGCGTTTCTGGGCGCCTGGTGATCTGGTCGGATTTTATGCAATATCGGCTTGTTTTTGTTTACTTTGCCGTTCAAATTTTGAACCAGATTTCTGCCTGGCGTGCTATATCAAACCGTGGTTGGGATGCTTGTTACTTTTCCTGCGTTTCTGGGCGCCTGGTGATCTGGTCGGATTTTATGCAACATCCTCTTGTTTTCGTTTACTTTGCCGTTCAAGTTTTGAACCAGATTTCTGCCTGGCTGCGATATTAAATCGTGGTTGGGATGCTTGTTACTTTTCCTGTGTTTCTGGGCGCCTGGAGATCTGGTCGGATTTTATGCAATATCGGCTTGTTTTTGTTTACTTTGCCGTTCAAATTTTGAACCAGATTTCTGCCTGGCGTGCTATATCAAACCGTGGTTGGGATGCTTGTTACTTTTCCTGTGTTTCTGGGCGCCTGGTGATCTGGTCGGATTTTATGCAATATCGGCTTGTTTTTGTTTACTTTGCCGTTCAAATTTTGAACCAGATTTCTGCCTGGCGTGCTATATCAAACCGTGGTTGGGATGCTTGTTACTTTTCCTGCGTTTCTGGGCGCCTGGTGATCTGGTCGGATTTTATGCAACATCCTCTTGTTTTCGTTTACTTTGCCGTTCAAGTTTTGAACCAGATTTCTGCCTGGCTGCGATATTAAATCGTGGTTGGGATGCTTGTTACTTTTCCTGTGTTTCTGGGCGCCTGGAGATCTGGCCGGATTTTGTGCAATATCGGCTTGTTTTCGTTTTCTTTGCCGTTCAAGTTTTGAACCAGATTTCTGCCTGGCGTGCTATATCAAACCGCGGTTGGGATGCTTGTTACTTTTCCTGTGTTTCTGGGCGCCTGGTGATCTGGTCGGATTTTATGCAATATCGGCTTGTTTTTGTTTACTTTGCCGTTCAAGTTTTGAACCAGATTTCTGCCTGGCGTGCTATATCAAACCGTGGTTGGGATGCTTGTTACTTTTCCTGCGTTTCTGGGCGCCTGGTGATCTGGTCGGATTTTATGCAACATCCTCTTGTTTTCGTTTACTTTGCCGTTCAAGTTTTGAACCAGATTTCTGCCTGGCTGTGATATTAAATCGTGGTTGGGATTCTTGTTACTTTTCCTGCGTTTCTGGGCGCCTGGAGATCTGGCCGGATTTTATGCAATATCGGCTTGTTTTCGTTTTCTTTGCCGTTCAAGTTTTGAACCAGATTTCTGCCTGGTGTGCTATATCAAACCGTGGTTGGGATGCTTGTTACTTTTCCTGTGTTTCTGGGCGCCTGGTGATCTGGCCGGATTTTATGCAATATCGGCCAGATATCTGCAGTTCTGGTTTCGTTTTTGTTTACTTTGCTGTTCAAGTTTTGAACCATATTTTTGCCTGGCGTGCTATATCAAAGCGTGGTTGGGATGCTTATTACTTTTCCTGCGTGTGCTATATCAAACCGTGGTTGGGATGCTTGTTACTTTTCCTGTGTTTCTGGGCGCCTGGTGATCTGGCCGGATTTTATGCAATATCGGCCAGATATCTGCAGTTCTGGTTTCGTTTTTGTTTACTTTGCTGTTCAAGTTTTGAACCATATTTTTGCCTGGCGTGCTATATCAAAGCGTGGTTGGGATGCTTATTACTTTTCCTGCGTTTCTGGGCACCTGGTGATCTGGTCTGATTTTATGCAACATCCTCTTGTTTTTGTTTACTTTGCCGTTCAAGTTTTGAACCAGATTTCTGCCTGGCTGCGATATTAAATCGTGGTTGGGATGCTTGTTACTTTTCCTGCGTTTCTGGGCGCCTGGTGATCTGGTCGGATTTTATGCAACATCCTCTTGTTTTTGTTTACTTTGCCGTTCAAGTTTTGAACCAGATTTCTGCCTGGCTGCGATATTAAATCGTGGTTGGGATGCTTGTTACTTTTCCTGCGTTTCTGGGCGCCTGGTGATCTGGTCGGATTTTATGCAACATCCTCTTGTTTTTGTTTACTTTGCCGTTCAAGTTTTGAACCATATTTTTGCCTGGCGTGCTATATCAAAGCGTGGTTGGGATGCTTGTTACTTTTCCTGCGTTTCTGGGCGCCTGGTGATCTGGTCGGATTTTATGCAACATCCTCTTGTTTTTGTTTACTTTGCCGTTCAAGTTTTGAACCATATTTTTGCCTGGCGTGCTATATCAAAGCGTGGTTCGGATGCTTGTTACTTTTCCTGCGTTTCTGGGCGCCTGGTGATCTGGTCGGATTTTATGCAACATCCTCTTGTTTTTGTTTACTTTGCCGTTCAAGTTTTGAACCAGATTTCTGCCTGGCTGCGATATTAAATCGTGGTTGGGATGCTTGTTACTTTTCCAGCGTTTCTGGGCGCCTGGAGATCTGGCCGGATTTTATGCAATATCGGCTTGTTTTTGTTTACTTTGCCGTTCAAGTTTTGAACCAGATTTCTGCCTGGCGTGCTATATCAAACCGTGGTTGGGATGCTTGTTACTTTTCCTGTGTTTCTGGGCGCCTGGTGATCTGGCCGGATTTTATGCAATATCGGCCAGATAT
This sequence comes from Orthonevra nobilis, assembly GCA_963555765.1. Lineage (NCBI taxonomy): Eukaryota > Metazoa > Arthropoda > Insecta > Diptera > Syrphidae > Orthonevra > Orthonevra nobilis. The sequence goes on along the minus strand of OY743226.1, from coordinate 27,397,746 downwards.
CTGCAGTTCTGGTTTCGTTTTTGTTGACTTTGCCGTTCAAGTTTTGAACCATATTTTTGCCTGGCGTGCTATATCAAAGCGTGGTTGGGATGCTTGTTACTTTTCCTGCATTTCTGGGCGCCTGGTGATCTGGTCGGATTTTATGCAACATCCTCTTGTTTTTGTTTACTTTGCCGTTCAAGTTTTAAACCATATTTTTGCCTAGCGTGCTATATCAAAGCGTGGTTGGGATGCTTGTTACTTTTTCTGCGTTTCTGGGCGCCTGGTGATCTGGTCGGATTTTATGCAACATCCTCTTGTTTTTGTTTACTTTGCCGTTCAAGTTTTGAACCAGATTTCTGCCTGGCTGCGATATTAAATCGTGGTTGCGATGCTTATTACTTTTCCTGCGTTTCTGGGCGCCTGGTGATCTGGCCGGATTTTATGCAATATCGGCTTGTTTTTGTTTACTTTGCCGTTCAAGTTTTGAACCAGATTTCTGCCTGGCGTGCTATATCAAACCGTGGTTGGGATGCTTGTTACTTTTCCTGTGTTTCTGGGCGCCTGGTGATCTGGCCGGATTTTATGCAATATCGGCCAGATATCTGCAGTTCTGGTTTCGTTTTTGTTTACTTTGCCTTTCAAGTTTCGAACCAGGTTTCCGCCTGGCGTGCGATATTAAAGCGTGGTTGGGATGCTTGTTACTTTTCCTGTGTTTCTGGGCGCTTGGTGATCTGGCCGGATCTTATGAAATATCGGCCAGATATCTGCAGTTCTGGTTTCGTTTTTGTTTACTTTGCCGTTCATGTTTTGAACCAGGTCTCCGCCTGGCGTGCGATATTAAAGCGTGGTTGAGATGCTTGTTACTTTTCCTGTGTATCTGGGCGCATGGTGATCTGGCCGGATCTTATGAAATATCGGCCAGATATCTGCAGTTCTGGTTTCGTTTTTGTTTACTTTGCCGTTCATGTTTTGAACCAGGTCTCCGCCTGGCGTGCGATATTAAAGCGTGGTTGGGATGCTTGTTACTTTTCCTGCGTTTCTGGGCGCCTGGTGAACTGGCCAGATTTTATGCAATATCGGCTCATCTTTGTTTACTTTGCCGTTCTATTTTTTAACCAGGTTTCCGCCTGGCGTGCGATATTAAAGCGTGGTAGGGATGCTTGTTACTTTTCCTGCGTTTCTGGGCGCCTGGAGATCTGGCCGGATTTTATGCAATATCGGCTTGTTTTTGTTTACTTTGCCGTTCAAGTTTTGAACCAGATTTCTGCCTGGTGTGCGATATTAAAGCGTGGTTGGGATGCTTGTTACTTTTCCTGTGTTTCTGGGCGCCTGGTGATCTGGCCGGATCTTATGCAATATCGGCCAGATATCTGAAGTTCTGGTTTCGTTTCTGTTTACTTTGCCGTTCAAAGAATGGACGTTACAGCACGATAACGCTGTCATGCACGCTTCAGCATACGCAAAAAACTTTTTTAAGTCGAGAAATATCCCCACTCTACGTTGGCCTGCTCTAAGTCCTGACTTAAACCCAATAGATGGGTATATTGAGCATATTGTCGAAGAGGGTTTACTCAAAGGGACGCCAGTTCGAGTTTTTTTGCAGTTAAAAACCGCTATTTAGAAAGAATTCAAAATTAAGTTAATTTTTTGCCCCGTCGCTTAGTAGCAGTAATAGCAAGAAAAAGAGGAAGAATTAATTGTTAAAATTAAATTATCGAAAAATTTTGCACTAATTCGTGCTAGAGTTCTAAGTTTGTTTGTGGTTTGAATGGATTTTTGTAGCACTGCTGTGAAGACATAATACTGAATGAAAGCAGGGTGTTGAGTAAATCCTTCAAGCTTTCAATAAGTCGATATCAAATCATCCGTCCCATTTTCGGGCTCCACCCATCGAATCGAATTGAAACCAAATAAGTCTTAGTTTCTCAAACGACTACAAAAAAAAATCGTTTCCTATTTTTCCACTCGCTCTGTGATACTTGCACAATAAGAGTATTCATAACCTCTTGAGAGCGAGTAAATTATAAAAAAAATTAAAGTCAAATGGACTTCTATATGAAGTCCTTGTCCGCTACACTTTTTTCGTTCGAAATAATTCAAATTATATGGTAATAAACAAAGTAAATTGAATAAAACAAAGCTTTGAAAAAAATTTTTTTTTGTAAAGATTTTCACTTGCTCCATATAATTATTTCGCGAAGAATTCTAAAATGTTGGTATCGATCAACATTATATAATAAATAAAATGTTTACACACTTAATTGGCTAATTAGCTGGCACAGTATTAATAAAAGTTCGTAAATTTGTATTTAATCATTTGTAAAATAACATGCATTGACTAAGCAGCATTCGTTAGAATGTCGTGTCGTTTTCGGCGAACAAAAAATTGTATTAGCTTTGACGGCGTAGATTCAGTTTCAACGAAGCAGATATGGCCTTGACATTTCTATGAAGAGATCGGATTTCGCACGGTAAAGCCCTGTTGATTATCACATGAACTGTTAACATCGACTTTAAGTGTATATAAATCAATCTTCTGAAGAAGGTTAAGAATTAAACATTCGCCGAAAACGACACGACATTCTTACGAAAATTGCTTCCAGTCGTAACGTTAAAATTGTTATGCGGCTGGAGTTTTAGTATTTCTAAAAAATGGAGGAGTAACGTTCCAGGATAAGATGTTTTTTTTTGTTCGATCGAGAAGTCTCTAAATTTATTATTTATGCATTTTTGTTCTATTGCACAGGATTTTGAGAGTTGATCACATTGTTCTGCAGTATAGATTTTTATAATAAACCTAACTTCAGAAAAAAAATGCTTAGTGAGTTGGGTTTTCCTTATTTTATCATTTTCTTTTCGGCACATGGTAGCACATGCCGAGCACATCTAGGCACACTAATTGCCGTTCCTATCGAATCAAAACACAGGGCCAACTTCACATGAGAAAAAGGACCTCCCTATAAAAATTAAATCCTTTAAGAAATTTTTTCACATTTTTTTTTCACAAACCAAGCACATTTTAGCACAATTTTTTTTAAGTTGAAATTCCAATATGTCGGTTCTAACTTCATGGACATTAAAAAATCCGCTATTGGCAACATATCCCGATTTTTGTTGATTCGATATAATCCAAACTCAAGTTATAAGAGTTCAAAAAAACGACGAAGGGCTTCGAGTACAGGAATGTTGTTCCCCTGCGCTTCACTTGGCTCGTCTTTGTGGAACCACTACCATGACCCCAGATAGGACATTGACAGATAGTGTGGAGTTCTAAAAGGATATGCGCTTGGGCCCGTCCTTTTTTTCTACGTAATATTTCTGCATGCTCTCGAGGAATTACCACTAACCTTTTGACGTGTTTCGCGTAGACCGAGCGGAAGGATTAGAGTTTTATTAATTTGGCATGAACTCAAAACAAAGCGTTGCAAAATAGCAGAGCACTGTCGCAAATGATGTCTTGACGAGATCCGAAAAATTATTAAAGACTTACTTGATGCGTTGATGTGATTGGAAGACAGGTGCTTAACTAGCTACACCGCGAATACTCGTACATGTTTTACTTAAACTTTTGCGGTTAGTTCAGGATATTTGCTCAGAAATTTAGGACGAGCTGAGTTCCCTTTTCACTTCGGCATAAAATGTTGTGCGGCGTTCTTAGATTTTCCTCGAAAAGTTGTAATGAAACAGGGACCAACATTTCTATGAAGATCACTGCATCTTAAATACTGTTGCATGCAACTAAAGTTTTTTTTTTGTAAGAAAGATTTAAGAAAAAGAACAGGGTGATTATCTTCATTCTTCTACATAGTTGCTTACAGACATTTTTTGACTTAGATAGAAAGAAGTTAAGCTCAGTAGAATACAACATGCATGCATGCAAAAAATAAAAACGAATACAGAAAAATGGTTTCAAAACGAAGTGATGGTTTTCAATATTCGGATGCAACAAGGTTCTATTTTGGGCTCAATCACTTTCCTTATTGAAATTATGATAACCTGTTTAAATAACTATTAACACGACTACTTAGATCATTCGCGGATGCTATGGGCATTATTTATGGTTCAGACAATTATTCGGATTTCATTTGAGATTTAAGCATCAAATTTTTTACTAGCTAAATAATAAATTTACATTTTTGAAGTACTACAGAACAATTTCGGAGCCGAGGGTTACTCTGATGTAACTAACTGCCTTAGATTTATCTTCATTTGGATATGAACAGTTGCGATAAAGCTGAAGGTTAAAAATGTGAATCAAATATTTGGGTCTTGTCGTGGACTCGGACTATTCGGAAGGTTTGTGAAAATAAATTCGTGTCACTCTAAAAAATTTTAACTTTCCGCCCAATATTTTTGGTAAAAATCTACTTCGCACATTTCATTCGAGATTACAGAATGGAATGTTGTGACGTACCTGAAATAAATTCAGCCCTTCTCAACTCTCTCAAAAAAATATTCTGAAGACACTTGCTTAGAATCCAAATATTAAAATTTTTAAGGTTTCGCACCTCAAAAGGAAAAATGAAACCATTACAGGAACACTTCGTTGTCTATCCTTTTGCACACGAATGCGTTGAGGTATCAAGGTGAAATTATCGCCGAATTCTTATGACTGCGTTCCCTTAAAGGTGTTAAAAAAAACTTGACTTTTAAATCGACGCAGTCAAAAGATATGGCTGTCGTTTCGAAACTCGATTTCATTGATGAACGAACTTTCACATACTTAAAAATTTGTACGGAACCCTCACTGCGCGAGTTTGACTCGCATTTGGCTGTTTATTTTTTTCTACTTATTTGTGACATGCTCTTCTAGAAAATCCTTAAATTCTTTTGAAAAGCTCGATATACTTAACTTAACATTACTTTTGTTCCGTAACGTTCTTTTGCTTTAAAATAATATTTCTCTCTTCGGAGTAAGTCTATCAAGAAATAATAATTAGGAAAAAAAATATGTAATAATTTAATGGCAAATAAATACAGTCCTCTTAATGCTTAGCTAATTGTGAATGCACTCAGTTCATTAAGTCTCAAAACCACAGAAGAATGCGATTACAAAATTGAGTTCAATTATTGCTTTTAGAGGAATATTTTTTCTAATATCTGATTATGTATTTATCATTTGTTTATATATAAATATATTTGTTTATTTATTTAAAATTAATATATTTATTTGTTTATTTGCAAAAATTTACATTTTTTTTTCCTTTTTGATATATTATTTGTTTCTTATATACACGTGAATATAATTATATATAGTATGTGTACAGGCATTCTTTTAAATGATATAATATATTATTATTTTTTTTGTATTCATTCCGAAACATTCATTGCCATACAATTGATCTCGCAGTTGATGCTTCATGTTTTTTTTTAGTTCTTGTATTATTATTTTTGTTTGTTTTCTAATTTTTGTTGTGAAACCTTCACAACCTTTGTTTTGAGTTTAGCCTTCAATTTATTCATTTTAATCGTAAAACTTTACAAAATACTATAAATTTTTTAGTATTAAAGTAAAATCGAGATCTCTAATAATTTGTAATAAATAAAAATCAATGTTAACATTTCATTTGCACTTCAATAAATTCAAATACAAATAATTAAATAATTTTTTTCGAATCCAATGAATTTAAAAAGTTGACAACGATAAGGCAAGCTCTAAGAAGCAACTTAAAAAAAGGACTTCTGCTTCTCTGACTATCGCGATATACTCACGTTATAGATGCCAAGTGAACTATATTTCTTTTTAATTTTTGCAGCTTCTACAGTTGTGATTGTGTGCGGATTTATCTCCTATTTCTTATCGGAGGATTGTGATTTATTAAAACTTTTCCCCCATAAAACCGCAGCACGCAGCTTAACGACCGTCAATCAGTGCTGCTGACTCTCTTCATTACCAGCCATTAAAATTATTATGCTACTAAACACGTCGGTATAATTTATTTTGCCATACTATTCTTGAATTCAAGTGTGCGTTTAATTTGATTATCGGCCGGACATCCTTTTTGTGCAACCAATTAAGCTGAACCGCACCAATAGAAGAGCAATCATATCGATTGACTAACTACTTAGTTACATACGAGCACTTGCCACACCATTCCTCTTCCGTCCAATTAACCTCGATTCTTATGCCATGACCCTAATTGAGAAGTAGTCACACTTCCAAGCTGAACGGCTGAACGATACCCTCAATAAAATCGAAAATAATTGAGTGCGCTAACCACCAACCAATTGAGGCAATAATTCCACTCATCCTCAAAGGATATCTCCTATATTAAGGACATAGCAAAAGCTGCTTCTCGCTTGGTTTATTAATACCATTAGCGTTGCGGGGCCTAATTTGGAGCAAAATTGCTCGATAAAAGCGTTCTCATTACATCAAGGCGAGAACCGGGTTAAATGGTCCATAGTTTGTATCAGATTGAGTCAAGGACATAAATTCCAAGTGAATTACACAAAACCCCACCATGCAGGGGACTATGTACTCTGGTGTAATCTATTTGCTTTATGTCTATTGACCTGGCAAGTGGCGCTAATAATGAGCACATCTGCGTAGCTGTGCAAACTAATCATGGGCAAAACTCGGGTTCCATTTGTGACAAAGCAAACCGTCTAGACGGGTTACGAATGGCGGCCGTCACCGCCACTTTAGGTGCAGTGTCCTTTTTTCCATTAAGCTCTTTGACAATTGGACTTTGAAGAAAGAAAGAGAAAAAAAACTGAATGCAACTACTCATGAAAATAGGGTCAAAGGGTTTGTATGAATCAACAACGTATTGAAGTAGTCCCACAATAAAAAAAAACGTCAAAGAACGAGGAGGGCTTTCAGGTTCTCGTTTAAGCCGTCCGTTGAGTGCGTAAGGAACATCAAAGGCTATACGCAACAAAGAACAATAGACGGTGTCAAGTGATAGGAAAATGCGTGTTTTTGTGTAAACAGGACCGAAATTATAATGAATCCGATTTTTTTACAGGGTGCAGCAACAAAACATGCTGTAAATGCAACACACAAGAAAACTCATTTGACTAAACAGATTTTGTTTGTTTATGGCGTTTGTCATTACCATTGCCACCATAGCACATGGTTTGCTTGCAATTTTCCTTGCAGATGTTGGTCATCAGGTCTGGTAGGGTCCTTGAACGTTTGAGATAAACGCGGTGCTTCAAATCGGGGCAGCGGGATGGCCATACAATTTTGATTTTTCAATTTCTTATACAACCAACTTTACACAACTGACGAAACTACTTTTTCGCCGCTTTAACTTCTCGAGTCTTAAAACTATGCGGTTTAAAAAAAAAGGCCAAGTGCGAGTCGAACACGTTCACGAAGGGTTCCGTACCACTTTGTAGAAGAAAAGAGTTGCGATTTTTTGTTTGGGACCCCCCTCTACTTCTAAAATTCTTATTATTATTTGTTATTATGGCGGCCATAGTAGTATGCATTCTGTAAAAATTGCCTACCTATTTGTCTACCTATTATGGTTCAGATAATGACCTGTGACCGACGAACGAATGGGCGGACAACTGAACGTAAAAACCGACAGAGTCCGTGCCTTAAGTCTCGCTGGAACTCTTTGGGTACAGAACGCTACAAAAGTAAATCTTGTTGCATTATCGTGAAGTTCAGATCAAAAAGATAGCTAAATTGATTATATCAAAAATGAATAAAGTTCTTGAATCAGTCGAAAAATACAAAATTTTTGTAGACTGCTTTATAATTAATGAAATTTTGAAGGAGCTGCTTAAAAAGTTGGCAGAGTCATTAAAGTTTTGAAACCGAGCAAAAGGCCAAACCACAAAAAATCATAAAAACCAATTTCACTCAGGACGATATGCCTACGGTCTTCAAAAAAATTTTGCTAAAATGATAACAGACGATCTTAATTTCATAAGGACGCTCGATTGCAGATCACTTCTATAGTTTAGAGTCAAGCATTTCACATTCGATCAGTTCTTTCAGTTCAAATGAAACTAAAACAAAAGCCCTAGAAGAGAGTAAAATGCCTTCGAAAAGGCATGAAGGATTAAAGTTAAAATTATAACAATTTTTTTCTGGAGAAATTGTTGTGAATATAAGGAATCCCACCTTAAAAACAGACTTTTCCGTATGAGATACAGGATTTAATACTCAAGATTCAAAGAAACTCACGCCGGTATGCCAAAAAGGATGTGTTCCGTGTCCGATTCCGAGAGACACACCAAGATACAGAGACAGTTGTTTTTACGTTAGAAAACGATACGGCTCACAATTGATGATATAACTAAATAAGTAACTCGAAAACTCCATGGAGCTTTAGAGCAAATATGCAAGATCCAGTGAATCGTTTTAAACGAGACATAATCTACACATATGACCTCTCTTTCTCTACTTCTAAGTTCGACTTTTGTATGCAAATGAGAGCGAAATATTAAGAAATGACCTCAGATGCGAAAATAAAGTGAAAGTCACACGTCAAACAAAACGCGCTCAGTTCTAGAGAAAATTATTGCCTCCTCGGACGTCTGGAAGACATAGAAGGAGGAAAAGTCCAAAAAATAACCCTCGTGGGGTATATAAACACTTTGACCTCGACGTATGGTGTCAAAAAAATATAGAAACTCGGTATTAATGATGTACTACTGTGTCCAAAAAATAAGGTCACATATGAATTTAAACTGCGCGCGTCGAAGGATTTGGAAATTTTTCTTTCTTTTTAGGTTGGTAGTACTGTCAGTGACATCTATGTGAAATTTCATGTCAAAATATATTCATAGTGTTTGAGATACGCGTCGTTTTGTGAACTGCTAAAAGTGAGTTTTTCGTTTTTTGCGATGTCGAAATTTATTGAGCAAAGAATTTGCATTAAATTTAGTTTGCGGAATCAATTTCTGCTGCGGATACGTTGAGAATGGTGCAGAAAGCCTTTGATGATGAGGCTATGTCTAAAAAAAATGTTTACAAGTGGTATAGTGATTTCCAAGCCGGCCGTGAACATGTCGAAGACGAAGAGCGTTCTGGGCGACCATCAACCTCAACCGATGAAGCTCACGTCCAACAAATCAAAGATTTGGTGTTGAAAAACCATCGATTAACGATTAGAGACCTTGCTGATGAAGTTGGCTTATCGAAAGGCTCAGTCAATACCATTTTGAAGGATGCTTTGGGCCTCAAGCGCGTGAAATCTCGACTGGTACCGAAAACGTTGAATTTTTTGGAAAAAAGGCGTCGCGTTGAAGTGTGTGAAACAATGCTTTCCGACTACCAGGATGTCATGAAACGCATTATAACTGGCGATGAGACTTGGATCTATGCTTACGACCCCGAAACAACCGATCAATCGAGCGAATATCGTGCTCGAGCCGAAGACTAAAAAAAACCGCGCCAAAGTCGCTCAAAAATCAAGGTCATGTTGACTGTTTTCTTCGATTATCGTGGTGTTGTGCTTTATGAATTTCTGCCAACCGGCCAAACAGTCAACAAGGAATATTATTTGAATGTTATGCGTCGTTTGCGTAACGCTATCCGCCTAAAAGCCGGAATTGTGGAAAGACAATTCTTGGTTTTTACACCACGATAATGCACCATCCCATACCGCACTCGTAATTCGTGATCATTTCGCCAAAAACTCAACCCATATCGTTCCGCAACCACCGTATTCACCTGATCTGGCGCCGTGCGACTTCTGGCTGTTCAACAAGCTCAAAAGACCGCTCCGGGGACACCGTTTTGATACGATAGAGGAGATTCAAGCCGCAGCGAAGACGGAACTGAAGGCCATCCCGGAAAGTGACTACAACCAGTGTTTCAAAGATTGGAAAATCCGTTGACATAAGTGCATTGCATCGGGAGGGGATTACTTTGAAGGGGATGAAATTGATTTGGAAGAATAAATAAAGAATTTTCAAAATAAATACAATGTCAGCTTATTTTTTGGACACAGTAGTACATGTCGACGATCCTCCTCAAGATCGAGGAATTCGTCAGTGATTTGTACGCCACTTAAAATGCCAATTTTGTTAGCCGCTTGCTAAGAAGGGATTAAGAGGTGCATAACAGAAGACTTGCCGGAAAACCTCGTAGTGCATGTTCCAAAGTAAATATAGTTACTATCGCTGTGCATGTTCTGGATGAACCTCACTCAGAATCACACCATGGAGCGCCATTTACTTTGGAGATGTTTTCGGGCCTTACCTTTTAGAGGACTCCTATGGTCATAGGATAACTGCGGTTGGTAAATGACATAGAACCATGATCAACGAGTTTTTATGTCAGAAATTAATGAATCGTGAACTTATTGAAATGTGCCTCGATCAGCACTCCACCCACAACTCATGCAACACTGGATATTTTTATGGATGTGTTCTTAGATCATATAACTAACAAACGATCCATATTATTAAATGGGAAATCTTGAGTTAATAAATTACAGTCTAGGAAGAGAGTTCGTTTTGAAACATCACGAACTTCGACTTAGTTAAAACCCCCTCTAATGGAGGCCAAAAAATAGTTTTTGTGAGTCCAAAAAGTGACTTGATATGGGGCGATCCATGATGATGGCTTCTTTTTAAAAAGTCTCTTGAAATTTTCTAAACGATTGTTTTCTATTGAAAAGAGTAAGGCTTACAATCATATATTATTTCATTCATACTTATATGACAATTTTCGGTCCTTATTTCACGAATAGTTTGATTGTTCTTGCATGCCTGAGCCATCTTTGGATTCTTTGTACAGCATAGATCTTCTAATTGCACCATATAAAAAAGGTCCATCGGCATCACATCGCATTTCGTTAGCTGAAAATCAATATCATGAAAACGATTGATGAATTTTGAATGCAATTAAAAGGTCGGTAAAAGGCTTGTGCGGAACATAGTCTCACCTAACTGGTTCCTCAGATCGATAAACCCAAATCCTCAAAATTTTTTCCAAACTCGGTTATCTTGTCTCAATTTTGCGCTCCCTATGTCGTCTTGGAAAAAAAAAACAGACCAAGAAAGTTGCAACTAGAAAACCTTATCCTTATAAGTAGTAGCCGATCTCGAGATTATGCGCCTTATCAGAAAAGATGATTTTACAACAAAAATACGAGAGTACAATAAGAATGACAAGAAAGCTGAGTTATTTAAGCATTGCAAGTGAGTAATCCAATTTTTATGCGAAATTCTTGTTAGTGATGTTTTGGCACACTTTTGTCCACAGCTGTTATGTTCCTCTTTTGAGTGCATGAGAGGAACAAGGAGGATTATGTCCGATTTCAAATTAGAAAATCAGTCGCAAGAACTATTTTCAGAAACTTCTGTTCACTAACTCGGAAGTCAAGATTATACATTGACATAATTGGAATATATTTTCGAGCTGTCTGGGAGGCGTTTGCGACAATAGAAGCCGATGTGTTTTAACTGCCACTGACACTGCACATCGATGTTTTGACCAAAATGACAAAAAAGGCAACCCTAACTTTGAGGTAGTTAAAGACTTCATCTGACGTGTCTTAAATGATTAAGTGAGGAAGAACTCTTACCAATCGGTATTTCTTCGGACTAAGAAGGCATCTGAATTGTAAAATCTCATCTTCAGCAACAAAGATGTCCTTATGCTAAGCCATTCATGTTCTATGGCGCCGAAGCATGGGCTCAATCTACTGCGGATGAGGATAACTTTGGCTTTGTCAAAGGAAAAATTCTTCGAATGAAATTTGGTCTCAGTTGCGTTGACGCGATATGGAGTATATTTATAGGCTGTAAAGCTGCATTGACCCTTTCAAAAACGGCACTTTAGCCGCGAATTGCCCGGAGGAATAGCACAGCAGAGAACCACCTTGCAGTACGTGGTGCGCGCAAGAGGAGGTTTAATTCAACGAGATCAGAATGCAAAACTTGATGCAGATAACAAGGGATCGGGCTTATTGGAGACACATATTAGTTGAGGCTTAAGTTCAACCCGAACTGTTAAGTCACGCAAGGAAGAAGGAGAGGCACAAATCAACTCTAGATGGGTAATTTTGCAAAGCAAAATTTTGTTTGTTCAAAATACTATATATTGCATCTATTTACCTTATGAAAACTCAAACAAAACCGTTATTTGCAGAGGCTATAAAATCCTCGGATAGGGTGACATATTTTGGGACATATTGTTTTTTTGTTTCGAAGGCCGCTAAGATCTAAGGACAGCTCGTACCTACAGGATGTTAAGGAGGCGGTTGTCAAGTCAAGTTGGCTGAGCGATGTGCCTCCGTTATGACGGACTGGAAACCCAGCATATGCAGGCTGAACGGGCGCATTAATTGATCCCAACCTTCTTTAAGGCACTGGGTATGTATCGACATTGGTTTCAGATTGGACTGAATAGATGTAACTTAAAATTCCTTAGAGCTCTTGTTGCAAACTTAAGTCCTGTAATCAGGCAAATTTAGAATCATTGGTTTAAGCCTATATTGAAGAAGATGAAATAGCTTAACACCTCATTTGTAATTGTGCTGCATTAGCCCAACCTGAATTAATAAATCTCGTGCTTTCTAGTCTTCTTCGATGATCTCTGATCAAATAATAACAATACAATTCACAATCTTTAGCAACTCCTTAAATCAACATTTTGTCCCACAAGTATTTTGGTTAAACTTGAAAACCACATTCGAACCATTGAAACGGGCGCCCGTAACCGATAAAAGTCAACATTTGCGATCGATTGTATAATTACGTTAAATTGAACACGTTTTCGGAATCATCTTATTGAGGTTCTCATTATCGTCTACTCGAGCTGTATCCCCACAAATAATTCCATTCACAGCACCAAACGACTTACAACTAAGCACGCACCTCCCTTCAGTCCTCCAGTTATGTAGATTCACAAGTCCTTGTTACGCAGCCAGCTCCAACGAAAGGAAGCCAATTTCATTTCGCATTAAACTCGCGAAAAAATCCCCAAAGATTCTACCCAAACGATCCCATAAACATTCCCAAATTAAATTGTATCGCCTTAGAGAATCCATTTGACGAGGATCGCAGCCGTGTTTCCACGATTTCACCAACACTTTGCCGCCACGGATTCGACTTAAAAAAAAAACAAAAACGAAAGGATAGAAATTTGCGCGTTACTGACTTCACACATAACGGTCCTGCTACCTATGGGGAGGAGAATGTTTTGGATATCCTCCGGCTCTGTAATCTTCGAAGGGAACACCATCAACAAAGTTGCGCAAAGAAGGAAACGGTGGGAGGGAATCCTGAATCCTACCGCGTACACACACCCTAAGAAAAGGAGCAAAAATGGTTGAAAGGAGCTTCGCTCAAAGCTGTGATGAAAGTGTTTCTATGGCAATTTAATTTATTCGTCGATTTGTGGAAGGATGTAATATCCTTCGACTGCGGTTAGGCGAGGTGTTCCGTATTATAGGAATCCCTAGATCTAGAACCAGCACAGCGCCAAAGGGATACTTTCTGTGTGGACTTAAGCCAGCACTGAGATTTGTGCGGTGCCGACCGAAGTGATAATTAAGTTTTGTCGTACAATGCAACCACACCGATGTGCGGTCAGACTTGAGGGAATCTTTATAAATTTCTCGCATCATGTTCAGTCTTGGAACATTCTCTGAAAGGGCTGGAGGTGTTTCTTCTAGGATCTGGCAAATGCGATGAGAAGCAGTTACACGTGCAAAGATGCGTAAGGGGGTTTGTTTTGGAAACAGTAACAGACTTTTGGACGTGTAGTCCCTTGCGGATGGTTCGTAACTTCTTATGAATCCCCATATCCCCTGTGGAATTGGATAAAATGTATAAGAATGTAAAAGTTAAACTCAAAGAAAAGAAAGTTAATAAACAGCTTCAAGGACACTAATGGGAATGGTATGGATGTCATCTATTATCATTAAGCGGCGAAAGCCCAATACAATTTATACAAGACGACGAAATATTTGGAAAAGAGCAGTAGGCACACATATATTTCAAATGTGTGATTGACAAGAAGGCACTTTATCTGTGAATTACGAGGATGGAGAGCTTTCTATAAATGTATATAATTTTGGCACAGATAATGTACAAATGGTTTATAATAACGCATTTAACATTTACTATTTACTATGTTAATAAATAAAATTTCTACTGAAAATCAGTGACTACTTTAAAAATAAATAAGAGAAATTGTCATGAAGGACACTAAATTACAAAAAATAAAAAAGAAGAAGTAGGAAATAAATTGTGAAGTATATTAATTGTAGACACATGAAAAAAATAACGAAATGTGCAAAAACAGACAGAGGTATAAAGTTTAATAAAAAACTATTTATATTAATGAAAAATCTAATAAATTAAAACCAATAAAACAAAATAAATAAATGAATAAGTAAATGGGGTAGTATTTAAATAAAATAAATAAATAAAAAGGTAAAAAAAAACTAAAAAGAATATACTAAAATAATATATTATTATATTAAAAATTATTATATTTTTAAATTTATTTAATAACTTAGAAATTTTTTTAGTTTTTAATGCATTTTTTTAGTAACTTATCTGATTAACTTATTTACTAGACAAAAATGCTTAAACTAGCTTACGTAACTTAACTAAACTTAATTAAACTTACTGGCCCTATGCGGGCGCTCTAAGCTAAGCTAGTAATTAAATTATGTTTTTCGATTTAACTATACTATTTTTATTTATGTCTATTACTTACAATTATATTATTTACTAAGAAAAAATGTTTTCTTAAAACTTAGTATCTGCACGTTTATTTTTTATAATTAAGCTTAAAACTACATTAAAATAACTTAAAATATGTACGAAAATATATATAAAATAAATATTAATATTCTCAAATATATACATACTAATAGGACTACCGGTCGAAAATCTCGTTATTGCAGACAACTTCATATCTATTACTCTGAGGTGAATTTTGACCATGACAGCTGTCACATCGGAAACTTCATTTCATTGTCTAATTATTTCAGTCTAGGTTATTGGTCATTAATGAAAACACACAAGTTTTTGTAAAGCCATAAAATATCTACATTCGTGCCATCAAAACAACATTTGCGGGAAGTTTTAATATGCTTCTTTCATTTAAAGAAAAAAGCAACCGAAGCGCATCAATTGCTTATCGAAGCTTACCCGGGCGTTAGAATGTTTCAGCGGTGGTTTAAGCGGTTCAAAGATAGTGATTTCGACACCGAAGACAAAGAACGCCCCGGCCAGGTGAAAAAGTTGGTAGACCATGAAATGGAGGCTTTGCTCGATCAAGATCCGTCACAAACGCAAGAAGAACTTGCAAAATCACTTGGCGTCGCTCAACAAACCATTTCCGATCGTTTGAAAGCAATGGGAATGATCCGAAAGGTAGGACATTGGGTGCCGTGTGAACGAGACGTCGAACGCCGATTTTGCATGTCCGAAATGCTGCTTGAACGCCACAGAAAGAAGTCTTTTTTGCATCGAATCGTCACTGGTGATGAAAAATGGGAACTTTACGATAAACCAAAACGACAGCAACGTATGGATACCCCGGACATGCCTCAACATCGACGGCCGTTCAGAATATTCATGGCCTGAAGGTTATGCTGTGCATTTGGTGGGACCAGAAGGATGTTGTGTAATATGAGCTGCTAAAACCGAATGAAACAATCACAGGCGAGGTCTACCGACGACAACTGATGCGTTTGAGCCGAGCACTGAAGGAAAAACGGCCGGAAACGGTCGCAAGACACGATTAAGTTATTTTGTAACATGATCATGCTCGGCCACATGTTGCAAAATTTCGTCAAAACTTACCTTGAAACGCTCAAATGGGTTGTCCTACCCCACTCGCCGTATAGTCCAGACATTGCGCCATCCGACTACTATCTCTAGATCGATGCAACATGGCCTGGCTGACTGGCACTTCCGTCATTTCGGTGATGTCAAAAACCGGTCGAGTTTTTCAGAACGGGTATCCATGAATTGCCAGAAAAATGGGCAAAATGTCTGGCTAGCGATGGGTAATACCTTGAATATTGAATTTATATCTATTTTTCCTCAATAAAGCATTGATATTTGAAAAAAAAACGACATTTTCAACCGGTAGTCCTATTATAACTAAGACAAATTAAATCTAGACAAGCCGGCCAAGGCGATTTGCGAAATACTAAAGAAACAAAACGAGATAAAATTTGTATCGGAGGTAAACTTTACTTTGAAGATAGTCGACGAGAGATTCCTCATTAATCTTCTGACAGCCACCAAAATTGTTGTTTTTATTTTTGAACATCTGTCATATCATTTTCCAAAATTTTTGAAAGAGCAACAAAAACAGAATGATTACCTTCTTAGAAAACAAAATGTTTTTTAACGAGCACCAATTTGTTTTCGTTCTGATTTTCTACTGAGTGGGTTCTCTTAAACACGTGTTCCGATATATAGTGTTGCGTAAAATATATTTACTATTATATTTGCAAAGGCATACATTTTAACTTTTTTTTATTGGTTTGTATAACAAATGTGTATTGGAGATCAATTTACAATCTAAGGAATGATTATTCAAGAGAAGTATGTTGAAATTTAAAAGCCTATCTTCCAAAGAAATGTCCTCTCTTATCGAAAAAGAATATCAAGGATCGCATCAATTTCGCCAGAAGTAATCAACACAAAACAGTTGAGAAGTGGCGCAACAAACTTTGGTCAGACGTAAGCAAAATCAACTGGTTTGGGCCAGATACTAAAAAACAGTTTTTTAGAAGGCCCGGTGGAAAAGAATTCGATCCCAAATATTTTGTGAAAACCATAAAACAAGGCATTGGAAACTTTTTTAAACTCATTGAATTGGACCTATTTTTTGAATATGATAGACTACAACCAAGAAAAAATTCTACTACCCTGACTATAACCTGCCATTGTTTTGGCTGTTTTAACAGGACAAGGATCCCAAATTTTCGGCCAAAGTAACGAGAAAATGGTTCGGAGAAATGAAGATCCAAATTCTTGAATGGCCAGCACAGTCCCCTGACCATAATCCCATAGAAAATGAAACGAAAATATTCTTTCTTCTTTTCGTTTTGCAGTACGCTGATCCATTGTGAAATAATGCTGTAGGGGATAAGTGTACTAGATTACTTCTTTGAAGTGTCCCTTTTTTTTGCAGACAATTTATTCTCCAGGACATTAATTTCTTGCGAAATTTTGACAACTTGTGATTTCAGTGTCTCACTTTTGGAATCTATCGTTTCGAACAGCAGTCGAGCTAACAATTTATCAAGTGTCTTCGTGTTTTCGAAAGTATGGATAGTGATAAAATTGAAACACTCCATAAATATTTTGTTGTCGATTTGGAAAAAATATTTAAACGTGACCGTATATTGTTTAAGATTTGAATCGGAGCAGCAAAATGCTATGATGAGATTATCAAATTTGAATTCTCTAGAAAACAAAAGGGCAAATTCTTGCCACTTTGAAACCGAAAATTTGTCAAGTTATTGTTGCATGAATCAAATCCTGCACTTTAATGATGTTATGCCCCCTTCATAATAAATAATAAATGTGTTTATTTTTTAAATTTGCTTTCGGAACTATAAAATGAAACGAAGAATCCAAGCAAAGTATTCAAGCCTTACCCTTGTTTTCGAACCTTTCGAGCAACCTTTCAATCGATTTCCTTTTTAGCCAGAACCTTAACCAGCTACACAACCATAAAAGTACAAATTTGGGACCTAGCGCCTACCTTCACCACTTGTATGTGATTCAAACCCGGAATCACTTGTCAAATTTAATTGATGTTAGGGGAAGATTTTCACGTTGATTTTTGTTTCTATTTACTAAAAAGCAGCTGAAAAGCAGATCCACCAAAGTCCTTTTCGATTGAATAGAGCAGCTCACCTCACAAGTTGTTCACTTTCAAAACTGCGCATTGCATCTATCGTCCTTAATTAGAAAACTTAATTCAAAATCAACATGCTTTTGAAATTCATGCATCTACAAATTCCATGTTAACAAACAGCATATTCGGGTGTGTGTTTATGTAAGAGTGTCTGTTTCAAATTTTTTTTTCCAAGAAGAAAAAGGATAACATGAACAAATTATTATTTTTGTTATTTTTTGGGGTAAAATAAACGAGTGGAAGCGTCTCATGATTCACCAACTTGTGCAGATGCATTCGAAGTTAAAAACAACCTACTCCAGAGAAGACCCTCAAAGACTCCCGCACTTGTGTGTATGTAGAACAATGTTGGACGGGTGGGTTGCATACAAGGATTTTAGAATCTCCTTCTCGGCACAACACTTAAGTTCTTGAACCTCGCATTTTATTTGCCTGAGAACCTTTCACTCCATTCCCGGTGCCATTTAGCATGAATACACTTGCCCTTTGGCTGCATGCATGGAGGACGACTCAATGTGCCAGGGACGGTGAAAGCGAAGGATGTTGATTGGCAAAAAATTGCACTGGCGCTAAACGATGGGGCTGCCTGGCGTGGTAGGAGATACCAAATGGAAAGAAAAACATAAAGGGAGACTGCCAAACAAACATGATGCTACTTCAACACAATGTTTATGTATTAAAAAATTCTATTATGGAGAAAAGGAAGTATGTGTGTGTGTGTGTGTGTGTGTGTGTGTGTTCACCGCCCGTTGCACGAACATAATGTTTGCATATATTACAGGAGGGTTTAAAGCCAGCATAGTCGTGTGATTTTGAATTAAAAAAAAAATCATCAGAGAACGAAGGGGAATCCTTGAAAGTGTTATAAAAACGAGAAAAAAAATTAAATTAGTTTTGTTTAAAAAAAAAAATCCAAGGAACAACATAAACCTGAGTGCTTCAGTTTCGTGGTCAGAAACTGATTTTGTAAGTTGGTAGGTGCGATTCCAAGGTTCTCACCACACAGTGGTGGGTATTTACTTGAAAGTTTTATCTGCTTTAAAAGGGTTCCGTACATAAAAGGATCCCAATTACTAACGTTTCGTTGTCCGTCCGTCCGCCCGTCACATTGTATCTCCTGAACCATGATAGGTACATACCTAAAATTTTCACAGAATATGTAAGAACTTCTCAGGCGCTATAATAGAAAATATTAAAATTAATACAAAGGTTGAAATTATGGGGGGTTCCATACAAAAACTGAATTTTTTTAAAATCGCAACTAAATTTTACACTCAAAAATAGACTACGAAAAATTGAACAGAGAAAGATAACGAAATATGCTACCCATTTCTACGAGTGGAAATATAAGCGATTTTTGAAGGGAATTAAGCAACGTTTTTTTCGAACGTTATTTTTTGAGCTTATTATATATGACGTCAAATGCGTTACAAGAATTTTTCCCCTTATAGGAGTTTAGCAAAACGTGCTTGGAACCCTTCGTGTGCATGTCCGACTCGAACTTGGCATTTTTCTATCCCTACTTATTTAACTAATAAGCATAGAGACCGACTTCTCTCTCTATTTAAAGTTAGCATCATTTCGGCCATTCCGATGATCGCCGGTTCGTCGAATATGTTACTTAAGTCTTTGATCACTTTTAGTGCGCGGAGTCTAAGTCTTGAAGACGGGGCGCTTTCCTTCGTTGCTATTTCTAGGCAAGAGAATCCTCTTTGCGAGCTGTTAAGCAACCGATTTTGTACAGTATTCTCAAATTAAAGTAAGGCCTTCTTTGTGAAATTATAAACAAACACCTTAGATTGATTTGGACCGTACGATTTGGCTTCGAACTCGAAAGTTGCTTACCAAGAATAAATCTGGGACGATCTTCTTTGTGGACATGTGTTGCCACGGTTGCCACAACATAGGTGGAGAGCCCAAATATTTTAGCTCCTCTTGGAAGGTTCAAAAATAGAACACAGTCATACATGACCATCTGCAAGGACAGTTTTAGTACTGATCATGATCATGTCGTAGTTCCTTGCTCCTTTCTGAACAGCTTCCTATTTATGAATCAGTAAGTCCATTAACAAAAGCGTTTTCAACTTCCTACCCTACTTCTGCGCAGTATTTTTTTGATTCATTTGAGCAACGTTGATGGCCTTTCCTTTCACCCCTATGCACTCATAAGGCATATTGGATGGTACGATGATTTGCCGCTACCTGATACCTGCGCAGTACGTCTATGCTTTGCAACCAAAGAAAAACTCCATCTTCAACATAACTGCTGCGAAGTTTCGGATATGTTACTGATGGAAACTTGAAGCCTTTTAGCCTTTTAGCTCGATCATCACAATCTTTCAAAGTTGTTTGAAGATTACTCCATTGCACTCCTTGATAGTTTTACTTAAGAATCGTCAAGTCAGCCTGAGAGCATCTAGACGTTTTTGGAAAATCAGGCTCTTGTACGTATTGTGATTTATGTAAGTTTGATTCGTGTGGTAAACTACGACTTGACCACCTCGAGTTTACCAGGATTCTCACCTCGTCCTTGGTCCAATAAATTCAATTTAAACGTAGACAAACTGACCCAAATGAACCTCTTAGCCATCACACATACTTAAACAGAAAGCCTTGAGCTTGAGACGTGTGACAGTTTAATATGATTTTATGGAGACATCAGTGCGCATTTTGCAATAGGAGGAAAAGTTGACGCTATCGAGGAAAGCTCCTACGAGCTTTTGTTGGAAATATCGGCAAAAAAAAAATGCTTATCGTAGCGTTAAAGGATAAAGCAGCCAACTGATTATCTATCAGGCGCTACAGATTAAACACTTATTGTAGCATGCTCAACTTTCGTAAGTTTCACTGTCACGGATCAGCAAACTGTCGACCAAGATGGTCACGTTCTGATCATCTGAGGGTCATTGCCGTGATCTCTCATACCGAAAGAATGTCTTTCGCTGATGGGGTGTTTACCCAACGCACTACCGAAATCTGGGCGAAATCAACAGTTCCTAAGTTTGCTATTCAAGACCAGGATGGCACAGCTGGTTATGCTGCAGCCCTTCAATTTGGATCAATGGTTAGGTCGCAAGTTCGACTCCTGGCGTAAATCTTGAACCATTGCGATGACACTAAAAGAACTATCACTGAAGCGGTCGGTCAGTGATAATGGTCTGACCACACGGGTGCCTTCGTGTAGTGGTTTGTGTATCGGCTGCTGGAATTCCAGTTTGTGTTATCTAAAATAAGGCCTTTGTTGTGAAGACATAACAAGGACAGTAGGACTATGAACTAATCTTCCAAAACACAATTTTCTAGTAAGTCAACTAATTTAGAAAGAAATACTTTGATCTGAGCGAATGCAAAAAAACATATTTCAAACACTCTATTTCGACTTGGACTCCAACATTTTTCGCTGTTGAGCCGCTTAAACCGAACTGGCATTGTCACACAACGCTCGAGAGCATGTGTGTGGATCAGGAACATTCGACTTGTTCTAGACTTGCACATGATTCCAGCGAGGTGTCTTATTTTAGATCAGATATATCGACAGGCAGGCAATATGCTTTTCAGGTCCAGCTAAAAAGGCCTCAGAATCCCAGCCAACAGATTAAAAAAAAGGGAATACCAAACCACATGGCAGGTCCCACCAACTGGGAGCAGCATGCCTGCGCTCGTGAGGGATGAAGAGCAGCGAAAGATCAGGCTGCAAAGATTTATGACCCGATGCAAGTTTTTAAATTTGAAGTGATTGTCCTTTCGCAACGTGTGATCAAATTGAAATGAAAGTAATTTCAAATATTTTGTTTGATGTTTCTGTGTTTTAAAAGTCACGAATGCCAATGTCACTGGACTCACTGGAGCACAACTTCCTTTAACACTATAACAGCAGGAACCTGAATTTCTTTCTCCCAATCCTTGTTGCGAGGCAAACCTTCATTCTGATTAAGTCGTAACTTCAAAATAATGTTTTTTTTTCACCTGCTTTTGTTACTAGCAATTTTTCTATATCCTTGCCGTAATTTTTTCAATGAATTCATTACGTCATTGGAACATAATAACGGTAAACATGGCGCCCCAATGCCCAACAAACAATCACGGTTATTTGTTGAAATTTAAAACTCTCAGCATGATTGTACGCTCACAATACAGGCTCGTCTCCCCCAGGACCATCATCCACTCAGGTAACATAAAACCAATCCAACCACAATGCCACACATCCTATGAGCTATGAAAGCCTATTTTAAGCAAATCCCCTGGCCAATAGGACGGCAAACTTGTTCATGTTTGTTTTTTGTGTTGCTTGTTTTTACAGCACATCCAGGGATACTAACCACAGTCCCATGGCAAGCTGGAAATTTGATTTATGAAATTGCCAATAAACCTGGCCACGCTTCAGGGAGACTTGGTTTTTACGAGCCATTCAAGGTCAAAAGGCATCCGGGAAATGAAATAAGGAAATAAACAACCAGCTTAGTTGTGGCCATAAAGTTTGGCCCGAAGTTGTTCGCCATATTGTCTTCCAGAGTCATTGCCAATAGCAACGCGACATCATCTTCGGCAAAGAAGATTTTACGGCTTTGCAAAAAAACTTATTCGGTTGTCAAGGAGACCTGCCCTGACTTTTATATCAAATTAAATATCCTTGAATCTTTGGCATCTTATTTGAAGAAACAGGTCCTGCCCTAATTATAAACCAATTTCAATAAATTTTTATTATTATAAGAACCGCAGCGCGCCTGGTCGATTCGCTCCGATTGGTCTTTGGTATAGAAGTTGAAGCGCAGTGTGATGCAGTGTCCTGGAATAGACACGATAAGCTCATAAAATCAAAAGCAAATAAATTATGTACGTAAGAAATTAAGAGGAGAATTTTATGATCTTAAATCTAGATTCGGCAGCTGTTTGAAGAAAGTTTTTTTCGTTTAATGAACTTTTCTTGAAGAAAGGAGGCGTAACGAGATGGAAGCCTAGTGGTGCAACAAAAGGATGAGTTGTCCAATAAGTGGTATCATTTGAAATCAATTGAAATACGTGAATTTCTAATGGAAAATTGTGATTTTTAAAGGGTTCCATACCCAACGCGTAAAAACGGAACCGTTTTTCTAAGGTTCCGCTGTCCGCGCGTTTATTTGTCCTTCAAAGGCCTGTATCTTCTGAACCGTAATCGATAAACACTTGCGATTTTCACAGAGCATGTACTTTAGCTGCTGCCTTAATAATAATAAAAATTAATAATAACATTGAGTTAAAAGTTAAGGACTTTTTACAGTCGCAACTTAATTTTAAAACTTAATTAGATTGTGAAAAACTTTATAAGATATAGCGGCCAAGTGCGAGTTCAAAATATGGTATGGCCCTAGACGCTGAATTAAAATGGAGAGAGCAAGTTTAAAATGAATGGGCTGATAGGAAAACAGTCAACGCTTTCAACTTATTAAACAATAAACTGTTGGTATACAAGAAGATATTGAAACCCACATGGGCATATGCTATTCAACTATCGGAATGTACCAAAAAGAGCATAGTAGATACGATTCAATGATTTCAAAACAAAGTACTACGAAAAATCGTAGTCGGTGCATCCTGGTACATAATGAATAATGACTCCCACTGGAATGGAGATTATCTCCAGTACATAACTTTGTTATCCTTAAAACAATTTATTTGACAAATGAAAATATGCATATATGAAGATAATAGAGCGACAACCTTGCCTCGAAATCTAATTATGTAGTTATTCTCTGCACTTGATGGTATGAAGAACAAAAAAATAGGGTCAGAAAAAAGTTGCTCATTTTTCTAGGTAATATTTTAGGAATATGGACTGAGCCCCAACCGAGCCTAACTCACAGTTTACCGGGGTAGGTAACCGCCGAACATTAGGCGTGCGTTATTCGAAAAAACAAAAAAAAAGTGCGATTTCGACTCGCACACGAAGGGTTCCGCACCGCACTACAGTATACAACACTTTATATTTATTTAATTTTTGATTTCTTATTCCATCGCACATATGTACGACTAAACTAATTGAGGATTGTAATGCTGTCATTTTCTGAACCCTGTTCCAAATAAACTAAAAGCACTTAATCGGTTCACATGCAACAGGGAAATGAAAATAAGACATTTTTTAAACGATTTTTAATGAATTAAAATGTTTTTTTGATACAAACTTGTTGGAGAAATGTGTTTTCAATTTCATTCGAGAAAAAACATCTTAAATCATTCACGTTATGTGAAAATTGCAAGTTTCAACCTATTATATTAGTGTCCAGAGGTACAACATTGTGACTGACGGAGAGGTGGCCGAGAAGAGGCTTGGAACAAGTCCATTGTGCGGTGGAATCCTTGGTTTGCGAATCCAAATCTCACTTAAGAGTCTTTTGTTTTTAGTTTAAACTAAAACTTATAAATTCCCGTATTGGTTTGGGTAGGTTAGATGCATTTGACACTTGGGTAAGATTTTTCGCCCGTTGTGATACCATGATGGTTTTTCAAATTAAACCTATTCAGGAGCAGAGACTTCTGCTTAGCCTTTCTGGGCGTATACCAATAAATTTTCGTCCTTAAAGTGCGAAATGAGAACATCTTAGGAGTTGCGACCTATCTCCGCGGTTAACTCTATACTCGGAGAGCGGATTTTAACTAAAAGAGTTGATGTTTACTGGTAGCCATGGAAAAGCTATACCGGCAGCTCGAATCTATTTCCCGATGCATTAAAATTTTTAATCAAATACATACAGATGATGACATTTCTATACCACAACTCTTGTTAATAAAGTAAGAAAATAAGAGACAAAAAAAAAAGGTTGAATCTGATGATGTCGTATATTTAAATATATATAGTAAATAAATTAATATACGGGATAGATCATCTGCAGTTTCCTTGGTTGTCGAAACTGTAAAGGGAAATCTAGCATTCATTGAGTTGGTTTGTCCGTTGGACGTCGGGCATTCTTCGGTTTATTTTGACCGCCAAAAAAAAAGTTTGAGTCTAAGGAATTGCCTTAAGTAAGAATTGGAGAAGCACTCCAGTCCTAGGAAGAAGCTGCTGCTTGGAGTACACTTTATTCTGTCGACAGGAGCACGAAATTCACATTTCAAGTGATGGTAAGACTCTGTTTCGTTGT